>CM035116.1:64068880-65268880 GCA_020205555.1 Panax stipuleanatus
CTAGTTCGTTAAACCTAGCCGCGTATTGCGCCACCGTCATCTCACCTTGTTTTAACTCTAGGATTTCACCTCCATCCTATTCTTCATACTTTTTGGAAAGTAATTTTCGAAGAACAGTGTCTTAAACTTATCCCAAGCTATTATCCCTTCTCCAGCTCTTTGTTGATTAGCCTCCCACCAGTAGTTCGCTTCTCCCTCATCATGTACGTGGCAAACACCGTCTTCTGATCTTCGCCTACGCTAGCTATAGTGAAAGCTTTTTCGATCTCTTTGATCCACGTTTGTGCGATGATTGGGTCGGTAGTTCCCTCGAACTCCGGGGGTCCTACACTCTTAAAGTCTTTAAAGGTTGTTACTGGCACAGTTTGAGGGTTCGGGCGAACGGGTTCATTGTTCCTTCCCCTTAAGGCTTCTCCTAACAAGTCTACCAGTTTCTGGATCGGGTCTACTTGTTCTCTCATCTCATTGTTAACAGATTCTTCGGGTGCTGTCAATCTACGTCTGGGCGGCATTATCTGTATCACAAGTTTTCATTTTATTATTATTCAAGTATATTACTTAAGTATTTCTTTAATACTAAAAGAATAAATTTATAACACGTTTCTAAAATCAACTCCATTTATATTCATATGCCATTTCATTTCATTACATGATTTCCCCAGCATACTGCTATAAATGTTATCACATATATCCCCTAATATCACAAAAGACGGGGAATATACCAACCTACTACCATACTACCCCTCTAACAAAAGCTAACTCGGGGTTTACATCATCATCCCACATCTTACACAAAAGATCGGGATTACAACATAGTATATACAATACATAAAGACACAACTAGTACTACCACTAGACTGACTAAGGAAATCTCATCCCATCATCCCGCGCTCCACTGCGTTCTTGTACTCCAACTGTGCTATATACGCAACCAGCTCTCGGCTCAAGGTATGTAGAGTCTGTCCCTGTTCTGCCGGGTAGTGGTACACACCATCAATCACCCTTTCAAAAGCTGAACGGAACACATACCCCATCTTGTTCATCTTTCTCTTCTTGCACCTGACCTCGTCCTCAAGGTCGTCGGCTCTCTCATTATACGCTTCCCACTTCTCCTCGAAGTGTAACCTATCCATCACCTCCAACTCTAGCTGAGTACGGAGTGCCTCTTTCTCAGTCTTCTCACTCAGCTCCCTCTGCTCAACCTCTTCTAGCTTCTCTGCCAAATCTACATTCCTAGCCACTGACCTGTGAAATAGAGTCCCCATCTGGATCCCTGCCTCCCTACGGTAGGCAATCTCCACCTCTAACTCTTGCATAGCCAGCTTCCTCTGGTGGTCCTCGTCCCTCAGCTTCTGGAACTCAGACTCTCTCTCGTGGGCCTCTGCCTCCAGCTCCTGAACTCTACAGTCTAACTCTAGAATACGCTCCTCGTACTCGCCTAACATCTGTTCCTCTATAGTAGCCTCATCAGAGTCCTCTACTGGCTCATCCTCCATCGGCTCCTCCTCTGGATCAGTCTCTATCTCAATCTCGATCTCATCCTCGTCATCAAACTCGGATGGTGCAACTGCCTGCACTGGTGTAGCCTCTAGAGGTGCCTCGTATACTACGTGTATATCCCTGGGCTCCTCCTCTACAACTCTACTAGGTACCCCTGTGTCTGTCATCCTACACTCACAAACACAAGACAAGAAATAGCATCTCCATTAGAATGTTAAGCAAAATATAAGTTCATTGTATAGAATGAAGTTACATTTCATAACAGACTAAGTCTCTCAAGGAAAACTCTACATGAGTTTTATCTCCTTCCTAACTTCTAAGTTCGCCTAAGTTATAGTCTAAGGACACTCGTTCCTAAGGTTTATAACTACAGCTCTGATACCAACCTGTGACGCCCCCAAATTCCAGGACCGCCACTTGGTCTCTCGAATTCGGTTCATCACGTGCTCATGGTAATACATCACAATAATAATAATTAAATATCATACGATCACAGCGGAAAATCTATTTTAGAATAATTTACAATGATTTATTATAATTATTCCCCCAAGTCTCGCAACCTACAGTACTTAATAGATTACCTAATAATATCAGTTAACGACTTATTACATAATCTAACTTAAGCTTAAACATAATCAAATCCAGTCTTACTACATCATCTTCATACAATATGAATATATTTAAAACATAACAGACATAAGCTAGTTGGTAGCTTTGCCCTTGCCCTTATCAACGCCCGAAGGTTCACCATGCTCTGCCTTAACTGAAATGTTTTAGGGAAAGCAAGAATGAGCACAAATTGCCCAGCAAGTAATATACAATAAGGGTGAGTAATAAGATTCTCAATTCTCGAAAGGGTATAACAAGATTTGATAGTTCAAGAATAACAAGAATATCAATAGTTCTCAATATCAGTCGCTAAGGACAGGATAATATCAATATGATTCAATAATAAGTCAATTCAAGATTTCAAATAATTGAATACTGAGTAGTCACTACGGACTATGAACTTCTACTAGAATTGACAGTAATAAACTGAAAATCCAACAAAAACAGGTACAACAGGTGATCAGCCTAAAGTACCCTTGTTATGCATAACAATCAACCATACTCAAGTGTGCACGTCGGTTCTCCGACAATTATATATTCCCTTCAAAGAAGGTTGTTCTTCTCAGTCAAATACAAGATCCCGCACCAATCAATTAGTTTGGGTCGCTTTTCAATAATATAAGTCTAGCCGAATCAAATGGCATAGACACTTTCACAATATTCAAGAACAATACTAAGTTCAATCATGAATAATAGCTTTAATGAAATAAGAGTTCAAGTATGCTAATTCGATTCAACCGATTAAATAGGAAACTAGTTCGCAATACACAAGATAGGATACTTGCATAGTAAAAGAGTATAAGTTAGGAAACCTTCACAATCATAGATTTCCTTGCATAAAGTAAATGCGTCGGTTAGGATACTTGCACTTTAAAAGAGTGTAAGTAAGAGAACTTGCCTTTAGCGTAGTTTATCCACGAAAAGCAAATCAACACTTTCGAATTCCTATCGTAATACAGTTACGTATATATATGATATTCATTAGTCATATAATTTAACTTCACATTTTCTCTTTGAATATACGATCAACACATAAGCTAAGTTTTACCTAGCTACACAGTTATATAGAATATAATTTCTATCCTTAACGTTCCTTCTTTAGAGTTTAAACGCATTCTCATATTATATAAGATCTCAACAATTAGCAAACATGCTTGCATATTATTAATATCTCATAAGACCACAATCAATACTAAATATATTTCATTTTAGCAAGTTACGGCATCTCCTTAAGTTAACCGTCAAAATCGGGTTCAAGTAACATCATATAATATCACGTAGCATGTATTCATATTTAAAGGATACTTTACATGCTTGTATAACTTTTCCAAATCCAATCGTACATGGTATAGGTTCTTAAGTTAATACTTAAAGCCATTCAAGGACACGAACTCATATGGTCTAACATGGTCGCTTTTAAACACATAAGATATTCATATAACTTGTATTAGTCATGCTCATGAGTACTCGTATTGCATATATGTAGCTAGCATTGTTATTATCTTGAAAACATGCTTTGTTCATGCTAAACTTTAATCATGGCAACTAATCATGGTATATATACATGCATGACACATGAATGAGTCTAAGAGTACTATCACATGTGTTCATAAATGTCAAATTCTAATTCTCGTCATAACATACCAACGTTCACGTTCAAAGCTTATACTTTGTTAGTATAGTTCATTAATAAGGTCTATCATGTTCATGCTTCCTTATGAAACCCATATACACAAGTTAACATGTTTTTCATGTATTTCAAGGCCCTATAAACATGCTCGAAAAGTCAGAATGTATACATGGTTTTTACATGTCAATATCAACCTTCAAAACTTGTATTTTTGTTAGAAAGGTGCACTAGTTGGGTTCACATGTCCATATTATATCACGGAACCTATATACATAAGTTAGTATGCATTTCATGTGTCTCTAGGTCATACTAACATGTCTCGAAAGTCAGAATATTAACATGCTTCATATATGTTAACGTCGTTCATGAAACTTTAAGTTCGTTTTCAAACTATATGTCGTTTGGTTAACCATGCATGCTAATATACTAAAACATGCTCACATTGCCTCATTAGGTTTATATGTAAGTATTAATCATGCTTTCATGCTTGTTTAAACAAAAATCAAACAATTAGTTCATAACAGTTTTGTTGCAGAATGCAGAAAAACTGAACACAGAGGCTGGCGCTGCGGCGCGGCACAGCAGCTCACTACTGGCGCTGCGGCGCGAGTGGCGCTGCGTGCGGCGCTGCGGCGCGGGCTGCGGCGCGAGTGGCGCTGCGGCGCGGGCTGCGGCACTGCGGCGTCGAGGCAGTTTTCTGCAGTTCAGACTGCAGCGAAATCCGACCAAAAACCTCCCATTTCATCGATTTCAACATACCCAAATGCTATTAGACTTGTTTAACTTACTAACACGTACATATATGCTTATATAATAGTCAATAGCAATTATCAATTCCCAATTTCATGAACACCAACCAATTTCACGATATTTGATGTTTTTACAGAAATCTCAGAAATGGAAACACCAAAAATGAAATTGAAGAGCAATGAAGCATATATAGTAATTCTAATCACATATATAAGTCCTTTAAACAACTAATTATTATTCTCAATTCACAAAACCATAACTTCCAACTGAAATCAAGAATTCACGAATAGAAATTTTGACAGAAAATGACAATGAAGATACGAAGAGGATTTATACCTCTGTAAATGATTTAAGCTTGCTGCTATCTCAATAACACTGATATATATATATATATGCTCTCTAGTCTCACTTAGCCAAAATGCTCAGCAAAAGAAATGTGAAGGAGATGAGGCTATATTTATAGAACTCCCATTATACAGACAAAGCAATTGTATCCCATATCAAACTAACGGATTATAGGAATGCATGAAGGTTATCAAAGGGTAGGTAATTAGTGGTTGGATTCATCATGAATCCCACTCCCTCCACAATCATGAGCTATGAAATGCTAGTTGCTGAGTTTGGGGAGAAGAAGAAGGAATAGGCCTTAGCTGTATGTCAAGCACGTGAAGAGCAAATGGGACACTTAAAATGAGACAATTGATTTAACTCCTCAGCATTTGCAAATACTACACTTGTATATACACACCATATACATATGTTATATATATATGTACTCTTAGGTTATAATTTAAATCACAATGTACTTCACATAATGTAATAAGTGTAATTTACACACATATAATCCAGGTACGTTTATCTTACTGATATAATACCATCGGATACTACCACATTACATTATATCATATATTATTAAATTGTATTACTCAACAATTATTTATAATAGATCCATGATACATTATTTTAATGTATATCCACACATCATTTGTCACCTACACATATCATAACATATAGTTACTATACATTTAATTCGCATGCTTGCACATATAATTTCTCATCTTATAATTTGAATATTAATTAATAATATACACATATCCTACATCCCTCAATATAATTGTTAACCTCCATAACAATTTAATTAACCCTTATATGATTAATTATCACTTTGATATAAATCTTATTGTATTTATAAACACGTTGCTCCTTATTATTAAGTTTCTTGCAATAATAATAATCACATATTGTTAATCGATCCTCATTAGTATTTTATAACAGTTAATTAATATTCTTCGATTAACAATTAATATAGATTAATTGTTCGCTTAAATTAATATAATCCTTCTTATATTACGCCACTGTGCCACACAAGGCAATCAACGAGTTCATCACAAACTCCACCAATTTCTCAATTATTATAATTATTCAATTATATATAATTGAATTAATTCATCTCATAACACAAAATCATTTATATTCAAATAAATTCTCATTTCCATTAATATATTTATTTAATAATATATGGAAATTCTCGGGTATTACAGGTATTGGCCTTAAGAGTGGCGCAGCTGCGCCACTCACTGGTCAAACCAGAAATGACCTTTCGTTCTGCTGGACAACCCGAGGTCATTCACTAGCATTCAGATTACTGATATTAATCAATACGCATGCTCTATGGTTATAATTTCAAGTTCGAACCTAGCATGCTCATCCTAATCCAATTAAGGCCATATGCCGATAAACTTTAAATAAATCAAGCCCACGTTACTAATGGTCCATTACTAAAGTCATATCAACACACCACGAGGCTAAACAATACTAAGTATACATGCTCGTGCGTTCATCACACATGTATATGTTAATCACATAGTTTATGCTTTAGAAATTCATTTTCTATGAATATGCGTGCATAGGTGAAATCCATGTTTCATCACATGATGCTTATGTCAACATGTCTATAGGCACAATGAAATCCTAATATACATGCTTGCATGTTCATAACGTAAGTTCACTTAGTACTTTATGATATTAGTTTTCACATTCAAATCTTTCTTTGAAAAGTACACTAATCTTAGTACATGCAAGGCATCTCAACATATAACTCATGTGCACTCGAAACACATATCTAAACCACATAAATGTTCTCACATGGTCAGAATCTAAAAGACGTAAGTCTTGGTCAAGTTTATTTCAAAAAGTCTTTAAGTTTTTTCTTGAAAACCTCTTGAATCCTTCACTCATGTAAGCCAGTGTACGATTAACACTTAAATTATGTATTTCATGTCAATATAAACCATACGATTGTGTTCACAAAAATCAGAATGCACACATGACACACACATGTCAAAGTTCATATTAAAACTATAAGTTTATTTTAAAACCATGTTTTCCTTCCATATCACATACTAACACGGCCATACATGCATCATGCTACGTTAAGATAGTCATATATGCATGTCAATCTAGTTCACTTGTTTTCTTTAAGAGATATCTCATGATAGCACATAACAGAATCTGCAACAAAAAAAAATAAGTTCCAGGACCCTGCGCAGCTGCGCAGGCACCAGGTACAAACCCGGCGCAGCTGCACCGGTGTCCGGCCAAGCCAGTGACTGCTTCCTGATCGGCAGCTTAATGAACCCAACTCAGAATTTCTTCAACAATTCGAATTTAAACATGCTATGTAATAGTTCTAACACGTTTATAAGCTATCATAGCAACTAATAACATTCTTTAATCAACTTAACGTCCAATTCATGGTTAATCAAAGAATCAAGAATATAGAAAATTTACAGAGAATGAATGTATATGTTATACCTCTGCAAAACACTTGAGCTGCTAAAGCAATTTCTTAATCTCCTTCACACTAATAGTATACTTACTCTCTATAAATTTCTTAGCAATAAAATTCTCAGCAAGTGTAATATAGAAGGAGAAGAGCTAATTTATAGGCAAATCAATACTCAGTTCATAGCTTTGCTTGCCAAATCAAACTAACGGAAATAGCAAGAATCTAATGGTTAACAAATAGTTGGTGAGGAGTTGGTGTAATCCATCATCAATCCCACTTCCCTTGAAATCATTGGCTACAATTGTGAGGAAAATGAGAAGAAGAGTAGTGTAGACTAGGGAGTTCACGTGAGAGGAAATTGAGGGGTGACTCACAATTAGGGACAAGAAATAATCTCAGCTTTGCATTCCTTTGGGCAATCTACAAATGTATATTATATATATCAATGTATAATTGTACACTTAGGTTAAAAATGGGGTTACCATGTAATCCTAATAAATAAATACTACTATCATGTAGTAAATTTTAACTCACACATATAAAATCCATGTACAGTTCATCCCACCGGATATAATTCTATCGGGTATCATCACAGTGTATTGTCTCCTTTATTATTAAATTTTATTAATTCAATAATTGTTTGCTATATATTCATGATATATTATTTTATTGTATACTTAATATACACATTGTCACACCCACATTTCATGTACCTCTTACAACTCAATAACTTTACTATATAGTTTATATTCATATATAGCATAGTCGCATTGCACTTTATACTTCGCATAACATATAGTTAACTATCATACGTTATACTTTAATATCGCATGGTTGCACATAGAAATTAATAAATTACTTATCTTATCAATTAATTAATAATATTATTAATTAATCCATTTCTCATTAATCCATGGAATTATAATTCCCACGCTAATTGATTAACACTTTATATGATTTATTATCACGTTAAATAAATATAAATCTTTTTATATTTATAAATCATTTACTCATTAATCATCATATTATCAAATAATTACTTGATAATAGTATATTGTTTATAACAATAATTAATATTAGAAGACAATTTATCTCATCACAAATCCGATTATACTTATAATCGATTTCCTTATTATTATACTATCACTAGCCATAATAATTTAACATACTATCATAATAACAATTAACAATTAATTTAGATTAATTGTTTAATTAATAATTCCTCCATCATTAAATTAGTCAATTCATTACTGAATCTATTATTGCGCCACACAAGGCATCTCTCACAAGCTCAATCTTAAGCTTATCATTATTCTCATCACTTACTCATTTCTCACCACATTACTACTTATAACCTGTTCAATTAAATTAGAACTATTAAATCCAAGGTCCACATATAAATATTTTACAAATCGAATATTCAAATATTATATATAACCTTTACGGAAATATAATAACTCAAGCTATTAAAATGTTAAATTACTTCAATTAATTATACTTATAATAAGTATAACCTTTACGCTTATAATAATTAATATATACTCTATTAATTATTCCAATAATAATATTCACGATCAAATAATAACTTAAGTTATTTAATATATTAAAATAACTTAGTTTCCTTTCATTAATTAAACTCCCTTGAAAATACATTTAAAATTATGTATTTAGCCATATCATAAAATATTATGTTTTCTCCAAATAAGCACATTCGTTATTTAGAAAATAATTTACTTATTGTCTCATGATATTATTCTTAATATAATATCAAATAACTATATGTATGACACATGTACATATATTATATATAAAAAATAGATAATAAGTTTATTTTCTATTATAATAAATCGTTTCCATCAATTTAATTACATATAGCAAATACGTTTTAATATATTTACTATATTAACCAAACACACCTCATACAAAAACATGTAAGGTAATATTATTATTCAAAAATAACATTTCCTCCTTTTATTAAAATAATTCAATATTAAAAATTATTTTAATATCCTTTATTAGAAATATATAATAACTATTTCTCTTTCTTTTCTATAAATTATTCCCCAAAATAATTTCTTCAATATACATTTAATCATATAGTGATTTCCATCTCCCTTTAATAACGTATATATATTTAACGTTATTCGCACATTAGACTTTCTCATATATTACCACTCTAAGTAATATATATAAAAGTACCAACTATAATTACATATTCAACACACATATTAATTCACTCCTTTACTTAAGTAAATTAAACACTGTACTATATCATCATAGTTAATTAAGGTTCAATACTGACATTATATTATTCCATAATATAACTCACAACTTATATTAACTAATATTTATTCTTATTAGTTAATTCCCTTAACTAACTCATGCTTCACTATCCAAACCTATTCACGGATAGCTTAAGTGCTATTAATAACCTATATTATAAACATACTAGTTATTAATACACATACTCAAGAATATGGTGATTATACATTAAGGATATTTAATGTCACCAACTTACTATGATAAAATAATTCTATAAATTATTTAATATCGATAGGAATTTATCCACTTCCTTTATCTCAACTGAATCGTCTCTATGCTAAGTAACAAATATATATTAATAATATATTTATAAATCACAAAAACACATTTTACGTAGTCCATATTATCCTATGTAATATAATACCACATACCTCATATCACATATATATATTTATTCGAACCCATCTCACAGTTTAAGAATTTTATTTATTAAATCCTTATTTAATAATATCTGAAAATTCGGGTTCTTACAGTTATAGTTATTAAAGTGTAACTTGCGCTTGAGTTAAGTTTCCTATCTCTAAACTTATTATTGTGCAAGTTTTCGTTCTCTAACTTGTTATTTATATTGTGCAAGTTCTCTTATTCTTATTCTCTTACATTAAGCTAGTTTCCATTTCAGAACTTGCTATTTACTTTGTACAAGCCTTGTTGTATTCTAATATTCATAATACATAAGTATTGAAGCATTATTGAGGTATTGTGATCTTAACTTAGTTGTTCAAGCAAGATCTACTTATTATTTCAGTTGCTTTAAGTTATTTCTAAAGCATGCCTACTTATTATGTAGTTTATTGTCATATTCTACAATTGGTTCATGATTCTTATATTATTGAATTGTTAAAGTACTGTGAGTCGATTCAACTACTCCTAGTTGATAATAGTTGAAGCTCCAAAGTTCCCTTATCTATCCAAACCAAACTTTCTTTAGTACGGACTTGTATTCAATTACTGAGAATGAACAACCTTATTTACTAGGGGACATTTATGCGAAAGCGTTAAGATGGTTGTGCACAATTTATGGTACAAAGGGTTGATCCCCGTGAGTACGAGTTAATGGTCCATATTCTTAATGACTGTTAAAGGTTTAAATAGAAATATTTATAACCTAGGACATAGTTCAAGGTCTTATCACCCTCAGATGATTCTATATTCGAATTCTACGTATAGTAGAAAGAATAATAATTCAATTCTTTATTTTGATGAAAGTAAAGTTATTCAAACTCTTTTGAAACTACTCACTTATCACTTATCACTGTTGTATTTCCAAGTGAGCTTTTGTTTGCTCACTCTTGCATGTTTTACCACCACTTGCAGTTGAAACCAAGAATGTTGACATATTGTCAACAAGTAAAGGAAAAGGAAAGATGAACAAGTGAAGGCTTGTTATTTCGAGTTTTTATTGTAATAAGACTTAGTTGATTGTGTTTTATTTTTCGCATTTGTTTGATTGATGTTAAGGTTTAGATAACCCTGGGATTTTATATTGGACAAGTTGTAATCCTTTTTCAAGGAAGATTTTATTTAAGTATTATGAAGGTTATAATTTACTTTGAAATTTTTTATTATTGGGTAGATGTATGTTTTATTAGAAAGTGAACACCAAATCATGTGGAAACGAAGTACCCAAATTTGGGGCTGTCACAACTTATTAGAGAGTTCTTGCATTTTGGTGGAGCACAAAAAGGAAAGATCATGGTGGAGAGCTACTTGAGGTTCATATCCAAAAGGATGAAAGCAACTAAGAGGTAGGAGCATGACCTAGCTTTTTTTTGTCAAGCTAAGTTAGTATATGTTATTCTTGGTAGAAATGCATGCTTGGTTGTGGGAGTTATTTGTGATGTTGGATCATGATGGATCCGAAGTTGTAAGGATGGATATTAAAAGGAGATTATGTGGTATGTATGCCTTGAATGTGATTTTAGAACCAAATGAACAAGAGAAAAGCATGTGAGCATGAAACCTAGCTTAGTATGCTTAAAAGTATGATATTTATTGATTTGTGTCATAAAATGTGTAAGCTATGTGTAGGACCCAAAGATATTATGTTGAACCACTATGAAATACGAACGTAACCCAAGTGGAATCGTCGGATTCGGACATAAAATGAACTCATAGCGAAACTTTTAGTGAGATATGCTAAAACAAGAACCCTTGCTTGGAAAATCAATAAATTTGATTAACTAAAGATTTTGAAAAATGATTTAAGAAATCAAATATTGAAAATATGTAAGTTTACAAGATAGTGAGAGTGGTTTGACCTCATTTGGATGTAAAATGAACAAGTTATGAAGATTGAATCAAAAGAGGTAGAAGATCAAAACATTAGAAACCTCATCAAGAAGTTCTATCAGGGGTAGCGCGCCCCGCACCGCCTGCGAACAAAATATAATGCGCCCGCACAAGGATCGAATTGGAGATTCTGCAGGGGTAACGCGGCCCGCGCTTCCCGTAGGCTTGAACCGGCGCGCCCCGCGCTAGGCCCCTTTCACATTTAACCGGATCCGGGTCAAACTAGGTTGGGTCATGGTGGACCAGGCCGTGTCGGGTCAAACTGGGTCAAAAATAAAATTTTCCAAAAATAAAATAATAATATTAAAAGATTATTTCTAAAGATGATTAAACAAATAAAATAATTTTAATTGTAGATTAGTAAATTGCAATTATTCTAATATTAAGGAATTCTTTAAACTATAGTTAAATAATTAAAAATAAAGGTGATTTTAATTGTGGGTTTAATAACCAATTAAAAAAGAAACTATTTTAATTGTAAGCTTAAACCATGTGAATAATAATGTGGTTTGATAATAGTAAAGACTAATTCTAATTGTGAGATTAATGAAGTGTGAACAAAATTAAGATGACATTCAATAACATTTTAATTGTAGATGATTAAAGTAATATTAAAAGTTAATAATTACTTTATTTATGAAATATTGATAATGAATACTTGGAAGGTTTTTTAAAGGTGGTCAAATGAGACATAAATAATTGAAATAATATATCTCTAAGTACAAATCAAAGTAATGACTAATTAATTACGGACTGATAAAGTATGAAGAGAAATTAAGGAAAGTACTTAAAGAATAATTAAATAAATGAAGTAAGAATACTTTATGAGTACAATGAGGTGTGAAACCTTAAATGAACAATTAAGATAATAAACGATTATCTTATGAAATAAATACGAAGATAAAGAGAGTGATGAATAAAGCAATAATTAATTGTTGGGAGAAGTTTTAGTTATCTGAGGCTAGTATATTAGATCGATTAAGATTTATGTTTATGGGTTAATAGAGATTAACCGTATGATAATAATAGGTTATTCAAAGAATAAGAAGTCAAGGTCTGATATAGTCAACGGCTCAGGCAAGTACCGAAACTTGTACTCTTATTGATCGTACGAGTAAATAATTGCGAGAATGATTCTTGTATTATATAAATTCATGGAAATTATTATTCATACTCTGAAGCTTGATTTAAATCACAATTATATTCCTTGAACCTTGTTGCAAATAATTGAACTTACAAATTGTTCCTAAATGCATTGAAAAGGATGTCTACACCATTTGATTCGGCGAGACCAATATCATGTGTTAGAAAGCAATCCAAACCAATTGGTGTAGACTCTTAAAATCTGTTGAGATGAACAACCCTCGTAGAAGGGGAAATTATAATATATTGGGAAACCAACACACGCGTGAATGGCATGTTTAAGTGTTATGAATAACATAGGGTATTTTGGGCTGATCACCTATTGTACTTGTTTATTTTGGATTATTAGTGTGATATTGTTAATTCTAGTAGAAGCTCTTGGTCCATAGTGGCCGCTCAGTATTAAATATTCTTTAACTTGGAAATGTTGAAACCGTTGAATTCTTTTAATAATCTTTCGGTCCATAATGACTCATTATTCAAATCCAAAGGACAGATTTGGAAACAATTGATATATACTTTGTTTACGACATTCCTATTTAAATTTCTGAGCTATCCTTTATCTTTATACTCTTTGAGATTATGAGCTTTATATACGCCTATTCATATTTATTATTATATTACTTGTTGGGCAAATTTGTTGCTCATTCTTACTTTTCTTAAACCTTTTCGTTAAGGCATAACAGTGTGGGACCTCTAGTAAGGATAAGGGTAAAGGTAAGGCTACGGAATAGCTTTGCTCTTTCATGTTAGAAGTTTATTATTATGTTGTAATAGGACTTAATTAGTATTATGTATTGAGTTATGTCTTGGATTATGTTATGTAAGATATTATTAATGGTTGCGAGACTTGGGACGAGAATATTTATGTTACATAAATGTAAATTATTTTATTATTCTGTTGTATGAATGTTGCATAAGTTAGAACGTGGGAACCAATTCGAGGTATAGGTATCTGAATTTGGGGGCGTCACACAAACACTTGGGTGCCTTGCATTGATCAAAAGAATGAATGTAATCGCTTGAATTGAAGGAGAACACAAAGGATTTGGATTTGAACTCATACCTGGGGAAGCACGGCTCTACGAGGGTATGATTCTGATTCTTTATCTCTTTCATTTAATTGATAATTAAGCACAAGGATGATCATGGTGATGGTTTGTAAGAAAAATTTTAAAATTTGATTTTATCGCGCTTCCTCTATATTTATGCAATTCGATTGTATGTGTGCGCTATATACAAACCTAACATAAGTAACTCAGGCAAGCTGACGTCCAACTTTTTCATTTAAAAATTTACAACAAATTGTGAGAAGATGTTTGGGAGTGACTGCAAGATCAAATCTTAACTTAACTCCTCATCCATCACGAACCCTAACTTTCCAAGGCGTTCAATCAAATTAATTATCTTTAGGATGTGAGTCTCAATAGTAGTGCCCTCAGTCATCCGAGATCAGAAGAGCACCTTAGATATCTGAAATCTAGCAGTCCTACTTTCCTCACCATATAACTCCTTGAGGTGCAGGAGTATAATAAGAGCATTCATAGTTTCATGCTGACGTTGAAGCTCATTATTTATAATTGCGAGCATGATGCATTGAGTCGAGGTTGCATCATCATGCCACTTTCTAAAAGTAGCAATCTCTTCCTCAGAGGCTGTGTCTGCAACAATTGCAGGGGCGGGCGAACTTAGGACATAAGAAATATTTTCAACAATGAGAACAATTCTCAAATTCCTTAACTACTCCGTGTAATTCGGTCCTGTCAGTTTGTTAGCATCAAGTATGTTATGCAATTATATTAGTGAGTTTGACATTTTTAAAATTTTGCATGTGAAATAGACAATATTTTAGCATACATTCATTTAATTAATTACTAAAAATAAATTAAGATTTTATTTAAAATTGGTATCTCCCACTATTTTTATCAAACTATATTACCCTCAATATATATAGTTCGACAAATCTAATTAAAAGTTTGCTAGTGAGAATATGGATCTCATTTCAAATGTATATAGCCTTGTGTGTGCACAACAAACTATATATAAATAAATAGGTAGACAACTATTGTCAATTACATCACCATGTAACTCCTTTTATTTTTTTACCTTTTAGATTATAGTGGTCAAGTGTGTGCACATTCGAACTAAAATTATCTAAGTTAAGTTAGACCCAACATTTTTATATAAGTGAAGAGAAAACTACAACCCTTGTGTGTGAACAACAAAACGGTAATGTTCAATTCCTTATAAACATCAAATGTGGTAAAACAACATCTCAAAAATTAATATAAGCCTTGTGTGTGCACAACAAACTTATAATGATTAAGTGATACTCTATCGTTTTATAATGCTGGAAGACAACATTTGATATTCCAAATATCTTTGAACGTTACAATTTAATATAAATTCTTTAAGGGTTTATGTTATTAATTATCTCATATTGTTTAGCGCGCATTCACATAAATATATAAAATATGCATCATATTATTTTAATATGTGAAGCATTTTGGATAATATATATATATATATATATATATATATATATAGAGAGAGAGAGAGAGAGAGTAAGCATTCACATAAAGAAGATTATATTCTACCCAAGTTGATTATGGACTTTTATTCTACTTTCGTTCACTTGAGCCACCAAGTGAACCAAAAGGTCAAACATAGGGTACAAGAACTAAATTTAAATATAACTATTATATTTAAACATGGGCTTCATTATAAACGGGTCTTCAAGCGCTCATTGCTCCTTTGTCTCTAATTTTTTAAGTAATTCTAACTAACCATGTTACATAAACTATTTACAATAAATAGAAACTTTGATCAGCAGTCAATGGCAAGTACATAGGAGAGAGATAGACATCAAGAAAAAATAGAGAAAACGAGGTACGCATACCCCATTTATAAAACTCAATCATTCATGTATTCTCAAAGAATAAAATTCAATCATCCATTGGTCAATAGTCCATAATCAATCCTATTTTTTATCATAAATATAACCATATGCATCAATAAATAACATTCATCTTATGAATACTAAAATCATTCCATATATGCATCGATATCATTTAATGGACAAAAGTTTGCTAAAATTTAGTTTTGAAACAAAATAAACTCTTTTATTTTAATCAAAAATCAAATCAAAATTAAACTTCTTTAATTTTAGCAACCTAGAATCCTATTCCAGACAAAATAAACATATTTATCTTATATTTATTTTAATTAAATAAACCATTTATGTTAATTGAAGAAAAATAAAACAAATCAGGATCTGCAAATGCGCCCAGAATGAACTAGGAACTAGCACGGCCGTGTTGCAACCCCAGAAATGATTTTCTGGGTTCGGGAGAGGTCGCGCTCCAGAATGAACTGGAATCGATAAGACACCCCCAAATCTTGATACTTAATTTCCACATGATTTGGTGTTCACTATTCAAATATCACATCTAACTACCCACAATAAAGGAAATCATTAAAACATAAACTTAGATAAATTTAAATGATAATCTTTCCTATTAAAGGGTTACATCTTCTTAATCAATCCCAGTCAATCTAACCTTTAAATCATCATTCAAATACAGAAATTAAACCAATAGTTCCATTACATAATTTAAGCAAATAAACATAAACAAATCTTTAACACTTGTTCATCTTGCCCTTGCCCTTACTGGTGGACAGCTCGTCGACGCTATCGACCTTAGCTGCAATTGTTGTGACGCCCCCGAATCCGGGTTCCCAGAACCTCAGACTTGGTACGTTATGATACCTCATTTCTATAACTAATGCAGAAGATATAAACAGAAATTGTTTATACAATAAGCTCTTACAACATAACCCAAGGTCTAACAACCTTAACTTACATATGTACCTTTAAAATTTTCAAAAAGTTTACATAATAACTTACATCAGATAACTTAACAGTAAACATGCATAACAATCTACTATTGGATTCTATCCTTGTCTTTGTCTTTCTTCGAGCCTTCGCTTTAATCTAAAAATGTTATCATGCTATAGCAAGAGCGAGCAACTACTTTGCTCAACAAGTTTAAATACAACAAGGATATATCATGATTGAAAAGGAATAAGCTTTCAAGTTTTCAACAATGTATAATAATTGTGAAAAGGCATGAATCAAAATTTCAACAATTGAATGGTTGAATCAATAGTATTTGGTGGCCAACAATGACCATGAACAAATTTAACTTAACCTTATGGTAATGAAGGCTGATGCCTTTCATACTTGATGAACATATGCAGCATGCACTAAGTGCGAATCAATAATCATAGATGTGGAATAATCAACAATAATTATTCACTAACATGCTTTGAAATAATAACTCAAGTTTGAGTTAGAGAACTTGCAATATCAACTTTTTGAGTTAAGAAAGGCTGATGTACTTAATAACATCTTAACTATTCTTTTTGAAGCTGATTGGAATAAAAACGTTATATAACCTTGTATCATTCATAAATAATGAGACAGACAGTTCAAAATTTAGAGAGCTCGTTTAGATATAAATAATTCTAGAATAATTGCTCAATAAAGAGTAAGATTTAGAAACTTTCCTGGTTCGTAGACTATTGATAAAATTCAGCTTAATATGTTCTCACAGACCCTACACAGTTATATATATGCATTTATAAGCATATTAGCCACATAACCAAATCATATAGCTGGCACGTATGTTCACATATCACATAATCATATAATCACATTGATTATATTTTTAGTTCATAATTCTACTTTCGAGATATTTTTTTATACATTTTTCAAATACCTTATCCATGCTTTTGAAATAGCCTTCTCTTTCTTTTATAGGGTTTAAGATAATCCTGGTTCATAACTTTTATATGATTTTAGTTCATATTTCTCTTCCTCTGTCTTGCTATGAGCATACTTCGTAATTTTCTTCGTATCCTAGGTATTCAAGGTGAATACATAAGGTATTTCATGAATTGAGTATGCTCGTCTATTATAGGAATAGAATTATAGTTTTCAATCTTCTTGGCAAGTCATAATAACAAGTGGTTTACTCAAACCTAGTTCATTTCTAAGTTATGCCAAAATAGTCGTCTTGTAGTATTAGTAACTTTTTAAGGTACTAACAATTAAACTTGGCTTAGCAGTTCTAATTTAGGAGTCTAGTTATGCCAACCTCTATCTTATAATTTACAATTTCATATGCATTGAATTTACATGAGCCGTGTGTAGCTAGCACCTGATTGGGAAATTTTTAGCTCTTATCATGATTTATAGATTCATCTTATCACACTTTTACTTTCATTATTCTTGTCTTTTTCAACTATATTAAAACAACCCTTTGAGGCTAGGTGTGTCTAACAGCCTACTAAGTTGTACTACCAGTTCCATAGTATAGTTTATGTGACTTAGCAGCCCCTATCTAGGATGCCCCAGTTATTAGCTTTATAACTTTGCACATTCATTATTATTTTAGATACATGGTTGTTTAGACAAGTCAAAACCACTCCTTAAATTTGCATTTTTAACACAAGCTAGCTAGCCACATTAGTTATAGCAGCTTGTTGTGGCTGCTTGTTGCTGCTCCATGGCAGCAACCCTTACCTTTTGCTCTAATACTTCACTTTCCTCATGTGTCAATTCAATTGCCATAAACATTTAGCATATCATATATATATATATATATATATATATATATATATATATATATATATATATATATATATATATATATTACATCCTTATTTGTGTAGAGATAACACTCAAATTTTATGGTTAAATCTTTAAATTACGTCATGAAATCAAAATTAGTCTTCCCAAATTGCCATAGCAGTTACATACAACTACCTGCTGCTGCAACCGCTGATGGAACACACTGCTGCCTCTAGGCAGCAGCCCTTTCCTTTACCCCACTTTGCTGCAATTTATTACCCGTCTCATTAAGTTATGGTTTTGTTATATAATCAATATACCTATCTTCTTAGAATTTATAAATTAGGACTTAAGGGGTAAACCTTTGAATTTCAACACGACGCCAAAAATGGCTCTCCCACGCTGCAATAGCAGCTGCCCGTTGCTGTCATTAAGCAGCAGTCCCCTTCTTAGCAAATTTTTAGAACTCTATTTCACAAGTTTATTTATACCCATCTTTCAGCATCATAAAGATGTTATACCAGGCTACTTAAGAAAATATTAGGCTTGTATTTTGGTCTTGGCCAGCTGCCAAAAATCGTGATCCCAAATGGCTTGACACGCTAATATTCAAACTTTTGTTTTAGCTTAGAATTAAATTTTGATTTAATCTCATATACTTAAACTCTCTAGATATTATCACATATGATTTATAAGCCAAGCCCAAGTTTTAGTTTTTCCCAATATTTCGTTTTTAGCCAAAACAGCTTTTAACAAACACTTGGAGTGCACAGTTTTAAAACCTTCTTCTCATTGCCATTTGCTTGTGATATAAATCCATTTCATCCTCCTTATTCCTCCACAGCCCATCCTAATCCCCTTGTGCCTAAACTCAGCCATAACAGTTACATACACAATCACATATACTCTATTTTCGGATAGCATAGAAAGGTATGCCAATTCAGCCCATAACAAGTCATTTAAGCATGTAAATTATATTACAACATGACTTATATAAGCACAAGAATATATTTGAGGCATTTCTTTTAACATGGTAGCATATAGATATTATTTTAGACTTAAATACATACTTAATATCAAAACAGCCTTTCTTGGTCATTTAATAGGACAGATAGTGAGCAGTTCACATTAATATATATATTACATATATTTCTAGCTCTTTGGCCCCAGCCTTATGGCTTTTGATCATTAATGACCCTCATTTTTAACTGAGCACAGCAATCACTATAACAGCCACATTAAAACCTTAACAATCCTAACACATTATAGCAGTCCTTCAATTCTATTCCCAGCCATCCGGCCATATAGACTATTAGTAGCAAGAAAATGGAATGGAAAGGATTGGAAAGAGTTTACCTTGGTAGCTCAAAGATTGCTATTGGCTGCTACTCAATTTATTCTCTTTCACCTCTCCATCTCGCATTCTCTCTTTCTATATTAGAGCCGAACAAACTATCCTGCTCTGCAAGTGAAGTAGGGGTCCCTATTTATAGGAAGGCTTTTATCCAGGTACGAAATAAGATTACCCGATGGTTAAGGAGTTAGTGGAAAGCTCTACCAACCCACTTCCATCCCATACTTCTAGTACTCATTACTGCCCATATGGGAGTAATATAGGGTGGCTATAGGCCATTGGCCTAACTTGGAGGGAGTACTACCAATACTGATACTATTAATATATATACTAATGTGTTCCGCGCATGCACATTAACAGGGCTCCAGATTTTGGGTCACTATCTTGGGCTTGCGGCATCAATTCCTGGTGGGCTTAACATTAATATAAGACAACCTAGTTTCACTGGGCTAGGGTATCACACTTGCATAATCTCGCTGGGCCTTCCACCTTCACACATGTTAATAACAACCTATTCACACGGTCAGATTATCAAATCTGATCATACGACTCAATGCACTGATTAATATCTTCACCCATTATCTGCCTAAGGTACTATCACATCATAATCACATTCAGTTAAACACTTAAGTGATTTAACATGAATACTTATGCTATACAAGGCTTATACACTCAAGCTTAATTAATTCATAACTTAAGCTTATCCCACATTATAGTTTCATTCTAGTGTCTTCCCATATACCCGATGTAATTTCATTGCATTAACTATTTTCATACGTATACACACTTCTTATCGACTAATTCTTTATTTAATCTAACTCCCTGGGTAATTACAGGATGAGTCATGGTAGTCCTCTCATAGTTTCTACATATTTATTAATATAAATACTTCCAAGTTTCCTAGGATTTGGGGCTTCCTCATCCGGCTGCCCCTTCTGGGTTTATAGGAATTAAGCTTAGAGCTTGATCATGGGCTTAAACAAACCCTATACAACTTAAAACATGACTACCAACATTGGGCCAATCAATTACACATCATATGTATATCCATTGGGCCAGCCTTAATAGCTTCCCACGCCTTTATCAGCACTTTGCTCGGGCTTACACTGCACTCATTATATCTAAAGGTTCCTGTAAAGATTATTGTGACTATACCCTTTGGCTAGTCCTAATGCCTTACACTACCCATGAGGATTGATCTATAATTAACTTACCCTCTCACATTGCCGCCTAGGGCCAACATTGCAAGCTTGGTTAATACGCAACACAAGCTATTAGTCTCTTAATTAGCTACTAGTCTAATCCTTCACTTCTTTACTCATGTATGTCTACTTCCCACATAGTTGAGTAAGTCATTTACTCAAGAGCATCACCTCCTTGATAATTATTGACCTTATGGTCATACTTAAATATTCTATAGTATATCTTTTTCCTTGGTTATTACAGTATTATTAATACCGTAACATATTATACATTCTTCCTTTTTAATAATAATCTTCATATGGCACAAACCTTTCACATTTCTTTATCTTCTCCTTTTTAACACTTCTCTTGTTGTATATGTACAACTTCCTTTATTCTAATTCGATAATATCTCATAGTTCACTCATTTACCAAGTTGCTAAAATATCCCACTTTCAGGATTGTTCTACTAACCTTTCTTCATAGCATTCTTAGGGACTTTTCACAACGAACTCTCTTTTCTCCTATTATGTGTCTTTTCGATCACATAATTTAGATTTTTAATCGTATTAAAATTACCTTCAATATCTTATTCAGTCATTAGTATATATATTCAAGGAAAAAGGTGATTAAAGATACTTAACATCGCCAACTTACTATGATAAAATAATTTTATAAATTATTTAATATCGATAGATAAATTTTATCTATCTCCTTTACTTCAAATAAATTTTCTCTATAATAAATAACAAATATATCATAATAATATATTTATTAAACACAAAATCACATCTTGCATAGTTCGTAATACCCTATGCGACATACTACCACATACCTCATAAGGCATATATATTCTTATTCGAACCCAACACATGCCTTAAGAATTTTATTTACTAAATTCTTATTTTAATAATTTTTAAAAATTCGGGTTCTTACATCCTCTCCCCCTTATAAAGATTCTGTCCTCGGAATCACCGAAACCTTTCCTACTCGGTGCTATTCCGAACATTTCATATTCTTTTGAATAATTTTATCCATTCTCTTTTCGAAAGTTTTATTATTATAACTTGCTCGATTATATTCTACCACTTCCTTCTTTCTAAGGAACATTCTACTTACTACATTCATCCTTCAGAAGAATAAGAACCTTCCACGATCTTTCAATAATCGGGAAGTAGTATGAATAACTCAGATTCCAAATTATGCTGAGGGGCCACAAGACCGTGAACATTTCTCCACATTTACAAATGCCTCAACACGAGTCTCCACACTGTAAACCAGAGTGTTTATCAATCACAAAGACTGAAAACACCCTCCACGAGTACTCTAGGTGGCTAACCTATTGTACCACTACGTCGAGCCATAACGTAGTGTTTTGTAACGACTATATGTGTTACGTTCAGAACCATTGTCTCTGAAAACATGTCCCCTTTATAGGGTTATTCACCTTAGATTTTCAACATCTAAATCCGCACTAGTGCAATCTGGTTTGGCATAAATACATAAGAATGCTTGAATTCTATAATCACTTTTCAACAGTCACCTAGCCGAATAAAATAGCTTAGACTCTTATCAATAATTCGGACATCAATCGAAATAATTTAGTCAACTTTTCATAATTCGAAAGAAAACCAAAAATCATTTTATGACGTCAAAATGTCGCACCAACTTAGTAGTACGTTGAAGATTCAGTCATTTTGTGACTTTATCATACTACATCGTACCATAGTGGGCAGACGATCTTACGATCACTTCCAACACTAGGTTCGATTGCATTGATGACTCCATCATTTACCATCTTATACCATATCAAATGATGCACATGGTCAAAATACATTTTGAAAGAGTTTCAAATCATTTTTTTTTGTCTTTGCCGAAACAAATAGCTTAGACATACGAATAACGGTGTTGTTTTTGGTTCAGTCATTTGACCCAAGGTTTTCTCAAGAAAATAAAAGTGCAAACACTAGCACGAAGTCAATAAAATTTGAAAATCTAGCGTAGCTAGAAGATTTAGAAAAATCCAAGTTTCTCCATCAACTTCAATCTTTTACTCCATCAATGCTCGCTATACCAAAATTCTTAATTCTTGATATATAATATATATCTATTCCCAGTATAGTTCATCAACTTACCATACCATGGAAGTTCAGGAACTTACCACAATAATATTATTTTAGGAACTTGTCCTAGCAATACGTAGTCCAACAACCAATCAGGGACTGTCCATACACTTAGGGGCTCAAAAATTCATATGATTATGAGTCACAAACTTGTCATAGGCATGAGTCTTAAGAACTCGCACCTAATCTTAGTATTATCTAATTTTAATCTTAGAAACCTCTATCTATCAGAATAAACATGAGAAAAGAATCACCTTTTCGTCATATGTATAATGATAGCGCGACACCAAACATTCCAATGATTATCAATGTGATGCACTCAGCGCAAGCACAAAACCTCTGCCCATACAAAAGTTTGAACAACTAAGCCATCACATGAGTCCTTAATGGAAATCCAACACTTAATTCTATCTTACTCTTAACTTGCTCTTTGCTCATTACGAACGTTCTATGTTACATCACATACAACTCCTCATGAGTTCTTTTTATACCATTTCATAGTACATTCTTTTATAGCACCAAGCTATACACACTTAGTCATTACAGACTATCTATTATTTCATAGTTCAATCTGATCACGTCGTGATCATCGGTTTATCTTAGGGTTCTTTCCCTATTAT
The DNA here is from genome assembly GCA_020205555.1 of Panax stipuleanatus. NCBI lineage: Eukaryota > Viridiplantae > Streptophyta > Magnoliopsida > Apiales > Araliaceae > Panax > Panax stipuleanatus. The sequence continues at coordinate 64,092,829 of CM035116.1, forward strand.
CAACCAAACTCCATTCGAGTTCATTCTCATTATCTTTGTCATATTCATCTTATAGACATCGTCTTAAAATATTTATTACCGGAGTTAGGAAACTCCTGATTCTCATTCTCTAGATACTTCAAGATTCTTCTTTGAATCTTTACGTATATATTTTAATCTTTATCTTTCCTTCTCTCAAGTTATAGTCTAAGGTACACTTACCTAAGGTTTATAACCTACGGCTTTGATACCAACCTGTGACGCCCCCAAATCCGGGTTCCCAGAACCTCAGACTTGGTACGTTACGATACCTCATTTCTATAACTAATGCGGAAGATATAAACAAAAATTGTTCATACAATAAGCTCTAATAACATAACCCAAGGTCTAACAACCTTAACTTACATATGTACCTTTACAATTTTCAAAAGGTTTACATAATAACTTACATCAGATAACATAATAGTTAACATGCATAACAATCTACTATTGGATTCTATCCTTGTCTTTGTCTTTCTTCGAGCCTTCGCTTTAATCTAAAAATGTTATCATGTTATAGCAAGAGTGAGCAACTACTTTGCTCAACAAGTTTAAATACAACAAGGATATATCATGATTGAAAAGGAATAAGCTTTCAAGTTTTCAACAATGTATAATAATTGTGAAAAGGCATGAATCAAAATTTCAACAATTGAATGGTTGAATCAATAGTATTTGGTGGCCAACAATGACCATGAACAAATTTAACTGAACCTTATGGTTATGAAGCTCGATGCCTTTCATACTTGATGAACATATGCAACATGCACTAAGTGCGAATCAATAATCATAGATGTGGAATAATCAACAATAATTATTCACTAACATGCTTTGAAATAATAACTCAAGTTTGAGTTAGAGAACTTGCAATATTAACTTTTTGAGTTAAGAAAGGCTGATGTACTTAATAACATATTAACTATTCTTTTTGAAGCTGATTGGAATAAAAAGGTTATATAACCTTGTATCATTCATAAATAATGAGACAGACAGTTCAAAATTTAGAGAGCTCGTTTAGATATGAATAATTCTAGAATACTTGCTCAATAAATAGTAAGATTTAGAAACTTGCCTGGTTCGTAGACTATTGATAAAATTCAGCTTAAAATGTTCTCACAGACCCTACACAGTTATATATATGCATTTATAAGCATATTAGCCACATAACCAAATCATATAGCTGGCACGTATGTTCACATATCACATAATCATATAATCACATTGATTATATTTTTAGTTCATAATTGTACTTTTGAGATATATTTTTTTATACATTTTTCAAATACCTTATCCATGCTTTTGAAATAGCCTTCTCTTTCTTTTATAGGGTTTAATATAACCCTGGTTCATAACTTTTATATGATTTTAGTTCATATTTCTCTTCCTCATTCTTGTTATGAGCATACTTCGTAATTTTCTTCGTATCCTAGGTATTCAAGGTGAATACATAAGGTATTTCATGAATTGAGTATGCTCGTATATTATAGGAATAGAACTATAGCTTTCAATCTGCTTGGCAAGTCATAATAACAAGTGGTTTACTCAAACTTAGTTCATTTCTAAGTTATGCCAAAATAGTCCTCTTATAGTATTAGTAACTCTTTAAGGTACTAACAATTATACTTGGCTTAGCAGTTCCAATTTAGGAGTCTAGTTATGCCAACCTCTATCTTATAATTTACAATTTCATATACATTGAATTTACATGAGCCATGTGTAGCTAGCACCTGATTGGGAAATTTTTAGCTCTTATCATGATTTATAGATTCATCTTATCACACTTTTACTTTCATTATTCTTGTCTTTCTTCAACTATGTTAAAACAACCCTTTGAGGCTAGGTGTGTCTAACAACCTACTAAGTTGTACTACCAGTTCCATAGTATAGTTTATGTGACTTAGCAGCCCCTATCTAGGATGCCCCAGTTATTAGCTTTATAACTTTGCACATTCATTATTATTTTAGATACATGGTTGTTTAGACAAGTCAAAACCACTCCTTAAATTTGCATTTTTAACAAAAGCTAGCTAGCCACATTAGTTATAGCAGCTTGTTGTGGCTGCCTGTTGCTACTCCATGGCAGCAGCACTTACCTTTTGCTCTAATACTTCACTTTCCTCATGTGTCAATTCAATTGCCATAAACATTTAGCATGTCAAATATATATATACATATATATATATATATATATAAATATATAAATATATTACATCCTTATTTGTGTAGAGATAACACTCAAATTTTATGGTTAAATCTTTAAATTACATCATGTAATCAAAATTACTCTTCCCAAATTGCCATAGTTGTTACATACAGCTACCTGCTGCTGCAACCGCTGATGGAACACACTGCTGCCTCTGGGCAGCATCCCTTTCCCTTACCCCGCTTTGCTGCAATTTATTATCCGTCTCATTAAGTTATGGTTTTGTTATATAATCTATATACCTATCTTCTTAGAATTTAGAAATTAGGACTTAAGGGGAAAAACCTTTGAATTTCAACACGACGCCAAAAATGGCTCGCCCACGCTGCAACAGCAGCTGCCCGTTGCTGTCATTAAGCAGCAGTCCCCTTCTTAGCAAATTTTTAGAACTCTATTTCACAAGTTTATTTGTACCCATCTTTCAGCATCATAAAGAAGTTATACCAGCCTACTTAAGAAAATATTAGGCTTGTATTTTGGTCTTGGCCAGCTGCCAAAAATCGTGATCACAAATGGCTTGATACGCTAATATTCAAACTTTTTTTTTAGCTTAAAATTGAATTTTGATTTAATCTCATATACTTAAACTCTCTAAATATTATCACATATGATTTATAAGCCAAGCCCAAGTTTTAGTTTCGCCCAATATTTCGTTTTTAGCCAAAACAGTCCACTTGGGACTTTTAACAAACACTTGGAGTGCACAGTTTTAAAACCTTCTTCTCATTGCCATTTGCTTGTGATATAAATCCATTTGATTCTCCTTATTCCTCCACAGCCCATCCTAATCTCCTTGTGCCTAAACTCAACCATAACAGTTACATACATAATCACATATACTCTATTTTCGGATGGCATAGAAAGGTCACGCCAATTCAGCCCATAAAAAGTCATTTAAGCATGTAAATTATATTACAACATGACTTATATAAGCACAAGAATATATTTGAGGCATTTCTTTTAACATGGTAGCATATACATATTATTTTAGACTTAAATACATAGTTAATATCAAAACAGCCTTTCTTGGTCATTTAATCGAACAGATATAGAGCAGTTCACATTAATATATATATTACATATATTTCTAGCTCTTTGGCCCCAGCCTTATGGCTTTTGATCATTAATGACCCTCATTTTTAACTGAGCACAACAATCACTATAACAGCCACATTAAAACCTTAACAATTCTAACACATTATAGCAGTCCTTCAATTCTATTCCCAGCCATCCGGCCATATAGACTATTAGTAGCAAGAAAATGGAATGGAAAGGATTGGAAAGAGTTTACCTTGGTAGTTCAAAGATTACTATTGGCTGCTACCCAATTTATTCTCCTTCACCTCTCCATCTCGCATTCTCTCTTTCTATATTAGAGCCGAACAAACTATCCCGCTCTGCAAGTGAAGTAGGGGTCCCTATTTATAGGAAGGTTTTTATCCAGGTACGAACCAAGATTACCCGATGGTTAAACAGTTAGTGGAAAGCTCTACCAACCCACTTCCATCCCATACTTCTAGTACTCATTACTGCCCACATGGGAGTAATATAGGGTGGCTATAGGCCATTGGCCTAACTTGGAGGGAGTACTACCAGTACTGATACTATTAATATATATACTAATGTGTTTCGCGCATGCACATTAGCAGGGCTCCAGATTTTGGGTCACTATCTTGGGCTTGCTGCATCAATTCCCGGTGGGCTTAACATTAATATAAGATAACCTAGTTTCACCGGGCTAGGGTATCACACTTGCATAATCTCGCTGGGCCTTCCACCTTCACACATGTTAATAACAACCCATTCACACGATCAGATTATCAAATCTGATCATACGACTCAATGCAACGATTAATATCTTCACCCATTATCTGCCTAAGGTACTATCACAACATAATCACATTCAGTTAAACACTTGAGTGATTCAACATGAATCCTTATGCTATACAAGGCTTATACAATCAAGCATAATTAATTCATAACTTAAGCTTATACCATATTATAGTTTCATTCTAGTGTCTTCCCATATACCCGATGTAATTTCATTGCATTAACTATTTTCATACGTATACACACGTCTTATCGACTAATTCTTTATTTAATCTAACTCCTTGGGTAATTACAGGACGAGTCATGGTAGTCCTCTCATAGTTTCTACATATTTATTAATATAAGTACTTCCAAGTTTCCTAGGATTTGGGGCTTCCTCATCTGGCTGCCCCTTCTAGGGTTTATAGGAATTAAGCGTAGAGCTTGATCATGGGCTTAAACAAACCCTATACAACTTAAAACATGACTACCAACATTGGGCCAATCAATTACACATCATATGTATATCCATTGGGCAAGCCTTAATAGCTTCCCACGCCTTTATCAGCACTTTGCTCGGGCTTACATTGTACTCATTATATCTAAAGGTTCCTGCAAAGATTATTGTGACTATACCCTTTGGCTAGTCCTAATGCCTTACACTACCCATGAGGATTGATCTATAATTAACTCACCCTCTCACATTGCCTCCTAGGGCCAACATTGCAAGCTTGGTTAATACACAACACAAGCTATTAGTCTCTTAATTAGCTACTAGTCTAATCCTTCACTTCTTTACTCATGTATGTCTACTTCCCACATAGTTGAGTAAGTCATTTACTCAAGAGCATCACCTCCTTGATAATTATTGACCTTATGGTCATTCTTAAATATTCTATAGTATACATTTTTCCTTGGTTATTACAGTATTATTAATACCGTAACATATTATACATTCTTCCTTTTTAATAATAATCTTCATATGGCACAAACCTTTCACATTTCTTTATCTTCTCCTTTTTAACACTTCTCTTGTTGTATATGTACAACTTCCTTTATTCTAGTTCGATAAGATCTCATAGTTCACTCATTTACCAAGTTGCTAAAATATCCCACTTTCAGGATTGTTCTACTAACCTTTCTTCATAGCATTCTTAGGGGCTTTTCACAACGAAGTCTCTTTTCTCCTATTATGTGTCTTTTCGATCACATAATTTAGATTTTTAATCGTATTAAAATTACCTTCAATATCTTATTCAGTCATTAGTATATATATTCAAGGAAAAAGGTGATTAAAGATACTTAACATCACCAACTTACTATGATAAAATAATTTTATAAATTATTTAATATCGATAGATAAATTTTATCTATCTCCTTTACTTCAAATAAATTGTCTCTATAATAAATAACAAATATATCATAGTAATATATTTATTAAACACAAAATCACATTTTGCATAGTTCATAATACCCTATGCGACATACTACCACATACCTCATAAGGCATATATATTCTTATTCGAACCCAACACATGCCTTAAGAATTATATTTACAAAATTCTTATTTTAATAATTTTTGAAAATTCGGGTTCTTACATCCTTTCCCCCTTATAAAGATTCCGTCCTCGGAATCACCGAAACCTTTCCTACTCGGTGCTATTCCGAACATTACATATTCTTTTGAATAATTTTATCCATTCTTTTTTTGAAAGTTTTATTATTATTTCTTGCTTGATTACATTCTACCACTTCCTTCTTTCTAAGGAACATTCTACTTACTACATTCATCCTTCAGAAGAATAAGAACTTTCCACGATCTTTCAATAATCGGGAAGTAGTATGAATAACTCAAATTCTAAATTATGCTGAGGGGTCACAAGACCGTGAACTTTCATACTTGTTGAACATATGCAGCATGCACTAAGTGCGAATCAATAATCATAGATGTGGAATAATCAACAATAATTATTCACTAACATGCTTTGAAATAATAACTCAAGTTTGAGTTAGAGAACTTGCAATATCAACTTTTTGAGTTAAGAAAGGCTGATGTAGTTAATAACATCTTAACTATTCTTTTTGAAGCTGATTTGAATAAAAAGGTTATATAACCTTGTATCATTCATAAATAATGAGACAGACAGTTCAAAATTTAGAGAGCTCGTTTAGATATGAATAATTCTAGAATACTTGCTCAATAAAGAGTAAGATTTAGAAACTTGCCTGGTTCGTAGACTATTGATAAAATTCAGCTTAATATGTTCTCACAGACCCTACACAGTTATATATATGCATTTATAAGCATATTAGCCACATAACCAAATCATATAGCTGGCACGTATGTTCATATATCACATAATCATATAATCACATTGATTATATTTTTAGTTCATAATTGTACTTTCGAGATATTTTTTTTATACATTTTTCAAATACCTTATCCATGATTTTGAAATAGCCTTCTCTTTCTTTTATAGGGTTTAACATAATCCTAGTTCATAACTTTTATATGATTTTAGTTAATATTTCTCTTCCTCTTTCTTGCTATGAGCATACTTCGTAATTTTCTTCGTGTCCTAGGTATTCAAGGTGACAACATAAGGTATTTCATGAATTGAGTATGCTCGTATATTATAGGAATAGAACTATAGTTTTCAATCTGCTTGGCAAGTCATAATAACAAGTGGTTTACTCAAACTTAGTTCATTTCTAAGTTATGCCAAAATAGTCCTCTTGTAGTATTAGTAACACTTTAAGGTACTAACAATTAAACTTGGCTTAGCAGTTCCAATTTAGGAGTCTAGTTATGCCAACCTCTATCTTATAATTTATAATTTCATATGCATTGAATTTACAGGACCCGTGTGTAGCTAGCACCTGATTGGGAAATTTTTAGCTCTTATCATGATTTATAGATTCATCTTATCACACTTTTACTTTCTTTATTCTTATCTTTCTTCAACTATATTAAAACAACCCTTTGAGGCTAGGTGTGTCTAACAGCCTACTAAGTTGTACTACCAGTTCTATAGTATAGTTTATGTGACTTAGCAGCCCCTATCTAGGATGCCCCAGTTATTATCTTTATAACTTTGCACATTCATTATTATTTTAGATACATAGTTGTAAAGACAAGTCAAAACCACTCCTTAAATTTGCATTTTTAACACAAGCTAGCTAGCCACATTAGTTATAGCAGCTTGTTGTGGCTGCTTGTTGCTGCTCCATGGCAGCAGCCCTTACCTTTTGCTCTAATACTTCACTTTCCTCATGTGTCAATTCAATTGCCATAAACATTTAGCATGTCATATATATATATATATATATTACATCCTTATTTGTGTAGAGATAACACTCAAATTTTATGGTTAAATCTTTAAATTACATCATGTAATAAAAATTAGTCTTCCCAAATTGCCATAGCAGTTACATACAGGTACCTGCTGCAGCAACCGCTGATGGAACACACTGCTGCCTCTGGGCAGCAGCCCTTTCCCTTACCCCGCTTTGCTGCAATTTATTACCTGTCTCATTAAGTTATGGTTTTGTTATATAATCTATATACCTATCTTCTTAAAATTTATAAATTAGGAATTTATGGGTAAACCTTTGAATTTCAACACGACGCCAAAAATGGCTCGCCCACGCTGCAACAGCAGCTGCCCGTTGCTGTCATTAAGCAGCAGTCCCCTTCTTAGCAAATTTTTCGAACTCTATTTCACAATTTTATTTATACCCATATTTCAGCATCATAAAGATGTTATACCAGCCTACTTAAGAAAATATTAGGCTTGTATTTTGGTCTTGGCCAGCTGCCAAAAACCGTGATCCCAAATGGCTTGACACGCTAATATTCAAACTTTTGTTTTAGCTTAGAATTGAATTTTGATTTAATCTCATATACTTAAACTCTCTAAATATTATCACATATGATTTATAAGCCAAGCCCAAGTTTTAGTTTCGCCCAATATTTAGTTTTTAGCCAAAACAGTCCACTTGGGACTTTTAACAAACACTTGGAGTGCACAGTTTTAAAACCTTCTTCTCATTGCCATTTGCTTGTGATATAAATACATTTGATCCTCCTTATTCCTCCACAGCCCATCCTAATCTCCTTGTGCCTAAACTCAGCCATAACAGTTACATACACAATCACATATACTCTATTTTTGGATGGCATAGAAAGGTCACGCCAATTCAGCCCATAACAAGTCATTTAAGCATGTAAATTATATTACAACATGACTTATATAAGCACAAGAATATATTTGAGGCATTTCTTTTAACATGGTAGCATATAGATATTATTTTAGACTTAAATACATACTTAATATCAAAACAGCCTTTCTTGGTAATTTAATCGAACAGATAGTGAGCAGTTCACATTAATATATATATTACATATATTTCTAGCACTTTGGCCCCAGCCTTATGGCTTTTGATCATAATGAACCTCTTTTTAACTTAGCACAACAATCACTATAACAACCACATTAAAACCTTAACAATCCTAACACATTATAACAGTCCTTCAATTCTATTCCCAGCCATGCGGCCATACAGACTATTAGTAGCAAGAAAATGGAATGGAAAGGATTGGAAATAGTTTACCTTTATAGCTCAAAGATTGCTATTGGCTGCTACTCAATTTATTCTCCTTCACCTCTCCATCTCGCATTCTCTCTTTCTATATTAGAGCCGAACAAATTATCCCGCTCTGCAAGTGAAGTAGGGGTCCCTATTTATAGGAAGGCTTTTATGTGACAAACAAGATTTTTGTAATTTATTTTGAATATTTATTGAATTAAATAAATATTTTTTTGATGATTTAATTATTGAGTTAAATAATTAATTGATGAATTTGTGGTAGATTAATTTAATTATATGTGTCACATTAGTTAAATTAATGTGGTGAATTTTTATATTCAAAGTATGTATTTAATTGAGCTTATTTGATTAATATATTAATTAATAAGCATAATGTTATTCTAATTAATTTATTAATTAATTAGAGATTTATGATTAGACATAATTAATAAATAAGAATTTTAATTATGTGACTATGTGATTTAATGTAGATTTATGCTATTTTATTTAATTGATTTAAATAGCATTATTTGATTTAATTGGGTGTGACATTAATTAACTATATTATAATAAATTAATTAAAATAAATGAGAAAGGATTCCTTAAGCTAGCCAAACAAGGCCTTAAGGGGAGTTGGTCAGTTAACCCACTAAGGGACCAACTGACAACCACTCACCCATTATATATTATACGTATTATACTTATATACATATACTATATCAATTCATATATTCATATCAGAGAGAATTTTGAGAGAAAAGATTGAGGAAGAAGAAATTGAGAAATTTATATCATCATCCTTGAATCATCTTCACCAACTAGCAAGGGTAAATTCAGTTATATTAAGTTTTAAGCTTTCTATTTTTACGTACTTTGAAGTTCTCTGTAATCGTCAATTTTGAATCATTGTTGGTTATATGGTTTTATATGGGTTAAATTATGTTTATAACATGTTTTATACCATGTATACATAAATCACAGTGATCAATTTTATGTAATTACGTCTTAATTAAGTTTTCAAAACTTCCATTAACGTACTTTGAAGTTTTCTGTAAAAGACTAAATTGATGACTTGTTCATGATATGGCTATATATATATTAATTGATGTCCATAACATATTATATGCCATATATGCATAACTTTCAGTGATCACACCATGGAATTTTGTTGATAATTGGGTTTTCAAAAGTTACAGAGTGTAAAAATTGTACATATGGCCCATATGGCCCTTACGTACAAAATTTACACACCTTATGCGTTTATTTAACTTAAATTAACACTTGAATGTGATTGTGTACATTTAAACGAACAAAATGGAAGTTAAACGAACGGATTCGGTGTTATAACGAATCCGTAACGTTGAATTCTTGTTTTCTTTCAAAACTTTATAAAATATTGAAAATAGTGAAATTAAATGTTGTGATTTGTGTAATTCCGTGATTTAAAGTGTTAAAAGCATGCTTAGAACATGGTATGATGTTTCTGTAAATTCTATATCTCATGGGTAGCCTTAAATTCATTTCGTTAGTTTAATTTGGATTTATTTGGGTTGCTCTGTGTGTCATTCGCGAACTGGAAATCTGGGTCTGCGTTGCCGCGCGGCCGCGCTGGTCCCAAGGGTAACTGGCGCGCGGCCGCGCCCCTTGCAGAAATTTGAAATTTTTTGCTAAGTGTTCGTGTGTTCTAAGAGGTGGTTTAAAACCTAATGTAATGAACATAAAGATATGCTAAACATATAATAAGAGGTTAATAACTTATATTACGTGAGTAATTAATAAGTTAATTACATGACTTGAATCGTTAATTGTATAGTCCAATAACGTGCTCAAAACCGATGTGTGTGATTCGATACGTATATCGAGTTATTGATTAATTTGTATTGTGAACGTATTGATATGTAGGATGTAATAAAGAACGTGAATTATAATTGTAGCTTGTGCAAGAGGCAAGTTTCCTATCCTTAAACTTGTTTAATATTTTGCAAGTTTCCTAAACTCAAATCTTACTTTTACATTGAGCAAGTTCTTATCCTTGATTATTCAAGTTGAGATTTTCATATGAGATATTACTATTTTTTTTAAGCATGATTCAGCTATACAATACTTATTCGATTGTATACTCTTGAGATTTACCATTCAAGTTGAATATCGATGATATTGTTGAACTTATAGGACTAGTGAACCCTTATTTATTCGACTAGTCCATAGTTGATGTACGTTCTAAATTCTAGAATACTTATTGAGCTTATCCAAACCAAACTTCCTTTGGTGCGGACTCTGATGTCAAAACTGAGATGAACAACCCTGTAAAAAGGGGATTATTTACGCTTTAGCGTTGAGATATTGTGCACAGTATGGTACTAAGGGCTGATCCCCCTAAGTACGAGAAGTAGAGTCCATAGTCTTATGACTGTTAAAGGTTTAAAGCATAAAAACTTTACAACCTAGGACATAGTTCAAGGTCTTATGACCCTCAGACGTTCTTTTGATTCCTGTTATTCATTCTTGAGTCAAAAGTTGAGTTTCTTTATTCAGATGTCTTTGATTCACTCGCATGTTATTATATTGTTGTCATATTATTATACTTGTGGGCAATCGTGCTCACTCTTGCGTAATAATAACATTGCAGTTAAGAACGAAAGGTCCAACGAGCCTTCTACTAGCAAAGGCAAGGGCAAGGTCAACAAGTGATGAAGACTTGTTGTTTATTTTATGTGTTTATGTTTCAGACTTATGTTAAAGTTGTGTAAGACTTATTTAATTATTTATATTTCCGCACTTGAGATTTAAGGTTAAGTACGACCTGGGATTGATGTATTTCTTTTCAGATGTTGTAACCCCATAAGGGGAGGATTATTTCTATTTATTTCATGGTTTGCATTTACTATGGGTAGATAGATAGATGATATTTGTACAGTGAACACCAAGTCCCGTGGAAATTGAAGTACCCGGATTTGGGGGTGTCACAGGTTGGTATCAGAGCTGTAGGTTATGAACCTTAGGTGGGGAAAAACCTTAGGATAGTAGCCTTTTTAGAGATCGAGAACATAGTAATGATAACTCTTATCGAGTTCTAAGAAAGATAATAACTTACCTTATGTGCTACGTGCTTATACTTATATATTCGAGTCTCGATTAGCATCACGTAATTACTAAAACTTAAAATTTTATTTGTCAGGATGACGAATGCTGGAGAACCTAGTCAGTCCAGGGACCTTGTACCCCTAGAGGCTAGAGAGGAGGAGCCCCGAGATATCCACGTAGTTTGGGAGCAGTTAGTCCGACGAGAGCCATCACCCTTGATCACAGTCATTGGTCAGGAGATTGTGCCGGTGTCTAATTCAGAGGAGGACTCTGAGGAAGACCCTGAGGAGATTGAAGTTCAGGCTGAGGCAGCTGAAGAGGAGGAGGAAGACCCTGAAGAGTTCCCGCCGAGCTCTATCAGTGCTGAGATGTATGACGAGCTGTATGACCGTAACATAGAGTTACGTGATACTGTTCAGGAGCTGAGGGAGACTGTTCAGGAGCTGAGGGAGCGGTCGGTTACTCAACAGTCTACCATCGAGCTGAGGGATGGAGAGGTTGAGGCTCTTCACACACGTTTGGGAAATGTAGAGTGGAATTTGGCTCACGAGAAGGGCCAAACCGAGCAGAAGTCAGAGGAAATTGAGGAATTGAAGAATGAACTAAAAGAGAAATCAGCAAGGCTGGCCATAGCAGAGGAGGCTTGGGTAAGGGAATCACGACGAGCAGATCTCGCAGAAGATAATTGTCGGGCGAAGAAGGCCAAGCTTGAAGAGACGTACTCTATACTTCAGTATGCAATTGACGAGGCCCAGGATCGGGTTATGAGGTACCCAATTCAGTTTGAAGGACTACCGTCGTACATGCTAGATCGCAGGACGATGTCTCGGATTATGGAAGAAGAGCGTGGCAAAGCTGTTCGTCGCCTTAATGGGCAGTGATAGGAACATTTGATTTTGTGAAACCTATCTAGTAGTTAATAATGTAAATTCCAATGTGTTTATAAACAGAGGAATATTTTATGTTTTAAATCCTGTAGATTCTTTATCTCAGGATAGTTGATGTAAATAGCAGTGATGCTATCGTATTATGTTAAAACTTTTGATTTAGTAATATATCAGAGTTTATTTGAGATAATGTGTTGACTGATTGTGTCTAAATGTTTAAGTTAAGCCTTAGATATTTAAAAGATTGAATAAAGTTCTAATACGCGTATTTCTTAACAGTAAAATGCCGCCAAGGAGACGATCTAACCGTCAACAGGCCCAAGAAGGGTCAACTAACAACAACAACGACGCCAATGCTAACCCCGTTCAGCAGTTGGCGAACTTACTTGCTGGAGCGCTTAACAACCAACCTCAAGCTCCACCGACCACAACGTTCAAGGACTTCAAGGCGGTGGGACCGCCAGAGTTTAAAGGCACCATGAACCCGATAGAAGCTCAAACCTGGGTCATGGAGATGGAAAAAGTTTTTGACGTCGCCAGAGTCAGAGAGGACCAGAAAACCGCCTATGCAACGTTCATGCTGAAATCTGAGGCCAGCTATTGGTGGCAAGCGAATAAGGTCCGGGGAGGTGAAGGTGTGATTACCTGGGAGAGGTTCAAGGAGATGTTCTTCGAGATGTACTTTCCGACCAGCTCGCAGAATCAAATGGAGGTCCAGTTCTTGGAACTGAAACAGGGAAATATGTCCGTACCAGAATATGCGGCGAAATTCAATGAGTTGGCTAGGTTTGCCACGTATCAAGTGCACACCGATCAGAGGAAGGCAAGGAGGTTTGAACAGGGCCTGAAACCCTGGTTGTATAGCAAAGTGTCAATGTTCCAATTGAACACTTTTGCTGGGGTGTTGGAGAAGGCCATTCTCGCTGAAGGCGGGAGTGATGCAGTTACAAAGTATAACCAAGATCAGAAAAAGAAGAAGAGTGAAGGTGAAGGAATTAACAAGGCTAGTGGTAGCAACACGGGAGGGAGTAATAATCAGAAGAGGAGGTGGAATGATAACTCATCGACTGGGAATCAGCAAGGTGGTCAGAAAAAGAGGATCGAAGCTTGTTCGACCTGCGGGAAAGCTCACCTGGGGGTCTGTATGAAGGGAAAACGAGTATGCTATAATTGTGGTCAGGAAGGCCACATAGCACCTAACTGTCCGAACCCAAAGAAGGGCGCTTGCTTCACTTGCGGCTCAAAGGACCATCTGGCAAGGGACTGTCCCAAGAAGGGATCTGGAAGGGAAGGATCAGGTGGAAACAGGGGAAACAGCGGTGGAAGTGCTTTAACTATCACGGGACCAACCGCAACCAACCGACCAACCGCCAGGACCTTCAACATGACCGTGCAGGATGCTGTGCAGTCTCGCGATGTGGTGTCAGGTATCATTCCGATCAATAAAGTTAATGCTTATGTACTATTTGATTCGGGTGCTACTTGTTCATTTATATCCGATGACTTTGCTAAGAACTTAGAACTTCCTATGGACGAGTTAGAATACCCCATGAATATAGAGATTGCGAATAGAGAAGTAATCCCTGTTAAATATGTACACAAGAACTGTAGAGTAGATATTAAGGGTAACATTATGAACGTAAATCTTATCCCGATTAGACTTGGGGAATTCGATGTTATTCTGGGAATGGATTGGCTAGTCAATTATGGGGCTGTAATTGATTGCCAGAGGAAGTGTATCAACCTTATGACCCCGTCAAAGGTTGTGTTTTATGGCAGTAAATCGCCTAGACAAGCGAGTTGTCTGACGATGATGCAGGCCAGGAAGTTGTTAAGACAAGGCTGTGTAGGATATTTAGCCTACATAGTCGATAGTCGTAAAGAAAATTCGAAATTAGAAGATATACCAGTCGTGAGGGACTTCTTAGACGTATTTCCGGATGATCTGCCAGGACTTCCGCCAGACAGAGAGGTTGAGTTTGTGATCGATTTGGCGCCAGGGACGGCCCCAATATCGAAGGCACCATACCGGATGGCTCCGGTAGAGATGAAAGAGTTAATGGTACAACTACAAGAGTTACTGGACAAGAAGTACATCCAACCGAGCGTATCGCCGTGGGGAGCGCCGGTGTTATTTGTGAAGAAGAAGGACGGGACGATGCGGCTTTGCATCGACTACAGAGAACTGAATAAGGTCACAATTAAGAATAGATATCCATTACCGAGGATCGACGATCTGTTCGACCAATTGAAGGGTGCAAGGTACTTTTCAAAGATAGACTTGAGGAGTGGCTATCATCAGCTGAAGGTGAGGCCAGAGGATGTTCCAAAGACAGCATTTAGGACTCGATATGGTCACTACGAATTTTTGGTAATGTCATTTGGTCTAACGAATGCTCCTGCAGCATTCATGGGCTTAATGAATGGAGTGTTCAAGCCGTTTTTGGACAAATTCGTGGTGGTCTTTATCGACGATATTTTGGTATACTCGAAGACCAAGGAAGAACATGTAGAACATCTGAAGTTAACATTAGAGGCGTTGAGAAGAGAGAAGTTGTACGCCAAATTTTCTAAATGTGAATTCTGGATTGAAAGAGTGCAATTTCTTGGACATGTGATCGACAAGGACGGAATTTCGGTAGATCCCTCTAAAGTCGAAGCTGTGATGAACTGGGATCTGCCGAAAACACCGTCGGAAGTGAGGAGTTTTCTTGGATTGGCGGGTTATTATAGAAGATTTATTCAGGACTTTTCCAAGATCGCAACTCCGCTAACGAATTTGACTAGAAAATCGGTGAAATTCGTTTGGACAGAGAAGTGTGAGGAAAGTTTCCAAGAGCTTAAGAGGAGATTGAGTTCGGCACCTGTGTTATCCCTTCCGGATGACACAGGAAATTTTGTGATTTATAGTGATGCGTCGCATAAAGGACTTGGCTGTGTACTTATGCAAAACGGCAGGGTCATTGCGTATGCGTCACGACAATTGAAAGACTATGAGAAGGGGTATCCGACCCATGACTTGGAGTTAGCTGCAGTGGTATTTGCTTTAAAAATTTGGAGACACTATCTCTATGGGGAGAAGTGTGAAATATATACAGACCACAAGAGTCTGAAATATATCTTTACACAGAAGGACTTGAATATGCGCCAGAGAAGGTGGCTGGAGTTAATTAAGGATTATGACTGTGAAATCTTATACCATCCGGGTAAGGCTAATGTGGTTGCCGACGCCTTAAGCAGAAAGGGTCGGGAGAAATTGATGATGTTGACTGCTCAGGAGGAGCTAATTTCGGCAATGGAAAAGTTGGAATTGGAAGTGAAGTATCCGATAGAGATTGACGAGAAGTTGTTTCAGATGCAAACTGGTACAACCCTATTGGATAAAGTTAAGGAAGCTCAACTTCAGGACGAAGAATGTGAAAAGGTTAAGAAAAAGATATCTGAAGGAACCGAACCGAGATTCAAGATAGACAGTGAGGGACTACTGAGATTTGAGAACAGAGTTTGGGTACCGTCAGTGCCAGAGATTAAGGATAACATTTTGAGCGAGGCTCATAGCTCACGATATTCGATTCACCCCGGTAGTACCAAGATGTACCAGGATCTTCGACAGCACTTCTGGTGGCCGAATTTGAAACGAGATGTTGCTGAGTGTGTTGCAAAGTGTCTAACCTGTCAGAAAGTGAAAGCAGAACATCAGAGACCAAGTGGTTTGCTACAACCCCTGGAAATCCCAGAATGGAAATGGGAACACATTACGATGGATTTCGTGGTTGGCCTTCCGACGACTCAGAAAGGCTACGACGCAGTATGGGTTATCGTTGACCGACTGACGAAATCCGCACACTTCCTTCCGATCAAAATCAGATTCAACTTAGACCAGTTGGCAAGGCTATATGTGAAAGAGATTATTTCGAGGCACGGAGTTCCGGTGTCAATTGTTTCCGACAGAGATCCGCGTTTCACATCGAACTTCTGGAAGCGACTACAAGAATGCATGGGGACACAGTTGAGAATGAGTACGGCTTATCACCCTCAGACAGACGGGCAGAGTGAAAGAACGATCCAGACATTGGAAGATATGTTGAGAGCATGCATCATGGATTTTAAAGGAAATTGGGATGATCACCTACCGCTTGTGGAATTCAGTTACAACAACAGTTACCACGCTAGTATTGGTATGCCGCCTTACGAAGCGTTGTACGGAAGAAAATGCAGAACTCCGCTATACTGGGATGAAGTTGGCGAGAGACAACTACTAGGTCCAGAACTGGTACAGCAGACAGCAGAGATAGTCAAAGTGATCAGAACAAGACTGGTAGCAGCTCAGGATAGGCAGAAGAAATACGCCGATCCACACCGTAAGAACGTTGAGTTTGAATCGGGTAGCTATGTGTTCTTGAAAGTCTCTCCCTGGAAGGGAAAGATCAGATTCGGTAAGAAGGGAAAATTGAGCCCAAGGTTCATTGGACCCTTTGAAGTACTGCGAAGGATTGGAGAAGTTGCGTATGAGGTAGCCTTACCTCCGGCCCTTGAGAATGTCCACAACGTCTTTCATGTGTCAGTTTTACGCCCCTACAAACCCGATTACAAACATGTGATTGAATATGAACCCCTACATTTTGAGAAAGACTTATCCTATGAAGAAATTCCTGTTCAGATTGTTGACAGGAAAGAGCAAGTCCTCAGAAATAAAGTTATACCTTCTGTTAAGGTAATTTGGAGGAACCACAATGCTGAAGAAGCTACGTGGGAACTCGAAGAGCATATGATGAAGAATTACCCAGATTTATTTACTTAATTTTTTTTTTGTTTATGCGATTCTGGGGACAGAATCTTTGTAAGGGGGGGAGAATGTAACGGGACGAAATTTAATTGAACCGTGATTCTGGGGACAGAATCCTTTTAAGGGGGGAAAGATGTGACAAACAAGATTTTTGTAATTTATTTTGAATATTTATTGAATTAAATAAATATTTTTTGATGATTTAATTATTGAGTTAAATAATTAATTGATGAATTTGTGGTAGATTAATTTAATTATATGTGTCACATTAGTTAAATTAATGTGGTGAATTTTTATATTCAAAGTATGTATTTAATTGAGCTTATTTGATTAATATATTAATTAATAAGCATAATGTTATTCTAATTAATTTATTAATTAATTAGAGATTTATGATTAGACATAATTAATAAATAAGAATTTTAATTATGTGACTATGTGATTTAATGTAGATTTATGCTATTTTATTTAATTGATTTAAATAGCATTATTTGATTTAATTGGGTGTGACATTAATTAACTATATTATAATAAATTAATTAAAATAAATGAGAAAGGATTCCTTAAGCTAGCCAAACAAGGCCTTAAGGGGAGTTGGTCAGTTAACCCACTAAGGGACCAACTGACAACCACTCACCCATTATATATTATACGTATTATACTTATATACATATATACTATATCAATTCATATATTCATATCAGAGAGAATTTTGAGAGAAAAGATTGAGGAAGAAGAAATTGAGAAATTTATATCATCATCCTTGAATCATCTTCACCAACTAGCAAGGGTAAATTCAGTTATATTAAGTTTTAAGCTTTCTATTTTTACGTACTTTGAAGTTCTCTGTAATCGTCAATTTTGAATCATTGTTGGTTATATGGTTTTATATGGGTTAAATTATGTTTATAACATGTTTTATACCATGTATACATAAATCACAGTGATCAATTTTATGTAATTACGTCTTAATTAAGTTTTCAAAACTTCCATTAACGTACTTTGAAGTTTTCTGTAAAAGACTAAATTGATGACTTGTTCATGATATGGCTATATATATATTAATTGATGTCCATAACATATTATATGCCATATATGCATAACTTTCAGTGATCACACCATGGAATTTTGTTGATAATTGGGTTTTCAAAAGTTACAGAGTGTAAAAATTGTACATATGGCCCATATGGCCCTTACGTACAAAATTTACACACCTTATGCGTTTATTTAACTTAAATTAACACTTGAATGTGATTGTGTACATTTAAACGAACAAAATGGAAGTTAAACGAACGGATTCGGTGTTATAACGAATCCGTAACGTTGAATTCTTGTTTTCTTTCAAAACTTTATAAAATATTGAAAATAGTGAAATTAAATGTTGTGATTTGTGTAATTCCGTGATTTAAAGTGTTAAAAGCATGCTTAGAACATGGTATGATGTTTCTGTAAATTCTATATCTCATGGGTAGCCTTAAATTCATTTCGTTAGTTTAATTTGGATTTATTTGGGTTGCTCTGTGTGTCATTCGCGAACTGGAAATCTGGGTCTGCGTTGCCGCGCGGCCGCGCTGGTCCCAAGGGTAACTGGCGCGCGGCCGCGCCCCTTGCAGAAATTTGAAATTTTTTGCTAAGTGTTCGTGTGTTCTAAGAGGTGGTTTAAAACCTAATGTAATGAACATAAAGATATGCTAAACATATAATAAGAGGTTAATAACTTATATTACGTGAGTAATTAATAAGTTAATTACATGACTTGAATCGTTAATTGTATAGTCCAATAACGTGCTCAAAACCGATGTGTGTGATTCGATACGTATATCGAGTTATTGATTAATTTGTATTGTGAACGTATTGATATGTAGGATGTAATAAAGAACGTGAATTATAATTGTAGCTTGTGCAAGAGGCAAGTTTCCTATCCTTAAACTTGTTTAATATTTTGCAAGTTTCCTAAACTCAAATCTTACTTTTACATTGAGCAAGTTCTTATCCTTGATTATTCAAGTTGAGATTTTCATATGAGATATTACTATTTTTTTTAAGCATGATTCAGCTATACAATACTTATTCGATTGTATACTCTTGAGATTTACCATTCAAGTTGAATATCGATGATATTGTTGAACTTATAGGACTAGTGAACCCTTATTTATTCGACTAGTCCATAGTTGATGTACGTTCTAAATTCTAGAATACTTATTGAGCTTATCCAAACCAAACTTCCTTTGGTGCGGACTCTGATGTCAAAACTGAGATGAACAACCCTGTAAAAAGGGGATTATTTACGCTTTAGCGTTGAGATATTGTGCACAGTATGGTACTAAGGGCTGATCCCCCTAAGTACGAGAAGTAGAGTCCATAGTCTTATGACTGTTAAAGGTTTAAAGCATAAAAACTTTACAACCTAGGACATAGTTCAAGGTCTTATGACCCTCAGACGTTCTTTTGATTCCTGTTATTCATTCTTGAGTCAAAAGTTGAGTTTCTTTATTCAGATGTCTTTGATTCACTCGCATGTTATTATATTGTTGTCATATTATTATACTTGTGGGCAATCGTGCTCACTCTTGCGTAATAATAACATTGCAGTTAAGAACGAAAGGTCCAACGAGCCTTCTACTAGCAAAGGCAAGGGCAAGGTCAACAAGTGATGAAGACTTGTTGTTTATTTTATGTGTTTATGTTTCAGACTTATGTTAAAGTTGTGTAAGACTTATTTAATTATTTATATTTCCGCACTTGAGATTTAAGGTTAAGTACGACCTGGGATTGATGTATTTCTTTTCAGATGTTGTAACCCCATAAGGGGAGGATTATTTCTATTTATTTCATGGTTTGCATTTACTATGGGTAGATAGATAGATGATATTTGTACAGTGAACACCAAGTCCCGTGGAAATTGAAGTACCCGGATTTGGGGGTGTCACATTTTATCCAGGTACGAAACAAGATTACCGATGGTTAAGGAGTTAGTGGAAAGCTCTACCAAACCACTTCCATCCCATACTTCTAGTACTCATTACAGCCCACATGGGAGTAATATAGGGTGGCTATAGGCCATTGGCCTAACTTGGAGGGAGTACTACCAGTACTGATACTATTAATATATATACTAATGTGTTCCGCGCTTGTACATTAGCAGGGCTCCAGATTTTGGGTCACTATCTTGGGCTTGCGGCATCAATTCCGGGTGGGCTTAACATTAATATAAGACAACCTAGTTTCACTGGGCTAGGGTATCACACTTGCATAATCTCGTTGGGCCTTCCACCTTCACACATGTTAATAACAACCTATTCACACGGTCAGATTATCAAATCTGATCATACGACTCAATGCACTGATTAATATCTTCACCCATTAGCTGCGTAAGGTACTATCACAATATAATCACATTCAGTTAAACACTTAAGTGATTCAACATGAATCCTTATGCTATACAAGGCTTATACACTCAAGCTTATTTAATTCATAACTTAAGCTTATACCATATTATAGTTTCATTCTAGTGTCTTCCCATATACCCGATGTAATTTCATTGCATTAACTATTTTCATACGTATACAAACTTCTTATCGACTAATTCTTTATTTAATCTAACTCCCTGGGTAATTACAGGACGAGTCATAGTAGTCCTCTCATAGTTTCTACATATTTATTAATATAAATACTTCCAAGTTTCCTAGGATTTGGGGCTTCCTCATCCGGCTACCCCTTCTAGGTTTATAGGAATTAAGCTTAGAGCTTGATCATGGGCTTAAACAAACCCTATACAACTTAAAACACGACTACCAACTTTGGGCTAATCAATTACACATCATATGTATATCCATTGGGCCAGCCTTAATAGCTTCCCACGCCTTTATCAGCACTATGCTCGGGCTTACATTGCACTCATTATATCTAAAGGTTCCTGTAAAGATTATTGTGACTATACCCTTTGGCTAGTCCTAATGCCTTACACTACCCATGAGGATTGATCTATAATTAACTCACCCTCTCACATTGCCGCCTAGGGCCAACATTGCAAGCTTGGTTAATACACAACACAAGCTATTAGTCTCTTAATTAGCTACTAGTCTAATCCTTCACTTCTTTACTCATGTATGTCTACTTCCCACATAGTTGAGTAAGTCATTTACTCAAGAGCATCACCTCCTTGATAATTATTGATCTTATGGTCATCCTATAATATTATATAGTATATCTCTTTCCTTGGTTATTACAGTATTATTAATACCGTAACATATTATACATTCTTCCTTTTTAATAATAATCTTCATATGGCACAAACCTTTCACATTTCTTTATCTCCTCCTTTTTAACACTTCTCTTGTTGTATATGTACAACTTCCTTTATTCTAATTCGATAATATCTCATAGTTCACTCATTTACCAAGTTGCTAAAATATCCCACTTTCAGGATTGTTCTACTAACCTTTCTTCATAGCATTCTTAGGGACTTTTCACAACGAACTCTCTTTTCTCCTATTATGTGTCTTTTCGATCACATAATTTAGATTTTTAATCGTATTAAAATTACCTTCAATATCTTATTCAGTCATTAGTATATATATTCAAGGAAAAAGGTGATTAAAGATACTTAACATCACCAACTTACTATGATAAAATAATTTTATAAATTATTTAACATCGATAGATAAATTTTATCTATCTCCTTTACTTCAAATAAATTGTCTCTATAATAAATAACAAATATATCATAATAATATATTTATTAAACACAAAATCACATCTTGTATAGTTCGTAATACCCTATGCGACATACTACCACATACCTCATAAGGCATATATATTCTTATTCGAACCCAACACATACCTTAAGAATTTTATTTACTAAATTCTTATTTTAATAATTTTCAAAAATTCGGGTTCTTACAATTGTTATTATATGCAAGAGTGAGCAAAGTAAGGCTCACTAAAATAGTCATGAACAATAACCAAATATGAAATCAGAATGAATAACATCAGCTGAACAATAGATATTTACTATCATTGATAAGTATGAACAAAAAGCTCAGTAGAAACTCAACTTTTGAATCAAGAATAGAATACAAGTTCAAAAGTATGTTTGAGGGTCGTATGACCACGAACTACGTTCTAGGTTATCAAATATTTCTACTTTAAACCTTTAACAGTCTTAAGACTTTATGGACCTTACTTCTCGTACTCAGGGGGATCATCCCTTCGTTTCATGTATTGTGCACAAACATCTTAACGCTTACGCTTAATAATCCCCTATAATAGGGTTGTTCATCTCAGTTTTGATTTAAGAAAGTCTTCACCAAAGAAGGTTTGGTTTGGATTAGCTTCGATAGTACTTCTAGGATTTAGAACGCTCATCAACTATGGACTAGTCGAATTAATAAGAGCTCACTAGCCATACAAAGGTTTGATATAATAATAAAAGATTGAATAACAAAAATTAAATCAAAGATTGAATCTCGACGTTATACAATGGAACGAACATTGTATAGATCAATTAAAGATTTGAAATAATAATCTTGCGTAAGATAACAAGTTAAGGATAGGAAACTTGCTCAATTAAAAAATGGAGTTAAGAAACTTGCCTCGTGCGTAGATTAAACAATTATAACTTGATTCCCAAATATCCTACGCACATGTTATTAAAGATCACAACACCAATTAGTTTTAACTAATTATTTACTTACAATATTAACTCTGAGTATAATCACACTATTTATATGACGCCCCCAAATTTGGGTCCTTTGAACCTCGGATCTCGTACGTTACGGTACTTCATCTTCGTACATATTCTATAACTATTGCGGAATATTCG
The DNA here is from genome assembly GCA_020205555.1 of Panax stipuleanatus. Classification (NCBI taxonomy): domain Eukaryota; kingdom Viridiplantae; phylum Streptophyta; class Magnoliopsida; order Apiales; family Araliaceae; genus Panax; species Panax stipuleanatus. The sequence continues at coordinate 64,116,030 of CM035116.1, forward strand.
TACATACATTGTTCATTTTCAAATAATTCTACAACATCTCTGAAGATTTCTAAACTTAACTTACATACATACCTTTAGATTCACAAAAGGTTTACATAAATAACTTACATCAAATAACTAAACAGTTAACTGGCATAACACTCTAATCTTATTTTAAAATCATCCAACATAACATTACAAAGTGATTACAATCTGTTTTAACAACATATAATATGCTTAATTAGCTTTTACATTCATAAGATCAAGTTACATTAGCATTTACTGGACCGTATATTAAAAATCACATTTCTGGGTTAAACTGCCAAGTGGCGCTGCGACGCTGCTTAATGAACTACAATTGGCGCTGTAGCTCAGCCTCAGCGTTGCAGCGCACCTGTTTACTCACAGAACAGGCGTTGTGGCGCCGTGTCATGTCACTAGACACTGTTAGGGCGCTGCAGCGCTCTGTTTACTAACAAAACAGGCGTTGCGGCGCCACGACACAGTAGAACGCAGACATATTCGCGAAGAACACAAACTAGGCCATATAAGGCCATAAACTTCGCTCAAACAACAATCTTTGCATACCCAAACTATATAGACTTCACAGAAACGTTACTAAGCATGTAGAGCATGATTATAATCAACAAAACAACATAAACAATCAAATTTAAACCCTTAAATTAAATGTTTTTGCCAAAACTCCATTTTTAAACATTCTTAACAAAATCAATCATTGTGAACTTGTTTTTCAACCAAATTACTCCATTCAAATTACATTCTCTTCGTTTCTTCATGTATTAACACAATAAAAAATTAATTTACACAATATAATATGAATTGAACACTAATTTTAGTATCAAATAAGCCATTTACAAATATATTTCAATGTAAACTTACTATAAATATGATTTCTTCATATTTATCATGTTTTCATGGATTAATCAACTTTAAATCTCATACAAACCACATAGAATAGATTATATATACAATTTAACATATATAAATCATATCTTCAACAAAACCCATTCACAGAAAATTATCATAAAAAACTTAAGAACATGAAAAGTAATAATTATAACTTGAATTTCACCTTGATTGCTTATTTAGACTAGCTAGAGGATAAGAGTTCTTCTTTGTTTTCCCGAACCCACAGAGAAATCTTTCTCTCTCTTCTCTATGTAAACTCTCTCTTCTCTTCTTCCTTCTCTTTGTTTGTTTTCCTATAGAGTTAGGCTGATAAATATTATCCCCGATTAGGTATGACAAAATACGCGCAAGTATACGCGGTCAACAAGTAATAAATAGTAAGTACAGATATCATTCCCACGAAGAATTAACTAATAAAAGTTCTCCAAACCACTAGCCCATAATCATTTCAGTCTTATTTAAGCGAGCGATGAAGTGTTTTAAATTAAAACTAGACAAATAAACAAACTTATACTAATTAACCCTAGAGTAAAATTAGATAATGAAGATATGAGATCTCAATTTCCCCTAATAATTCATCTAAGTCAACATACTTCTAGTTAAGTTAAATTAATCATCAAAGAATGTTATGCGAGAACACTAAAGTGAGATAAGGCCATCTTTCAATGTACCAAATCCATATCATATACAATCCACAGATGATAGAACGCACATGAACACCCATATTATCTAAACCCCTATATGTCTATGTGATTTACAAGTAATTAGGGTTTAAGTCCAAGTTCTCATTTGACTACGAGCGGCGCTTCGATATATGTCTATCCTAAGCACAAATCATACGTCTAACGTCATGTAAACATACAATCACCCGCTACTACGATTAGATCTAAACCCATATTTTGTCTTTCAAGTCCATATAGGTTATCACAGTAATTGGTCGCGAATCAATTAAGCAATGAAAGCACGAATCGTAATAGGCAATCACATAACAACCAATAAGAACAACATGGAAGCATATCAATATAAATTACTCAAAAGGTTCCATTGAAATCTCAAAATAAAGTTTAAGTCATAAATGACTCAAATATACCATCCACAAGTTCAATACACATCATACGATTACAAAGAGAGAGCAAGAAAAGTATAAAGATAGAGAATGCAAATCTGATTGCTCAAGCCCCTTTGTTGAATCTTCAATGAAATACACTTGCTTAAATCTTCAACACCTAAGTAAACCCTAGAAACTAACTAACTAAACTTAGAATTAATCTACTCCTAACCTAATCTAGACAAGGAAATGAAAAGAAAGGGAAGAAGAGAACAATGCTATGCTAGGGCTAAGCTAAGCTCCCAAAGGGAGTGTCTCCTATGCTGCAAAACTTATCCCCCTTATATGCATTGCTCCAAGCCAAGTCCCGTTTAAAAGTTAACTCTGGTCAAGCTGGGGATAGGCGCGGTCGCGCGGCTTTAGGCCTAGAGGAAGGTGCGGCCGCGTGCACCTGTAGGCTACTCTTTGGCTTCTATTTCTGGTGTATTTCTCTGCTCCGTCCCTATGCCTATCTTCTTGTATCTTTTCAGCCTCGTAGCATCATCACATTTCATTGCCCCTTCACTAATGTCATCATCATGCCTTAAGCCTATTTCTGTGCTTTGTCCCTTTTTAGCAATCTTTTGTCCTTTTTTAGCTCAATGCACCACGAGGAGTTCCAAAATAGGAAATCTATAAAACAAAGCAAAAACACATGAAAAGCACAATGATACTTGAGTTTAAGCAGCAAAATAAGTTATATAATATCTGAATAAGTGGTCATAAAAACCACTTTTCAAATACCCCCAATCTTAAACGTTGCTTGCCCTCAAGTAACCAAAACAAAACCAAACAAAAGATGCAATGTAGTATCTACAATTAATGCAACCTATCCTATCATGAATGCGAATCCAAGTCTCAGTCAGAATTTATATTCAAATGAAATGCCTCAAAAAAATCACAGGCTAATCAAACAGATAAGCTACCCAAGATAAGATCATAAGGCATATCCTTCCAAATCCAAACCTGTCAGCACTGATGTAGTGTGTGTGTGCCTAGCAACCATTAAACATGCTTTCAAACAAATCTATCACATACTATGCTTCTTAGGGGAAAAACAAGTTTTAACTTAAGAAAAGCAGTAAATCAGATAAGTTCTAACTAAGACCATGCATTACTTAAGCTAAGAGTCAACAAGGGGTTTAATATGCTTATTATTTACTCATGAGGGCATTTTTGCTCTTTCCCATGTACACATTGGACTGTGCAATGCCTAGTCCTCTTAGACTTTTCAATGATACTCGTGTAGCGAGCTTTCGACCAACGACTCTCAGACCAGACGGCCTTAGGGCGCTGGGTGTAGAGACACCCCGAGGGCTTACTTGCTTGAATATCAAAGGCCACAGAACTCGACGTAGCCGAAGTGTTTATTCTATTTTTTTCTTTTTTCTTTTCTTGCATTTTTCTATTTTTCTATTCTTTTTCTTTACTTTTTATAGGAGAGTGCGTCTTACGCTCCATCTCTCCAATTAGCATGTATACCCCCTGCTTCCCCCAAACTTAAGCTTTTTACAGTCTAGTTATTGTCATTTGATCACTGACTCTTTCATTAAAACATAGATTTCTCACCAGAAGACAAGTATGTGAAAATTTAAACTTAGCAGGTCAGGGTGGTTACTCTTAGAGTGCTAACCGGTGACATCAGTATCTGACAGATAAGGATTTACATATATGACATTATAATCAAGCTTAAGTCTCAAATCAGTTCAAAAATCAAGTAATTTTAGTTTCCTCATAGGCCAAATACATAACAAACCAATTAAAAATAGGATTCATGCAATATGTCCTACAACATTTAACTAAAACAAAGACAAAAAATTTTGACAAATTTTAACAAAACATGCAAAATACGACCTAACATGCACTATATAAACAAACACAATATGCAAAATGAATGCAACCTACACTAAATGCAAAAAATAAACCTAATACCCCCAAACTTAAAAATTATAATGTCCTCATTGAAGGTAAAAGGTAAAAAGGAACTCTCCTAGTCGACTTCGTCGTCGCTCTCGCCCTCGTCCTCGTCCTCTTTGGCTTGTTCTGGAGGTGTGTCTGGAGGAGGCTAGGCAGCGACAGATCCATATGTAGGGAATTGTACCTGCACTCCCATCTGGCCGAAAGCTTGGGACAATGCCCCACAGAAATCTGTCGTGAAGGCCTGGAAGTTCATGCTCATGGCATCCATCCTGCGCTGCAATCGCCTCTCCCTCCTATCTATATGCTCATGAACCATGTGGGAGGACTCAGAGTACGCTGGTGGCACCCTCTCCGAAGTCTCTCCAGCCTCTCTCTGCTCTGGCAATATAAACCCCGCTCCTTGAGGATGGGATTTGCCTTCTTTCTATACTTTGAATGATTCAATGGTAAGGTGGTCAATGGTGCTCATGGGCATCGGCATCGGCTCGGCTTCAATCCACATAACTCCATTCATCGGATAGAGCCTGGTGATCATTGATGCATGTGGGATACCAGCTGAATTACCGCCACTCAGAAATCTACGGATTGAACTATTGATCACATATCCCAAATCAATTTTCTTGCCCTTGATGATCCCATATAGCAAAATAGCCCTGTCCTTAGTGACCTCATTCTGATGTCGTGTTGGCATCAGATTTGCATAAATAAAGCTGTACCACGCCTTTCCATATCTGCTCAAGGTGGCCTGGGGAAAGTGCAGCTTCTGATCAGTGTCCTGCTTCAATTTCCATGTCGTGCCTGGCATGCACAGATAGGCACATATAGCGTCAAGCTTCGAGCCCCACTCCCTAGCATAAAGAGACTCGAGATGATCCAGTGCAATGTTCGGTAAATCAAATAGCTCATTGATGCTCTCCTTTGCAAAGGACACCTCACATCCCCGCATAAATATTTTATTGGACTTTATGAATTTAGCATTGGCATAGAATTCTTATAACACAGATATGTGCTACCATATAATCGTCACAGAAAAGATTCCAGCCCCATGCTCTGATCATGGATGCCATATGCCCGTCCAATTTCCTATCTGACAGTAGTCCTCGCTCCAATATAAAATTCCTGCCCACCAGTACGTTCTAGACGAACTGCTAAGCCTTCAGACTGATAAATTTATGGTCATCATAAGCGATACCACCGCCCCCTTTCTCAGAATCGCAGCTCATTGAGGTAGACTCCCTTCTGCTACGCTTAGATGCCATCTAGACTGAGAATAGAAGCTTCAATCCTACACTGCACTCAACCCAACCTGATACGACTCTTCAATTCCAACAACGCTGCCCAACAGTCACTCCAATATTCACTAGAATCTGCCCTCTCCTTTCCATTTGCAATCTGCTGTAGATTTTCTTTGATGTGGGAATAGGGATTCTAGGGTTTGTGAGTAGTTTGTGTATGAGTTACAAGTTGAGTGGTTGGGGAGTGATGGTGAATGGATGGGTGGATTAGTGCTCTCGGTTCAGGGGATAGAGGGATGAATCTCAATTGGAATTAGGGCTTGGCTGCAGTGAGAGTTGTGAAGGAGATTGAAGATGAGGTTGTGATGAATTATAGAGTGATGTAGGAATGAAGGAAGGTATTCGAGGGTTTTGGGTCAGAGAACTCAGTTGCTAATAAAATGATGAAGGTTTGCTCAGTGGCTGCCGAGTTTTTAAATTAAGTCAGGAACAGTTTGCACGAGGCGAGGCCGCGCGTCAACTTAACCTTATACAGGCGCGGTCGCGCGCTATGCCAGACTTTTGCTCTGTCGATTTTTGTCATGCATAGAGGCTGGCCTTTGAATTTTGTGCTTTATTCCAAGCAGCTTTAACCTGAAATATGCATACAAAACTTATTAAGCCCTTTAAATCACCAAAACTTAATATGACTATTTACAACTATGCGGAGAAATAAACAAAGGGAGATATATGCATATGGATTCCCAAAAATTTCTCTATGTGCGTATATGCAACATGCTAGTGCATCAAAATATGTCCAATACTTTATAGTCCCAAAAATGCACGCACTAATGCCTAAGTCCAAAAATGTAGGTATTGAGATCCTAATTCCAAAAATATTCAAAAAATTTCAACTAAATCAAACTACTTAGAATTAAACATGGGGGAGGAAATGGAGATAAATAAGTAGAATTAAACAAGTAGAGAGAGAGAGATTTGATGGGGTGCCTCCCATTGAGCACTCAGTTTATAGTCCGTTAGCTGGACTTTCTCTTGACACCGCTATCCGATTCCCCGGCGATATTTGAGAAACCCACCATCCGTTAGAATTTTCGTGTGAGTTTGGAGGTTCCCCATCATGAGAGGCTTCGAATTTGAGTCACCTAGCATATGATGTGTATATGAATTCCCCATTTTGAAGTTCGGGGAGCTAGGCAATTCTTCCGTTGTGTTTGTAAAGCTATTGGGGCATGGAGGCACAAACAACACAACGGGCTCTTCTTCAATTCTCTCTTCTTCGAACCACCATGGTTTCAAGAATGTGGACTCACTCATATCATCAAGATCCGTATATGTGATGTGACTACCAAGGGGACATGGGTGTGCAAACTTCACTGGCTTTTTCAACTTTTGCGGAGAAAGCACCTGGGGTGTTGTCACGGTTGGCTCACATTCATAATTTTTAACGTCCCCAAGTGTTTCCTCGATATTCATTTGTTTTAGTTCGTCCAGTTGCAAGTGCACTTCTGGCTCTCCATCAGTTTCAACATCCATATCATAGCACCAAGTATTCTGAGGGCCATTGCTCATGACTTCAAACAGTTGAGGTTTTGGATTCTGAAGATCTTGAGTCTTTGTACCTTGCTCAATCACTTCCTCCTTCATTAAAGCCGTGCTAATTTGATCCGCCCAATTCTGAAGATTCTCAATCGACTTCGCTTGCTCAATCAAGATCTCCTTTGTTGATGCTATGGAATTTCCCCACAAACTTTCCAATCTTACCTTTTCTGTTTTAGCCTCGAAATCCATGTACTGAGTCTCACTGGTTGGACTGTTGTTGATTAATGCCATCTGGTTCTGAAAATTTTGGTTCGATAGCTCCTGGCTCCTAATCATCTCCTCTTGGTTTTTTAAGCTCCTATACATGAATTCCTTTGTTGACTGTTCTTCTTGTAAACACAGAGATTGATATGTGGGATCTGCTGCGTATATTGGACTTTGATCACAGTATTGGTCATGATAATAGCTCGCTGAAGAGTTTGGGTGATACCCCCAATCTTGCTAAAAAGTGGGATAAGCCTCGTGGTTGGAGTAATCACCCCCATACTGCACTTGTCCAAAAGTGATGGGGCACTGATGGCTCAAATGGTTACCAGTACACTGATCACAAGTAAAAACTGTCTCTCAACTATGTTGGGCTGTAACAGTTTCCAACTTCCTTGAGAGAACCTCTAGCTGTGCTGATAATGTGGCAATTAGGTCGTGTCCATCATTCCTTGTTTCCCTTGGTTGCTCTTTTCTTGTGTAGAACCATGGGTAAGCGTTGAGATCCATATTTCCCTAAAAAGAGAATAGATGATGAGAAATAAAATCAAAATAAAAATGTTTAAATTAAGAATAATTTGATTGAAACTAATGTTTGCAAACAGTTATCAAATAAATTTCCCGACAACGGCGCCAAAAACTTGTTGACCCCGATTAGGTATGACAAAATACACGCAAGTATACGCGGTCAACAAGTAATAAATAGTAAGTACAGATATCGTTTCCACGGAGAATTAACTAATAAAAGTTCGCCAAACCACTAGCCCGTAATCATTTCAGTCTTATTTAAACGAGTGATGAAGTGTTTTAAATTAAAACTAGACAAATAAATAAACTTAAACTAATTAACCCTAGAGTAAAATTAGATAATGAAGACATGAGATCTCAATTTCCCCTAATGATTCATCTAAGTCAACATACTTCTAGTTAAGTCAAATTAATCATCAAATAATGTTAGTCGAGAACACTAAAGTGAGATAAGGCCATCTTTCAATGTATCGAATCCATATCATATATAATCCACAGATGATAGAACGCACATGAACACCCATATTATCTAAACCCCTATATGTCTATGTGATTTACAAATAATTAGGGTTTAAGTCCAAGTTCTCATTTGACTACGAGCAGCGGTTCGGTATATGTCTATCCTAAGCACAAATCATACGTCTAACGTCATGTAAACATACAATCACCCTCTACTACGATTAGATCTAAACCCACATTTCGTCTTTCAAGTCCATATAGGTTATCACAGTAATTGGTCGCGAATCAATTAAGCAATGAAAGCACGAATCGTAATAGGCAATCACATAACAACCAATAAGAACAACATTGAAGCATATCAATATAAACTATTCAAAAGGTTCCATTAAAATCTCAAAATAAAGTTTAAGTCATAAATAACTCAAATATACCATCCACAAGTTCAATACACATCATACGATTACAAAGAGAGAGCAAGAAAAGTATAAAGATAGAGAATGCAAATCTGATTGCTCAAGCCCCTTTGTTGAATCTTCAATGAAATACACTTGCTTCAATCTTCAACACATAAGTAAACCCTAGAAACTAACTAACTAAACTTAGAATTAATCTACTCCTAACCTAATCTAGACCAGAAAATGAAAGGAAAAGGAAGAAGAGAACAATGTTATGCTAGGGCTAAGCTAAGCTCCCAAAGGGAGTGTCTCCTATGCTGCAAAACCAGCCCCCCTTATATGCATTGCTCCAAGCCAAGTCCCGTTTAAAAGTCAACTCTGGTCAAGCTGGGGACAGGCGCGGCCGCGCGGCTTTAGGACTCGAGGAGGGCGCAGTTGCGCTCACCTGCAGGCTACTCTTTGGCTTCTGTTTCTGCTACATCTCTCTGCTCCATCCCTATGCCTGTCTTCTTGCATCCTTTGAGCCTCGTAGCATCATCACATTTAATTGCCCCTTCACTCATGCCATCATTATGCCTTAAGCCTATTTTTGTGCTTTGTCACTTTTTAGCAATCTTTTGTCCTTTTTTAGCTCAATGCACCACGAGGTGTTCCAAAATAGGAAATCTACAAAACAAAGCAAAAACACATGAAAAGCACAATGATACTTGAGTTTAAGCAACAAAACAAGTTATATAATATCTGAATAAGTGGTCATGAAAACCACTTATCAATAAACTTAGTGTAAAACATAACTGATATATACTTAATATAGTATAATACTTATACTTAATATTTATCAGTTATGGAGTTTTGAAAATCAAAAGCCATAAGGCTTTGTTTGACAAAACAAGATTAAAATAGGAACTCAAAAGACATAAGGCTTTGTTTGGTAAAACTAAATTAAACCTCTTTAATTTATTTTAATAACTCATTTACTATATAATTTAATTTTCATACTTTATCTAATTAAATTCTAATATTTAATTTTAATTAAATTAAAGTTAATATCAACTTATTAAATCAAATTGCCACGTAAATCAAATTGCTACATAATTATAATTTCATTATAAATTATAATATTATTTAACAAATTAATGAATCTCTAATTTAATTATTATATTAGAATATTACCATTATATAATATAATGACTAGCTAACAATTCATTTAATTAAATTATCTCAACAAAATTAAAACTTCATCTACAAAACTACTAAACATTAATATATTACACTTAATTAAATCACTCAACCACATAATCACATTAATTATTTATTCAACGCAATAAATAAATTAACCAAAATATTTATTTAATTTAATAAATATTTTAAAATCAAATACAAAAATCTCATTCATTACATCCTTCCCTCTTTAAAAGAATTATGTCCCCAGAATCACGACCCAATTAACTCAGTCATCACATTCTTCCCCTCTTAAAAAGATTATGTCCCCAAAATCGCTATACAAGGATTTAAGCTAATAACTGAAAATAATTTTTCATGATAACTGATAAGGATGAAATATGTTACATTTTATTCCCTTAATACTTAATATTTTATATTTATTTTTTACCTAAATACATTAATTGTTTTTATATTTTTATTTTAGGTACAGTAGAGCCAAGGAAGCAAAATGGATGAAAAAGGAATAAGTTGTGGGTTTTTTTTAATATTCAGAAATTGCATGCATGCGAATGGACTTGGTGATTCATGTTAAAAGGAGTAATTCATGTTAAAAGGAGTAGCTCATTCATGCAAAGAGAAATCCATGCAAATCATTATCATGTTTGCTTAGTCAAAGTGGGCCACACTGCAACTCAAGAATTAAAGTAGCCAGCTTATAGCAGCTCACGAAATAAGGGATTGGGCCACGTGCAATGGGTAATTCCCTAATTGGAGAAGGCTTTCATATACAAGGAGGAATTTTATTTGGTTATCCAAGGTGGCAAGCAACTTGCAATGGAATGGGATTTAATTTCTAGTGGGCCACGGTTTGGTTCTTTAATTATCAAGCAAAGCAATCAGCATGCTCACAGTTTCAAGCTTGGAAAAGATTACTATCATTCACGTGTGGGCCATGAAATAAGAAGTCAACAAGGGTACATGAAATTCACTTGACCCAATTCGGCACTTAGAGGGCTAGAGATTCATTTAGGAGCAACTAAAGGATTTAATGATATCATGGAAGAAGTGGGCCACGGTTTCATTGGAAGAGCAACTCACGTGCCAATCACAAAGCAATTAAAGGAAATTAGCAGCTTGCATAGGTAACATGGGGGCTAACGGTTTGGATGAGTGGCTTACATAGGATGGGTCCACAATTCATATTGCTAAGAAAATAAAGGAAGCAAGTATGAAAGAAAAGAGGAACACACGAAATAAAGGAGTGCTGGACAGTAACACAACCCGCCCCAGCGGGGCTTCACTAAAGAATACTCCCGCCCCAGCGGGGAGGCGAAACACAGCAGCTGCTTTCCCTTATGCGAATTGGACTCGTGGAAGCAAGGCTAGGGCATATGGAGACTTATGTTTTAATAGTTATAAATAGGGGCTGATATATTATTTTTTTGGAGATTTGGAAAAAAAAATACTAATTCTCTCTATAATTCTTAGTTTTTCTATGGCTATGGATAGCTAAGTTCTTGTTCTTGGATTAAGAAGACAGAAGCCTTGGAATATTACATTGTGAGATCTATTTAATTTTAATTGTTCAATTATTATTTTGAGTATTGATTATTCTTCTGTGCTTGAATTATATGATTGATTTGTTTAATTGCTAGGATGCATACTAGTTTATTATTCATTGAAATCTACTGCTAAATTAGATATCGAATCCGTAATTGTTTGGTCACTCTAATTTGCAAAGCAACTAAGATTAATAATTGAGTGCAGATCACGAGATTATTATATCTTAGAAAAAATATTCAACTAAATTAAATGCAACCACTTGTGCTTGTGTTGTTTAGCTTCATCAGTTTTTCTAATTCTTAAAGCTTCTACTATATTAAACTTTTAGCGCTTGTCTGAGGTTGTTTAGTAGTTAGGGTTATTTAGATCGCTTGTTTCTATCTAACTAAAATTAAGGAAAGACATGGAAGTGATTCTAACGATGAATATTCAAAGTATTGATTGTGTATGCTTTAGTCAATGATCAGTGTATGTTTCTAAGGTGGAAGTTGACTTAACCCAAGGTTTGTTCTCTTGATTTAATTCTTTACAATATTTTACACATTAGTTTATTTTAATTAATTAACAATAATCAAAAGTCCCCCTCTTTTGGAATACAAAGTATATAAAAATAGATTAATCAGTCTCTGTGGGATCGACTCTTACTTGCACTACTACATTATTATCGTTCGCAGTAAGTTTTATTTTTGGTTGTCTGCGACAGCACACCAAATTTTGGCGCCGTTGCCGGGGACTGATTTTAGTGTTTTTTTTTTTGTAATCCTTATTTTATTTTTAATTTCTTTTTATAGGTAATTTGAATTTCCTTGATTGTTTATGCCTGAAACTCGATCTACTAATCAAGGTGATTTAAAGTTTGATCCAGAGATAGAGAGAACTTGTCGCAGATTAAGGAAGGAAGCTCGGGAAATTCGTGAAGAAAAGGAAGTCATGGCAGCAAATCGAACCCTGAAAGAGCTTTCAGCTCCTGATTTGAACCAACAACCCTTATGTATAACTTTTTCTAATCTTGATACTAACACTCATTTTGAATTGAAATCTGGACTGATACATCTTCTACCTTCGTTTCATGGTTTGGCAGGTGAAGATCCTCACAAACACTTGAAGGAATTCCATGTAGTATGCACAAGTATGAAACCTACTGGAGTAACCGAAGAACAGATCAAGCTAAGAGCCTTCCCATTTTCTCTGAAAGATTCAGCTAAGGATTATCTTTACTATCTACCCTCCGGAAGTATCACCACATGGGAAGAGATCAAAAGACTCTTCTTAGAGAAATATTTTCCAGCTTCAAGGGCAGCCAATATTCGGAAGTCAATTTGTGGTGTGAGGCAGAACAACGGAGAATCCCTACATGAGTATTGGGAACGTTTCAAAAGATTGTGTGCTAGTTGCCCTCATCACCAAATTAGTGATCAGCTTCTCATCCAATATTTCTACGAAGGTCTCAGTTGTACAGACAGAAGCATGATTGACGCTGCTAGTGGCGGAGCGTTGGTGGATAAGACCTCCGAGGCTGCAAGAAATCTAATTGCAAATATGGCAGCCAACTCTCAACAATTTGGCACTAGACTTGATTCTGCACCTAGGAATGCTAGTGAGGTACAAATTTCTTCTATTGAACAACAAATTGCGAGTTTAACTACTCTTGTTCGTCAAATGGGTGCAGGTAACACACAACAGGTAAAAGCTTGCGGGATTTGTGCGGTAGTAGGACATCCGACAGATGCGTGCCCAACTCTTCAAGAGGAATCCGTTGAGCAGGCAAATGCAGCAGGAGGATTTCCTGGCCAACCACAAAGGAATCATGATCCCTACTCGAATACATATAATCCTGGATGGAGGGATCATCCTAACTTTAGCTACGGGAATCCACAAACAAGTCAACCCGCACCTCAAAATTTTCCAAATCAGCAGCAGTACAAACCATCGTATCCCAATAGATAACAACAGGGCCAAACTTCTAACCCTAGTATGTCTTTAGAAGATATTGTTAAAACACTTGCCACTAACACTTTAAATTTTCAACAGGAAATGAGAGCAAGTATTCAGAATTTGGGTACGCAAGTGGGACAAATGGCGACTGCGATTAGTCGATTGGAAGCGCAAAGCTCTGGAAAATTACCCTCTCAAACAGTGGTGAATTCAAAAGAAAATGTAAGTGCAATCACGTTGAGGAATGGTAAAGAGATAGCAATTCCAGAAAAGACAGTGCCTACACCACAAGATCAAAACAATACGACTAAGGAAAAAGAAGAAGCAGACAGCAGTGTTCTGCATGACAAGGATGAACCTAAGCGTAAATTTCCTCCTCTCTCTGAATATAAACCGGTACCTCCTTTCCCTCTTGCTTTAACAGAAAACATAAAAACGAGAAAAATTCAGATTTGTATGAAACTTTCCGTAAATGCGAGGTAAATATTCCATTGTTAGATGCTATCAAACAAGTACCTCGTTATGCTAAATTTTTGAAAGAATTGTGTACACACAAGAGGAAATAGGAAATGAAAAAATATGAAAAGGTGAGGGTAGGAGAAAATGTTTCTGCAGTCATTCAAAGAAAGCTACCTACTAAGTGCCCAGATCCGGGTATGTTCACTATTCCGTGCACGATAGGTAGCGCTAAAATTGAAAAAGCCATGTTAGATTTAGGAGCCTCGATAAATGTCATGCCATATTCTATATATGTTAATCTATCACTGGAACCTTTGAATAAAACTGGAGTGGTAATACAGCTGGCTGACAGATCTAATGTTTATCCTAAAGGTGTAGTTGAGGATGTCCTTGTGCAAGTTAATGATTTGATCTTTCCTACTGATTTTTATGTGCTTGATATGGAAAACGGTGACCAAAATGCTCCTATTTTGTTAGGAAGACCATTTTTAAAGACATCAAAGACTAAAATAGATGTTCATAGTGGTACACTTTCAATGGAATTTGATGGCGAAATTGTTAAATTCAATATTTATGATGCCATGCAATACCCCACTGATGATAAATCTGTTTATTCAGTTGATGTGATTGACGTTTTAGCGCAGGAAATTTCAGAACTTGATGTTAAGGATAAATTGGAAAGTGTGAATTTGACATTGAACACCAAGTTGCAAGCAACTGTAACAACTCTGCATGACGATCCGAAAACAGGTAACAAATTTTATGATAAAGTGCCGATTTCTAACAAGAAGTTTTTACCCTCTATTTTGCAGGCACCACTTTCGAGTTTGAAACCTCTTCCTAATCGAATGCATATCTCTATGAGGGTTTTCGCGAGAAAAAATTGGAGAAGGTGGACCTTGAAGGATCCGGTCTACAAGAGTTCACTCAAAGAAAATGTTGGGTCGAGCCAACGACCATAAACAAAGGCGCTGCATGGGAGGCAACCCATAGGGGAGTATCTCTTTAATTTTCTTTGCATTTTAGTTTACATTAGGGACAATGTAAGTTTTAAGTGTGGGGGGAAGAATTTAGATATTTTCCAAATTTTTTATTTTTATTTTATTTTTATTATTATTATTTTGAATTTTGTGGGTATATTCAATGCAAACCCTCACGAGACAAAACTCGTCTACTTGGGGTAACCTTGGGGTTTAAAGGCTTGTTGCACATGCTAAGTGCAATCGTGTTTCCTACGAAAATGGAGTAGTTTTAGGATATGTCACTTAAGCAATAGGTTAGTTTTGATTTTGATTTTTGACCAATGATAAAATTGTGATTTATTTACGATAGCTTCTGGGAGGACTGATAGACGTTGGGTAATCTAAATTCAAGTTTTCTTTATTGATCACTACTTTATTTGAGGCCCTTCACTATTAAGCACATATCCATTCGACCCAATTTTGACTTAGAAGAATGTTATCTAATTGAATGTCTAGGGAAGAAATTTTGAACTCTCTCAATTGTTTAATCACCACTTGAAGTTGATATGAGGTATTGGTTAAGAAAAGGGAAATAATTTAGGCAAAAGTTTGCAAGATTGAAGGAAAAAAATTATTAAAAGAGAAAATAAATGATTCATGTGGTGGGATGAGATGGAGCGTAAAACGCACTCACTCATAAACACGTGGCATGCGAGAAGGAGAGTAAAACGCACTCGCGGGTAAGATGGAGCATAAAATGCACTTACCAAAGAAAAGAAAAATATAAGAAAGAAAAGCCTTTTGATCCTTTAATGTTATCTGCTGATGTTAATTGAGATTGGTGTGAGAACAAGTGTTGAGTTTATCTTTCTCCTTTAAGACTTCGATTTTATAAATTTTTCTGTAGTCTGACTAGTTTGATACAGGTGGATATACACACACACACACAAGGGATTAAGAGTAAAGTAAGGTTGATAAGTAAAGTTGGATTTCAGATGATACATTGTTTTGAAGTTTCCCAGAGTTATTGTTTTAAATCTTTGAGGTCAAGGTTGAAATTCGTATTGACTCATGGCTCAAGTTTGACGTATATGTTTAGTTGAATTTTTTTGTGTTATAGTTTAGTTTTATTTTGCCCGAGGACGAGCAAAAGATAAGTGTGGGGGAATAACATCTTCGAGTTCTCACGTAGCTTCTTCAGCATTGTGGTTCCTCCAGATTACCTTAACAAAAGGTATCACTTTGTTTCTAAGTACTTGTTCTTTCATGTTAACTATCTGAATAGGAACTTCTTCGTAGGTTAAATCTTTTTCAAATTGTAACGGTTCATACTCTATAACATGTTTGTAATCATGCTTGTACGGTCGTAATACCGAGATATGGAAAACATTATGAATATGGTCTAATTTCGAAGGTAACGCAACCTCAAAAACTACCTCACCAACCCTTCGCATTATCTCAAAGGGTCCAATAAATCTGTGACTCAGTTTTTCCTTCTTTCTAAATCAGATTTTCCCCTTCTAGGGAGACACTTTCAGAAAAACAAAGTTGCCCACTTCAAATTCCCGGTTCTGACGATGTTTATCAGTATATTTCTTTTGCCTATCTTGAGCAGCTACCAATCTCACTCTAATCACTTTGACGATCTCGGCAGTCTGTTGTACCAATTCTGGTCCTAACAATTGTCTCTCACCAACTTCGTCCCAGCACAATGGAGTTCTGCATTTTCTATCGTACAATGCTTCGTAAGGCGGCATGCCAGTACTGTCGTAGTAACTATTGTTGTAAGCAAATTCCACCAACGGTAGATGGTCATCCCAATTTCCCTTGAAGTCCATAACACAAGCTCTTATCGTATCCTCCAAAGTCTGGATTGTCCTCTTGCTTTGCCCATTAGTTTAAGGATGATACGCCGTACTCATTCTCAGCTGCGTTCTCAAGCATTCCTGTAATTGCTTCCAGAAGTTTGATGTGAAACGCGGATCTCTGTCTGATATAATTGACACCGGAACACCGTGGCTAGAAATAATTTCCTTAACATACTGTTGGATTTGTATGTTACGCATACATGCAATCAAATTACACAATAAGGGCGGAAGCGCGATAAATTAGGTTTTAAAATTGTATACAAACCCTCACCATGATCATGTTTTTTGCTCAATTATCAATCAATAGAAAGAGAATGATAAATCAGAATCATACATTTGTAGGAACTAACTTCCACAAGAACGAGTTCAACTCATTGCTCTTCTTGATCTCCTTGAATCTCCTGTCTTGGTTCCTTCTTTTGATCAACGTTAGCCACCAAAATATTTTATCTCTAGAGGTGATCTACCAAGGAAGAAGAATTGTTCACGAAGGAGGGTGGTTGGCTAAACCCTAGTTTTCTATTCTCTGTAGAAAATGAGTACTCTCCAACAATTGAAATTGCATCTACAGATATCTAACATAAGACTCCTCTTATATAGATATTGGTTAACTCTTCTAATCATATTAGACATAGGGTCCTTCATTTAATTAATTAAACTCTTTTAATTAATTTGTCTTCACAACATATTGGGATTAATTAATTAAACTCATTTAATTAATTTGCATCCTAATCTTATTAAGAATAAATGAGAGTACTGATATTAAATTAATTTCTAAACTCCTTTAGAAATTAAAATAATAATAATTTTAATAATATTAATAAGACTCCCCTTATTAATTTATATTTAATATTTCTTAAATATTAAACAATAAACATTAAGCTATATAATTTATTCTATCACCATATATTAAATTAATTACACTTAATACATTATTACGATTATGCAATTACCTTCTTAAATAATTATTTTTCCTTTTATAGTGTGAGGTTCTCCTTATTAAACTGGTTGTGAATAAATCAATTAGAACAATTCTAATCTTATTTAAATAAATAAATTAAACTAATAATCTATTTAAATAAATAATATTTATTCTACAATAGGGATAAGCCTCCCTAGCGATCAACGACTTTCCAGATAATATAGATTTCAACATTAATCATAAAAGAACATGTGAGTAAATAGTTACCGTACAATTCAATCCTTCCACCACACAATGTCCCAATTAAATATAAGACATGGAATTACTGTCAAGTCTTATTTTATTTAATTATATATAATTCGATTAGAAAATGCACAACTCCAAATAATCCAAATTAGAAACTCCTTTCTAATTTCATTCTGTCTTGACCAAGGGCTACTGGGTTGTCATTTAACGAATCACATAGAACATATCTCTTCTTTAGTAGAAGTGGTAGATTCTTTATTGATCATTCATTATCTCCATATATAACTCATTATACCCAAGTATACCCTTTGATATATCCTAAGGGTCTTAAGGAATAAGTCAAAGAATAATTCATTACACACAAGATACTATGATGATCTCAAGTCCAAGGATCACTTGTACTACTATCACATTAGGAATTCCTATTGACATGAAAGTAAAACTCCATTAGGTATTCCTTAGCGAGCCACGTTCGGTGAATTTATTCTCCAATAAGCACCTACATACTTGCTTTAGTATCTCCACACAAATGATCATGAGATCAATCATCCTCAACCAATGAGCAAGCAACATATGTACCAATCTATCCGAATTTACTAATCCTCTTTTTAGTAATCCAACGATTGGGAACTATTTTAGTTTTAAGCTTTTTAATAATTTAGATCTCATTAGCATGATCAACATCATAATTCTAAAAGCATTACTTAAAACTATGGGTTATTTATATATTATAAAAAATAGCATCATGTAGATAATTAAATGTCCTTTAATAAATGAATACTTTTATCAATAAATAAATAAGATCGTTTCCAAAGTATATGCTTTATAATCATACATGATTGGCTTGTATGCATACTACTTTCACATACAGCTTCGCCAATTGATCCAAATTGAATCTAATCTTGATTGGTAAGAAATGCGCTGACTTCGTCAGTCGATCCACAATAACCCACACTACGTCAAAACCTTTCTGAATTATTGGAAGTCCAACCACAAAATCCATTGTGATATGCTCCCACTTCTATTCTAGTATCTCCAACGGTTGTAACAATCCACTTGGTCTCTGGTGTTCAGCTTTGACTTTCTGACACGTTAGGCACTTCGCGACACACTCAGCAACATCTCTCATCATATTCGGCCACCAAAAAGGTTGTCAGAGATCCTGATACATCTTTGCACTCCAAGGGTGAATTGAATATCTTAAACTATGAGCTTCGCTCAAAATTTCCTCTTTGACTTCCGGTATAGACGAAACCCAGATTCTCCCTTCAAATCGCAGTAATTCATCAGTATCGATTTTGAACTTTGTGTCCTCACCTTCGGTTATTCTTTTCCTGATCTTCTCACACTCCTTATCATGAAGTTCTGCTTCCTTCACCTTATCCACTAAAGTTGGGCCGGCTACCATTTGAAACGATTTCTCATCCGACTCCTTCATACTTCTGAGTGCCAACTCCAACTTAGCCATTGCTGAGATTAGCTCCTCCTGAGCAGTTAATGTAAACAGTTTCTCCTGACCCTTCTTTCTTAAGGCATTGGCAATGACATTCTCTTTACCTGGATGATATAGAATCTCACAATCGTAGTCTTTGATAAGCTCCAACAATCTTCTCTGACGCATATTTAAATCTTTCTATGTAAAGATATACTTTAGACTCTTATGGTCTGTATATATCTCACACTTTTCCCCATAAAGATAGTGTCTCCAAATCTTCAGAGTAAACACCACCGCAGCCAATTCCAAATTATGGGCCGGATACCCCTTCTCGGGAGCTGAATGAGGAGACAGTTACTCAGCAATCTACCATCGAGCAGAAGGATGGCGAGATCGAGACTCTATATATACGTCTTGGAGATGTGGAGTGGGAGTTGGTTCATGTGAAGGGCCAATGTGAGCAGAAGTCAGAGGAGATAGAAAAGCTGAAGAATGATTTGCGTAAAGAATCAGCGAAGCTTGCCACAACAGAGGATGCTTGGATGAGGGCTTCACAACGTGCAGAGATTGCTGACGATAACGATCGAGTAAAGAAGGCTACGATCGAAGAGACAGACTATATGTTTCAGAATGGGTTATGTGCTATCCAGTGCAGTTCGAGGATCTACCTTGGTATATGATGGATCGCAGAATGATGTTCTGTAATATGGAGGAAGAGCGCAGCAAAGCTTTTCGATGCCTTAGTAGGTTGTGATAGGAACAGTATGATTATGTGAATATTTCATGTTAGTCAAACAATGTAAATTCCGATGTGATTATAAACAAAGGAATATTTTGATGATTTAAATCCTGAAGATTCTTTATCTCGGGATAGTTGATGTAAATACTAGTGATGCTATCTTTCGTATATTTAAAACTTTTGATTGAATAAAATATCAGAGTTTATTTGAGATGTTATGTGTTAAGTGTTATCTTAAAGTATTTAAGTTAAGCCTTAAATTTTTAAAGAAATGAATAAAGATCTAATAAGCATATATCTTAACAGAAATATGTCACCGAGAAGACGCCCTAACCATCAACCAGCCCAAAAGGGTCGACTAATAACAATGACGCCAATGCCAACGCTAACCCTGTTCAGCAGTTGGTGAATTTTTTAATTGGAGCTCTGAACAACCAGCCACAAGCTCCACCAAACACTTTGTTCAAGGACTTCAAGGCGGTGGGATCTCCAAAATTTAAAGGATCCATGAACCCAATAGAAGCACAGACTTGGGTTATGGAGATGGAAAAGGTTTTCGATGTCGCTAGGATCAACGAGAACCAGAAGACAGCTTACGTAACTTTTATGCTAAAGGCGGACGCTAGTTATTGGTAGCAGGCAAACAAGGTCCGGGGAGGACAAGGTGTGATCACCTGGAGAGGTTCAAAGAAATGTTTTTTAAGATGTACTTCCCGATAAGCTCATAGAACCAAATTGAGGTTCAGTTTCTGGAGCACAAACAAGGTAAGATGCCTATGCCAGACTATGTGGCAAGATTCAATGAGTTGGCCAGGTTTGCCACATATCAAGTGCACACTGATGAGAGAAATGCTAGGAGATTCGAATAGGGACTAAAGCCATGGTTGTATAGCAAGGTGTCGATGTACCAGTTGAACACCATCACAGGAGTATTGAAGAAGTCTATCATCACTGAAGGTGGAAGCGATGTAATAACCAAGTACAACCAGGAATAGAAGAAGAAGAAGAGCGAAGTAGAAGGTAACAATGCAAGTGGTAGCAATACTGGTGGAGGCAATAATCAAAAGAGAAGGTGGAATGACGACACATCAACCGCGAATCAACAGGGAAACACGAAAAAGAGGGTAGAAGCGTGTCCGACCTGCGGGAAGAACCACCTGGGGGTCTGTATGAAGGGTAAACGAGTTTGCTACAATTCTGTTCAGGAAGGCCATATAGCATCCAACTGCCCTAACCCTAAGAAGGGTGCCTACTTCACATATGGGTTGAAAGACCATCTGGCGAGGGACTATCCCAAGAAAGTATCTGGAGGGGCAGGATCAGGTGGAAACAGGGGGAGCAGTGGTGGCAACGCTCTGACAATTACAGGACCAACCGCAACAAACCGACATACCGTCAGGACATTCAACATGACAGTGCAGGATGCGGTGCAGTCTCGCGATGTGGTGTCAGGTATCATTTCGATCAATAAAGTTAATGCTTATGTATTATTTGATTCGGGTGCTACTTGCTCATTTCTATCCGATGACTTTTCTAACAACTTAGAATTGTCTAAGGACAAGTTAGAATACCCTATGAACATAGAGATTGTGAATAGGGAAGTGATTCCTGTTAAGTACATACACAAGAACTGTAGGGTGTATATTAAGGGTAATGTGATGAATGTAGATCTTATCCCGATTAAACTTAGAGAGTTTGATGTTATCTTGGGAATGGATTGGCTATTCAATTATGGGTCTATAATTGATTGCCAGAGAAAATGTATTAACCTTATGACTCCATAAAAGATTGTGCTTTATGGAAGCAAGTCGCCTAGACAAGCGAGTTGTCTGATGATGATATAGGCCAGAAAGTTATTGAGACAAGGCTGTGTAGGATATTTATCCTACATAGTCGATAATCGTAAAGAGAACCCGAAGTTGGAGGAAATACTAGTCGTGAGAGTCTTCGTAGACGTATTTTTGGACGATTTGCCAGGACTTCTGCTAGATAAGGAAGTAAAAATTTTGATCGATTTGGCACCAGGAACCGCTCTAATATCAAAAGCTTCGTACCGTATGACTCCGGTAGAGATGAAAGAATTAATGGTGCAGCTGCAAGAGCTTTTGGATAAGAAGTACATTCAGTCGAGCGTATCTCCGTGGGGAGCACCGGTGTTATTCGTTAAGAAGAAAGATGGGATGATGCGGCTCTGCATTGATTATAGAGAGTTGAACAAGGTCATGATTAAAAATAAGTATCCGTTACCTAGGATAGATTACTTGTTTGACCAGCTGAAGGGAGCGAGATATTTCTCGAAGATAGATCTGAGAAGTGGTTACCATCAGTTGAAAGTGAGGACAGAGGACGTTCCGAAGACAGCGTTCAGGACTCAATATGGACACTACGAATTCCTGGTGATGTCATTTAGTCTAACAAATGTGCCTGCAGCATTTATGGACCTAATGAACAGAGTATTCAAACCATTTCTAGACAAGTTCGTAGTGGTATTTATCAACGACATTCTGGTATATTCGAAGACCAAAGAGGAACATGTCGATCATCTGAAGGTGACATTGGAGGCGTTGAGAAGAGAGAAGTTATATGCAAATTTTTTAAAATGTGAATTTTGGATAGAGCGGGTACAATTTCTTGGACATGTGATCGATAAAGATGGAATTTTGGTAGATCGCTCCAAGGTCGAAGCTGTGATGAATTGGGATCAGCCGAAGACACCGTCGAAAGTGAGAAGTTTTCTTGGATTGGTAGGTTATTATAGAAGATTCATTCAAAACTTTTCCAAGATCACAACTCCACTGACGAATTTGACTAGGAAATCGGTCAAATTCATTTGGACTGAGAAGTGTGAGGAAAGCTTCCAAGAACTTAAGAAGAGGTTGAGTTCGGCACCTGTGTTATCTCTTCCGGATAGCACAAGAAATTTTGTGGTGTATAGTGATGCATTGCATAAAGGACTATGATGTGTGCTTATGAAAATGGCAAGGTCATTGCGTATGCGTCACGACAGTTGAAGGATTACGAGAAGGGGTACCCGACCCATGACTTGGAGTTGGCTGCAGTGGTATTTGCTTTGAAGATCTGGAGACACTATCTCTATGGAGAAAAGTGTGAATTATATACAGACCACAAGAGTTTGAAATATATTTTTATACAGAAGGATTTGAATATGCACCAGAGAAGATGGTTGGAATTGATAAAGGACTATGATTACGAGATCTTATACCATCCGGGTAAAGCGAATGTGGTTGCCGACGCCTTAAGCAAAAAGGGTCGGGAGAAGTTGATGATGTTGACTGCCCAAGAGGAACTAATTTCAGCGATGGAGAAGTTGGAATTGCATGTAAGATATCCAATGGATTTTGATAAAAAGTTGTTCCAGTTAGGAGCTGGTACAACCTTGCTGGATAAGGTTAAGAAAGCACAACTCCAGTGTCGACGTTGGAAAATTTAAGAATCCCGTGGGTCGGTTCGTAACCTGGGTTTCCTCAAACCGATTTTCTTAAGTTCTCTCTACCCTTATTCTTTTTATTTTGGAAAAAGGTTTTGAAGGTTTTTTTAGGAAAGGGGACAACATGTGTTTATGTCGACGATTTGATTTGATTTAATAGAGTCACCAATTAGTAGATTTAAAAATGGTTGTACCAACTTAACCGAGTTTGATTTAAAAAGAGGCCCAATTTCTGGACACTGTTTAAACTTGATCTTTGAATTCGGAGTTTTGAGTTCGGGGGCTTGGTTAAGTGTGGGGAAGGTGTTAGGCACCCCACAACTACCGTGTAAACACAGTACCACATCTTTTCAATATTTCTCTTAAAAATTTGAATGCGTGAGTGAATGCTGTTTGAAAATTGGGCTTATTGATTTGATTGATTGAAAGTAGTGCTTTGCTTCTTTGAACCTATATACGAAGGGTTAGTTTTTGATTTGAAAATCAGTCTTTGATTTGATTTGCTAAAGCATTTAGTTTGATTTTCTTTAAAAAAGCTTTTCTTTTGATTTGATTTGAAAATGATGTTTTAAAAGCTAGTTTATCAAACCCTTACGCTGTCATAGGAATTGAAGCCTTTCGATACTTCTAATTTATCTTTATAGCCTTAAAGCTGCATGTGAATGGTTATTTGCTGGGCTGCGAAGCATCCTCGACCACAGAAATATATAAGTTTCGGTCTCCTCATAGGTATGAAAACCATCGGAGGGACGCTAACACGACAATCCATATTTTCACTAGATTGAGACCTTAAACCCGGATAATCATTTTAAGGTCTGTTTACATGTACATTTCTACAGAAAAACTGGCAGGGTGCATTTGTAAATCGGAGTTTGTCCATCGTGGGAATCAGATTTTGATCGATTTGATCGTGAATCCCACGATTCCTAGGCTCAAATATGAGTAGTCAAAACCTGCACAGTTCAAATTTGTACAGAAAAAGATATATATACATCCTCACGTCGCAATGGAACTAAAGATTCATTAGTAAATCCTGGCTGCGCGTGACCAAAGTGTCTCGTTCCCACTAGATAGCGATCTAAGGGACGTGAGGTTGCTTTTGAAGCTAAAACTAGAAAGAAAGCTAGATTTAAATAAATCTCAGCCATTCTAGTTTCCCGATTCAGTCTGAAGGTTTTTAACCGTTTGAAAACTAGAATTGGCGAGATTTAAATAAATCTAGTCCGCCCGCAGATATGTCAGTGCAGATTCATATACAAATGAATGTTAAATGTAGCAGTTGAATAAATTGAGTAAAGTAATATATATAATTTTATATATATATATAAAAGCTGTAAAAGGGCGATGGGTTTTCACTCACAAGCCCGGACTGGAATTGAAATATATATATATATATATATATATATATATATATATATAAACTGTAAATAGCCACGAAATAATCCAGGCAGTGACAGAAATGAAATATATATATATATATATATATATATATATATATATATATAAACAGTAATAAGGGCGATGGGTTTTCAAGCCGGTTCCCTAGCTATAATTGAAATTGACATAAAGTAGTCACCCAGTGACTGGGGAGAGCACCCAATATAGGGAAGTGTGCAAAAGAAATAAAATGGCCATGAATTAATCCAAGTCGGACTGAAAATATATAAATATATATATATATATATATATATATATTAACAAAAATGTAAATTTGCAAAAAAGTAGTCAACCAGTGACTGGGGAGAGCACCCAGTATGGCGAAGAGTGCGAAAACAGTAAAAAGGGCGATGGGTTTTCACGCCTGTGCCTGGACTGAATTGAAATATATATATATATTGACTGAAATGTAGTCAACCAATACTAGTGAGAAAATCAATTATGGTGAAAGTCGCTTATATATGCGTAGATATATATAAAAGCGGTAAACTACCTCGAATTTGACATCTGAGCTTGATAGAATTGAAATGTTAGTATATATACAGTGAAATATATATATAAAAAAGGGCCAAACCCTGACTGAGAAGATAACCCAGTTCGGCGAAGTTGCCAGAACGTGTGTGCTAGTGCATTGAAGCTGCTGGAGCTGACGGATCGTCAATTCGAGTTGTAGTAATGCAAAAATTTGAGTTTATGTAAAGAAATATACCAACTTTTGACAAAAACGGCCATAGAACTAAGTTCCGAGCATATTTAGAAGATAAAACTTCGTGTGCAAGTGGAAAATACTGCAAAGTAGTAGTATTGACTTTCTGATCGTAAAAATACTTACAATAGAATGCAATACGGGCTTTTTGCCAAATCGTAGGCTCTATACGTCCAAATCTACCAGTTGTTTTCTGATCTGTGGTAGTATATGGGTATATCTACGTGTTAGAGTGAAAATATTTGGGTTTGGAAGAGGTGTAAAAGTCGAGAATTTGAACTGGCAGAGCTTCGCTGCGTTTCTTGCTTATGAAAATAAGAGGGGGTGCCCCTCTATTTATAGAGGGAAGAGCCACAGCTCTACGTAAGGCAACCGCAGGTAGAGGTGCGGCTCCACTGGTGGGGCCCGTAGTGCTGGGTTCTGTTGTCTCAAAGTACGTGCACTCCGGACAACGCGTAGTCGAAGTCGAAACTTTCTAACTTTTGATTGGAGCGTCCATTTGAGGCGTGCTATACCTTTTCAAAAAGCTCTCGCCAAGAGTGTTGCAATGACATGGGATAAAACATTTTTTGGATCCAAGAAGGCTGGTTCATAACCAGGTCTTCGATTCCCCACAGTTTATCTGTTGAGCTATCTTGCGTCGTTGGCACTCGGGATCGTCGTTATGGTTCATTCTGACTTCGATGGTATCAATTCGGGTTGAGTTTGACTGAATTGGTTGAGTTTTGATAAAATGACCATTTTACCCCTCTCGAAGTTGTCCTTGATTGATCTGGCTTCCCAGGGTTGTCTCTAGGGCTGAACTGCACTTCCCGAATTGATGTCGGGGATGATCTGAACTTCCCTTGTTGAGACTGAGGACGACTTGACATGTCCTCGATTGATTTCGAGGTTGACCTGTACCTCCCAGGTTGATGCCGGGGTTGAATGGACTTCCCGGGTTGAAACCAGGTTGATCAGAACCTCCGGGTTGCTGTCAGGGCTGAACTGACCTCTCGGGTTGTTGCTAAGGCTAATTTGAAGACCCGATATTTGAGATCGGGATTAGAACTGATGGCCCAATTGGAGATCGGGATTGATCTGATAGTCCGATTGGAGATCAGAGCTGGATATACGGTCCGATTGGAGATCGGAGTTGGATTGACGGTCTGATTGGAGATCAAAGCTGGATTGACGGTCCGATTAGAGATCGAAGCTGATTTGATGGTCCAATTAGAGATTAGAGCTGGATTGACGGTCCGATTGGAGATCGGAGCTAGGATTGGCGGTCCAATTGGAGATCAGAGCTAAGATTACCGACATTGGTGGTCGGATTTAGGATTACAGACATTGGTGGTCAAATTTGAGTTTACCGACATTGGTGGTCGGATTTGAGTTAAAGGACCGGCATTGGTGGCCGAATTTGAGTTGATTGACAGTTTTGCCCTCTTACAGTGTTAGTATTGGGGCAAGAAAAATTTTGAGTGTCTACAGATGCCCCTCTTTATCATGTCCATGCAATATAATGGAATGGATAGGATAAAGATTAGTAGACACTGGAAATAAAAAGTGCCAGCACTGCTTTGAAGTCTGGACGTCTTTGAGTGGAATGGGGCTTCTGCTAGCTGCTTACGTTATTACTCTGCTGGGGATAACGTTGTCCTGTACAGCCATTGATGTTTGTTAAGAAGCTATCGCGAACTATTTTTATCATTTTCTGTTGGGGATGACATTCTCTACGATAGCTTTGTAGATTCTAATTGAGGCTAATATAATTGACATTACCTTAATGATCCCTTTGAGGATGTGTATAACAGATTCCATCATTTGGGATGGATTCTCATAATTGTTTCTACCACCGGATCCCTTTTTATGTTTGTCAGGGGGGTTGAGTCGACGGTTGAAGCGTCATTGGGGTTGAGCCAATGGCTGGACTAGATTTTGGGATGTACCCGAACTTTGCTAGGGCTGAGCCAACGGCTAAAAACTGCTTTGGTCAGTACCCGAACTTCGCTGGGGTTGAGCCAACGGCTAAAAACTGCTTCGGTCAGTACCCGAACTTCGCTGGGGTTGAGCCAACGGCTGGAAAGTGCTTCGGTCAGTTCCCGAACTTCGCTGGGGTTGACCCAACGGTTGAAAAGTGCTTCGGTCAGTACCCGAACTTCGTTGGGGCTGAGCCAACGGCTGAAAAGTGCTTCGGTCAGTACCCAAAATTTGTCAGGGTTGAGCCAACGGCCGAAAAGTTCTTCAGTCAGTACCCGAACTTTGCTGGGGTTGAGCCAACGGCTAAAAACTGCTTCGGTCAGTATCCAAACTTTGCTGGGTTGAGCCAACGGCTGAAAACAACTTCGGTCAGTTCCCAAACTTCGCTGGGGTTGACCCAACGGTTGAAAAGTGCTTCGGTCAGTACCCGAACTTCACTGGGGCTGAGCCAACGGCTGAAAAGTGCTTCGGTCAGTACCCGAACTTCGTTGGGGTTGAGCCAATGGCTGAAATCTACTTCGGTCAGTACCCGAACTTTGTTGGGGTTGAGCCAACGACTGAAAAGTGCTTTGGTCAGTACCCAAACTTTGCTGGGGTTGAGCCAATGGTTGAAATTTTCTTTTGTCAATACCCGAACTTTGCTGGGATTGAGCCAACGGCAGAAAAACTACTTCGGTCAGTATCCGAACTTCGCTGGGTTGAGCCAACGGCTGAAAACTACTTTGGTAAGTACCCGAACTTCGCTGGGGTTGAGCCAACGGCTGAAAAGTGCTTCGGTCAGTACCCGAAATTCATTGGGGCTGAGCCAATGGCTGAAAAGTGCTTTGGTCAGTACCCAAACTTTGCTGGGGTTTAGCCAACGGCTGAAATCTGCTTCGGTCAGTAACCGAACTTCTCTGGGATTGAGCCAATGGCTGAAAATTTCTTTGGTCAGTATCCGAACTTCGCTGGGGTTGACCCAACGGCTGAAATTTGCTTCAATCAGTACCCAAACTACGCTGGGTTTGAGCCAACGGCTGAAATCTACTTCGGTCAGTATCTGAACTTCGCTGGGGTTGAGCCAACGGCTGAAAATTTCTTTGGTCAGTACTCGAACTTCGTTGTGGTTGAGCCAACGGCTGAAATCTACTTCGGTCAGTACCTGAACTTTGCTAGGGTTGAGCCAACTGCTGAAAATTGTTTTGTTCAGTATCCGAACTTCGCTGGGGTTGAGCCAACGGCTGAGATTGCTTCGGTCAGTACCCGAACTTTGAAAAATGACCGTTTTCGACAGTTTTACGCAATTCTTGCGCAGTGTTTTCCATAGTTTATTTTGTTGATCCCCGGACATGGCTTCGGGATGAATACCAAGGGTCTCTGGGGAGTTTCCCTTTCCATCAGGATTACGCTGCTTAAACGCAGGATTTCTGGCCAAATCGCTCAATCGCGTAGCGATTTCTCTTCATATTTAACTCGGCAGCCCGTTTAAACTTCGTTTCTACTCGAATCGAACCGGGCTCGGGGGAGTAGGGCCCACCTGGGCTGCCGTAGGTGGAGATACGGCAGCCTCAGGTAGAGGTGCAGCTACCTGGGCTTTAAATGGAGCTCGGGAGTTTTCATTTTGCAAGTTTTCCATTTGAGTAGCGAAAGGATTTTCGATCTTCTTTTTCAGATCTACGGAGTTCTGGCAGTCGGATTCTGATTCCGTCAGTTCCTGCACGTTCAGCGCAGCGCAGTTAACATTTTACATGCTTTTTTCGTAGTTTTTGATCGTTAAAAACATGTGAACTTCTTAGGGTGCTTTTAGACGCAATATATGAAAAATGTATGCCTATATGACCTGTAAAAAATTTTCTAAGTACATATGTATGTATATCTTACTGTAATGCATGTTTGGATGTAAGAAAATTTGGGTTCCGAGACATTCAATTTTTCCACTTTTTGATCAGTTTACTCATCCTTTTTGAGGCCTAGTGAGCCTGGATTTTTAACTAAAAGTGTCTCGGTAATTTGGCTACCATATGAGTTTGATTTTTCATTTTTTTAGTAAATATGAACTTTTTCTATTTTTGGGTAGGTGTGCTACTGAATGGCCACCTAGACATGCCTGTGTGCATATGGACAGTCCATTTTACGAAGGAGCCTGGCGAAATTTTTTCAAAATCTTAGGCTTTGAAAAACATTCATATTTGACTCTATGGGAATTTTTTTACTGACCCATGCAGGTTTTGAGTTTCTAGGTTTTAAAAACATACAGTTTTGACTTTATTGGGTATTTTTGACGGACCCATGCATGTATTAGGACCTAGGCTGATTTAAAATGATAAGCCACAGGTTTTAGGCTTACTGCACCTTGTCTGAGGTGATTTGGAGACTTGTTGTCGTCGATGGATCGTGATAGATCCGGCAGTTCTAGCAGGGTCTCCTCGGGTATTAGACGTAAGAAGGCTTCTGATGTGCCACAGCCACGTCCAGTTAGGACACCTCGAAGATTGGTAGAGGGCAGGATTCGTCCAGCACAGGACGAGCAGCCACTAGACATTGATGATGAGGAGGCTCTTTTCGGTGCTCCTGCTCCCGCTCAAGCTCCACGTGTGGAGGTCCCTGGCATTGTTGTGCAGACGCAGGAGTTGTTGGGCGACTTGAGTCGCCATCCTTCGAGTTATATTCACGCCAACGAGGTGACTTGAAGTCTTTCTACTCTCTAGATTCTTTTCTTCCCTTTTTACCATTCTCAGGGAATAGGTTTTTGACTTGGGTTGGTTTTTGACTTGGGTTGGTTTTTCACGCAGCCTCGAGGGAACTGGTTTAGCGTGCACTCCCTGTATCACACTTTGCATAAGGATTACAGGGAGAT
The DNA here is from genome assembly GCA_020205555.1 of Panax stipuleanatus. Taxonomy (NCBI): domain Eukaryota; kingdom Viridiplantae; phylum Streptophyta; class Magnoliopsida; order Apiales; family Araliaceae; genus Panax; species Panax stipuleanatus. The sequence goes on from CM035116.1 coordinate 64,146,048, forward strand.
TGTAGATGGCTGGGGATTTCAAGTCTTCTTCTTGATCTTTCCCCGCCGCTGCCCTTGGGGGTATATGAGGGCTTTGTCTGAGCGCTGGTTCCACAAGACTCAGTCCCTTTATTTACTGGATTACTAGGTGATGATGACTCCTATGGACTAGAGATTTATCACTGGCATTGAGTTTGAGGGCGAGTCAGTGCCTGTCATAACTAACATTTTGCCCGCTGTCGTTCGGTCCCTGCTGGGAGTCCCGATAACGACATTCAAGCGTCGGGCAGTCCATTCCGGTCCCTTGAGTATAGATGCCCAGGATGAGACTTTACAGTTGCCTCCGCCTGATGACCAGAGGACTAGAGATCGCATTCTGAGACGATTATTTTTGTCAATCATCAGGGGTTGTTTCGTGGCGAACAACTCGTCTACTGTGTCCTTCGCTTTGATCAGCGCCACTCGACATATAGAGCGCCTCAGTAACTATGATTGGGGCTCCTATACCTTTGCCTATTTTCTCTGAGACATGCACATGCTTTTGAAGGGTATGACGGAGGCCTGGTTAGGATTTTACCCATTCCTACTGGTGAGTACATTTTTCTGTACCTTTTTGATTTTAGCATTTTTTTTCAGTTTTGATCGCTGAGGACTTTTGGTATTTATGATCACTAGGTCCGCTACTGCTTTAGGTTTGGAGAACTATCCTCGAGGACGGAGATGGCATCACTCCACTTTGACAAAGGTCCTTGTTGCTGAGGGATTTACTCATTCACGTCTACAGTTGGAGCTTTTGACGACGGATTTGATCAGTTGGACGCCGTACACATCCGAGCACTTGACCGTCAGATTCGAGGGAGGAGTCCCTACTGGCCGAGAGTTTGAGTTATCGACCTACAGGGTACCGTTGTTAACGAAGGGAGGTTGGGAGCTCTATCTTGGAGAGCATGCTATAAGAAGCATCACGGGAGAGATCTGCTTTTCCATTATTCCTCCAGCTTGGCATCATTGGCCATTGACTGTGCATTTGACACACATCCCTTTGGATGGCATTGATGGCTTCACCCTATCAGAGGGTTCGTACAGCCAGGAGGCATTTAGTGGTTGGTGGAGTCCTCGCACTATTGAAGCTCAGACTCGTGCTACCCAATTTATGGCAGACATGGTGCCAGGATCCGTGATGATGACGGATTGGATAGCTTACCTCAGAGAGCCAACTCATGAAGACAAGATAGCAGATCTAACCAGGGAGTTGGAGCAGGCTCGTTTCTTTATCAGGCACCTTGGCCGAGATCCGTCAGAGGCATCTTTATTTTACCCGTCCATCTAAGGAGCAGGTCCCTCCTCGGGTCCATTTAACAGCAGTTTTGCAGGGGCAGATCCTCCCTTATACCGCCTAGATATGCCTGATCCCAGCAGCTTTGTGCAGATAGAGGATCTGGAGCAGGTCGATCTGTTTGATACCGAGGTCTTTGACTTCCTGTGATAGTTATGGCAGCTATATTTTTTGTCAGCCACTGTTTTGGCTATTCGGCATCTGTGCCATCATTTTGATAGACCACTTGTATTATTTGGGTGGTGGTGCCCTATTTTCCCTGTATTCTTCCTTTCACTTTGTATCAGGATACAAGGATGTTGTATGCAGTAGATAGCTTGTTGTAGATATTCTTTCCATATCTTATCTTCTGCATTATGTTTATATTACTGCCATCATGCATGTATATTATCATTTGTATGCATTCAGACAGCTGCAATTTGACTTGACCTCTGGACAGTCTTGTGGTACGGTGCTACAGATAACGTCGTCTGCAGTCAGCCGCATTGAGCATTTACCACCATCAGCGGTGGCAGCATCATTGAGGTCCTGGTATGATAGTCTGCCCTTTCCTGCTAGGGGGACTGTGGACCAGTTGTTGGGGCATTCATTGGCCCTGGCAGATTTTTGGGTTCCAGTAGGATTTATTGAGGGCCTTCTACCCTGCTGGATTACCGACAGGCAGGTGTTTTTCTTTGGACGGTGTGAGCTGACACCGACTCTGGAGAAGTACCAGAGATTTACTGGCTTAGATTAAGAGTTGACGTGCGCTCGGACGACGATTATTTATATGAGGAGGCCGTTTATCAGGCTGTCCGGTCTCCGTCAGAGTGTAGTCATGGATGAGATCGTTTCTGGGCATGTGATCTCTATGGACTTTTTGATTGAGCGCTTTAGCAAGCCTGATAGCTATGATCACCACGTTGGAGATTTCGTTTGTTCAGCAGAGGCATGGCATAAGGCCAGGATAGATATGTTGCTGATGTGTGTTGTGGCATATGTATACATGCCATTGCGATTGGATCATCTAGATGTGGGATTGGTAGTAGTGGTTAGTGCCCTTAGACAGGGTAGCACCATTATCCCGATGATATTGGTGAGACATTTAGATTCGCCACGTATTGTAGTACCCATCCAGAGGGGTTTTTTAGGGGCAGCTCAGTCTTGCTGTATATATGGCTGATGTCCCATATACGACCGATTGGATCCTTCAGGCCCAGGGGTTTTTGCTTTACTCACGAGACATCTAGACCTTTCTCTTTTTAGCCTGCGGAGTGTATTGATGCAGAGTCTTGGTCGGCATTTCTATGGGATATTGAGCATTTATTTGTGATTTTGCCATGCTTAGGGCTAGCGTCCCCGTATAGCTTTATCACTCATGCATCTCGCCTGGATTATTTGCCCCTAGCGGGTTTAAGAGGAGTGACTACCTATCATCCTTTGGAAGTCATGTGTCAGTTTGATCAGCTGCAGAGTTTGCACCATTTTGGGGGTTGCTGATCAGAGGATGTCTGCTTCTTCCATGTCATCCGCCGACTTGGTCAGAGTATATGAGTGTTGGACTCATCGGGAGAGGGCTAATTTCTCCAGTAGCCATCCGGGTTGTTCTCCAGAGTATTCTGCGTGGTTGGAGGCAGAGATAGGAGTGGTAGCAGAGGCTTCCTCATCTCCTAGTATGGACTCTAACGAGGAGGAGCCCATAAGGAACCAGATTCTCCTACCGAGGATGAGCTGTTCACGGGTTTGACCGCTGCTCTGGTTAGCGATTCCCCGACCATTCTTGTGGTGACAGATCCGGCTTTAGCAGACTCACTATTTAGGATGACCTTTGAGCAAGACTAGTCTAGAGCACAAATGTTGGCTGCCTTGTCTGGCAGAGATTTAGCTTTTTCTGAGAGGGATGGTCTCAGGGCTGCTTTAGATGCTGGATTGATTGAGCGGGACGAGCTCCGCTCTGCTCTGGATACTGCAGTTGTAGAGCGAGATGAGGTTCTCTCGGCTAGGGATGCAGCATATATTGAGATCGAGTAGACTTTGATTGCTCGAGACACAGCTTTTGTGGAGAGGGATTAGGCTATAGCTTCCCGTGATTTCCACATTGCTGATAGTACTGCTCTTCAATCTTACACTCATTGTTTGATCACCGAGATTAGTGCTTATATTGATGACCATAGTGCCACCTTGCAGATGATTATGGATGTTCTGAGCCGTATGGAGGCTGAGTGGACTGCACTTATGGCTACTCCACCATCTTCAGAGAGACATGCCATGCTGGCATTGCTGACCCGTTTGTCATTGGGTCCATAGACTAGCTTTATTTTTCCTACACAGACTAGATCAGCTATTTTTGTCATGTACAGGGCATTATATATATCAAACAGTTTTATATATCAGAGAAATATATTTTTGATGCACTTCCCTGATTGGAGATGTATTGTCGTTGCTGAGTGATTACCACTTCTTTCACGACTCGCAGTTGTAGATGTATCCTGAGCTCCTCCTTGATGGACTAACAATTGAGATGTCTGGGAGTATCTCAGATGGGCCTATTAACCAGGGTAGCTTGGTAGAATTTAGCTTATATTTGTCTTTGGTGTCTTGGAAATGGTCTTTTATTATTTTCTTGAAGGTTAAATCGCGCCGTAGATGGCTGCCTACGTACTCCCGGGTTGAGGGAGATCAGGTCATTCATAGTTCTGGCTAGTGCCGAGATGATTTGATGTTTTGGATTTTTGGATTTTTTTGTTTAGTTTGGCTGTACGATTGAGATTTTATATATTAAATTTTAATATTTATCGAGTGAATAAATATTATATGTGATTTATTTATTGAGTTAAATAAATGAATTATGTTTAATAAAGGAATTATAATTGTGTAACAATTTGGTATTATGTGTTTTTATTAATTAATGAGTCTTAGTTTTTATTTAATTAAATTAGAATGTTGTAATTTAATTAAATAAGTGTAGTATTTAATCTATTGATTTAAAGGGTTATTAAAAGAATGGAAAAAGGATTTTAAGTGGTTTTACCAAACAAGACCCTTGTATTTGTTTAAAACTATTTTACCCAAACAAAGCTTTCGCTAATAAAAGAATTATTTTTAAAAGGATTTTATTTAGCCAAACATGGCCTTATACTTTTCAAAATCTATAACGTATGTAATTAGTAATATTTATTATGGTGATAAATATTATATTTATTATTTATAGGTTACATATATATTATATGTGTATATGTATATTGTAATATATGTTAGATAAGTTAAAAGATACGTTAGTTTATCAAAACAAAGAAAAACAAGAGAAGAGAGTTAGACAGAGTTATTAGAGAAGAAGAGGAAGAAGAAGAAGAAGAAGAAGGGAAAGCTTTGAGAAGACAAAGTAAGCCCCATCATCATCATCATCATCATCATCTCCATCTCTCTCTTAAGTCAAAAACTAATAAGGTTATAATCTTAACTCTAGAATCAATTCATATGTGTTGTGTTTTCTTCTTTGTCAAATTGGGTTTGTTATAATCATGAAATTATATGTATATATGGTGTTCATATATTTTCATATGTAATTGTATGCCATGAAAGGGTTTTCAAAATACAATTGTTGTAAAAACAAGTTTTCACAGCATGTTCTTTTATATTTTCATAGTTTTAGAATTCTTTGTAAAAATCTCTTTGTGAAAGTTATTTATTTTGATATGTGAATGGGATATGTACATATATATGTATATATATATATATATATATATATATGTTTACATATGATGTTTATAGTTGTTTAAGAGTTTCAATTCACAAGTATATGATGAACACTATGAAATTATGTTCATAATACTCTTTTATGAAGTTATGTTGAAAATTGTTCTTAAAACCTTGATGTGAGCATGAGATATGTGTAATATGTGATATAACATGATTATATATGAGTTATATGGTTGTGTTAGCAATTCAAACCATGAATTTTTGATAAACAATAGGAATTGTGTTCATAGTGATTTTCTTTGAATCAATTTTTGAAAAATGGCTTTTGAAACTATCAAATTAATATTTGATTATGGTTTATTGTTGAAATTGATCATGTATTATGTTAGTATGTTAAGAATAGAAGTGATTACAATTGGAATTACTTGAATTAATTGAAAAATGAATTCGTGATAGCAATTTTCGCTAAGAACGCTTAAAATTGTGTTTTTCTTTGAAAATCATGAAATCTTGATTTTTATTATGTGTTATATGGATTTTAAATGTTATATGCATGTTAATAAGTTTAAAATGTTGTTTGTATCAAGTTTCATGTTTATCATGTTGGGAAAAATTGAATTCGGTGTGAAGGAATGAGCCAAATTGGCTTATTTCTCCACAAGTTCGCGAGCCAGGACCCTCACCAGGGGGGGTGACCCGCCCCAGCGGGTCATGCTGCTGTCCGAAAAATTTGGTTTTTGGTTTTGAGTTTTCATGCCCCGTTTGTTTAGCTAACTTGTTTCTATGACTTGGAAAGTGAAATATATAATAAGTTAACATGTTTTTGATGTGTTTAAGTTTGATTGAAGTGTTATGTGACTATGTTACATGTGTGTGTGTGTGTGTTACTTTCCTAAGGTACACAACACGGTTTATTAAGTTATAAGCTTATGAATGTATGTCGTGAGTATAGACTCACGTACTTGACTAGTTAGCAACCAATGTGGTAAATTACATTGTGAATTGGACTTGAGTATGAAGTTCAACGGTTTAAATGTTGTAGTTGGATACTAATAGATGGTTTGAAAGAAATATAAATGTGTACGGTGTTTGTGAAGTGATTGTAATTGTGTTTCAAGTGTAGCTTGCGCTTAAGGCAAGTCTTCTAAACCCTAAACTCGTTATTGTTAAGCAAGTTTCCTATCTCTAAACTTATTATTGTGCAAGTTTTCTAATCCTTATTCTCTTACATTAAGCAAGTTTCCATTTTGAACTTGTTATTCACTTTGTATAAGATGTGGTTGTATTCTATTATTCCTAATGCACAAGTATTGAAGTATGATTGAAGTATTGTGATCTTGACTTAATTGTTCAAGCAAGATCTACTTATTCTTTTAATTGCTATAAATTATTTCTAAAGCATACCTATTTACTGTGAAGTTTATTGGCATATCTTACAATTGGTTCATGATTCTTATATTGTTGAACTGTTAAAGTACTGTGAGTCGATTCAACTACTCCTAGTTGATGATAGTTGAAACTCCAAAGTTCCCTTATTTATCCAAACCAAACTTTCTTTGGTGCGGACTTGTATTCAAATACTGAGAATGAACAACCCTAATTACTAGGGGACATTTATGCGAAAGTGTTAAGATGGTTGTGCACAATTCATGGTACAAAGGGTTAATCCCCCTAAGTACGAGTTAAAGGTTCATAGTCTTATTGACTGTTAAAGGTTTAAATAGAAATATTTATAACCTAGGACAATAATTCAAGGTCTTATGACCCTTAGATGATTCTATATTCGAATTCTACATATTGATGAAAGAATTATAATTCAATTCTTTATTTTGATGAAAGTAAAGTTATTCAAACTCTTTTGAAACTATTCACTTCTGTCATATCACTGTTGTATTTTCAAGTGAACTTTTGTTTGCTCACTCTGGCATGTTTTACCACCACTTGCAGTTGAAACAAAGAATGTTGACATACCGTCAACAAGTAAAGGAAAAGAAAAGATGAACAAGTGAAGGCTTGTTGTTTCAAGTTTTGATTGTAATAAGACTTAGTTGGTTATGTTTTATTTCCGCATTAATTTGATTAATGTTAAGGTTTAGTTAACCCTGGAATTTTATTGGCAAGTTATAATCCTTTTTAAAGGAAGATTTTTATTAAGGTTTATGAAGGTTGTAATTTACTTTGAAATTCTTTATTTTTGGGTAGATGTATGTTTTATTAGAAAGTGAACACCAAATCATGTGGAAATAAAGTACCCGGATTTGGGGGTATCACATTGACCGCACCAGAAGTGGCTGCCTACGTACTCTCGGGTTGAGGGAGATCAGGTCATTCGTAGTTCCGGCTAGTGCCGGGATGATTTGATGTTTTGGATTTTTGAATTTTTTATTTAATTTGACCGCACCAGAAATGGCTACCTACGTACTCCCGGTTTGAGGAGATCAGGTCATCCGTAGTTTCGGCTAGAGCCGGGATGATTTGATGATTTGGATTTTTGAATTTTTTGTTTAGTTTGACCGCACCAGAAATGGCTGCCTCGTAATCCTGGGTTGAGGGAGATCAGGTCATCCGTAGTTCCGGCTTTCTAGTGAAAAACCAAACCTGATTTGATTTGCAGGACCAGGGTGCGGGCATGCATGTGTCTCAGACGTAATACCTTTTCACGGTGTCTGAATTGATGAGTTGGGGAAATTCGGTCCCATCCATCTCTTGCAGTTTGATAGCGCCCCCAGTCAACACTTCTTTGACAATGAAAGGGCCTTCCCAGTTTGGGGCAAATTTTCCTTTGGCTTCATCCTGGTTGGCCAGGATTTTCTTTAGCACCAAGTCATTTTCTTTGAATTGCTAAATTCGGACCTTCTTGTTGTAGGATCTGGCAATCCTTTGATGGTATAACTGTCCATGGAAAATGGTCGTAGCTCTCTTTTCATCTATCAGAGACAGCTGATGATATCGGTCTTGTAACCATTGATCTTCATCTATTTGAGCATCGATCAACACTCGCAAAGATTCCATCTCTACCTCTATGGGAAGGACTGCCTCCATGCCATAGACCAATGAATAGGGAGTAGCTCCAGTGGGTAATGGATGTGATAGGTCTAGTGTAACCCAAAGCCAATAACGGTCATCGATTCATCTTCACCGTGATCGATTACTTCACCAAATGGGTTGAAGAAGCCTCTTTTCCCAAGGTCACAAAAGAGGTCATCATTAATTTCATCAGAAACAATGTCGTCTGTCGATATAGATAACCGGAGGTGATCGTATCAGACAACGCAAAAAACCTGAACAATCAAATGATGATGGATCTGTGCAGTAAGTTCCACATCAAGCATCTCAATTCCGTCATCTATCGGCTCAAGATGAACGGCGCTGTCGAAGCGGCCAACAAAAACATCAAAAAGATCATGTAGAAAATGTCTGCCAATCACAAGGACTGGCCTGACCTGCTGCCTTTAACCCTGTTAGCATACAGGACTTCAATGCGTATTGAAGTCCTGTATTTGGCATTGAAAGCATCTTTTGACGTGATCATCGCAATCAGCTTTGAGCGAGATCCATTAATGTCCTATTCTGATTATCTTCTTGGCCAGCAGATGGCCGCTCATGTGTGGACCACAGACTCCGCCATGGATTTCATCAGTTAGTCTTTGGGCTTGCTCTTTGTCGAGGCATCTTAGCAGGCCTATTCCAGCATCCCTTTTATAAAGTGTGTCTCCGCTCAGATAGAACTTCATGGACATTTTGAGAATCCGTTTCCGCTCTGATTGGCTTGCACTAGCGGGTGTGGATCCATCACGGAGATATTCCTTGATGTCTTGAAACCAAGGAAGCTTGATAGAAGGTATTTCATCTGATACTTCTCCCACATAATTCCCATATATCGGGGCTTTCTGAATTATAAATTGAATCGGATATGCGGATTAATGAAGCCAACATTGCTAATGCATTAGTAAAGTCATTTCGATCCCAAGGAATGTGAATGAAGGTTATTGCTTCGAATTCTCGAGATATTTTGAGGACTTGCCGATGGTAGGGCAGCAAATGCAGTTCTTTGGTGAGATACATGTCGGTAGTCTGTCTGATGACCAGCTCGGAATCTCCAAAGACGAGTAGGTGTTTGATGGACATGGATTGGGCTAGCTTCAACCACATGATACAGCCTTCATACTCGGTCGTGTTGTTGGTGTTGCCAAATTGAAGTTTGGTAGCCACAGGATATTGATCACCTGTACCAGAGATGAGGACTACCCCAGCTCCAGCACCCTCCATGTTTACCGCTCCATCGAAATACATTTTCCATGGTTGGACTGTATTCTTTGACGGGATTTGTTGAATTGTCAGGATCCCATCGTTTGGGAAATGTCTCCAGGGGCTCGAACCCTCCTGAAGGTGCTTTAGATAATTGATCTGCAATGCTTTGACCTTGATTAACTTCTGAGTCACGTAGACAATGTCAAACTGCTATAGGATCAACTGCCATTTGGACAGTCGGCAATTCAACATTGGTTTGTTGAATACGTATTTGAGTGGATCCATGCGGGATAGTAGGTAGGTCATATTCCCATACAAATAGTGTTGCAACCTCATGGCGGCCCATGCTAATGCACAACATGTCTTTTCGATCAAGGTGTATTTCTGCTCACCACTGCTTAATCTTTTACTGATGTAGTAGATGGCTCTTTCCTTACTACTATCATCCTTCTATCCCAACATGCAGCCCATTGCATTGGCATTGACGGAAAGGTACATGAACAAAGGGACTCCTTCCCTTGGGGGCATCAGAATAGGAGCTTCAGTCACCTGTTTCTTGATGGAAAGGAAGTCTTGTTGACAATCCCCATTCCACGTGGTGGAGGAATTCTTCCTTAACAGCTTGAAGATGGGCTCACAAGTTGCGGTGAGCTGGGAAATGAATCTGCTTATGAAGTTGATCCTTCCTAGGAATCCACGTATCTCCTCCTCGATACGAGGTACTGGTATTTCAGTGATGGCTTTGATTTTGGCGGGGTCTAACTCAATGCCCCGATTACTCACCAGGAATCCTAACAGTTTGCCTGCTTTGACACCAAAAGTGCATTTGGCGGGATTTAGCTTGAGGTTGTACTTACGTAACCTGTTGAACAGCTTTCTGAGATGGTCTATGTGATCATCCTCCCTTCAGGATTTGATGATGATGTCGTCGACATAGACCTCTATTTCTTTGTGCATCATGTCATGAAATAGAGCCATTATGGCTCGCTGATACGTGGCTCCGGCATTGATGAGGCCAAAGGATAGACGTCGATAGTAGAAAGTTCCCCAGGGAGTGATAAAAGCTATTTTCTCCCTATGTTCTTCAGCAACCATGATTTGATGGTAACCAGCAAAGCAATCCACGAATGAATACATGCCATACTGCGCAGTGTTGTCAATCAAGATGTGGATGAAAGGTACTAGGAAATTGTCCTTCAGATAGGCTTTGTTCAAATCCCGGTAATCCACATAGACTCATACCTTCCCTCCGGGTTTAGGTACGGGGACTATGTTTGATAGCCATTCAGGGTATGTTGATACCATGATGATTCCGTCTTTGAATTGCTTAACGATTTCTTCTTTGACTTTGAGACTCCACTCAGGTTTCAATCGCCTGAGTTTTTGTTTGACTGGTTTAAACCCTTCTTTGATGGGCATTTGCTGGATGACAATGTCTATGGATAGACCGATCATGTCTCCATGTAACCATGCAAACACATCCTGGTACTATGTTAGGATTTCAAACAAGTCGGCTTTTTGATTTGGTGTGAGGTCTGAGCCTATTTGGATTTCTTTGATGTTTTCAGAGGTTCCTATGTTGATGGTGGAGGTTTGGTTTGGGTTTGTCTTCAACCCATTCCTTGATCTCCTCTGGCACCTCATAGTCATCTTCCTCCTCCTGATCAATATCCATCAAGTTGAAGCTCAATTCTACATCCATGTTGGAGTCTTTTCAACAGGTTGGCATCTCATCAGCAGAGACACGTACATCCAATGCTTGGGTCCTGAAAACAAAAATGCTTTCATTAATATACACAACTGCTTAAACATACATAGCATTCTGTAAAGCGTGACAAAGTTGCTGCTATTGTTATGCAATCAAAAGTAAGCAGTAAATGAAAGCATGATTAAGGGCAGATGTACTCTCTGCCCCTTTACCCTTTTCAACTTAGGCAAAGGATACTGCTCCAATTGTCCAGTGTCAGATTCTCATGAATTGGGAGAATTAAGGCATTGTGCTCATCTGCTTCGTCCTGGATGATGACCTAAACATCCTTGAGAATAGGGCCAAGGCTTTTCTGTGGATCATTCCACTTCTTGATGTGAGGAATTTGGACATGATCATCATTGTCACTGTCTGGGAGTTCGTCATTTAATTGAGAATTATTCTCATGTTAGCGAATGGGTCTCGTACTTCGTACAGGATCTTTTCTTTTCCCTTTTCGCTATTGGCCTCAGGCTTGAGGGCTTTTCTTTTATGGACATGTATGATTGGAGGAAATAACATAACCGATATTGCAATCGGGACTTTCCTCGTAGGTTTCACCCATCTGGCATTTGTAAGGTTCGGGAGAAAAATTGTGGAAGCTTGAGCCTTGGGATGTTTGTGTGGATTCCGGTGGTTTGACCCGGACGAATATCCCAATCCTACTCTTCCCATCTAACTTGGGATTTGGATTGGCAACTTTATGCCTTGCTTATCCTTTCCCAACCCTTCTCCAGGTTGGAAACCCGAAGACACTATTTCTTGGCCTACAGTCATTACTTCAGTGGAGACTTTAGGCTGTAAGGCTGGTGCCCTAATAGGTAGATACTGAGTATCGCTCACCTCGAGAGCTTGAAAACTTGCAGGCTCGATCCCTACATCCAGGCTAATCACTGGCATGTCCCCATATATGTAGGTAGGGTATTCTGGCTTGCCATTGACCGTGATGAGGCTGCCATTAATGATGTACTTAAGTTGTTGATGGAGGGTGGATGGCACTGCCCCCACCATGTGGATCCACGGTATGCCCAATAGGAAATTGTATCCAGTGGCAATATTGAGCACTTGGAAGGATACGTAGAAGGCGTGTGGACTAATTTCTAGGGGAAGCTCGATTTCCCCCATAGCCTGGCGACGAGATCCATCAAAAGCCCGGATGACCATATGACTGGTTTTGATCCGGTTTGGATTGATCTTCATTCTTTCTAATGTGTCGTATAGACAAATGTTGAGTATCGAATCATATTGATATTATTCTGTCCTTAGCGACTGTTATTGAGAACTGTTGATATTCTTGTTATCCTTGAACTATCTCAACTTGCCATATCTTTTTAAAGATTCGAGAATTATATTACTCACCCTTGCTGTTATATTACTTGCTGAGCAAACTTGTTGCTCATTCTTGCTTTCCCTAAAATATTTCAGTTAAGGTAGAGCCGTGCGGACCCTCGAGTACCGATAAGGGTAAGGGCAAGGCTACCGACTATGTTTTAAATATTATAATGTTGTATTAAGATGATGTAGTAAGACTGGATTTGACTATGTTTAAGCTTAAGTTAGATTATGTAATAAGTCGTTATTTGATATTATTATGTAATCTATTAAGTACTGTAGGTTGCGAGACATGGGGAAATATTTATAATAAATTATTGTATATTATTCTAGATTTTCCGCTGTGATTGTGTGATTTTAGTTATTATCGTATTGTCATGAGAACGTGACGAACCGAATTCGAGTGACCAAGTGGCGGTCCAAATTTGGGGGCGTCACAGTTCGGATATGAGATAGGGGATCAGCCCATTCAACATCCTAGGAGTATGCATATCATCCAACCTCTAGTGTCAATTTGTAGATACAATGTAATACCCACACATTAAGGGTACTACCCACACAAGGGTAAATTCAACTCAGTATAGGATGTCTTAACAAAATATTTTGGTTTGACTAACAGTTTATGCTTGATAAACAACAATTCAATATCATATGAATAAGTGATTCATTTCTTAAGTTATGCTGAAACAATAGCAGTAACTTTCTCAATAAATGGGTAATAACCTGGTTCGGTATAAGATATCGAAAGGTATTCAAGTAATGTCATAAGATTAAGTATAGAAAACTTGCGTAAGGTAATAAATTTACGAATAGAATATTTGCAATGAAAATAGAAAGTTTACACATAGTGCAGGAAACTTGCAATAAATAAATAAGGTTCAGATACTTGCAATGAAAATAAAAAGTTTGCAGATAGTGCGAAAAAACTTGCCTTGGTGTTTAGTATAATAAACAATAATCGTAACCTTGTTAAAATAACCCTACACAATCATATAGTGCATAAGCGGTTAGATTCATCGTATAATATAACTTTATATGTCATATAATAACTTAACTTAACTATGTTCATAGGTGATATAAGCTTCTTTACACCCTAGCTCTTTTAAGACCTTAAATCAGAGAGCCTCCAAGAAATTTTCAACTTTGACGTCCTTTACGAAAACTGCCATAACTTCTTTATTTTAAAACATTTTTGGGTGATTCTTATACCTACGCGCTCTCAACTTCCGTCTCTACAACTGCTTTATTCATTTCAAAAGCAGATTCCCATTTTAAAATTTTGGAAAATGGACAAAAATGTCAGAACTGTGATTTTGTTCACAATTCTTCATTTCATTTGGCAAAACATGATACCCCAAGCATTAATTTGCTAGGATAACATGTTCTAACACTTAATAACACATCATAACATAAAAATAATAAAATCATAAATCTACTTATGTAAAATTTATGACTTTTGCTCAAGAACACACGAAAAACGCGAAGAACGCGAAGAACGAAAAATCGAACATGCTAACGACTTATGTTCTTGAGCTTTTGGTTTTCATAATTAAAATAATTTGGGAATTATAACGGCTTGCATATGTGATTATAACATTTTATAAATGAAATAACATAAACTTAAATAATACTAGATTTGCACAAGAACATATGAAGAAACACGGAGTTGGAAAAATCCGAACATGGTAACGACTTGTGTTCTTGACATTTCTACTATACAATTACATAAAATTGAACATAATAATGTCTTACTTAAGAACTTATGAAGGAGACGAAGTTGGAAAATTTGAACATGGCCACGATTTATGTTCTTGAGTTTATAGACTATAAAATGAAATAAAATCGAACATAACAACGACTAGAGATGTTACCTCTTGTAGTTGCAAGCTTTAACTATTTCTTTGCAACTTGAGATTATAACTTTGTGAATTGGTGAATTTAAGTGAAGGAGGAATGGCCTATTTATAGGATTTCCTAAGTTAAGGTATTTTGGTCTTTAAGCCACAAAATATCTACTAAGCTCGACACAGCAGCTTGCAACCAAGCTCGTCACAGCAGCTTGCCACCAAAAATATCTACCAAGCTCGACACAGCAGCTTGCAACCAAGCTCGACGCAGCAGCTTGCCTCCAAAAATATCTACCAAGCTCGACACAGCAGCTTGCAACCAAGCTCGACAATGCAGCTTATCATTGTAAGCACGACAAAGCGACTTGTCAAAATGAATATATCGAAAAGTCCAAAAATGAAAAAAAAAAAAAAAAAAAAAAAAAAAAAAAAGCACGAGGTGTCAAGCACGACGTTTTTTTGGAGAAAATTTTTATTGGAGAACAAAACTTTTCACGACGTATTACCGGTAGATCTTGAAACGAAAAGTCAATATGATGTACGAATCTCTCAAAAGAACCTAGGGTCAAAACCTAACTCCTAGGGTCAAAACTTAACTCGTATCGTTCTTCACGTGAATAGTGTTTTTATGCAAACTTTCTCGAAAATTTTTTATTTTCGTCTTCAAAATTCTTAACTATTTATTATTGCACGCAACAAAAATACTTCAATATTATCACCATCCTAGGTCATAAAACGACATTTAAACACACAATACATATAATATTCAAAACTTAAATTTTAAACTAAGTGAAATTTCTCGGTCATTGCACGCTCTTATTGTCTAACCATGACACAAGCTAGGAAGTTGTTGAAGAAGGGGTGTGTAGGATATCTGTGCCATGTTGTGGATACCCAGAGAGTGGGAGCACCATTGGAACAAATAGATATAGTGAAAGAATTTGCGAACTTGTTTCCAGACGAGTTGCCGGGTTTTCCTCCAGATAGGGAGATCAAGTTTGTTATCGATGTTGTGCCAGGAACGGCACCAGCTTCTAGGGATCCATATCGAATGGCCCCGGTAGAAATGAAGAAGCTAATGATTCAGTTATAAGAATTATTAGACAGGAAGTACATTCAGTCGAGTGTCTCTCCGTGGGGAGCACCGGTATTGTTTGTAAAGAAGAAGGACGGATCGTTATAACTTTGTACGGACTATCGAGAGTTGAACAAGTTAACGATCAAGAATAAATACCCGTTGCCCAGGATCGATTATCTATTTGATTAGTTGAAAGGGGAAAAATATTTTTCTAAGATAGATTTGCGAACGGGGTATCTTCAGCTGAAAGTAAGGAAGGCGGAGGTACATAAGACGACGTTCAGGAATCGATATGGTCATTACGGGTTTCTGGTTATGTCGTTTGGGTTGACGAATGCGTTAGCTGCATTCATGGATATGATGAACAGAGTGTTCAAATAATATTTGGACAAATTTATCTTAGTGTTTATTGATGATATTCTAGTCTATTCTAAGACGACAGAAGATCATGCTGAACATTTAATAGTAGTGTTGGAAACGTTACGGGAGGAAACATTGTATGTAAAATTCACTAAGTGTGAATTTTGGCTTGAAAGAGTTTAGTTTTTAGGGCATGTCATTGACAAAGAAGGGATTTTAGTGGATCCAACGAAGGTAGAAGCAGTTATTAATTGGGAATAGCCGAGAACACCAACCGAGGTGCGGAGATTCCTAGGGTTAGCGGGATACTATCGAAGGTTCATTCAGGAATTTTCTAAGATAACTACTCCGTTGACAAATTTGACAAGGAAGACAGTGAAGTATATATGGACAGAGAAGTGTGAAGATAATTTCCAAGAACTGAAGAAGAGGTTAAGTGTAGCACCTGTATTATCTTTATCGGATGATACAGGGAATTTTGTAGTATATAGTGATGCTTCGCATAGAGGACTGGGTTGCGTGCTCATGCAGCATGCCAAGGTCATTGCATATGCATCACGGCAGTTAAAGGATTATGAGAAAGATTATCCTACTCATGACCTAGAACTGGTAGCGATAGTTTTTGCCTTAAAGATATGTAGGCACTACCTATACGGGGAGCAGTGTGAGATATACACGGACCATAATAGTCTGAAATATATCTTTACACAGAAGGAGTTGAATATGAGGCAGAGAAGGTTGTTAGAATTGATAAAAGATTACGCTTGCGATATCTTATATCATCCAAGGAAGGCGAATGTTGTGGTCGATGCCTTAAGTAGGAAGAGTCGTGAGAGCTATCAATGTTAACGACTCAGAATGAGTTAGTAACGGAGATGGCAAGGATAAAGTTAGAAGTGAGATTACCGAGCGACTCGGGGGAGAAGTTATTTACGATAGAAACTCGACCAACAATCATAGAGCGTGTGAAGGAGGTACAACTCAAAGATGAGGAGTCCGAGCAAATGAAGAAGAGGATTGAAGATGGGGAGATGATTAAGTATAGCCTTGATAAGGAGGAGTTAATACGTTTTGAAGGAAGAATTTGGGTTCCGTGTAATGCGGAATTAAAAGATGAAATAATGGAGGAGGCCCATAGTTATAGGTACTCGATACATCCTGGCAGTACTAAGATGTACCAAGACCATCGACAGAACTTTTGGTGGCCGAACATGAAGAGGGAGATAGTAGGGTATGTTAGTAGGTGCTTAACTTGTCAAAAGGTTATGGTCGAACACCAACGACCAAGTGGATTGTTACAATCGCTTGAGATTCCGGAGTGGAAATGAGAGCATATCACGATGGACTATATGGTGGGACTTCCAAAGATGCAGAAGGGATTCGAAGCTTTTGGGTAATAGTGGATCGTTTGACGAAGTCGGCTCACTTTTCGCCAATAAGAATCAGGTATAACCTGGAGCAGTTAGCTAAGCTTTATATCAAATAAATCATTTCACGACATGGAGTACCAGTTTCGATTGTGTTAGATCGTGATCCACGATTCACATCAAATTTCTAGAGAAGTTTGCAAGAGCAGATGGGAACACAGTTGAGATTGAGTACGACATATCATCCTCAGACCGACGGTTAAAGTGAACAAACAATTCAAACGCTAGAAGATATGTTACGATCTTACTTTATAGATTTCAAAGGGAGTTGGGATGAACATCTACCTTTGGTAGAGTTCGCTTACAATAATAGTTTTCACGCAAGTATAGGCATGCCGCCTTACAAAGCGTTATACGGAAGGAAGTGCAGAACGCCACTGTACTGGAATGAAGTTGGAGAACGTCAAATGTTGGGACCTGAGATGGTACAACAAATGGTAGACGTAGTGAAATTGATACGTATCTGACTGGTAGCGGCTCAAGATAGATATAAAAAGTATGCGGATCCTCACCGTGAAAAGAGGGAGTTTGAAGTCGGTTCGTATGTCTTTTTGAAGGTGTCGCCTTGGAAAGGGAAGATACGCTTTGGGAAGAAGGTAAAGTTGAGTCCAAGGTTTATAGGAACTTTTGAAATTTTAAGGAGAGTAGGGGGAGGTAGCTTATAAAGTAGCTTTACCTCCAGAGTAGGAGCACATTCATAATGTGTTTCACGTGTCAGTGTTGCATCCTTATAAACCGGACTATAAACATGTAATAGAGTATGAACCTATTCAGGTTGAGAAAGACTTAACGTATGAAGAACTTATTATTCAGATTATTGATAGGAATGAACAAGTCTAAAAGAATAAGGTAATACCTTCGGTGAAGGTAGTATGGAGGAACTATAATGCCGAGGAAGCAACGTGGGAACTCGAGAGTAAAATGAAGGAAAACTTTCCCCATTTGTGTTACTTAATTGTGTCGAGATTCTTGGGACAGAATCCTTATAAGGGGGGAAGAATGTAACACCCGAGAAAAATTGGATTATTATGTGAATATAGTTTTATTTGATTATTTGAATTAAATGAAATTATATATTTATTATGTGAGTAAGCTGTTTAAAGGTCGTTCTATGACCTAGAATGTACAAATGTGGTTAGGATTCTGGCTATGTACTAGAATTAAATGATTTAAATTTCCAATACAAAAATAAAAGTTTTTCGAGAAATTTCCTTAAAAACACTATTCATTCATTTCTGCTCGAGAATTATTTTCGAAATTTCGGGAAACGCATAATGATAGGATTCTAAGACGAGATGGAATATCTAATAATATTTCAATTATGGCTCGCGAAGTTTTCACCTGAGGACTTAAAACCCTAAGGGTTAGAGAAAGTGAAATCTAAGAAAGAAATGATTAAGTGTGATAATAATTATTATATGTGAAAAATACGAGTATAATACTAGTTATTATACAAGTCTAATACAAAAATTAATATGACGTATAATACGAATATCATACGTAGTATATACGATAAGAATACGAATAAGTCTTAATAGACTTTAACCATTGGACTTAGACAATTGTCAAGCCCAATTGAACTAAAGAATGAGGCCCAATGATGAATTATATCAAGGCCCAATGATAAGTGAAATCAAGCCCAAGATTAGGCCAGATATGAATTAATAATAAGCCCAAACCAAGAACTGAACCCGTGGGTCGAACCGATGGGTCAACGGGTGGGTAAAACCCATGGGGCAACCCATAGGGGGCCCAATGGGGTATTTGGGCCGAAGTATCAGGCCATCATCAACTCTTGGGGTTTTGAGGCCTTCTTCTCTATTCCTACCTGTCGTTGCCCTTAAGGTTATCTGCGGGCTTTATTTGAGCGTTGGTTCCACTAGACCCAGTCTCTTCACTTGTTGGACTGTAAGATTATGATGACCCTGATGGATTGGCGGTTCATCACAGGGTTAGAGTTCACAAGTGAGCCAGTGCCATAGGTGGTTAACATTTCTCCTGCTGTCGTTCGATATCTTTTGGGAGTTCCTGCGATAGCCATTAAGGGTCGGATTGTCCGTTCAGGGCCCTTGAGTGGGGATACCTAGAGTGGGACTTTGACTGAGCCTCTACCTAATGATCAGAGGGTTAGAGATCGCATTCTTTGGTGACTGTTGTTGGTGATCATCAGGGGTTGTTTCATAGCAGACAACTCCTCTACTGTCTCTTTCACTCTGGTTAGCGCTACTCGAGATGTGGAGCACATCAGGGATTTTGACTGGGGCACCTTCACCTTTGCCTATTTTCTTAGTGGGTTGTGCCTATGCTCTGAGGGAGTGACGAAGGCTTGGCTGGGTTTTTATCTCTTTCTGCTGGTGAGTAATTTCTCTTTCACCTTTTAATCTCCCTCATTTGTGTTTATCAATCTTTATCATTGAGGACATTTGATCTTTGCACTTCCAGTTTTAAGCATATGAGAGGCTCCCTTGCCTACGCCCAGCTACTACTCTAGGTCTAGAGACCGATCCATGAAGACGGCAATGGAATTATTTCACCTTTACAGAGGTCCCTCTAGCAGAGGGATTCACCCATTCCTGCTTGCAGTTAGAGCTATTGACCGCCGATTCCATCACGTGGGTTCCTTACATCCTGAATTATCTGACAGACAGTTTTGCGGATGGATTTTTGAACAGATTAAAGTTTACATTGTCCACTCGTTGGATTCCCTTTTGACTGATGGAGGCTGGGAGCTCTACTTAGGAGAGCGAGCTGTCAGGAGCATTAGAGGAGAGATTTATATTCCATTTCCTCCTCCTGCTAGGCATTATTGGCCCCTATTTCAGCCAGTCACAAACATTCCCTTGGTGGGCTTAGATAGTTTTACCCTATCAGAGGGTCCTCACAGTCAAGAGGCATTTTATCGCTGGTGGAGTCCTCGCACTATTGGGCTCAGACTCATGCCACTAGTTTATGGCAGACATGGTTCCTAGGTCTGTCATGATGACAGATTGTATATCTTGCCTTCGAGAGCCTACTCATTTGGAGCAGATTTCCAGTTTGACCCAGCGGTTGGAGCGGTAATAGTTTTTCATCAGGCACCTAGGCAGGGATCCTTCCAACTTCGGAGCTGGCCCCTTAGGAGGTCCATATTATGGCAGTTATACTAGTGCAAATCCTCCCCTCTATCGACCAGACATTCTTTCTGGCAGAGATTCAATGACTCAGGAGGAGTTACAGCAGGTTGATCGTCTAGATGCAGATATCATAGACTTCTTTTGATAGATTTTTCGTTATCTTTTGATAGGCATCTGTTATATATTGGGCGGTTATGCCCCATTTCTCGTTATCTCTTTTGATAGGCCTCTGTTAGTCATTGGGTGGTTGTGCCCCATTTCCCTGTATATTTTATTTTGCATTTTAGTAGCAGACAGAGATGATGCTTTCAGTAGACAGTGTATTTAGAAATACATGATATTTCCTATCTTTTGCATCCTATTGTTATTTATCATTATCATCTATCATGATGCGTGCATTATGTCATAGATATGCATTCAGATATGTGAGTTTAGCTTTGACCCCTGGATGGTCTCATGATACGGTTCTACAGATGTCTTCAGCTACCGTTAGCCGTATTGAGCACATGCCACCTACATTGATAGCATCCTCGTTGAGATCTTGGTATGACAGTTTGTCTCCCATAAATAGGGCGACAGTTGATCAGTTATTGTGGCATTCTATGGCTATTTTAACTTTCCAGGTCCCACTGGGCTTCGTGGACAGCATGTATTCTTGTTGGATACCTGAGTGATATATTTTAAGATTCAGCATCCATGAGCTAACTGCTACGTTGGAGGAGAATGAGTGAATCACCGGTTTGCCATTGGATCGGCCTTGTGCTAGGATGGCCATTGGTGATATGAGACGACAGTTCATAACCTTGACTGGCTTGAGGCTCAGAGTCGTCACGGATGAGATTACTTCAGGGCATGTGGTGTCCCAGGACTTCCTGATGGATCGATTTGGCCAGTTGGACAGCTATGCACGATATTCAGGAGATTTTACTATCACTGCAGGGGATTGGTAGATTGCACACATAGATATTTTGTTGATGTGTGTCACAGCCTACCTGTATATGCCACTGTATATAGATCACTTGGATATCGGCCTAATCACAGTGGTTCGAGCTCTTAGACAGGGTTGTACCATCCTGCCCATAATATTGGCAGAGACCTTGAGGTCGGCTACATTTTGTCGTACCCATCCTGTGGGGTTCTTCAGGGGTAGTGCCGTTTTATTGTACGTGTGGTTTATAACACACTTGAGACCCATTGGCACTTTCAGACATCATGGGTACTATTTTGCTCATGAGGTAGCCATGTTCTACTCCTTTCAGTCGGCTGAGTGTATAGATGCGGCATTGTGGTTGGCCTTTCTGACGGTGATCGAGCATCTATTTGCGATCTTGCCCTGTTCAAGGCTCAGCTCTCCTTATAGCTTCATTACTCATGCAGTTGGTATGGATTATCTACCCTTAGTAGGTTTGAGAGGGGTGACCACATATCATCCACTGGCTATCATGGGATAGTTTGATCAGTTTCAGGATATTCACCACTTTGAGGGGGCTTTGGATCAGCGGCTATCAGCTTCGTCTTTGTCATCAGCTGGCTTGACCAGGATTTATAATTGTTGGACTCATCGCGAGATGGATGATTTTTTGACTAGTCATCTGGGTCGGTCTTTAGAGTATTATGCATGGCTAGAGGAAGACATTGCATCAGCTGCGGTTGTTCACTTAGAGCCGAGTACTGATTCTGATGAGGAAGAGCCTATGGAGGACCTTGATTCTCCCACCGAGGACGAGTTATTCGCTGGTTTGATAGCAACTCTGGTCAGTGACCCCCCTAACACTCCTATTGCGACAGATCCATCTCTTATAGATTCGTTGGCTTGGATGACCTTTGAGAGGGATCAGTTGAGAGCACTGATATTGACAGCCCTTTCTGGCAGGGATGCTGCTTTTATCTATAGGGACGATGCTCGAGCTACTCGAGACGCAGCTTTTGTTGAGAGAGATGAGCCTCTAGTTTCCAGGGATGCTGCTTTTGTTGAGCGGGATGAGGCTCTAGCTACCCAGCATGTTTACATCGCTTATAGTACTGCACTCAAGTCCTATACCCATAACATTGTTACAGATATGAGTGCCTTCATAGATGATCATAGTAGCACTATACAGATGGCTGTGGATCTTCTAGCTCGCATGGAGTCCTTAGGGCAGGAGCTTACAGATGCACCTCCATCTCTTGAGAGGGATGCCATGTTAGACTTGCAATCCCATTTATCAGCAGGTTTATAAACTAGCTTTCATTTTCCTGCATAGACTAGGTCAACCATTTTTGTCATGTACAGGATACATTGTATATATTAAATAGTATTATATGGCAGAGAAATACATTTTGATTCACTTCCCTTTTGGATATGTTTTATCATTGCTGAATGATTACCACTTTTTCATGACTTGCTGTCTTGATGTGTCATGAACTTTTCCTTGATGGATTGACATTGAGATGCCAAAGAGTACCTCAGAAAAGCCTGTTGGTCAGGGAGGCTTGATAGTATTTGGGTTTTATATGGGTTTTGGTGTCTTGTGACTGGTTTATAATAAGTGTTATTTTTTTCTTGAAGGTTAGACCGCACCAAAAATGGCTACTTACGTACTCTCGTGGATGGGGGAGATCAGGTCATTCGTAGTTCAGGATTGGCCTGAACGGTTGAAAAGTGTTTATTTGGGTTTAAGCTTGGTTTGAGGGGTTTTGTATTTTGTGTTTGGTTTGTGTGAAACCCCAAAACCCTAATAAGACTTGGTTATGTAAATTCTGTACTTATCAATAAAATCTCTCTGTTCTGAATGCGTATTGTGTTATTATATACTCTATTGAAGAATTAGGTCAAATAAAATTTTCTCCGAAAAACGTCGTGCTTAAAAAATTTATTCCGTATTCAAACTTTTCAGTATATTTGTTTTGACAAGCTGCTTTATAGTGCTTACACTGACAAAACGCTTTGTCGTGTTTCGCCTAAACTATATGTTAAACCCTAAATTAGGAAACCTTAATACTAGATTACAAAACCTTAACCCTAATTACAAACCCTAAACTTAATTGAGTAGTTTTAACCCTAATTATGTTCTCTTAAACCCTAATTATGTTAACTAAATTTAAATTAGGTGTTAATTACATCATTAAGTTATCCTAATCATAAAATCCAAAATAATAATCACATATAGTAAGGATTAGGGCAAAATTAGCTTACTAATTAAAGTGAAGTAGCTCACAAGTTGGTGCCAACACCACAACCCTAGTTCCAAGGTATCACATGATCAGATATGTGATCCCCAGTAGCACAAGACATTTGTTAGGATATTTATGGAGGCAAGAAGGTGGAAAAGACCATAAAACCCTAAGTTGCAAAATACTATAAATAGCAGTCCATTCTCTGGCCAAACCCACGAAATTCTGCAACCAATGCACTTATATTACAAGCCATAAGAAGCCCTAGCAATAAAAACATCAGAATTAAAGCTTAGAAATCAAATTTTGCTCAAAAAAGGTACAAACCCTAATTTTACTCTAGATCTTTGATGCTTTGTTAGGTTTATTGTTTTGTTATTTAATTATGTGTAATAACATGTTAGTAAGTGTTATGGGTTGATAAATCATGTTTCCATAACATCTAGATGCATCAAAATGATGTTTTAAGCAATCTGGAAATTTTAAATGAACAGGCCTGACAACCTAATGTCAGAGCCTCTAGATCTTCATGTGTTAATGTTTAGGTATGTTAATTGTATGTTAGTTGTAGTATTACATGAGCTTAGTAAGCTAGAAGAAGAATCAGGTTCATTAGACTAACAGACTGAAAGATATAAGTGGTCAAAGGTTGTTGACCAATCACGAACCTCTGATTTCTGGAAATTCCAGAAATTTCCCAGAAGGCTCTGTTAGCCGTTTGACCGGCTTAGATCTTCGATCTGATTTGTTGTTAGGCTATAAAGGTGTCATGTTAGTGTACCCTGACATATATACTACATAACTGAGACACTCTAATGCTTGATTAATGTATAAGATGACTAGAATTAATGGTCAAATATGGTTGACCGTTCACGGCTTCACTTTCTGGGCAACCCAGAAAATGAAGAACACCAAGAACAGCCGTTTGACAGACTTTGACTGACTTAGATTGGTACCTTCTAATATTACTCAGACCAAACCAGTGTCACACTTTTGCACTTTGGTTTATAGACTACAATCTACAGCAATTAAAACACACATCTATTACACAGATTAAAAGATATTAAAGCTTGAAAGTCATTGACCGGCATTGACCAGTGTTTCTGGGTTATCTAGAAACACAAAAGTGGCTCTGACAGTCACGTTGAATCTTAATAACTTCTTGTTATGTTATGATTAGAGTCTAAACTTAGTACCATATTGTAGTATTACATAAACAATACACCATTGAAACACTTAGAGATCAAAACACATAACCAGTTAGGATATTAAGCTTGGTCAAACTACCCCCTGGACATTTACCAAGGCTGTTCTTCAGGGCTGAAGAACACCTATAGCCACACTTCCCGTCACTAAAGACTTTTAGCGACAGACTTAAATAAAAATAATTTCAATAAATTAAAATAAATAGAAATAATTATAAATTAAGTTTTAAAAATTAATTAAAGTTATAATAATTAACTTTTAATAATTTTACATAAATTTTATAAATATTTTATTTATTTAATTATTATTAATAATTAAATTGATTAATAATTTAATTAAAATAAATCATTTGTAAATAATAATTAATTATTCAAAAATGATACAAATGTTCTAAAAATTATATTAAATGATTATTAATTATTTAAAAAAAATACTAAGGTTTTAAAAATTATTCTAAGTGATTATTAATTATCTAAAAATAAAATAATGATTTAAAAATCATTCTAATGGATAATTAAATACTTAAAAATTATTATAAATGATAAATAAATTATCTAAAATTATAATAAAGTTTATAAGTAAAGTATTACCGAGATATTAACTTGATAAATATCCGGTAAGGTTTTAGAAGACCGAAATCATATCAAATAGAGACCAGACTTACATAGTTTGAGTAGTTAAGTATTGTTATCAATACTAATGATCTATATAAATATGTTTAACGTATTTAGGTATCATAAACACTTCAAGTAACGATAGATAAACGTTCTTCACATAGGCAAGTTTTCTAACTTCATTTAATTTTTGTATTGAATGCACGTATTATATCCTTAAACTTATTACTTTTATGCAAGTTCTTGAACCCTAATTGAATTCTTTTCGATATATTATACCGAACCAAGTTGTTACCAATTATTGTGAAGTTATTGTTATTCTTCAAATGATATTGAACTATTATTTATCAAGCATAAACTGTTGTGTCAAACCAAATTGTTTTGGTAAGACATCTTATACTAAGTTGAAATTTACCCTTGATGGTACTTAAATTGTGTCTACAAATTGACACTAAAGGTAGGATGATATGCATACTCCTAGTATATTGAATAGGCTGGTCCCCTATATCATATCCGAACTAGACAAGTTTCTAAGTCTTTATGACTGACAAAAATGGTTGATATAAAAATTCCAGTAATGGTCATCAAACCTCAGTTAAGTAAATTGTTGAACTATGATTTCTTCAAATCAAACATCGTGTTTATAAATATAAACTTGTTGAGCATGTCATAGCTCATTCTTGAAAATTATTTCCTTTGCAGTTTTAGATGGTAATTTCGGAACGTCTGGGATACATAATGAAAAGAAGCTATGCTTAGATTAGTTTAAATTATTATCTATATTAATGTAAGTCTTATAAGACTTTTTGTAATAAGAACTCAATGTTGAGAACCATGTAACCAAACTTAATATATGAAATATATTATCCTTTTTTGTTTCTGCAATCGTGTTACTATTACATTATTAGTTGATTTAGCAATATTATTGAACTAGAACAGTATCCATATGAACTATACATCTGAATAAAGGTATTGAATGACTTTAGGAGTTCTGTAAGCACTGAGGTCGCTCCTCGATTTCAAGAACAATCTTGTCATTAATACTGTGAATATCAGATAGATATGAACTATTGATATGAAAGAAATATACATAAGATATAAACATATTCATCCAAGTGAGGGTATCCAAACATAGAGACTATTCTGACGGGAACTATTATCTGTTATAGGATACTGTGAATATTGGAGAAATAGGAATTATAAATTATGGAATATTTATAGACGTGAGCACTAAATCTGCTATGGGAAGTGTAGAGAATTTGGGGGCGTCACAAGTTGGTATCAAAGCTGTCGGCTATAGCTCTAAGGTAGAGGTATCTTAGAATATAGTTTTTGAGTCCGTAAAAATATTTAATTACACAAAAAATAACATTAAAAGTTTTATGTTTTGTGTAAAGTTTCTTAAAATATAATCAAGTAATGAAAGAAATTTCTTTTGTAGAAATGGCCAACTCAGATGCAGAGGATATGTCAGTAGTCATCAATCCACCCAGATAGTGTCAGAGCAGAATAGTGATCCTGAGGAAGAGGAGCTGCAACATGACCAAGAACTATTAGATGCTGAAGATGATGAAGATCCTATAGCAGGGCAATTAATGAGAATAGAAGAGCATGAGGCACTTGCTGCAGTAGTTCAGCAGTCAAAAATCAACCTTGATAACGGTAGATTTAGGGCACATAGGGCTGAGGGTATGTTGGAGTATAAAAAGGAAATCTCCACCCGACTGAGGACGCTGTTGCATAATGCTCAGAGGGAAAGACAGGAGGCATATTTACGGTTAACTAGGTTTATTCGAGGAACTCGAGGTTCGTTCGACGGTCTGCATCGTTGAGTGATCAAATATCTAGTAGAAGATAGAAAGATTTCCTATCTTATAGATCGAACAGTGGTATGGCAAATGATCCAGGACTCCTATGATGAAAATGTAAATTTCTAAATTATGGTATAAGAATCTAAGTGCTTAGTTACTAGTTGTGTTAGGTAATAAAGAGCAAATTTTGATGTGTTAGCTAGTGGTAGTATATAAACCACTAGTCGGATATGTAACCTACTGTTTGTGTTATATACAAGTTTTGTTTGAAACATCATATTCTTACTGTGTATTGATTATATTTGTATATATACTTTTCTTTATTTAGATTATAGAATCATGCCACCAAGAAGGAGACCTCAATCAGAGATTGATAATGATCCTACCCAACATTTAGTAGACTTATTGTTAGGAGATGTACAAGGTAGACCAACCAACCAGAACACACTGTTTAAAGACTTTAAATTAGTAGGTCCACCTGAGTTTAGGGGTACCGCAGAGCCCGTTGAGGCCCAAATTTGGATCACTAAGATAGAAAAATTCTTCCTAGTGATCAATGTTAGTGAGAACCAGAAAACAGTCTTTGCAACCTTTTTCTTAAAAGGGGAAGTAAACTATTGGTGGGAGTTTACTAAAATTCATGCAGGAACGAAAATAGTCTCATGGGATAAATTCAAAGAACTGTTCTTTGAAAATTATTTTCCCCAGTCATTAAAAGATCGTATGGAGGTGCGATTCCTGGAACTAAAACAAGGAGAACTTACTGTATCCCAGTATACAGCTAAGTTTAACAAATTAGCAAGGTTTGCTTCACATCAAGTTGATACAGAGGCTAGGAAAACCCGAAGGTACCAGGAGGGTTTAAAACCCCAGATTCATAGCAAACTGTCTGTGTTTCAAGTAAAGACTTTTACTAAAATTCTCGAGAAGGCTATTATAGCCAAGAGCGAGAATAAGAACCTCATTAAATTCCATAAAGATAAAAAGAGTCAGAATGAGGAGGGAAGGTTGAAGGGAGAACCCAGTTCTGGTGAGTTTAATAACAATAGGAAGTGGGATACCAGTTTTTCAAACAACTTTGGGAATAAGGTGAATAATTTTAACAACAACAAAAATGACCTTTGTCTCACCTGCGACAAAAATCATAAGGGTATGTGTCTTAGGAATAAATGTTACAACTATGGTCAGAATGGACACTATTCTCCTCAGTGTCCTGACCCTAATAATAGTAGATGTTTCAATTGTGGTTAATTGGAACATATAAATAGAAACTTTCCAAAACCCAAGAACCAAAGTGGGGAGGTTCTAATGAAATGATGGCTCGAGTAGCCAGGCCACAGAGAGCGAATCGGAATCGGAGGTTCTAGTGAAAGTCTAGAGGAATCAGAACATTGCAGAGGCAACATGGGAGCTCAAAAGTAAAATGCAAGAGAACTATCCCCAATTATATACTTAACTTGTACTGTAATTTCAAGGACGAAATTCTTATTAGAGGGGGTGAATGTGAAACCCCAAAACCCTAATAAGACTCGGTTATGTAAATTATGTATTTAACAATAAAATCTCTCCGTTCAAAATGTGTATTGTGTTATTATATACTCTATTGAAGAATTAGGTTAAATAAAATTTTCTCTGAAAAAACGTCATGCTTGACACGTCGTGCTAAAAAAAATTATTTCGTATTCGGACTTTTAATTATATTTATTTTGACAAGCTGCTTTGTCGTGCTTACACTGACAAAACGCTTTGTCGTGTTTCACCTAAATTATATATTAAACCCTAAATTAGGAAACCCTAATACTAGATTATAAAATCATAACCCTATTAATAAACCCTAAACCTAATTGAGTAGTTCTAACCCTAATTAAGTTCTCTTAAACCCTAATTATGTTAACTAAATTTAAATTAGGTGTTAATTACATCATTAAGTTATCCTAATCATAAAATCCAAAACACTAATCACAATTTGTAAGGATTAGGGCAAAATTAGCTTACTAATTAAAGTGAAGTAGCTCACAAGATGGTGCCAGCACCACAACCCTAGTTCCAATGTATCACATGATCAGATATATGATCCCCAGCAGCACAAGTACATTTGTTAGGATATTTATGGAGGCAAGAAGGTAGAAAAGACCATAAAACCCTAAGTTTCAAAATACTATAAATAGCAGTCCATTATCTGGCCAAACCCATAAAATTCTGCAACAAATACACTTATATTACAAGCCATAAGAAGCCCTAGCAATAAAAACATCATAATCAAAGCTTAGAAATTAAATTTTGCTCAAGAAAGGTACAAACCCTAATTTTACTCTAGATCTTTGATGCTTTATTAGGTTTGTTGTTTTGTTGTTTAATTATACGTAATAACATGTTAGTAAGTGTTATGGGTTGATAAATCATGTTTCCAACATCTAGATGCATCAAAATGATGTTTTAAGCAATCTGGAAATTTCATATGAACAGGCATGACAGCCTAATGTCAGAGCCTCTAGATCTTCATGTGTTAATGTTTAGGTATGTTAATTGTATCTTAGTTGTAGTATTACATGAGCTTAGTAAGCTAGAACAAGAATCAAGTTCATTAGACTAACAGACTGAAAGATATAAGTGGTCAAAGGTTGTTGACCGATCACGAACCTCTAATTTCTGGAAATTCCAAAAATTTCCCAAAAGGCTCTAACAGCCGTTTGACCGGCTTAGATCTTCGATCTGATTTGTTGTTAGGCTATAAAGGTGTCATATTAGTGTACCCTGACATATATACTACATAACTGAGACACTCTAATGCTTGATTAATGCATAGGATGACTAGAATTAATGGTCAAATATGGTTGACCGTTCACGGCTTCACTTTCTGGGCAACCCAGAAAATGAAGAACACCAAGAACAGCGGTCTGACAAACTTTGACTGACTTAGATTGGTACCTTCTGATGTTACTCAGATCAAACCAGTGTCACACTTTTGTACTTTGGTATATAGACTACAATCTACAACAATTAAAACACACATCTATTACACAGATTAAAAGATAATATTAAAGCTTGAAAGTCATTGACCGACATTGACCAGTGTTTCTGGGTTACACAGAAACACAAAAGTGGCTCTGACAGTCACTTTGAATCTTAATAACTTCTTGTTATGTTATGATTAGAGTGTAAACTTAGTGCCATGTTGTAGTATTACATAAACACTACACCATTGAAACACTTAGAGATCAAAACACATAACCAGTTAGAAGATTAAGCTTGGTCAAACTACCCCCTAGACATTTACCAAGGCTGTTCTTCAGGGCTGAAGAACACCTATAGCCACACTTCCCGTCGCTAAAGCCTTTTAGAGACAGACTTAAATAAAAATAATTTCAATAAATTAAATAAATTAAAATAAATAGAAATAATTATAAATTAAGTTTTAAAAATTATTTAAAGTTATAATAATTAACTTTTAATATTTTTACATAAATTCTATAAATATTTTATTTATTTAATTATTATTAATAATTAAATTGATTAATAATTTAATTAAAATAAATCATTTATAAATAATAATTAATTATTTAAAAATGATATAAATGTTCTAAAAATCATATTAAATTGTTATTAATTATTTAAAAATAATACTAAGGTTTTAAAAACTATTCTAAGTGATTATTAATTATCTAAAAATAAAATTGATGATTTAAAAATCATTCTAATGGATAATTAAATACTTAAAAATTATTATAAGCTTCTAGAAATTATTATAAATGATAAATAAATTATCTAAAATTATAATAAAGCTTATAAGAAAAGAATTTCCGTGTCACTTTGTAAATAGATATATTAATTAAATATTAATGATATTAAAAACCTTGAGACATGTGTGGTATGAATAATATGCTAAATGAATATGTGTACTGTAATTATGTATAGGTGTTTATTTATTTTTTTGAAAGTAAATTAAGAAGAAAGGTTACATAACCTAATTTTACATTAGGTATAAGGATTGAATAACCTAAGGGTTATGGTATGAGAGAATGTTAGTATTGAAAATATATACTAATCCTAAGAGATTTATTTTATACATCTCAATTAATTAATTTTGTAGCCTAATTAAAGCAAGTTTAATTGGGTTATGAAATTAAATGTACATGGATAAGGAATTGAATTACAAATGTGAGGAATGAAAATCCTAATTAAATGATTAAGGTAAGATAAATTAAAGTATTGAAACCATATTGATTTACATGGCCAAACTATTTAATTTGAAAGCCCAAAACATTAAATGAGTGGCCCAACTTTAAGCCCAATTGAGAGGGGACATTTTAGACATTTACTAAAGCTAAATAAAGCATAAAAAGAAAATAAAAACTGAAGGAAAAAACGGCCATGTGGCATGACATGAGAGAGGAAAGGAGGGGGGAGGAATGTGATGATTACCTCACTTTAGTGGGTAACCAACTCTTATTAGGTGTCACTTGTTTAATTGAACCAACACTTTTGTCCAAGCTTGCAAGAAACCATCTAATTAATGAGAAAGAGTAAGAAAGAGATTGGGAGATAAAGGTTAGATATACATATTATATCTATTCATCTTTTACTAACAAACAAATCAAATATATCATTTGTTTTCATTTTGTTTCATTAATTTGCTAAAAAGAACAAAAGAAAGAGAGAGAGCGAGAGAGATAATTCGACGGAAAGAGGAGGAAGAACGGAAGAGAGTTGATCTTCTATGAATCCAAGGTTTATTACCTATATTGGGAAGAAAAGAAAGGTAGCTCCTAAAACAAGGTATAAATCCTAATTTATAATCTTTATTTTTATTTCTTTTAGTAGTTTAATGGAATATGGAGTTTATGATTTTGAGGTCTAAAACTCTTGATCTATATGTTTTCTATGGATTCATGTTTGGATCTAACTTATTTGAGTGTTAGAAAGTTGAACAAACAGAAGGAAAGAAAAACTACGTTTAAGAAATTGAGAAAATCCTAGCTTTCTCTTCCTTTGATCAACTACTATTTGAAATCTACACATTCTTTTTGCGATCCGTCAAAGAGGGGTGCTAGATATATGAGTTAACTAGTAAACACAAGGGGTAGAACTCAAAAATAATGTGTTTACAAGTTGTGGTGTCGATTTTAATCAAAAAAGTTCGAGTAGTGAACTAAAAATGAATATAGCTAGCTGATCAGTCAGCTACAATGGCTGTTTCGTCAACTTTTTGTACTTTAAAAATTCTAGGAACATTTGGAGGGATAATATGAGAAGTTATGTGAGCCTTGTCAAAATTTGAGAATTTTTGGCCATGTATAATGAGAGTTATGGATTTTACGGCCAAGGACTACTTTCAAAAATATACCCTAATAACTCTCTGTTGTTAACTCCAAAAATTATGAACTTTTTACTGAAAGTATATGTATATAACAGGAGCATACCCTAAAAAGTTTAGAATTTTTGGATACAATCTCGATTTATGATAAATGTGGCAATATTTGATTATTTTGGACTATTTAAATATAGTAAATGGATTTTAACATTTTCAGGAAAAATTTATTTTCATGAAGGGGCTATATATAGTTGCTTTCCAAAAAAGAAATGATTTTAGAGATGTTTTGCTATTTTTCATATACATGATGATATATGGATAAATTAATTAAATTAATTTTGTGATATTAAAAATATGGAAAATGATATTTTATGACTTGAGAACCCTAAATATAGTTTATGCAGATTTTTGATAAGGATTTTGGTCATTTGAGAGGATATATTATATTTATGGCATTTTAGAATGATTAAATGAATGAATTAATAAAGAATAAATAATTAAAATAAATTATTTATTAAATTAATAAATGATTAAAATGTTATTAAATGACTAATAACATTAGATTAAAATATTATTAATATAATTAATAATATTAGACTAAAATATTATTAAAAGATTAATAACACTAACTTAAGATATTATTAATTAAATAAAGAATCATATTAAAAAGGAAGATTTAAATGAATAAATTCAAGAAGTAAAGTTATTTTGAGTATGATTTGATGAATTAGACGTGTAATGGACCATATTAAGTATATAGGATGCTGGGAAAGGGAATCCGGGTTGCTGGATTTGAATTCGGTTTGCTAGGTAGCTATCTGGTTTGCTAGATTAGTGTATTCGGTTTGCTGAATTGCTATCTGGTTTGGTGGATTTGGTATTCGACTTGCTGAATTGGGTATTTGGCTTACTGGATTACATAAAAAGGGAAAACTTATGAAGAAAAAGATTAAGTTATGAAGTGATTAAAAGATTATCAAGGTATGATAAGAATACTAAGACTTTAATGTAATGTCTAATACTTGACTATGTGATTAAATGTTAGACAATTTAATATAGAGTAATGATATTATAAGTAAGTATATGCTATGACTAATTGAAAGATCAATTATAGGTCTTTTCTCTAAGAAGTTAAAGCAAATCACATAGCAGTAGACTGCGATTGAGGCAAGTTCTCTAACTCCAACTTGAGTTATATTTCAAAGCATAATAGTGAATAATTATAGTTGATTATTCGCATCTATATTGATTGTTGATATTCGCACTTTGTTTAATTGAATTTCTGTTCTATTATTATTGAACTGTGAATTAGTTAAAATTATTTCATTCATGAACTGTTTATGATATGGATCTATACTAGTTGAATTAGCTAGATCAAGCATGTTTAAATTTGTTAAACCAAATATATTTTGAAAGCTGTTCCTAACCAATTGATTTGGTAAGGATTCTTGACTGAGAAAAAGAACAATTTGATTAAAATATTATTGGAAAATAATTATTGGTAGCATATTGAGTGATTATGCATATTTCACCGGGTATAGAAGGTTGATCCCTTTGCTTACCAAAACTTATTGAAAGGACCAATTTAAATACTGACAACCTTCGCATATGTTCTTGGTTACTTTGACCACTCAGCATCTGTTATTCAATTATTCGAATATTCAGTTATCGAGATTTAATTCATATTCTTTCACAATCAATTTATCTTGTTGAACATTGAAAGCTAAAATCTTTTCTAATCATGATATATCTTCTTTGTATTTAAACTTGCTAAGCAAATTACTTGTTTACACTTGCTATATCATGACACTTATTTCAGCTAAGCCAGAGACGTCCAAAAAGGATAAAGGCAATGGAAAAGTTCAAGAATAGTTAATATGAATGTTTATGTATTATGTTACATTATATTTAATGGTTTTGTAAACCTTTTGTGTTACTATATGTAACTTAAGTAAGTTATGTTTAAGTTAAGGTAATAGGCCTTGGGGATATTGTTGTAAGACTTTATTGAAATGAACAATATATGTTTATTATTCCGCAATAGCTTATAGAATTCTTATGATGGTGATGAAACATGAGCACCGAACCCGAGGTTAGAGAACCCGAATTTGGGGGCGTCACAGGTTGGTATCAAAGCTATAGGTTATAAACATTAGGATGCGAAACCTAGGTTATAACCTTAGAAGAAAACTCGTATAGAGTATGCTAGGAGATGGATTGTGGAGATTCATCTAGTATAGATTGTACATAATAAAATAGAGTTTCATTTTATCAATGAATATATTTTATTGTGATACTGATGTTGTGCTTGTTTGTTTATAGGATATCTGAGGAGAGGCAGGATAGCCATACTATGGAGCAGGAGCCAAGGGATCCTGTTGAGGAGTACACTGAGAATGAGGACTATGATGAACATATGATGGTAGTAGATTTGTTCGAGGAGAATATAGCATTGGGAAATAGAGTCACTCAACTAGAGCAAGAAAACTCAACTCATCAATTTAATGAGACGCAATACAAAGAGTTAGCATATCAGGCTCAAGCAGAGCTTGCAGAGATAAAGGTGTAGTTGCAAGGACAGGTCACATCAGCTCAGCAAATGGTTGCTGTGAATGCAGAGCTGAGGGAAAGATTGGAGCAAGCGGAAGTAAAGCTAGGAGTACTAAGAGGTGAGCATCAGGCGATGCGCTTTGAGTTTGATTTGGAAGTTGCTGACAAGATTAGGGTTGAGGATGCTTGGATTAG
Source organism: Panax stipuleanatus (assembly GCA_020205555.1). Taxonomy (NCBI): domain Eukaryota; kingdom Viridiplantae; phylum Streptophyta; class Magnoliopsida; order Apiales; family Araliaceae; genus Panax; species Panax stipuleanatus. Next base: position 64,181,036 of record CM035116.1, read on the forward strand.
AGCAGCAAGGATGGTTGATCAGCTAGAGGCAGCTTTGGAAAAGAAGGAGGTCAGGATTGAATCATTGGGACGGGCTATAGATGCAGCATATAAGGGTCCCAATGTTGGTAATAGGAGGTCACATTTTGAGATCGGTGAGTCTAGCCGTTCAGTGTGACGTCGTATGGATGGAGGTGCACCGCAGGAGCAGGAACATGTTCAAGTGGAGGTGCCTTTGCCTGACAGCTAGTGATGTGTTGGTTGGTTGTGATGTATATAGATGCACTAGTACCCTTTTGTTTAGCAAGGTTAGGTTATGTATGATGTAAACCTCTGGCTGTGTGAGGTTGTATGTAAATATGATGTATCCCCAACTTAGGTGTATAGGGGAGTATATCTTTTGGTAGATCCCATCTCTGGATGCTTAGAATGGGATAGTTAGCATTTATATAAATATGCCAGACATGTAAGTGTACGACACTAAGATTTGGTATATGAATATAAATGCAGTATTATGAGTATATGTTTGATTAAGTAGATGAGTCTTGAGAATGAAGATAGTAAGTTGTCTGTTTGATAATTTGAAAGTTTATTAAGCTAAATGTGTTAAATCGGCAAGCTGGATTGGATAATTCAGCAAGCTGAATAGGTTAATTCAGCAAGTTGAATTGGATAATTCAGCAAGTTGAACATTATGATAATATGATTGTTATAGTTTAAATTACATGTTATAATTTAAATACTTATAAGATATGACATTTAATGAAACTCGAAGTTATAATGTAAGATTTTGTTTAACCAGATAATGCCGCCAAGACGACAAAACCGTAACCATAGGGAGGAACGATCTGTGAATAACGAAAGAGATCAAGCTGACCCAAAGCAAAACTTCGCAAATATGATAGCTCAAGCTATGCAGACTCGTGCACCAGCAGCAAGAACTAGAACGGATAATAGATTGGCAAACTTTAAAGATTTTAAGGCTGTAGGAACACCAGAATTCAGCCGAACCACATACCCTATAAAAGCTCAGACATGGGTGAAAGAGATGGAAAAGGCTTTTGTCATCACTAGAGTAGCCGAGGAGAAAAAGACGGCTTTTGCTACCTACTTGATGAAAGGTGAGGCTAATTACTGGTGGGAGTCGAACCACGCTAGAGCCAAAACAGAAGTAGTAACCTGGACAAGGTTTAAAGAGTTGTTCTTTGAGAACTATTTCTCGCCGAGCATGCAAGCTAGGATGGAAGTGAAGTTTCTTGAATTGAAGAAAGAGAACATAACATTTGCCGAATATGCAGCCAAATTCAATGAGTTAGCCAGATTCGTACCTCATCAGGTGGACACAGAAGTACGGAAGGCGCGTAGGTTTGAGAATGGGTTGAAGCCGTGGATATATAGTAAGGTTGCAGTGTTACAAATTGCTACATTTTCAACGCTGTTGGAGAAAGCTATCATTGCCGAAGGTGGTAGCGAAGCAGTGTCTAAATACAATCAGGAAAAGAACAAAAAAAATTGAAGGTGGAAATCAGGGTGCCAGCAGTGGTGGCAGTAACAGTAAGAAACGCAAGTGGAACAGTGGCAACGTCTCAAGAACTCAACAAGGAAGTACACCACAGAAGAAGCCAGCATGTGAAAAATGTGGAAAGAATTACTCTGGAGAGTGTATGAAGGGAAAGAATGTCTGTTATAATTGCGGTCAGGAAGGACATATTTCACCAAGTTGTCCTAAGCCAAGGAAGGGAGGTTGTTTTTCATATGGAGGAACGTGGCATCAGTTTAAGGATTGTCCATTTAAGAAGAATACTGACGGAGGAAGTGGAAACAGAAGCAGTACCACAAAGTTAACAATTGGAGGGCAAACGCAGCAGAGCAAGCCTACAGCCCAAACATTCAACATGACTGTGCAAGACGCAGTTGCGTCAAAGGAGGTGGTGTCAGGTATTATTCCGATTAATAATATAAATGCATATGTATTATTTGATTCGGGAGCTACCTGCTCATTTGTGTCTGATGAATTTGCTAAAAGATTAAACTTACCCTGTGAAAAGTTAAAGAATCCAATGAATATAGAAGTTGCAAACAAAAAAGTGGTCCTTGTAGAGTTTGTCCATAAAAACTGTGGTGTGGAAATAAGGGGACATAAGTTAAGCGTGAATTTGATTCTAATACGCTTAGGGAAATTTGATGTTATCTTAGGGATGGATTGGTTGTTTAACTATGAAGCAGTTATAGATTCTCAGAAGAAGAGTATATGCCTTAAGACACCAAATAAGTCTAAGGTTGTATTTTATGGTAGCAAGTCGCCAAGATAAACAAGTTGTCTGACGATGATGCTGGCTAGGAGGATGTTACGAAAAGGATGTGAAGGCTATTTGGCTCATGTAGTGGATACACGGGTTGTGAATTCGGACATAGGGCAGAAACCTATAGTTAATAAGTTTGGGAATGTCTTTCCAGAAGAATTTTCGAGACTTCCGCCAAACAGAGAGATAGAATTTGTAATTAATTTAGTACCGGGGACAGCGCCGATATCGAAAGCACCGTATATGATGGCTCCGATAGAAATGAAAGAGTTGATGATCCAGCTACAAGAGTTGTTCGATAAGAAGTACATCCAACCTAGTGTATCTCACAGTGTTGTTTGTAAAGAAGAAAGATGGTTCGATGAGGTTGTGTATGGATTATAGAGAGTTGAATAAAGTGACAATCAAAAACAAACATCCGTTACCGAGAATAGACGATCTGTTTGATCAACTTAAAGGAGCGAGATGTTTTTCGAAGCTTGATTTAATGATTGGTTACCATCAGTTGAAGGTGAGGACGGAGGATGTACCAAAGACAGCATTTAGAACTCGTTACGGCCATTATGAGTTCTTAGTAATGTCATTTGGACTGACGAATGTACCAGCTACTTTTATGGACTTGATGAACAGAGTATTTAAACCATACTTGTATAAGTTTGTGGTTGTGTTCATTGACGATATTCTGGTGTATTCGAAGACTGAAGAGGAGCATGTCGAACATTTACGAATTGTATTGGAAACATTAAGAAAAGAGAAACTATATGCTAAATTTTCAAAATGTGAGTTCTGGTTGAAGAGAGTTCAGTTTTTGGGACATGTCATTGTTAACGAGGGAATTTTTGTTGATCCAGCGAAAGTAGAAGCGGTGAAAAATTGGGGACAACCGAAGACACCGACAGAGGTCAGAAGTTTCTTAGGATTGGCAAGATATTACCGGAGGTTTATTCAGGACTTCTCGAAGATAGCGACACCATTGACTAATCTGACGTGGAAGACTGTTAAGTATGTGTGGACAAAAAAATGTGAACAGAGTTTTCAGGAACTGAAAAAAAGACTCAGTAAAGCACCTGTGTTATCTTTATCAGATAGTACGGGGGGTTTTACAGTGTATAGTGATGCGTCACACAAGGGACTAGGTTGCGTGTTAATGCAGAATGGTAAAGTCATTGCGTACGCGTCACGGCAATTAAAGGACTATGAGAAGGGATACCCTACCCATGACCTGGAATTGGCTGCGGTAGTGTTTGCCCTTAAGATTTGGAGACATTACCTCTACGGAGAAAAGTATGAGATATACACAGACCACAAAAGTTTGAAGTATATCTTTACGCAAAAGGAGTTGAACATGAGGCAGTGGAGATGGTTAGAATTGATCAAGGATTATGATTGTGATATTCTATATCATCCAGGGAAGGTCAATGTAGTAGCAGAAGCTCTAAGTAGGAAAAATTAAGAAAAGTTATTTGTATTGACAGAACAAGAAGAATTAGTAAGAGAAATTGTTGCCTTAATTGATTTCGTTGCTAATTGTGTACTTTTTGGTAACGATGTTTGTTGCTAAATGTATAAAATAAACCGGTTATATATTAATTTGCAACGAAATTTTGCATTGCCGTTGATTTTGTTATGGATAATTATAATCAATTAACAACAATACTATTCGAAAGTGATTGTTTTTAAAGAGCAACAAAAGTTATTGTCAATTAGCAACGACACTATACGTTGCGTCTTGCTTTTTCTATGCAATGAAAATTGTTATTATTTGCAACGATATAAATATTTCCTATTCTTTTGTTATGTAACGAATGTCAAAATTATTTTATAAACAAAATAAATCGTGGCTCAATAACCCGATAACAAATTATGACAGAAATACAAAAAACTCAAATATTATTAATTAAATAAAATCATCTGGTACATGATCATTCATCATCTTTACAATCAATTATCAACTTTGTATGACTGAAAATTACAAAGCCCGTCTTAGTTAACACTATCTGCCATCAAGAGGTTAACACTAATGTCATATATGAAAAAAAAAATGAAGAAAGAAATGTTTATAATGGGAAACAATACTTAAGATTGTTACAGATGAGTTTCAACCATGGGTCATCCTCCACGTATTCTGTCAATATTAAAACAACATCAGCCACTCCACCAATAAACAGGTTAATACCTATGATATTTCTACAAATTTCAGCAAGTATCAACAGCCCCCTGCCACGAGATAAACCCTGCATAGTAAAGTAATTTACAAGTAAGGATAAATCAATGTTGAGGACTTGCATTTTTCAAATGGAACCAAAACTAAACAATAGACAAGTACCTTTAATTTCAGGTCATCCACAATACCAGGACCTGATATAATGTGAGCATGACTATATCTGCCCAATCTAGTATATGAAAGATACCTCTATACACAAGATGGTAAAAGGTCAGCTCAGCTAATGAAAGTAATAGAAAAGTAAAAACTACAGACCAAGTATAGAAAAAGAAAATTAAAAACCTCACCCTTCATATTACATTGTCATTGTGTTACCAATGTCAGCAAACTTACGATCTTCAAAACTTGGGTACCGCTAAACTGGCTCCCAGCCTCCCATGCAACACTTTAGTATTGATCAACAAAATCTATATTATATCCACAGTATATCCAATCAAATAATTCATTCTGAACATATAAATATATATATATATATATGTATATGTATATATATACCTTGTCATGAGCTCCATTATCTTTCTGTGCATGAAGAAGGTCCATAAGGTGGCTTCTCTTGTCAGTCTCTTGAATAAATTCAACTCTTTGAACAATCAAATCAGTACTTGAACCGACCCGTCCAACAGTCAAAAATATGTAGTTTGAAAGAAAATCAGATGCCAATTTCTGCAATATAAATTGCAAACATATCAAAAGATAGATACAATTTGAAAGAAACCAATATCTAGTATATTCCTCATGTCTTGCACCTCAGAGCCTCACCAACAAAAACAACATGCAATAGAGGAATAAAGAGAACTTTCAACTCAAATTGGAATTTGAGAAACAGATAAATCACAACAGTAGCGCTGAGGATACAATGAGGAACAAGCAATAAACCCCAACCTTTATCAGTCCCACCCTACAATAAGAATGATTTAGAACCTGAATCGATAGATCAAAACAGTCTCTTTTATGAAGTGTCTTAATCTTTTTTTCTTTTTTCAAAGGCAACTTACACCACCACATAATAGTGAAATGAAAATAAAATCCAAACAGAAGACATTGGTTGAATAACAATATATGTGATGCTATTCTAAAGCAATAAACTGCACCATAGATAGTTTCAGGAAATAGAGTGGCATTAAAAATTTAAGCTGAAAATAATTTATAAAGCGAATCAGCAAACCTGGATCTCTTTCGAGAAGGTGGCACTAAACAGCATTGTTTGTCTTTCACCTTGTGGAGGCATGTCCATTTGTTCCACAATCTTTCTTATCTGAGGTTCAAATCCCATATCCAGCATGCGATCTGCCTCATCAAGAGCTAAATATCTAATCATCTGCAATGAAATTTTTGCCCTCTCAAGCAAATCGACTAACCTCCCTAGGGTTGCCACAAGATATCAACTCCTCTTTCAAGTTCTCGTAACTGCAGCACATAATAAGCAACATGTAACAGGTCACCATAACAGAATTAATATTGATCAAAATTAACTCAAAACAACCAAATGACAACAGTTCATAATTAACTTAAATAACAAAATGACAACTTCAACAACAGAGATGAGTCAAGTAACTTATTCAGAGGGCTATAGAAATATAAATACAAGATCAGCTTATGATATATGTTAAAACTCAATTTACACTACAGATCAAGAAACACAACCAAGAGGTTCATGCGCGAACACACACAAATTGATAAGTAAAAAAATCATATTTTTAGTTATCTACAAAAAACTATTAAGATATATATTTGTTTAGAAATCTACATGACTGCATTAAAAACAACGATGATTAAATACCGCTATAGTGTAAAACTTTTTCTTTCTAAAAAGATCTTATACTATGAATTTAAGATGTGCAAAAAACCAACAGGTATAACCTTATTCCCCCCACCCCCATGAAAAAAAGGTGGGTGGGCACACATTAACCACCAAATACTGTTCTTTTATCTCTATCTTTAAATTTTAAAGATGGAATATAACTTGATAGTAAATGTGATACTCTTCTTCAAACTCTAAACACATACTATTCTTTCTATTAACTTCAGAATTCACATTTAATATATAAAACTATGCTGATAAATCCCTTGGGTTGAGAAGAGATACCTTTAACCAAATAAATATTATAATCAATAAAATAATTTATTGAATAAAACAAATTAAAGTACATAAAGCCAATATAAGATCCACAAGTTCTATACTAAAGATGGATGGAGAATGCACAAGATTGATCAATCATATAACTACCTTTTTAGTTCTATGTTCTATACAGTAGATATATGAAAATAAAATACTCACACATTCTTTATATAAAAATTATAATAAGATATAGGAAACAACTTAAAATGTCACTGAATTCAAGTATTATAAGTAGGTATTGATGTTTTATCACTTCACTTAATCCACCTTACATCCTTACCTGTACCAAGACAAGATATTGCAAGCACAACTCGACTGGCAGTCAATAACTTGAACCATTATGTATACGAAACATGGCTCATGTGGTTCTGCCCTTTTACATGCCTTTGATTATGATAAATAGAGAGGGAGTGCAGATTTGTAAAGGGTTGAACAAAGGTTTTTCCTGTTAGGAATACTCCCTCTGTTCCAGACCAACTCTCTAGCAAACAAAGGTGTGAAGATGTCCTTTGATCTACTCTGTCCTCACTCCTTATATCCAAATAAAAAACCACCACCTTGACACCCGTTTGATAAGAAAACTTCTTGGCTTCCTCATTTATCTGCATGCCAAAATGCAACATAGAGATTAAAGTGCTCAAAGATGCATGATTATACTAGCTATGTAGTTCAAATTCACAAAACTAACCTGAGAAGAGAGCTCCCTTGTAGGGGAAAGAATGAGCGCAAGTGGAAACACAGTTCGAGTCCCTTGTGGTCTTTGCGCAATATGGCCCCTCAGAATTCCACTAATTATTGGGAAGCAAAAATCTGCCGTCTTGCCAGACCCAGTTTGAGCACAAGCCATCAAATCCCTTCCTGCTAGGGAAATGGGGATCGTGTATCGCTGAACAGGAGTAGGCCTCACATATTTGCACCTTCGAATATTCAAATTTAGAGCCTCCCCCAAGTCAATCTCCGCAAATGTATTGACGGGAGGTGGCACATTCTCACAGCAGCACAACAGAGACGACGCATCCTAACAGACAAGCAGCCAGATATAGACAAAAAGTGCAGCAGACATAGAGCAGCCTAACAGGCAAACAGCAGAGACAGAAACTAACTGCACTAACAGCCCAGCAGCAAAGTAGCCCTACAACAGCAAAACAGACCCAGCCAAACCCAATCTCAAAAAAGCATTGCAGCAGCAGACCCAACCACCATACAAACCAGATCAGATTAGAACAACAAAGAGACCCCCAAGCAAATAAATTACAAAGAGATCAAAAGTCAAATAAGTAGCCATTTCATAGTTATCAGTTATGGTAGTCAACTTTTAAATATAAATATTTTATATCTGTAATCAGTTGAAATGATGACCACAACTAATAGGACTATTCTAATCACTGCAGTAACAGGTTGAAACTGACCTAACATCATGAGTACCACGGGAAGAGCACAAGCCAATTTGAGAGCAGATTTTCAGGGGTTGTGCCTATGAAACACCATCAATAAAAGCCAAAATCAGTAGCAACGTGCAAAGTAAGTAAAATAAAATGCTGAGGATGCACGTAAACTAGACCATCAGGGACCATAACTAAATTTTTGCTATTTATCAGGTGGGAAAGAGCAATAAAATGTCGTACTAAAGAAAGAAAAAGATGTTATTAAGGAAAGGAAATGAAAGAAACTAAGTACATATCATGATTTACCTCAGATAACAGTAAATCTAGTATGGTTTTGCCATACTGGGAAACCACAGACTTGCATTCTTGGCTTATAACCCCTGAAGCTCCAATTGCATGATTAATTTGAGTAATTACAGTCTGTAAATATGATATGACCAGAAGGTGTTAATCTAGGTAGCCACATTAATAGCAATAAAGTGAAGATGTGCACAGCAAGAGAATGGATGCACATAAAAGCAAAATCTAGATGCTAGATTGCAAAATATAATTGATTATTAGGGTCCTGAGTAGTTGTGTTAATCGGACTCGTCATTTTTGGTGGAGTACCCGTGTCGACACGACACGACACGGGTACGGGTGCGGGATTCGTACGGGATTCGGCTACAGTAAACCGGATACGGCTGTTTGGGAAGAAGAAGAGACGCATGAAAGAGGAAAAAGAAGAACCGTCTGTCGACTGTCGAGGAGGAAGAAGAGGAAGAAGAAGAACGGCTGTTTGGGAAGAAGAAGAAGAGACGCGAGAGGAAGAAGAAGAGAGGCGTAAGAGAAGTCTGTCGAAGGGAAGAAGAAGAGAGGCGTGAGATTTAATCAGATCTGGGTATATAAAATATCTCATGAAAAATTACAATTAGGTACCCCATAGTTTTTAATGTTTTTAATTTAGTCCCTCAGGTTTTCTGAAAATTCAAAATAGCCCCTGAAAAATTACATATCAGTCCATGTAGTTTTGTGTTTTTTCATTTCTGCCCCTGTTTCTTTATATTTTTGCACTTCAGTCCCTAGAGCAAAAAAAACTTGGTGATATAATTAAAAACATTATTGTTAAAAAATCATAACATACCGTATCCCCGCACCCGTGTCCAAGTTTGGATCTATATCTGCGTATCCTCTATTTTTTGACTTCACGTGTCCGACACCTAGATTCGTACCCACATCCGACACCCGCACTCGAGTCCGAGTAACACAGCTGAGTAGAACATTGAACAACCCACATCTCTATTGACCGAGAGAAAGAAAGGGTCTGTATAACCTTATAAGCAGCAACAGTTCACAAACAAGAATAGATGCACCAAAACATGAACAAATTGTATTTAAACTCAATCAGTTGTTTGAGGAGATTCCAAACAACAAAAGTTAGTAACTTGCGACTTCTAGAATACTAGCAACAGTGCTCCAAATATGGGAAAAGAAAACCAACTATCGGACTTCAGAGAACCAAAAAAATAAGCTGCTAGTTGAAACCATATTCTCGTTCATTAATTTCAGAGATATTGTTAACATGGCCAGATGTATGATACTCCTTCCGTCAGACTCACTCACCAAGTTTACTCAAAAAGCTCAAAGCATGTGAGTCAAAATACTCAAAAGGCCTTCTGATTCAAATAACTGTGAGTGCTCTATTTGAGTTAACTCGAAAAGTAAGAAGCTCTGTTTATTAAATAAAATAAAATAAGGATATCTTTTTGTGTAAGGAACAAAAAAAATTGGTAAATGAGACTTTTTGTGGAATGAGGGGAGTATAGAATTTGGTTTTGCCAGGACTCGAACGCCGAACTACCAATGGACTACAAACACCCATGTCATTAACAATTTCTAACAATCCACTAACCTTGATCCAATTAATGACCCTATCAAATGCTTCACAAACTACCCTGTCATATATTTCTACTAAAAGATGAACAAAGAACCAAGCTACCCAAAAACTCAATCAACAAGTAAATTTGAAATGGAAGACATGACAAATATTAACAAACAATTCCTTTCTTTTAAACAATTTTATACACCCCAATTCTATAAATCATGCAAGTTTCATCATGTAAGCGCGCAACCATATATATCCTTTATTGGATGAGAACAAGTAAAAGCTAGAGAAGGACAATATAATCCATAAGAAAACATGAAATCATTTGCTATATGTTCAAAAGGAGAAAGTACATTCAAAATTAAGATTTAAACATGAAAATAAACAACATAAACATGAGCATTTTAACTAGACCAAAGGATCTTAATGTAAGCAAAATAGCTAGTGATCATATTCAAAGTAGAATATACATAAAATAATCATAAAACATAAAATACTCCATCTACATATACTCCCCAAACCATAAGTTTACCTAAAAAGAAAATACAAATAAATAACATCAACACAAACGTAGTAGCCAATGTTCGAAAAAGCGCTCGAGACGCACGCCTTGAGGCGCACCTCATAGCGAGGCGGTAGAAGCCCAGGCGAGACTTGCGCTATTTTGGGCTTCGACGAGATTTGCGCCTTCTTCGGCCGAGGCATCTGCCTCGCCTCGTTGAGCCTCAAGGCGCGGCGATGCGTGAGCCTTAGTTTGGCTTTAAAAAAACGTAAGTCTTACTAATAAGTAATAACAAGCTAACCTAAATCGCGAGTCAGCCTCCTTTTCTTCTTTCGAGTTCGACTTTCTAGTTCTTTCGAGTTCGTCTTCTTTCCCGTTCGTCTTCTCGCCTCCTCTTCACGCCTCTTCTGTTCGCGACAGGTGAGTCGATGACTGCCTCTTCTTCTTCGCGCCTCCAGTTCGCGAGCCGCGACAGGTGAGTCTCAGCATATATTTAATTTCTGTTAAGGTTTTATTTGGGTAAAACATATATGCTGACTGCTGTTAAGGACTTAAGGTTTTATTTGGCCATTTGGGTTACTGGGTAATGAGTTATGTGGCTTATTACCATATATTTGTTATATATTAACATATATTTAATATATGCTGTGATCAACATATATAATATATTAATATATATTAAATATATATATATTTAATATATCAAGTATTAACATATATTTAATATATGTTGTTATATATTTGTTAATATATATGTTCTTATTAACATATATTTGTTTTGTCCATTCTTATTTGGTTATTGCTGTGATTCTTATTTGTTTTGTGATCTGTTTTGTATTATTATTTTGGGTAATCTGTTTTGTATTCTTATTGTTATATACAATTAGTCAATTACAAATCTGCTGGTATTATTGTTTTGGGTATTCTTATATTTAGTTTTTTTTATTACAGTGAATGGTTAGTATGGGTAAGAAAGATCCTGCATGGAAGTATATCTTTTACGACCTTAATTATAATGATGAATTATTTTATGGTTTTATTAGTATTTTTTCATAATTTTTTGAGGACTTTTAGGTCTTCAAATCGAGGCTTCCGCCTCGCCTCATCCGGAGAAAAATGCCTCGAACCGCTTTTAGCTTTTTCGAACATTGGTAGTAGCACTACCCTAGTCAGGAGCGGAGGAAGGGGGGTCCAGGGGGTCCACGGACACCCCGGTTGCCGAAAAAATTAGTATTTAGTAGGTATGTGGAAGGGTCCAGCCTGAAATCCGACAATGGCGGGGGGTCCGGGAAGCCCTGTGTGCGCTAGGAAGAAGAAGGAAGGGGAAGAAGAAGAAGAAATAAATAAAAAATATAACTTTATAATTAAGTAGCCTACACATAATATAAATACTGACATATTAATAAATTTTTATCCGTTTGCAATTTTAAAATGGTTAAAGAAATGAATTTCTAATTTAAAAAGGAAGAAGTATTAATTTACTTAGATTTTTTGTATCTTTTTGAAACTTTTGGAGGCAAGTTGTCTAACAAACTTTATTATATAATATCTCTATTTTGCAAGAGAAAAAAAGAGAATCCCATTTATAAATTTTGCAAACACTAACTACTTTTCATTTTATACATGTATACTTTTTAAAATAATAAAGTGTTCATTCATTAATAATGACATTATATACATGAATATAACTAAGTGATAAGATTTATTTTTTTAAAACGAAAGGAGTATTTCTGTTATTTAAAAAGAATAATTACTTCGTTTCACAAAAAGAACTTTATTTATAAAATTTATCAATATTAAATATGTATTTTTGTTATATATCTATCTCAAGTAAATAAGTTGTTAGGTTAACATTAACCACACTATATTAAAATATGATGATAATTTATACTCATCACTAGAAAAAATATTATTTTTATACTCTTTTTAAAAAGAGTAATGGACGTGTTTGATCTTTTCAATATTTTTCTATTTGTGAAACGAAGTAAATAACAGAGGAGGTCTGTATATTGGAGGGTCTGATAGAAACAAAAGAGAAGAGAAGAGGAGAGGAGAGGGGAGAAGAGAGCCGCCGCTGTTGCCGTCGGTCGCCACTGCTGGTCGCTGCTTCCGACGCCTGCTCACCGGACCCCCGACTTAAAATCTCTGGCTCCGCCACTGACCCTAGTATTCCTTAAACATCTTTATCATGATATTTGAACTAAAACTAGCCCTAGGTGCGTAGACTCTAGTGCTCTACTAGGAGAAAAATTATAACTTCATATTTTACAACACAATTTAAGGGGTTGAACCCAAATAATAACAGGATTCAGTTAATTTATACCCATACAAGCTAGAATTTTGATTAATTTTCTCAATTAACACAAATTGTACACTAATGTGTGCTTCAGATTACAACAATTTTAAGTTTTGTTAATAAAAACTTGCACATTCGGGAATACAAAAAAGGGAAGGCAAAATAATAAAAATGAAATAATCTTTAAAATAGCAAATCAGATAGATGAATCAAACAATAACAACCAAAAAAATTAAGATATTATACCAAGGTACTGATCGATCTAATAAACCATAAGACAGTATTTTGAGAGACACCCGCAAGACAAAAACATGAGGAAAGGAAGTATAAAGTGTTTTTAGCGAGAGAAACTTACATATTATGAGATAATAGCCATTGGAGCCCAAAATCTATCTTCGGAAGAAAATATACCAAAAAAACTAGTGTGCTAAAATGTGCAGAAAAAAGAAAATTAAATACACATACATTAGATTCAAATTTCTGAAGAAAATTAACCAATAAACCATTACATATGGGAAGAAATTAGAACATGGTCATATGAAAAAAGAAACAAACCTTCTCTTAGTGTCCCCTTTTCTCAAACTTGCATATTTTCCAAATCTTTTCAATTGCTTCAAAGCTTTTGGGGGACCAAAAATGATCTAGAAACAGAGTAATTGATTTTATTTGTGATATTTAGAGAGAAAAAGAAGGGATTGAACGACTATTAGAACTAGGGTTTGTTGATGAATTGGGCCGATTGAGGAAAGAGATGGGAAGCAGCTGAGGGGAGGCGATAGAGGGAAAGGATAGGCGCGATAGAGGAGAGGCAGTAGAGGTGAAGCGATGGAGGGAGAGGCAATAGAGGCAATTGATCGTAATTGAGGAAAGAGGCGCAGTTGTATCAGCACAACCAACAAAAGCTCAAACCGTCTTTAAAACAAAGGAGTTGATTGTATGAAAAAGGGCCCTTTTCGCAGGAGAGACTTTTTCTTATAATTTGATAAATAGTTTTTTAAGAACAAAAAAAATTGATGACAACAAAAAATTATGTTAAATCCCAAAATACTAGCCCTTTTAAAATATATTAAATTCTTATTGGTCATTAGTTAAAAGGAATTGTTATTTCTACAAAGTAATTTTGATATTTTCACAAATTTTTGCTCACATAAATGTGGTTCCCATTTACTATTCATGTGATAGGAGACTCGTGTAACTATCAAATTTTCTCGTGTAAATATCAATTTTCCTAGTTAAATATTAGTAACTTTAAAATATGTTATTAAATTCTCACTGGCCTTAGATTAGGTTTAGCCTAGCACTTGAATTAGTGAATATTTTTTTAGAATTTGTGAAGGAAATATCCTTCGTTGTTGATTATCTGAGATTTACTTCAAGTAAAGTAATGAAAAAATTTTCTCTCACAAAATAATTCTCACTAATTACATATTGCAAATAAAATTTCCTTCATTAATAAAAATTTCCTTCGCAATTTTTCAACAAAAAATTGGAGCCAATTATTATTTTATTATCTTAAATTTGCGAAAGAAAAAACTTAGTTTGTGAAGGAAATTTCTTTCGCTAATTATTTTTTGTCACACAATCTTTTTCCTTCACTAATCCCTCACAAAAAAGGCTTATTTGAGAAGGAAACAATTTATTCACAAATTTTCCTTCGCGAGAGCCCCAATTTCTTGTAGTGATTATTCTAATTAAAATTTAATAATTTAATAATTATCTTTTCATAATCTTAACTGAACATATATATGTTACATTTAACTAAATATATTAATAAATAACCAAAAAAGGTCAATATGTGATTATTTTAAGTTATCTCATGAATAATTCCATAAAAAATAAGTATGTGACTAAAATTATTTAATAATATGATTAATAGTCTTAGGATTCTAATCAATGGAATATAGTCCCCCGGATTATAAACCTTGTAAACAAACATGTCATAAGAGAAATATGGGAAGGAGCTGCTTGGAAAATTAAATGGAACTTAGGGGATAAATTTGACTTTAATACATCAAACAGTACTCAAATAAGGACTGAGCAAGGAACTAAATTGCCTTTGAAACCACACCAAAAATCGCACAAACCGCAACAATTAAAACCGCAATAACTGTTCCGGCGTATGTGGCGGTTTTAGGTGGGTTCAAAAATCGAATTTATGATTTGGATTTTACTAGCGAAAACCACATACATAAAATCGAAACCGCACCATGTTTCTTTTTGAGTTTTTGTTTTTAAATTAAATTAATAACAAAAATGAGGCTTCGTTACATAAAATGAATGTTCTTCCTTCTTATTATTATCATCTCATTGATATCACTGTTCGTTGACTTTTCGGTATATCTCTTACTTCTTCACACACACATTCGAAAAGCTTTTTTGCAATTTACAACACATGAAAAATTAAAAAAATAATTGGTAAAGCGTTATAAAACTGTTAAATTGAATTAATTTTGTATTATAAACTATTGATCAATGTTTGTTTACTTGTCATCTTCCTTAAAGAGAGTTTACTTTGACAGGTGGTGTTTAACATTGATGCTTATGTAGCTAGTCATGATGCATTTATTTGTCTTTAGAAAAATTTGAGGTCTTAGATCAATTTTTGTCGCAGGTACGTAAAAGACCTCTGAACAAGAAGGAAGTTTCTCGTAAGGAGGAGGACATTGTGACTGTGTCTGATAATTGTGACGCCCCCAAAATTGGTCCAATCAACTCAACCCATTCTGAGTCGCCAAATACATGGTACAGAAATCAAATACAATCTTTTATATCAAACAGTCGTGCAAAATACGACCACACAACTGTGAGTGTCCATACAGACATGTAGAAAATATTAATATTCAAACTAAGTCCTCATTACATTTATTATCACACTATTTAAAAAAATTATAGTGAGGACTTCTACAGCTCTAACTCGGACTAGCCCAGTAAAGAATATTATGACTAAGATAATGAAGAATAAATTATCGTTAGTCTTCAATAAATCAGATAAAATATTATGGACAACAAGTTTTAGATCAACAATTGCAGCGGAAATAACAATTCATTAGAAGAGTTAAGTAGAGAATGATGTCTACTATCTTCTATGATTTAAAGTCCATCATCAATATTTTATCCCTGTAACATCAATCAATATATATCTCGAATCAAATATTCATCTTTGCACTACGGGCTAAAGATATTCATTTGTATCACCAGTGGTCATGTTCATCTCAACACCTGTCCATCTTTGCACTACGGGCCAAAGATATTCATTAGGTAATCATCTTTGCACTACAGGCCAAAGATATTCATCAAATAATCATTCATCTTTGCACTACAGGCCAAAGATATTCATTTGTATCATCATTTAAGACTGAGGATGATGAAAAATAATATAAAAACGAATCTAGTGAGATAAAGGACAAAATTAGGGATTCGTAATTTAATTTATCCAAGTTCATGAATACTCCGTAATAATCAATTGTGGAGCAAAATTCAAGAATGAAGTTCAAAACTTGGATTCAATCAAAGATAAAAAAAAATATTATTTTTACCGTGAATAGTAACTTGTCATAGAAAGATGAAAATTTCATAACAAGTTCAGACCAATATTCCAGAGAAATAATATTTCGTACGAGTATGAATGAATATACGAAACTGTAATTGGATTTTCACCTGTCATGCGGTAATCCGCGTAGACAGATCATTTCCACAATTTAATAGAAATGAATACGAAGGGTGATTCACCACGCATGCGGTAATCCGCGTAGACAGGTTATTCCCACAGATTATTAAGGAATTGAATGAATACAAAAGGTTTTCACCAGGCATGCGGTAATCCGCGTAGACAGGTTATTCTCACAGATCAATAAAGAATGAATACAAAGGGTTATTCACCATGCATGCGGTAATCCGCGTAGACAGGTTACTCCCACAGATCAATAAAGAATAGAGTAACAATCCTTACGAGTATTGAAAGAAAATAGCATTCTTTATGAATATAAAAGAAATAATACCCCTTACCTCAGTAGAAGATTGGATACTGGAATAGTGTAGTAGCAGAATACTCTTCTTCTTTTTCTCTCTATAATTTTTCTCACTATTATAACTTTGCTCTTCAAGAATGGTGAGAAATGAATGAAATTAGCTTGCTATTTATAGGCTAGAAAAAAGTTGGTTAATTACACTTTAGTACCTTCATCTTTGCCTAAATTTTAATTTAGTCCCTCAAGTTTATAAATCTTGCACCTCCACCCCTGCAACTACCCACCAACTATTTATTATCCACCAATAAGTGGGTCCCACATGTTAACCACCCATTAATTGCTCATTTATCCGATTAATTCTCCGTTTGGTCAATTTAACATCCGAAAATCAACTATTATCGAAATAAATGTCGATTTCTACTAACATTAATATTTCCAACACAATGAAAATATTTTTATCAACCATTCATCAATTATTATTTAAATTAATATTACAGAATCACAAAAATGACAAACAGGTCGTTCCCAGGAAAGAGGGGGCCTTCCGATAAAGATTTCTTCTTACTGGCGCGCAATTAACTAACCCCTTTCCTAGACAGAACTTTCTAGACATTGTCAATAATGATATCTAATAATATCATTTAAATAATATAAATGACCATTATTGATTTAATAATGTAAAATATTGTGCAGATGATACTGTGACAATAATTGAATCAATAATATGATATACTGTGCAACAACTACTGTAACAATTATTGAATACTGAGTGACTTCTTACGTAAGCATCAATAATCAAAGATATTGTGCAATACCGTGTGCTACTTTGCAACAACGCGTATTACTGTATTTTTATCACCGGGTATTTTAACAGTTTAACGGTAAAAGTTTTGCCGTGAAAATGTTATTTCTGTCGCTTTCTATATCCGACAATTATTCTGTTGTGGGGTCCACCAATGACTGCGCCGTCGTACGAATATTCTCCGACAAAAGAATATTCCCCGACACAACGAATATGTTATGACCACTTGCTTACTTTGTAAAATTTGCACATTTCACCTATAACTTACCACATTTATCAAATCAACACCTTACTATTTCAAAATAATATATAGAGGAAATTAAATCTTTATTCATAAAAGTTGGGGTCTTACAACCTCCCCTCCTTATGAAATTTCGTCCTCGAAATTGACGTACGTATGTCGAAAAGGTGAGGATACCTCGCTTTCATTTCCGATTCTAACTCCCAGGTCATTTCCTCGATATCATGGTTCCTCCACAAAACTTTAACTTGAGGTATAATCTTCGAGCGTAGGACATGTTCCTTCTTATCCAAGATCTTGACAGGTACCTCCTCGTACGTTAAATCTTCGGCTATCTCGTCTGGTTCTAACTCAATAATGTGGTTTGGGTCTTTCACATATTAACGTAACATGGATATGTGAAAAGCGTTATGAACACGAGACATGCTTGGAGGTAAAGCGAGTCTATAGGCCACCTTTCCTACTCGGTCAAGGATCTCATATGGACCAATGAATCGTGGATTGAGCTTTCCTCTCTTCCCGAATCTCGTAACTCCTTTCCATGGAGCAACACGTAACAATACATGATCTCCGACATTAAATTCTACGTCTCTTCGATGAAGATCCGCATAACTCTTTTGTCGATCTTGTGCCGTTTGCATACGTTGTAGGATTATATGAATCTTTTCCGTAGTCATACGTACTAACTCCTGTCCCAACAATGTTGCTTCACCCACCTCGTCCCAGCATACTGGGAAACGACACTTTCGTCCATACAACGCCTCGAATGGAGCCATGCCTATACTTGCCTGATAACTGTTATTGTAGGAGAATTCTACCAATGGTAAGTACTTGTCCCAACTCCCTTTGAAGTCTAGAACACAGAGTCTCAATAGATCTTCAAGAGTTTGAATAGTCCTTTCTGATTGCCCGTCAGTTTGAGGATGATATGCAGAACTGAATCGTAGATCGGTGCCCATAGCTTTCTGCAAACTGACCCAAAATCGTGAAGTAAATCTTGGGTCACGATCCGAAATTATGGATACTGGCATGCCATGCAATCTCACAATCTCATTTATGTACATATGAGCAAGACGTTCCAGTGAATAAGTCTCTCGTATAAGCAAGAAATGAGCAGACTTGGTTAATCTGTCGACAATAACCCAAATTGCATCTATGCCTTGAGAAACCTTGGGAAGACCCGTAACGAAATCCATGGTAATGTGTTCCCACTTCCATTTTGGAATCTCAAGTGATTGCAATGGACCCTTTGGCAGTTGATGCTCCGCCTTGACATGTTGACACGTTAAACACCTCGAGATAAACTCCCCGATCTCTCTCTTCATATTGCTCCACCAAACTGTATGTCGAAGATCACGATACATTTTGGTACTTCCAGGATGGATTGCAAACGGTGTGTTGTGTGCCTCCATCATGATTCTATACTTCAAATCAGAATCATTAGGGACACAAAGTCTGGAGTTGACTTGAAGTATTCCTTCTTCATCAATTCTTGCTTCTGGAATAACACCTTCTTGCACCTTCTTCTTCATCTTCATCAGCTCCGGGTCTGTAGCTTGAGTAGCTTTAACTTTATCAATCAAAGCTGGTTCTACGTGTAAACTTGACATCATCATGTGGGTCCCCGGAGTCTTGAACTCTATCTCCATCCTTTGTAAGTCACACAAAATGGGCCTTTGTGTTGACAGCATCGCACTCATTCCCGCATATGATCTTCTACTTAAAGCGTCTGCTACCACGTTCACTTTTCCAGGATGGTATTGGATGGTATGGTCGTAATCTTTCAACAGCTCAAGCCAACGTCGTTGCCGCATGTTGAGTTCCTTTTGGGTAAAGAAATATTTGAGGCTCTTATGATCCGTATAGATCTCCACTTTCTCCCCATACAGGTAGTGTCTCCATATCTTCAACGCAAAAACGACTGCTGCCAACTCTTGATCATGAGTAGGATAATTCCTCTCATATTCTTTGAGTTGTCGTGAGGCATAGGCTATGACTTTCCCATGTTGCATGAGAACACATCCTAACCCTTTGCCCGAAGCATCGCTGTAAATGACAAATCCATCCGAACCAGATGGTATCGTCAGAACAGGTGCCGAAATGAGTCTCCTCTTGAGCTCTTGAAAGCTCTTCTCGCATTCCTCGTTCCATACAAATTTTGTATCTTTCCGAGTCAACTGAGTTAATAGAGTAGCAATTCGAGAAAATTCTTCCACGAATCTCCGATAATAACCAGCTAAGCCCAGAAAGCTACGTACTTCTGTCACCGACTTAGGTTGCTCCCAACTTTGTATTGCTTCAATCTTCGCAGGGTCAACAGATACCCCATGTTTTGATACCACGTGCCCAAGAAATGCTACTTCCTCAAGCCAGAACTCGCATTTCTTCAACTTGGCATAAAGCTTGTTATCACGAAGCCTTTGAAGTACCATCTTCAAGTGGTGCTTATGATCTTCACGGCTTTTAGAATAGATGAGAATGCCATCAATAAAGACAACCACGAACTGATCCAAATATTCTTTGAATACACGGTTCATCATATCCATGAAAGCATCAGGAGCATTAGTCAATCCAAAAGACATGACTAAGAACTCATAATGCCCGTACCGAGTTCTGAAGGCAATCTTCGGAATATCCTCAGTTTTAATCTTCAGCTGATGATATCCAGAACGAAGATCGATCTTTGAAAAGAATTGTGCTCCTTGCAACTGGTCGAACAGGTCATCAATACGAGGTAGCGGATACGTATTCTTGATGGTGACATGGTTCAACTCCCGATAGTCAATACAAAGTCGCATACTCCCGTCTTTCTTCTTTACGAATAAAACAGGAGCACCCCAAGGAGATGTACTAGGATGAATGAAACCGATGTCTAATAACTCCTGTAGTTGGACCTTTAACTCCTGAAGTTCAATAGGAGCCATTCGATATGGGGTTTTAGAAATGGGTTTTGTACCGGGTTCAAGGTCAATAAAGAATTCAACTTCACGTTCTGGGGTAGACCGGGAAGTTCTTCAGGAAATACATCAGGAAACTCATTAACAACAGAAATATCATTCAAATCTGACATATTCTGATTTAAATCAGTGACATGGGCTAAGAAAGCTTGACATCTGTTTTTCAATAAACGAATAGCTTTATGACTTGAAATGATATTGATTGATTTTAGTGGTTTGGTTGTTTGAATTCGCACAACAGGTTGGTTAGGAATATGAAAACTAACAACCTTACGAAAACAATCAATTTTGGCATGATAAGTGGTTAACCAGTTAATTCCTAAAATCACGTCAAATGCAAGTATTTTCAAAGATATAAGATCAACAGGTAAGGTAAGGGTACCAATCTGAATCAAACAAGATTTGTAAACTGTAGATGTAAAAAAAGTTTCTCCTAACGGAGTTTCAACAGATAAGTCAAAGTCTAACTTTTCAGGTGTCAAGTTCAAACGTTGAGCACAAGCAGGTGAAATAAATGAATGGGTAGCACCGGTATCTAACAAGGTGTAAACTTCGCAAGAGTTTATGATTAGCTTACCCGTAATAACCTCTTTCGGGTTCCTTGCTTGTTGGGCAGTCACAACAAAAGCTCTTCCAGGAACTACCGACTTTGACTTGTCCGGAACAGCCTTAGGAATCACCACCCCCGCTGGACTTGGTTTCGCCATAGGACACACTCGAGCTATATGTCCTTCCTTTCCACAGTTATACACATACCTTAGATTGTTGTGTGCAGTTGGGACTGACGTGTCCCTCTTGCCCGCATTTATAGCATACAACTGGCGGTCATTCTCCTTCCCTAGAAACAGTTGGTGCTGCTATCGATGTTTTCACGTTCTCATTGTTGTACCTTCTCTTCTTGAAATCTCCCCCCGACTCACTTCTTCTATTATCATGGCCACGATTACCACCGGAGTGGTTACCGCTTCTGTCATGATACTTTCCTCCCTGCTGGTTGTCATTGTTCCGATGACTGCTGCCACCGGTACGACCTTGGTTGTTGTCCTTTGGTTGAACGTAATCACTATCTCGTTTTAATAACTGGGCCCTGTTCACTACATCCGAATATAGAGAAAATTTGTGAGAAATGAGATATTGACGAATCTCGGGTTTCAAACCTCTCAGAAACATCCGCGTCATACGTTCCTCATTCTCCACCAAATGAGGTGCAAACCGGGATAACTCCGCGAACTTAGCCTCATACTGGGACACCGTCATGTTGTTCTGTTCGAGTCTGATAAATTCTACTTCCTTCATATGACGAATACTTTCTGGAAAGTACTTGTCATTGAACAGTTTCTGGAATTCCTCCCAAGACATCTTGAGTGCGGCAGTCTTGGTACGCTTCACGGATTCCCACCAGTAATCTGCCTCTCCGCGGAACATAAACGTGGCGAATGGAACCTTCTGTTCCTCCGTGCATCCCAAGACATCAAATATCTTGGTAATCTGCTTAACCCACGTCTCTGCCTTGATTGGATCTGGCTTTCCCTGAAACTCTGGTGGTCCCAACTCTTTAAACTATTTGGCAGTGACAAGCCGCGAGTTATTATTTCCACCTGTATTATGAACACGAGTCTCCCTCGTCTGGTTTTGCATGAACTGCAAAAAACTTCTGAACATCCCGTCATTTATCATTTCTTCGGTAGGGTTGTTTACAAGAGAATTGTTGCCTTCCTGTTGCACGTTTTCTTGGTTGGTGATTAAAGATGTCTCAACGGTCTCATTCACTCCATTGTTTAAATTTCCAGCTGCCATTATCAAGTACTGCCACAAAACAAGGGTTAATCAAACAAATTAACATATCACATATTAACCCTATATTCCAACCGACCAATTAAATAACAATTAAGCTTAGGTAGGACACACACTAGCGAAGGATTTACTCGTCCCTCCCCTCCTAGTTCTATTCCCAGATCTCCGCCAGAGATCATATCCCTAAGCTCTAATACCAACTGTGACGCCCCCAGAATTGGTCCAATCAACCCAACCCATTCTGAGTCGCCAAATACATGGTACAGAAATCAAATACAATCTTTTATGTCAAACAGTTGTGCAAAATACGACCACACAACTGTGAGTGTCCATACAGACATGTAGAAAATATTAATATTCAAACTAAGTCCTCATTACATTTATTATCACACTATTTAAAAAAATTATAGTGAGGACTTCTACAGCTGTAACTCGGACCATCACTCCATTCCCCGACTAGTACCCGCAATATTCTCATTTTCTGAAGAGAACAATGGAAGAAAAGGGTGAGCTCAACTAGCCCAGTAAAGAATATTATGACTAAGATAATGAAGAATAAGTTATCGTTAGTCTTCAACAAATCAGATAAAATATTATGGACAACAAGTTTTAGATCAACAATTGCAGCGGAAATAACAATTCATTAGAAGAGTTAAGTAGAGAATGATGTCTACTATCTTCTATGATTTAAAGTCCATCATCAATATTTTATCCCTGTAACATCAATCAATATATATCTCGAATCAAATATTCATCTTTGCACTACGGGCTAAAGATATTCATTTGTATCACCAGTGGTCATATTCATCTCAACACCTGTCCGTCTTTGCACTACGGGCCAAAGATATTCATTAGGTAATCATCTTTGCACTACAGGCCAAAGATATTTATCAAATAATCATTCATCTTTGCACTACAGGCCAAAGATATTCATTTGTATCATCATTTAAGACTGAGGATGATGAAAAATAATATAAAAACGAATCTAGTGAGATAAAGGACAAAATTAGGGATTCGTAATTTAATTTATCCAAGTTCATGAATACTCCGTAATAATCAATTGTGGAGCAAAATTCAAGAATGAAGTTCAAAACTTGGATTCAATCAAAGATAAAAAAAAATATTATTTTTACCGTGAATAGTAACTTGTCATAGAAAGATGAAAATTTCATAACAAGTTCAGACCAATATTCCAGAGAAATAATATTTCGTACGAGTATGAATGAATATACGAAACTGTAATTGGATTTTCACCTGTCATGCGGTAATCCGCGTAGACAGATCATTTCCACAATTTAATAGAAATGAATACGAAGGGTGATTCACCACGCATGCGGTAATCCGCGTAGACAGGTTATTCCCACAGATTATTAAGGAATTGAATGAATACAAAAGGTTTTCACCAGGCATGCGGTAATCCGCGTAGACAGGTTATTCTCACAGATCAATAAAGAATGAATACAAAGGGTTATTCACCATGCATGCGGTAATCCGCGTAGACAGGTTACTCCCACAGATCAATAAAGAATAGAGTAACAATCCTTACGAGTATTGAAAGAAAATAGCATTCTTTATGAATATAAAAGAAATAATACCCCTTACCTCAGTAGAAGATTGGATACTGGAATAGTGTAGTAGCAGAATACTCTTCTTCTTTTTCTCTCTATAATTTTTCTCACTATTATAACTTTGCTCTTCAAGAATGGTGAGAAATGAATGAAATTAGCTTGCTATTTATAGGCTAGAAAAAAGTTGGTTAATTACACTTTAGTACCTTCATCTTTGCCTAAATTTTAATTTAGTCCCTCAAGTTTATAAATCTTGCACCTCCACCCCTGCAACTACCCACCAACTATTTATTATCCACCAATAAGTGGGTCCCACATGTTAACCACCCATTAATTGCTCATTTATCCGATTAATTCTCCGTTTGGTCAATTTAACATCCGAAAATCAACTATTATCGAAATAAATGTCGATTTCTACTAACATTAATATTTCCAACACAATAAAAATATTTTTATCAACCATTCATCAATTATTATTTAAATTAATATTACAGAATCACAAAAATGACAAACAGGTCGTTCCCAGGAAAGAGGGGGCCTTCCGATAAAGATTTCTTCTTACTGGCGCGCAATTAACTAACCCCTTTCCTAGACAGAACTTTCTAGACATTGTCAATAATGATATCTAATAATATCACTTAAATAATATAAATGACCATTATTAATTTAATAATATAAAATATTGTGTAGATGATACTGTGACAATAATTGAATCAATAATATGATATACTGTGCAACAACTACTGTAGCAATTATTGAATACTGAGTGACTTCTTACGTAAGCATCAATAATCAAAGATATTGTGCAATACCGTGTGCTACTTTGCAACAACGCGTATTACTGTATTTTTATCACCGGGTATTTTAACAGTTTAACGGTAAAAGTTTTGCCGTGAAAATATTATTTCTGTCGCTTTCTATATCCGATAATTATTCTGTTGTGGGGTCCACCAATAACTGCGCCGTCGTACGAATATTCTCCGACAAAAGAATATTCCCCGACACAACGAATATGTTATGACCACTTGCTTACTTTGTAAAATTTGCACATTCCACCTATAACTTACCACATTTATCAAATCAACACCTTACTATTTCAAAATAATATATAGAGGAAATTAAATCTTTATTCATAAAAGTTGGGGTCTTACAATAATGCTCTACTACATGTCCATGATAATTGGTCACTGTTTTGTTCTAAATAATTTTTTAAGAATTAATTATGGTGATATAAATTGTAATATAAATACATTAAATTTTTTACAGTAGTAATAATATTTTTTAAGTAACTTACAATATCGACTATTTATTTAATCAATTTACTATAATTTAAACTTTAAAATTTCATAAAATACCCATTAAAAAATGAAAAAAATGATGAGGCACTTCTGTGGAATATACCACAAATGCTAAAAAATTACTCATCTATTTTGCAGAAAGAGTTAAGTTTGAGTTTATTATTAGTTAATTTATAGTACCTTACAACTTAAATTATAATATAATTAATTTTTTAAAATAGAATTTTATTCTTAATAATAATTTTAAATAATTTATAATATTAAATATTTTATTAATTAAAATATAAAGTTGCAATAATTTAAATTTTAAAATTTTGTAAATTGACAATAAAAAACTATAATAATTAATTCACAACTTCTAAAAATATAATCACTGATTTAGAATCTTAAGTAAATAAAATAATAATAATAAAATAAAACCAAATCCCATATCCCATATTATATTTAATACTCTAATCCCACTTTCCCTTTCTCTTCGTGATTCCACCCCTGCCTCAAAAGTGCAACCCAAACATAATCTCTCAAATCCTTTTCATGCCCAACTAATTTCAAGTAATCACATCAATTGATTCTCAAGTAATTTCGTCACATCAATTGAATTTCAGGTATTACCAATTTTGTTCTCCGATTTGGGACTTTGGGTGTGTTTATTTGGTTTGTCTACATGTTGATCTCCCTCTTCTCTTCGTTATCAGGTGACCAACACTTACGAAGGTCCATAAAGCAATCTAGTATGTGTAAATTTATTTATTTTGTGTACCAATTTCTTCCCACAAGTTTTTTGTACCAATTTCTTCCCATCTTGCTCCATACCATTCTCAACCAAACACCATCGTTCTCTGATTCTCGGTCGTCAATTTTCGATCCGAATCAACTGCTCCGGTGAGAATGTCACATTTATCCCAAAATTTTATTTCCATATGTTTAACAAGTATGATTTCAAATCAATTTGATGTTTATTTGCAATATTTTTGCCCTATGCTCGATTTTTGAATATATTAACCTATGTTCATGAATCCATTTCTGAGCATCAGATGGTCAATATTTTTGGTAACCATAATTATATCTACTGAATATCTTTATTTTAGAATCTTATTATCTGACCTATACTTTTTCTATGTCAAGAGAGGCGATTTTAAACAGTACTATCAATTGTTGTTAGTTATTGTGTAATATAATTTTATACTGAAGAAGTGAGAAGTGAATTGTTAAGTTATGCCTACACATGTTTCTATTAGGCATTATATGCTTCTGTTTTAGATTTTGTGAAGTAAAGGCAGTAATAAGGTAGTCATAAGATTTTACACAAAAGGGTAAGTCAATTATGCTATTATATTTGCTGTGGGAAATGGTCTGGATGTAGAGCTACCATTCAATCATTACTGCACAATATGGTTGCTCTGCACTTGAGTCCGATCTTTCATGAGTTCACTAAACTATGATGTCAGCACCTGCTTTTTGGGGTGGGCGCATGAGTTGGATGGGCTGTCAAGAAGTAATCACTCTGCTATCTTGGATCACTTTTTATATATATTTTTTATTTGTTTTAGTTTTTGGTTTTTTTAGCTTTCTGCTTTTTCCAAAATTTTGAATAAGATAAGTTGTTCGCTTCTATGCGTACATGAACTAGTTATGTGTAACATGTTGATTTTCTTAGTGCAACCCACTCAATTTCTTCCATTTTCTACAGTATAGGTTTGTTCCTTCTTTCTGCTGCCTATTCTTCCAGAAGCAGGAGGGTATACCTGTCATTTCCTTTCATCTATACATTATATTTCAACTGTGCTAACTATTGTGGATGGGCCACCAAAAATAGGTGCATCGTGTACTTGTGGATATAGTTTCAGCTTCTGCAAATGCTACCCAAGGGCTTGGAAGATATCCTCCTTTTAAGAGAGAGGTAACAATATCTTACAGCTTCATGCTACATAATCTTTATGTTATATTGGCAGCATTAAGTTGTATTAATTAAACTACCATATTTAATTTGATCGACTCCTATCTTCAGATGACTGTTCTTGCTTAGGATCTGGTCATTATGTCACAGTTATCATATTAGTTTCATTTACTACTACGAATCTGTTATTTAAGATTTGACAGAGAATACACTTTCTTTTAAAAAGAAATGAAGTAACATCGTTATTGTGATGTCATTAGCCTGCTTATAATGGTGCTCTACTTTATTTGTTGGGTTTTGATTTCCCCAAGCAACTTGTAAATGCACCAGATCGGTTACTTTTCTTTTCATGTGGTCACATAGTCCCCTCTAAAAATATTTTACCAATTGACATGCATTACTCATACTATTTACCAATTTGAAAAGGAAAAACCATGTACTTTTAAAGAATTGGAGGTTGTGTAGTGAATCTAGCGATTAAATGAAGGAGTTATGCTGCTTGGTTGCACTATTCATTCTAATGTTTTTACTATGCATCTCCTGCATAACTTTCAGGTAGGAGTTTCAGATGGTACAATGCACGAGGCAATGCC
Source organism: Panax stipuleanatus (assembly GCA_020205555.1). Lineage (NCBI taxonomy): Eukaryota > Viridiplantae > Streptophyta > Magnoliopsida > Apiales > Araliaceae > Panax > Panax stipuleanatus. The sequence continues at coordinate 64,208,826 of CM035116.1, forward strand.
AAGGATATCAAAAGCAAATTTAGGATATCAGAATGATGAAGTTTAAGGGTCCAACCTTGATTTCTTTGAAAAAATAATGATAAAGTGGATCTAACATGACGTACAATACATTCCTTCTAGTTCGTTATTCTTTTAGTTTTCTTATGTTAGTTAATAAATATTATAAGTACTATGGTCCTTGGGAGACCAAGATACAATAACAAATTATGTAGTTATCATGACTTGAGCATTATCTATTTATATAGAGTATTGGTTTTAATTATTGACTCTGTGTGCATTAGTTTGAAACTAGTATGAAATTTATATTAATTTGAAATATTAAATTTAATATTTATTATAGCAATTAATAATAATAATAATAAATATGAAATCACTTATTTGAAAATTAATTATAATTTGTAATGATTTTTGATTATATACCAATTAATTTTTTATTTACAAATTTATAATTTGTGAAGTTCTCTCACTAAAATTTTTTCTAGTTAATTAGTTAGTCATTAATGAAGAAATTTTTCTCTCAATAATTTGAAGAAAGATTCTCAATTTATAATTAGTGAAGGAAAATTTTCTCTCATTAATTTTTTTTCTTCACAATATATTTTTTGTGAGAGAATAAAGTCATTCACTAATTTCAAATACTTCTTAAAATATTATTAGTGAAGGAAACCACCATTTCACTAAATAACAATATTCTATTACCAAATATTATTTGTGAATAAAAAGTTATTCACAATATATCTTTCACAAAAAATATTTAGTTACTATTTATCGAAGGATATCCAATTGCGAGGAGGTCTAATGCGAGCAATCGTGTGGAAAAAATATTTCTTCACAATAAATCTCTTGTGAGTGATATATTATGTCTTGTGAAGGATTTGTCCTTCACTAGAGGAAATTTTTGGTGTAGTGGAATACCTCAGTCAGCTTATCACTTGGGTATGGTATTGAATGCTTTTGTATTTTATTGTGATATTCAAACTTTTAGAATAAGTTACAAAGCATAACATAATAGTAAAGTCGTGCTAATTCAAAAGTAGCATGACACATGTTTTGGAACAAAATAAAAGAAAATGTTAATTAAAAACTTGATCATCAATATAAAAATGTAAAAAAAAGATGTCGAAACGTGCTTATTCAGTGTATCTTAATTTTGGGCAACAACTTACCAGTCGTTGCCAAAAAATGTATAAAATATGCAACGAAAAAAAATTATTGACAATGAATGTGGCCCGTATTAGGTAACGAAATATAGCAACAAATTTTTTTTCGTTGCCCACGATGAGGAGAAATCACATCGACAAAAAAAAAAATTGGCGGGTTTTTTTAATTTCCCGCCAACGAATTTGCAACGACCTATGAATTTCGTTACGAAAAATGAAAGCCTTTTACAAACTGTAACGAATGACAAATTTCGTTGCCAAACATGAATTTTTGGTAACGACTTTATAAGACGTTGCCCAAAAAATCGTAGCCAAATATTCATTTTTTGTAGTGTATTGTAGTATTACATAAACAATACACCATTGAAACATTTAGAGATCAAAACACATAACCAGTTAGGAGATTAAGCTTGGTCAAACTACCCCCTAGACATTTACCAAGGCTATTTTTCAGCGTTGAAGAACACCTATAACCACACTTCCCATCGCTAAAGTCTTTTAGCGACAGACTTAAATAAAAATAATTTCAATAAATTAAAATAAATAGAAATAATTATAAAATTAAGTTTTAAAAATTAATTAAAGTTATAATAATTAACTTTTAATATTTTTACAAAAATTACATAAATATTTTATTTATTTAATTATTATTAATAATTAAATTGATTAATAATTTATTTAAAATAAATCATTTATAAATAAAAATTAATTATTTAAAAATGATATAAATGTTCTAAAAATTATATTAAATGGTTATTAATTATTTAAAAATAATACTAAGGTTTTAAAAATTATTCTAAGTGATTATTAATTATCTAAAAATAAAACAATGATTTACAAATCATTCTAATGGATAATTAAGTACATAAAATTATTATAAATGATAAATAAATTATCTAAAATTATAATAAAGCTTATAAGTAAAGTGTCGACGTTGGGAAAAAATTACGAGTCAAGTTGGACCCGAATCTTTCTCTCTTCCTAAGTTTTGTCTACCCTTATTCTTTTTACTTGTGAAAACAATTTTGAAGGGTTTCTTAGAAAAAGGCCAACATGTATCATGTCGACGATTTGAACATTTTACAGAGTCGTCAGTTAGTAGTTTTAAAATGGTTGTACCAACTCAACCGAGTTTTGTTTTGAAAAAGAGGCCCAATTGCTGGACATTATTGAAACTTGATTTTAAAACCGAAGTTCTAAGTTCGGGGGCTTGGTTAAGTGTGGAGAAGGTGTTAGGCACCCCACAACTCCCGTGTAAACACGGTACCACATCTTTTCAATATTTTCCTTTTAAATATGCAATGTGTGTGTGTGAATGCTGAAAGAAATTGGGCCTATTCTTGATTGATTTGAAAGTATGAACGTGCTTCGTTGAACCTACATACGAAGGGTTTGATTTGATTTGCAAAAGTCTCTTTTTTAGACAAGATTATTGAGATGATGTTTTGAAAGCAGGTTTTCAAACCCTTGCGCTCACGTAGGAATTGAAGCATATGGATACTTCCATTTTTTATCTTTTCAGCCTTTTAGCTCAATTTGAATGGTGATTGTCAAGCTGCGAAGCATCCTCGACCACAGAATATATACAAGTGTTGGTATTCTCATGGGCATGACAGCCATTGGAGTGACTCTGACATGACAAACTATATTTTTACTATGTTGAGACCTTAAACCCGAATAACCGTTTTAAGGTCTTTTTGATGTACATTTTTATAGAAAAATTGGCAGGGCACATTTGAAAAGTGGTGTTTGTCCATCATGGGAATCAGATTCTGATCAGTTTGATCATGAATCCCACGATTTCTAGGCTCACAAAGAGAAGCCAATAAAACCTGCACAGTTCAAATATGCACAAAAAATATATACTTATATCCTGATGTCGCCAGAACCAAGGATTCATCAGTAAATCCTGGCTCACGAGTAGCCGAAGCGTCTCGTTCCCACTAGATAGCGATCTAAGGGCCACGAGATTGCTTTCATAACTGAAACTAGAAAAATTCCTTGATTTAAGTAAATCTCAGCCATTCTAGCTTCCCAATTCCGTCTGGACATATTTTGAACCATTTGAAAGCTAGAATTAGCAAGATTTAAAGAAAACTAGTTCGTCCAAAGAGATGTCAGTGCCGATATATATATATATACGAAAGCTGTAAAGGGTGATGGGTTTGCACTCCGATGTCCGGACTGGAATGTATATATATATATATATATATATATATATTTATAAAAGTTGTAAAAAGCCACGGAGTAATATATATATATAAAAGCGGTAAAGGGTGATGGCACTCCTATGCCCGGACTGGAATGGAATATATATATATATAAAACCTGTAAAAAGTCACGGAGTAATCCAAGCTGGACAGAATTGAAATATATATATATATATATATATATATATATATATATAAAAGCTATAAATGAGCCACGAAATTGTCCAGGCTCAGCAAAAAGTAAATATATATAAAAAAAAATAGTAAAGGGCGATGGACATTCTATCCTTTGCCAGGACAGAAATGTAAGTGTATATATATATATATATATATATATATATTTATAAAAGTAGTAAAAAGACCACAGAATAATCTAGGCCAAACTAGAATGTAAAAAGTTAATATATATAGTTAGTATATATATATTAGATCAATAAAAAGTCCACGAAGTAGAAATTCAGGCCCAAATAAATCAAAAAATAAATAAATATATATATAGTTATATATATAATAGCAGTAAACTACCACAGATTTGACATCCGGGCTTGACAGAATTGAAAAATTAGTATACATACAGTTAAATATATACATTAAAAAGCCAAACCCGAACTGGGAAGATAACCCAGTCCGGCGAAGTTGCTACAAACGCGGATATATATATATATATATATATATATATATATATATATATATATATATATATATATATATATATATATATATAAGCTGTTAGAAGCGACGGATCGACGATCCGAGTTGTAGAAATGCCAGAAAATAAGTTTATGTACGAAAATGTACAAAAAATAAGCAAAAACGGCCACAGAACTGAGCTCTGGGCATAATCAGAAAGTGAAACTTAACATGTAAATGTATAAAAGTGCAATGAAGTAATATAAACTTTCTAATCGTAAAAATACTCACAATGGACTACTACACGGGTTTTTTGCCAAATCGTAGGCTTTAAACGTCCGTTTCTACCGATTAATTTTTGATATGTGGTAGTATATGAGTATATCTACATGTTAGAGTAATAAAATTTGGGTTTGAGGTACAAGAGTGGGGCTGAGAAACCAAACGAGCAGAGGTTCAGAGCGTTTTTCTATATAAAATGAGTTGGGGGTGCACCTATATATATAGACCCGGTGGAAACGGCTATACCTGCGGCAGCCGCAAGTAGAGGTGTGGTTTCACGTGGCAGGGCCCACATGGCGGGTCCCGTTCCACGAAGTACGTGCACTCCGAGCAATGCGAGGTCAGATTCAAAACTTTCTAACTTTTGATCGGAGCGTCCGTTTGAGGCGTGCTATACCTTTCCGAAAAGCCCTAGCCGAGAGTGTCGCAATGACATGGGAGTAAAATTTTTTTGAGTCCAAAAAGATGGCTTCATAACCAGGTCTTTGACTACTCGCAGTTTGTCCGTTGAGCTGTCTTGCGCTGTTTCCACTCAGGATCATTGTTATGGTTATTTCTGACCTTGGTGGCATCAATTCGGCTCAAGTTTGACCGAATTGGCTTTAAGTTGGTAAAATAACCATTTTGCCCCTCCTGGGGTTGCCTTTAGTGCTGGCATGGCCTTCGGCTGACTTCTCGAGGTTGTCTCCGAGGTTATCCCAGCCGATTCTTGTTTGTCCTCAGGGTTATCTCTGAGGGTGACTTGGTTCTTCCAGGCTTGTCCATGGAGATGATGTGAGGCTTTGGGGTTGTCTTCGAAGTTGATTTGACCTCTTGAGTTGAGATCGGGGTTGACCCGTATCTCCTGGGTTGAGAGGTTGACCTGTACTTCCCGTGTTGAGATCGGGGCTGACCTATGCCTCCCGGGTTAAGATCGGGGCTGGCTTGTACTTCTTGGGTTGAGATCGGGACTGACCTGTACTTCCTAAGTTGAGACCGAGGCTGACCTGTACCTCCCGGGTTGAGACCGGGGCTGACCTGTACCTCCCTGGTTGAGACCGGGGCTGACCTGTACTTCCCGGGTTGAGACCGGGGCTGAGCTGTACCTCCCGGGTTGAGACCGGGGCTGACCTGTACTTCCCGGGTTGAGATAGGGGCTGACCTGTACCTCCTAGGTTGAGACCAGGGCTGACCTATACTTCCTAGGTTGAGACCGGGGCTGACCTGTACCTCTCGGGTTGAGACTGGGGCTAACCTGTACTTCCCGGGTTGAGACCGGGGCTGACCTGCACCTCCCGAGTTGAGGCAAGAGCTGACCTGTACCTCCCAGGTTGAGATCGGGGCTGACCTGTACCTCCTGGGTTGAGATCGGGGCTGACCCGTACTTTCCGGGTTGAGACCGGGGCTAACCTGTACCTCCCGGGTTGAGACCGAGGCTGAGTTAAAATAGACGATTTTGCCCTCCTGCAAGGTTAGTAACAGGAATGCAAAAAATTCGAGTGTCTACAACAGGACTGAAGAAAATTTTGAGTGTCTACAGATGCCCCTCTTTAACATGTTCATGCAATGTAGTGGAATGAACAGGATAAAGATTGCTAGACACTAGAAATGCAAATGCAAAGGCAAGGCAATGCATGGCATAATATGTGATGAATGTTAGATGCCTTCGAGGGGTTAGGGTTATCATTTAATGTTTACGTTATTTTCTACTGGGGATAATATTATTCATGATAACCCTTGGGGAAGCACTGTCAGGCGGTTACTGGTAGGATATCACTGATAGGCTATCTCCACTTGTCCTCATCAGTTTCTGCTGGGGATGACGTCATTCATGATAGCCTTGTCGACTCTAATAGGGATAACATTATTGATGCTACCTTAGTTTGAGACCAATGGTTTCCCACGTCTGGCAATACTCTCTGTAAGGCATATTTCCCTTCGGATGGTGCCGTTGTACATTTCTAAAGGCTCCTCCGCTTGGGATATATCTCAGTTACCGAGTTACCTTAATGGATGCTTCCGATGCCTATCCTGACGATAATTTACATCGGTAGTTTGCAACAGGGGGTTGAATCACCAATCCTTCTTGGTGCTCCCTCAGAGGATGTGTATAACAGATTCCATCATCTGTGCTTTGTGGGGATAGATTAATATACAGTTTTTGCCACCAGATCATTCCCGACGCTTCGCTGGAGTTGAGCCAACGGCTGAACTGTCACCGGTCTGTACCCGACATTTCACTGGGGCCTGGGGTTGAGCCAACGACTGAACTATCACCGGTCTGTACTCGACGCTTCGCTGGGGTTATGCCAACGGCTGAACTGTCACCAGTTTGTACCCGACGCTTCGTTGGAGTTGATCCAACTGCTAAACTATTATCGGTCAGTACCCGACGCTTCGTTGGGGTTGTGCCAAAGGCTGAACTGTCACTGGTCTGTACCCGACGCTTCATTGGGATTGTGCCAACGGATGAACTGTCACTGGTCTGTACCCGACGCTTCGTTGGGGTTGTGCCAACGGCTGAAATGTCATCGGTCTGTACCCGACGCTTTGCTGGGGTTGAGCCAACGGCTGAACTGTCATCGGTCTATACTCGATGCTTCATTGGGGTTGTGCCAATGGCTGAACTATCACCGGTTTGTACCCGACGCTTCGTTGGGGTTGTGCCAACGGCTTGAACTGTCATTGGTCAGGACCCGAAGCTTTGCTGGGGTTGACCCAACGGCTGAACTGTCACCGGTCTGTACCCGATGCTTCGCTGGGGTTGAGCCAACGGCTGAAATGTCATCGGTCTGTACCCGACGCTTCGAAAGTGGCATTTTTTGGTAGTTTTTTGGCAGTTTTTCAGTAGTATTCATCATTGGTCCCCGGATATTGCTTTGGGATGACTACCAATGGCTTTCATGAAGTTCCACCCTTTGTCAGGAATGCGCTGCTTAAACACATAATTTCAGGACAAACCGCTTAATTGCGTAACACTTTTTTCTCAGATTTAACTTTTCAGCTCATGTAAAATTCGTTTCAACTCGAACTGGACCCAGCCGGAGGGAGTGGGACCCACCCTAGGGAGCCATAGGTGGGCTCGCTCCTTCCTGCAGTTTTAAAATGGGCAGCGGGAGCTCACATAAGTCATTTTCAGTTTTGATTTTCTATGGAAATCCGATTTTCTTTTTCAGATCTACGGAGTTCGGGCAGCTTTTTTCAGATTCCGTTAGCGGCCACACGTTCTTCATGTCTCAGGTGACGTTTTCATCCCTTCTTTTCCAGTTTTAACCGGTAGAATTGTGTAAACCACAGAGGGTACTTTTGAACGTAATGTGTCAAAAATGTATGCTTATATGACTTGATAAAAATTTTCTGACTCCATAAGTATGCATATTTTACTGCAATGCACGTTTTGATGTAAGAAAATTTGAATTCTGAGACAGTCAATTTCTGCTCTTTTTGATCAGTTTACTCATCCTTTTTGAGGCCTAGTGAGCCTGGATTTTTAACTAAAAATGTCAACAACCATGTGAAGTCTATTTTTGATTTTTTTTCATAAATATGAACTATTTCTATTTTTGGGAAGGTGTGCTACTGAATGGCCACCTAGACATACCTGTGTGCATGCGGACAGTCCATTTTATAAAGGAGACTCTGGCAAAAAATTTTCAAAAGCCTGAGCATTTAATAAACATGCAATTTTGACTCTACTGAGGATTTTAACTGACCCATGCATGTTTTAGGATTTAAAAGTGCATAAAATACTGATTTTAATTAATAAGCCACAAGTTTTAGGCTTACCTCACCCTTTCTGAGGTGATTTGGAGACTTTGTCCAGGTGATGGACCGAGATAGACCCGAGAGTGCAAGTAGGGTTATTTCAGGAGTTAGACGGAGAATAGCCTCAATTGTTCCTTAGCCACGGCCAGCCTGATCGTTTAGTAGATTAGCTGAGTCATTGATCCGTCCGATCCGGGCTGAGCCGCCGGTTGACATAGATGATGAGGAGGCTCCATTTGCTGCTCCTACCCCAGCTCAGGCTCCACGTGTGGAGCTCCCAGGAATTTTTGTGCCAGTCTAAGATCTGCTGGGAGATTTGAGTCACCATCCATCAAGGTTCCTTCATGCCAACGAGGTGACCGAAGTTTCCTTATTTCTGGATTTTCTTTCTTTCTTTTACCATTCTCGGGGCACAGGTTTGATATGGGCTGGCTTTGCAGGTTCTTGGCTTCACACAGCCTCGAGGGAACTGGTTTAATGTGTATTCTCTTTATCACACTCTACACTAGGATTACAGGGACATTGTTGACACCTGGGGGTTTCAGGCGTTCTTTTCTATCCTTCCCCGTCGTTGCCCCTAGGGTTTTATGAGGGCTTTGTCTGAGCACTGGTTCCACCAGACTCAGTCTCTCCACTTGCTGGATTGCGAGGTGATGATGACGCCGATGGATTGGAGGTTCATCACCGGGATAGAGTTTGAGGGTGAGCCAGTGCCTGTTGTAGCTGACATTACACCCACTTCCGTCCGATCACTGCTGGGCGTTCCTATGACAGCGATCAAGGGTCGAACGGTCCGATCTGGTCCCTTGAGTGTAGATGCCCAGAGTGGGGCTTTGCTTGAGCCTCTTCCTGATGATCAGAGGGTTAGGGATCGCATCCTGGGGCGATTGTTTTTGGTGATCATTAGGGGTTGTTTCCTGGCGGATAACTCTGCGACGGTGTCCTTTGCCCTGGTCAGTGCCACTCGACATGTGGAGCTCCTCAGTGACTTTGATTGGGGTACCTACATATTTGCCTATTTTCTTCGAGGTATGCGCATGTGCTTGGAGGGTGTGACAGAGGCTTGGTTATGGTTCTACCCATTCCTGCTGGTGAGTACATCTTTCTTGTACCTTTTTGATTTCTGCATTTATATTTGTCAGTCCTAGTCACTGAGGACTTTTGTTATTTACATGGCCAGTTTTGGGCATATGAGAGGCTTCCTGGCATACGTCCCGCCACTACTTTGGGCCTGGAGACTTATCCTCGGGGACAGCGTTGGCACCACTCCACATTAACGGAGGTCCCTGTAGCTGAGGAATTCACCCATTCCCGCCTGTAGCTTGAGCTTTTGACAGTCGGATCGATCTCATGGGTACCATATACCTCAGACTTTTTGACAGTCGGGTTTGAGGGAGGCTTCCCTACTGGCCGAGAGTTTGCATTATCTACCCGCAGAGTCCCATTTTTAACAGAGGGAGGTTGGGAGCTCTATTTAGGAGAGTGTGCTATTAGGAGCATCATGGGGCAGATCCACATTCCCTTTATTCCTCCTGCTTGGCATCATTGGCCACTAGTTCAGCCGCTCACAGACATCCCTATGGAGGGCGTAGATGACTTTATCCTGTCAGAGGGTCCTTATAGCCAGGAGGCATTTAGCTACTGTTGGAGTCCTCGCACTATTGGGGCTCAGACTTGTGCTACCCAGTTCATGGCAAATATGGTGTCGGGGTCTGTGATGATGACAGACTGGATAGCATGCCTTCAAGAGCCTACCCACTTGGACCAGATTACAGGACTGACCCAGCAGTTGGAGAGAGCTCATTTGTTTATCAGGCATCTTAGCCGAGATTCATCAGACCTTCTTTTGATCTTTCTGGCTCTGGAGCGGGCCATTCCACAGGTCCATTTTCTAGCAGTTATACAGGGGCTGATCCTCCCTTGTACCGCCCTGACATTTCTGATGGTCGAGACTTTGTGACTCAGGAGGAGATGGAGCAGGTTAACAGCCTAAGTGTAGATATTTTGGATATTTTTGGATAGCTTTTGTTGCTATATATTTTGATAGGCCACTGTTTTGCTATTGGGCGGCTGTGCCCCATTTTGATAGGCCACTGTTAGTAGTTGGGCGGCTGTGCCCCATATCCCTGTACTTTTATTTTGGATTGTATTACCAGACAGAGATGATGCTTGCAGTAGATAGTTTATTATAGATATGCATGATATTTCCTATCTATTGCATCATGTTTATCATTGTCATTATGTATGTATTATGCCATGGATATGCACTTAGACAGATGAGTTTAGATTTGACCCCTGGATGGTCTTGTGATATTGTGATACAGATGTCGTCATCAACAGTCAGCCGCATCGAGCATTTACCACCATCCGTGGTGGCATCGTCCTTGAGGTCGTGGTATGATATCTTGCCCTTCCCAGCCAGAAGGACAGTGGATCAGATGTTAGTGCATTTATTGGCCCTTGTGGACTTCCAAGTTCTATATGGATTCATAGATGGACTTTTATTCTATTGGATACCTGAGAGGTAGGTTTTCTGCTTCGGGAGGCACGAGTTGACTCTGACTTTGGAGTACGAGCGGCTTACTGGTCTGGCTTTGGACTTGCCTTGTGCTCGCACTGCTATTAGTGATATGAGGAGACCGTTCCTGTGGATGTTGGCTCTACGTTAGAGTGTAGTCACATATGAGATTATTTCTGGAAGTGTGATCTCTATTGACTTTTTGATCGATCGTTTCGGTAAACTGGACAGCTACGATCGACACGCTGGGGGTTTTATCATCTCGGCTGAGAAGTGGCATTCAGCCAGGATAGATGTTTTGCTGATGTGCATCGTGGCCTATATATATATGCCACTATATTTGAACCATTTGGGCATTGGATTGATGGTCGTGATCCGTGCCCTTAGACAGGGTTGCACTGTTGTGCCGATGATATTGGCCGAGACATTGAGGTCAGCTACCTATTGCAGTACCCATCCAGGGGGGGTTTTAGAGGTAGCTCTATCTTATTGTATGTATGGCTCATGACCCATTTGCGCCGGATTGGCTTCTTCAGACATCAGGGGTACTGCTTCACCCACGAGATAGCTATGTCCTACTCCTTTCAGCCAGCGGAGTGTTCAGATGTAGAGACGTGGTCAGCTTTTCTGTCAGATATTAAGCATCTTTTTTTGATTCTACCATGATTAGGGCTAGTCTCCCATTATAGCTTCATCACCCATGCATCTGACATGGACTACTTGCCCCTAGCAGGATTGAAAGGGGTGACCATTTACCATCCGTTGGCAGTTATGGGTCAGTTTGATCAGTTCCAGAGTCTGCACCAGTTTGAGGGGGCCATTGATCAGCGGATGTCAGCTTCTTCTATGTCATCAGCCGACCTGATCAGAATTTATGAGTGTTAGACTCATAGGGAGAGGGTTGATTTCTCTACTAGCCATCCGGATCGTTCTCCAGAGTTATCAGTGTGGTTGGAGGCTGATATAGCAGCAGCCGCAGTCATCCAGTCAGCTCCAGTTGTGGATTTAGATGAGAATGAGCCTATAGAGGATCCTGATTCTCCTACGGAGGATGATTTGTTCATGGATCTGACAGCAGCCTTAGTTAGTGACCCACCGATCATTCCTACTGGGACAGGTCCAGCTTTGGCAGATTCACTAGTTAGGATGACCTTCGAGAGAGATCTGGCTAGGGCGCTGATGTTGACTGCCCTGTCTGGTAGAGATATAGCTTTTGCTGATAGAGATGAGGCTCAAGCCACTCGGAATACGACATTGGTCGAGAGAGATGATGCTCGATCTTCTCGAGATACTGCTTTTGACAAGATTGAGGAGACTTTGATTGCCCGGGATGCTACTTTGTAGAGAGGGATGAGGCCATAGCTTCTCGAGATTTCCACATTGCCGACAGTACTGATAGTAGTGTGCATACAGGCCAATTATGTATGATGATAAAGTACATACTTTGTAAACAATCTTATTTATTTATTAATAAAATATTCATTTATTAAAGGCATTTAATTATCTACATGACGCTGTTTTTATAATATGTAAATAACCCATAGTTTTAAGCAATGCTTTTAGAATCATGATGATGATCATGCTAATGAGATCTAAATTCATAGAAAGCTCTAAAACTAAAATAGTTCCCAATCGTGGGATTACTAAAAAAGGGGATTAGTAAATCCGGATAGATTGGTACATATGTTGCTTGCTCATTGGATGAGGATGATTGATCTCATGATCATTTGTGTAGAGACACTAAAGCAAGTATGTAGGTACTTATTGGAGAATAAGTTCACTGAACGTGACTCGCTATGGAATACCTAATGGAGTTTTACTCGCCTGTCAATAGGAATTCCTAATGTGATAGTAGTACAAGTGATCCTTAGACTTGAGATCATCATAGTATCTTGTATGTAATGAATTATACTTTGACTTATTCCTTAAAACCCTTTAGGGTATATAAAAGGGTATGCTTGGGTATAATGAGTTACATATGGAGATAATGAATGATCAATAAAGAATCTACCACCTTTAGTAAAAGAGAAGATATGTCCTATGTGATTCGTTAAATGACAATCCAGGAATCATTGGCCAAGGTAAAATGAAATTAGAAAGGAAGTTTCTAATTTGCATTATTTGGAGTTGTGCATTTTCTAATCGAAATACATATAATTAAATAAAATAAGATTTGACAGTAAATTCATATCTTATATTTAATTGGGACATTGTATGGTGGAAGGATTGAATTGTATTATAACTATTTACTCACAGGTTCTTTTATGATTAATGTTGAAATCTATAAAAGTCGTTGATCGCTAGGGAGGCTTATCCCTATTGTAGAATAAATATTATTTATTTAAATAGATTATTAGTTTAATTTATTTATTTAAATAAGATTAGAATTGTTCTAATGATTTATTCACAACCGGTTTAATATAGAGAACCTAAAGGGTCACACCATAAAAGGAAGAATAATTATTTAAAAAGGTAATGTCATAATCATAATAATGCATTAAGTGTAATTAATTTAATCTATAGTGATAGAATAAATTAAATAGCTTAATAGTTTATTATTTAATATTTTGGAAATATTAAATAATAATTAATAAGAGGAGTCTTATTAATATTATTACAATTATTATTATTTTAATTTCTAAAGGAGTTTAGTAATTAATTTAATATTAGTACTCTCATTTATTCCTAATAAGATTAGGAGACAAATTAATTAAATGAATTTAATTAATTATTCCCCATGTGGTGGGAAGCCTAAATTAATTAAAGAAGTTTAATTAATTAAATAAAATCCCATGTCTAATAGGATTAGAAGGGTTGACCAATATCTATATAAGAGGAGTCTTATAATAGATATCAGTTGATGAAATTCCAATTGTTGGAGAGTATTCCTTTTCTATAGAGGATAGAAAACTAAGCCAACCACCCTCCTTCTTGATAATTCATCTTCCTTGGTGGATCACCTCTAGAGGCCAAACACTTGGGTGGCTAACGTTGATCAAAGGAAGGAATCTAATCCGAAAATTCAAGGAGATCACGAAGAACAAGGAGTTGAACTCGTACCTGTGGAAGCTTCGTTCTACAAGGGTATGATTCCATAACTTCTTATTTATCGTTTTAAATTAATAATTTGCATACAGGATGATCCGGGTAATGGTTTTGTAGAAATTTTTTTAAACTCTGATATACCATGCTTCTGCTAATTTTTGCAATTTGATTGCATCACGATTTCAGTACAAACCCAACAGTGGCATCAGAGCCAAACCTTTATGCAATTATTAATTGTTTTGATTTCATATTATATGGGTATGTATTTAGAATAATTTATTGGGCATAATTAATTGTATAAAATTATTTTATTTTTTTTTGAAAGAAAAAGAAAACGGAAAGCGTCTTTTAATTCCAAAATGAAAAGATTGCGAAATCATTTTTTTGGAGCGAGCCACGTTACTAGCAAATTCGCGAATTAAAAATATGTTTGATCCGTGCTTGCATTCACGTTATATAATATATAAATATATACTTATTATAACGTAATGTATAAAGTATATATATAATATGCTACCGGTAAGCTTTATAAAGAAAGTGCTGCAGGAATGGTTTGAATTCAAAAGGTGATCTAGGATTCCTAATTAATTGGCAGGATTATATATATATTATTAATAATTTTATAATTTAAAATAAAGAGTTTATTTTAATCTTGAAATTGGATTTCATGCAATTTAAAATTGCTCATTAAATGATACTCATATATATATGGAATAATTTTAATTTATGAGATGAATATTTATTTATTGATGCATATGTTGATGTGTATAATAATAAATGGGGTTGATTATGGACTATTGACCAATATGATTGGATTTTATTTTGGATGAATGCTTGAATGAATGGATTTTATAAAATGGGGTCTGCGTACCTCGTCTTCCCTAGTTTTATTCTCGATGTAAATTATATCTCATTCCTATGTATTTCCCCTTGACTGCTGATCAAGTTTTCTATTTAAATTAAATAGTTTAATGTAATAGAAATAGTTAGAATTATCTTGAAGAAATTGGAGACCAAGGAGAAAGGAGCGCGTGAAGACCCATTTGTATGGAGCCCGGGTTTAAATGTAATAGTTACGTTTAAATTTAAATTTTTGTACTCCTAGGTTTGACCTTTTGGTTCACTTGGTGGCTCTAGTAAACCAAACTAGAATAAAAGTCCATAATCAATCCGGGTAGAATATAGTATTCTATATTGCACGCTAAATATTATATATATTATATTTTATGCAAACATGCTTCGCACGTTTAATAAAATGACGCGTATTTTATATATATATGTGCATGTGCGCTAAACAAGATGAGACAAATAATAACAAACCCCTCAAAGAAATAATATTAAGTCCGAAGCGTTCAAATGATATTTGGAATATCGAACGTCGCCTTCTAGCATGATAAATTAATAGAGTATTAAATATTTAATATGAGCTTGTTGTGCTATCCACAAGGCGAGTATTGCGTATTTAAGATGTTAATTAATCACATTTGATGCTTATGAAGAAAATTGAACGATTTAGTCTTGTTGTGCTATCCATAAGGACGAACATTTTTCTTTTTTGAATTTATGGAAGTGCTAGGCTGGACTTAACTTAAATCATTTTAGTTCGGATGTGCACATACTTGACCATTATGATTTAAGAGGCAAAATAAAAGGAATTACATGGTGATGTAATTGACAAGAGTTGTCTACTTATTTATTTGTATATCGCTTGTTGTGCTATCCACAAGGTTATATACATTTGAAATGGGATCCTTATTCTCACTAGCAAATCTTTAATTAAATGTTGCCGAACTATATAAGTGAGGGTAATATAGTTTGATGAAAATAGTAGGAGATACCAATTTAAAATAAAGACCTAAATTTATTTTGGTATGTAAAGTTAATAAAATGAATGTTTGCTAAAATATTGTTTTCTTTCACATGCAGAATTTTAAAAATGTCTAAATCACTAATCTCACTACGAAGCATACTTGATGCAAACAAGCTTACCGGGCCGAATTATGAGGACTGGATAAGAAATCTGAGAATTGTTCTCACTGCTGAAAAGATTTCTTATGTCCTAAATTCAATTGTCCCTGAATCTGTTTCGAAAACAGCCTCTGAGGAAGAGATTGCCACTTTCAATAAGTGGCAAGATGATGCATCTGTGGCTCAATGCATCATGCTCGCATCCATGAATAACGAGCTTCAGCGTCAGCACGTAAACATGGATGCTCCTGCTATGCTGCTTCACCTCAAGGAGTTGTATGGTGAACAGAGTAGGACTGCTAGATATGAGATATCTAAGGAGCTCTTCCGATCTCGGATGACCGAGGGTACTGCCGTCGAGACTCAAGTCCTAAAGGTGATCAATTTGATTGAACGCCTTGGATAGCTGGGGTTCGTCATGGATGGGGAGCTGAGTCAAGACTTGGTCTTGCAGTCACTCCCTGAGACCTTCTCGCAGTTTGTGGTTAATTTTCACATGAATAAGCTAGATGTCAGCTTGCCTGAGCTGCTTAACATGCTAAAAATTGCAGAAGGTCACTTCCCATCCAAGAAGAACCATATCTTGATGGTGGATTCTTTCAATAAAAGGAAGAGGCCCAAGGTATCTTCTGAAAAGAAGAAATCCAAGAAGGCTAAGGGAAAGGGGAAAGAAAAGGAACAAAAGAAACCTGAACCAGTTAAAGGAATGTGCTTTCATTGCAACAAGCCGGGACATTAGAAAAGGAACTGCAAGAAGTATCTAGCAAAGAAGAAGCTTGGAGAGCTTCGACTTCCAATCAAGGTTTGTTTATGATTGAAATTAATTTTTTTGAAAGTCATAATTCTACTTGGGTATTGGATACCGGCTGTGGTTCTCACATATGTAATACTGTGCAGGGACTGGTCAGAAGTAGAAAGCTGAACAATGATGAGGTGATCCTACGAGTGGGGAATGGAGCAAAGGTTGCTGCATTAGCTGTAGAAACTTATTATTTAGCAATGCCTTCGGGCAAGTCCATTTATCTTAATAATTGTTATTATGTTCCGAATATTATTAAAAATATTATTTCAATTTCTGTATTGGATATGGAAGGATTTAACGTTGTTATAGAGAACAATAGTTGTTCTATTTATAAAGACGATGTTTTATATGGTATTGGAAATTTGTGAAATGGACTTTATACACTTGACTTACAAGAAAATATATTTCAAATTGAACAAACTAAGAAAAGGAAAAGAGATGGTATTAATTATACCTACATGTGGCACTGTAGACTCGGTCATATTAATGAAATAAGATTATTCAAGTTGCATAAAGATGGGCTCCTCGAGTTATCCGATTATGAATCATATCTAACTTGTGAATCTTGTCTCATGGGTAAAATGACTAAATCTCCTTTTAGTGAAAAAGGAGAAAGAGTTACAGAGTTGTTGGCATTGATTCACACAGACGTTTGTGGACCTATGATAACAAGTACACGGGGTGGGTATTCTTATTTTATTACTTTCACTGATGATCACTCAAGATTTGGATATGCGTATTTAATGAAATACAAGTCAGAATCATTTGAAAAGTTCAAAGAGTTCAGAAGTGAAGTAGAGAAACAAACGGGCAAGAGTATAAAGATACTTCGATCAGATCGAGGTGGAGAATACTTAAGCGGTGAGTTTCTCAATTGTCTCAAAGAAAATGGTATAATCTCACAATGGACTCCTCCAGGTACACCACAGTTAAATGGAGTATCTGAAAGGAAAAATCGAACACTGTTGGACATGGTTCGATCCATGATGAGTTTTACCGACCTTCCAATTTCCTTTTGAGGATATGCCCTAGAAACGGCTGCATACCTACTTAACAAGGTACCTACCAAATCCACCCCAAAGACTCCATATGAGATGTGGAAGGGGAGGAAACCAAATCTTAAGCATGTTAAGACTTGGGGTTGCCCAACCTATGTTAAAAAGTTTGAAAATGATAAGCTACAGACTAAATCCGATAAGTGTAGATTTGTGGGATACCCTAAAGAAACTTTAGGGTATTATTTCTATCATCCAACTGATCAAAAGGTGTTTGTTGCGAAATATGCTGCCTTCTTGGAAAAGGAGTTTATCCATGAAGGGGTCAGTGGGAGTAAGATATATCTTGAAGAAGTTCAAGAACCACAAATTACCACGGATCAAAGTCAGGTACTTGACCAAGTAGAAGAACCTACTATACCACACCCTGTTCGTAAATCTGGAAGAGTACCGAAGATACCTGAGAGGTATGGATTCGTTATAGAGGATGATGATGAGGTACACATCATGAATGATGATGATCCATTGAATTACGAACAGGCTATGAGTAATAAAGACTCAGGGAAATGGCTTGAAGCCATGAAATCCGAAATGGACTCCACGTATGAAAATAAAGTATGGATTTTGGTTTCACCACCTTAAGGCATTAAGCCTATTGGGTGTAAATGGGTCTTTAAAAGAAAGATTGGAGCGGACGGCAAGGTAGAGACCTAAGGCCCGACTGGTTGCAAAAGGTTTCAAACAAAGACAAGGAGTTGACTATGATGAAACCTTTTCACCAGTAGCTATGCTCAAGTCCATTCGGATTTTGCTTGCAATTGCAGCTTATAACGACTATGAGATCTGGCAGATGGAAGTGAAAATGGCTTTCCTCAATGGAAAACTTGAGGAGGATGTGTATATGACACAGCCAGAGGGATTTGTTTCAAAGGTTGGAACAAATCAAGTTTGTAAGCTGCAACGATCCATTTATGGATTGAAGCAAGCTTCTCGTAGATGGAACATTCGTTTTGATGAGACAATCAAAGAGTTTGATTTTATTAAAAACGACGATGAACCATGTGTGTACAAGAAGGTTAGTGGGAGCGCAGTTTCATTCCTTGTATTATATGTTGATGAAATATTACTGATAGGGAATGACATTCCTATGCTACAATCGATTAAAATCTGGTTATCTAAACACTTCTCCATGAAGGACTTGGGAGAAGCATCCTATATTTTGGGGATAAAGATCTATAAAGATAGATCTAAAAGGATGCTTGGTTTATCCCAAGGAACGTACATTGATGCAATGCTAAAGAGATTTAGCATGGAAGATTCCAAAAGAGGTCTCATGCCGATGAGCCATGGAATACATCTCTCCAAGAAACAGGCCCCAAAGACACCTGAGGAGAGAGACCGTATGAGTAAGATCCTTTATGCTTCTGCAATAGGATCTATCATGTACGGTATGATATGTACTAGACCGGATGTTGCTCATGCACTTAGTGTAACGAGCAAATACCAGTCGAATCCAGGAGAAGAGCACTGGAAGGCAGTGAAGAATATCCTAAAATACTTGAGAAGGACTAAGGATATTTTTCTTGTCTACGGTGGGTCTGAATTAAAACTCGAGGGCTTCACAGACTCAAGTTTTCAAACAGACCAAGATGACAGTAAATCTGTTTCGGGGTATATTTTTACCTTGAACGGAGGCGCAGTGAGTTGGAAGAGTTCCATGCAGCAAAAAGTTGCTGATTCAGTGACAGAGGCAGAGTATATAGCTGCAAGTGAAGCTGCAAAGGAAGCTGTTTGGATGAAGAAGTTCATAACTGAACTTGGTGTGGTTCCTAGCATTGGAGAAGCAGTTCCCGTTTACTGTGACAACACAGGAGAAGTTGCATAGGCTAAGGAACCCAGGTCTCATCAGAAATCTAAACACGTGTTGCGGCGATTTCATTTGATCAGGGAGATCATTGAAAGAGGAGACGTCACCTTGGAGCGTGTAGACTCTCAAGACAACATTGCAGATCCATTTACTAAAGCTTTAACACAACAGCAGTTTGATCGTCACTTAGAGAAGATGGGTATGAGATACTATGGCGATTGGCTTTAGTGCAAGTGGGAGATTGATAGTAGTGTGCATACAAGCCAATCATGTATGATGATAAAGCACATACTTTGTAAACAATCTTATTTATTTATTAATAAAATATTTATTTATTAAAGGCATTTAATTATCTACATGGTGCTGTTTTTATAATATGTAAATAACCCATAGTTTTAAGCAATGCTTTTAGAATCATGATGATGATCATGCTAATGAGATCTAAATTTATAGAAAGCTCTTAAACTAAAATAGTTCCCAATCGTGAGATTACTAAAAAAGGGGATTAGTAAATCCGGATAGATTGGTACATATGTTGCTTGCTCATTGGATGAGGATGATTGATCTCATGATCATTTGTGTGGAGACACTAAAGCAAGTATGTAGGTGCTTATTGGAGAATAAGTTCACTGAACGTGACTCGCTATGGAATACCTAATGGAGTTTTACTCGCCTGTCAATAGAAATTCCTAATGTGATAGTAGTACAAGTGATCCTTAGACTTGAGATCATCATAGTATCTTGTATGTAATGAATTATACTTTGACTTATTCCTTAAAACCCTTTAGGGTATATAAAAGGGTATGCTTGAGTATAATGAGTTACATATGGAGATAATGAATGATCAATAAAGAATCTACCACCTCTAGTAAAAGAGGAGATATGTCCTATGTGATTCGTTAAATGACAACCCAGGAATCCTTGGCCAAGGTAAAATGAAATTAGAAAGGAGTTTCTAATTTGCCATTATTTGGAGTTGTGCATTTTCTAATCGAAATACATATAATTAAATAAAATAAGACTTGACAGTAAATTCATATCTTATATTTAATTGGGACATTGTATGGTAGAAGGATTGAATTGTATTGTAACTATTTACTCACAGGTTCTTTTATAATTAATGTTGAAATCTATATTATTTGGAAAGTCGTTGATCACTAGGGAGGCTTATCCCTATTGTAGAATAAATATTATTTATTTAAATAGATTATTAGTTTAATTTATTTATTTAAATAAGATTAGAATTTTTCTAATTGATTTATTCACAACCGGTTTAATATAGAGAACCTAAAGGGTCACACCATAAAAGGAAGAATAATTATTTAAAAAGGTAATGGCATAATCGTAATAATGCATTAAGTGTAATTAA
Organism: Panax stipuleanatus; assembly: GCA_020205555.1. Classification (NCBI taxonomy): domain Eukaryota; kingdom Viridiplantae; phylum Streptophyta; class Magnoliopsida; order Apiales; family Araliaceae; genus Panax; species Panax stipuleanatus. Next base: position 64,229,416 of record CM035116.1, read on the forward strand.
TTTAATCTATAGTGATAGAATAAATTAAATAGCTTAATGTTTATTATTTAATATTTTGAAAATATTAAAAAATAATTAATAAGAGGAGTCTTATTAATATTATTACAATTATTATTATTTTAATTTCTAAAGGAGTTTAGTAATTAATTTAATATTAATACTCTCATTTATTCCTAATAAGATTAGGAGACAAATTAATTAAATGAATTTAATTAATTATTTCCCATGTGGTGGGAAGCCTAAATTAATTAAAGAAGTTTAATTAATTAAATAAAATCCCATGTCTAATAGGATTAGAAGGGTTGACCAATATCTATATAAGAGGAGTCTTATAATAGATATCAGTTGATGAAATTTCAATTATTGGAGAGTATTCCTTTTCTATAGAGGATAGAAAACTAAGCCAACCACCCTCCTTCTTGATAATTCATCTTCCTTGGTGGATCACCTCTAGAGGCCAAACACTTGGGTGGCTAACGTTGATCAAAGGAAGGAATCTAATCCGAAAATTCAAGGAGATCACGAAGAACAAGGAGTAGAACTCGTACCTGTGGAAGCTTCGTTCTACAAGGGTATGATTCCATAACTTCTTATTTATCGTTTTAAATTAATAATTTGCATACAGGATGATCCGGGTAATGGTTTTGTAGAAATTTTTTTAAACTCTGATATACCATGCTTCCGCTAATTTTTGCAATTTGATTGCGTCACGATTTCGTACAAACCCAACAAGTACTGCTCTCCGATCATATACTTATGGCCTGGTTGTCGATATGAGTGTTTGCATTGATGATCACAGTGCCACTATGCAGATGGCTGTGGATGTTTTGACCCGCATAGAGGCTGAGGGTATTGCGCTTACAGTGGCTCCTCCATCTTCAGAGAGAGACGCCATGTTAGCACTGCTGTCCCGTTTATCTCTTTGGGTCCATAGGCTAGCTTTGTTTTTCCTCCGCATACTAGATCAGCCAATTTTGTCATGTACAGGATACATTATATATATCAAACATTATTATATATCAGAGAAATATATTTTGATTCACTTCTCTGTTTGGATATGTATTATAATTGCTGAGTGATTTCTACTTCTTTCATGACTTGCTGTTGTTGAGGTATCATGAGCTTCTACTTGATGGACTGACATTGAGATGTCAGAGAATATCTCGGACGGGTCTGTTGATCAGGGAGGCTTGATAGGATTTAGGTTTCGGTGTCTTAGGACTGGTTTTATTATTTTTTTTTCTTGAAGGTCAAACCGCACCATGAATGACTGCCTACGTACTCCCGGGCTGAGGGAGATCAGGTCATTCGTAGTTCAGTCTTTTGTGTGAGAGAGGCTTGAGAAGTGTCTCTTTTAAGTTTGGTTTGATGAGTTTTTGAGTTTTTTATTTGGTTTGACTACACCAGGAATGGCTGTCTACGTACTCCCGGGTTGAGGGAGATCAGGTCATTCATAGTTCCGTCTTCTAGTGAAAACCGAACTGATTTGATTGATTCGCAAGACCAGGATGCTGGTATGCATGTGTCTCAGACATAATACCTTTTTAGGGTGTCTGAGTTGATGAGTTGGGGAAATTCACTCCCGTCCATCTCTTGCAATCTGATAGCTCCTCCTGTCAACACCTCCTTGACAATGAATAGGCCTTCCCAATTTGGGGAGAACTTTCCTTTGGCTTCGTCTTGATTGGACAGGACTTTCTTCAGCACCAAGTCATTTTTTTTGAATTACTGGATTCAAACTTTCTTGTTGTAGGATCGAGCAATCCTTTGCTGATATAACTGACCGTGAAAAATGGCTGTAGCCCTCTTTTCATCTATCAAGGACAGTTGGTGGTACCGATCTAGCAACCACTGGTCTTCCTCCATATGAGCGTCTATCAACACTCTCAGGGACTCCATTTCTACTTCTATGGGAAGTACTTCTTCCATGCCATAGACCAATGAGTAAGGGGTAGCCCCAGTAGAAGTGAGCATTGACGTCCTGTATGCTAATAGGGTTAGGGGCAAAAGGTCAGGCCATTCTTTGTGATTGGCATACATTTTCTGCATGATTTTCTTGATGTTCTTGTTGGCTCTTCGACAGCACCATTCATCTTGGGCCGATAGATGACGGAATTGAGATGCTTGATGTGGAACTTGCTGCATAGTTCTATCATCATCTAATTGTTTAAGTTCTTGGCGTTGTCTGATACGATCACCTCCGGTTGTCCATTTCGATAGATGACATTATTTCTGATGAAACCAATGATTACCTCTTTGGTGACTTTGTGGAAAGAGGCCGCTTCAACCCACTTGGTGAAGTAATCGATCATGGTGAAGATGAAGCGATGACCATTACTGGCTTTGGGTTCTACTGGACCGATCACATCCATTCCCCACATAGAAAAAGGCTATGGCGAACTCATGTTGTATAGCTCATTTGGAGGAGCGTGGATGGCATTGCCATGTACTTGACATTGATAGCATCTCCTGACATAATCATCACAGTCAGCTTTGAGAGAGATCCAGTAATGCCCTGTTCTTAATATCTTCTTGGCCAGCAGATGACTGCTCATGTGTGGACCACAGATTCCACCGTGTACTTTATCCATCAGTCTCTGAGCTTGCTCTTTATCGAGGCATTGTAACAGGCCTATTTTAGCATCTCTTTTATAAAGTGCGTCTCCGATCAGATAAAACTTCATAGCCATCTTGTGAATCCACTTTTGTTCGGATTGGCTTACCCCAGCGGGTGTAGATCCATCTCGGAGATACTCCTTGATGTCTTGATACCAAGGCTGTTTGATAGGAGGTATTTCATCTGATACTTCTCCAATGTAATTCCTGTATGTCGGGGCCTTCTGGCTTGTGATTTGGATGTCGGGGATCCCACTCCTATCGGATATGCGGATCAAGGAAACCAAAGTTGCTAATGCATCTGCAAAGTCGTTCCTTCCTCGAGAGATATGGATGAAAGTTATGTCTTCAAACTCCATGGATATTTTGATGACCTGCCAATGATAGGGCAGCAAATACAGTTCTTTGGTATAATATGCCCCAGTGGTTTGTCTGATGACCAATTTAGAATCTCCAAAGACCAATAGATGTTGGATACCCATGGATTGGGCTAGTTTCAACCCCATTATGCAGCCTTCATACTCAATCGTGTTGCTGGTGTTGACAAACTACAGTCTGGTGGCCACAGGATATTGTTCTCCTATACCAGAGATAAGGACTACCCCAACTCCGGCTTCTTCCATGTTTACTGCTCCATCGAAATATATTTTCCATGGTTGGACTGCATTTCCTTGAAGACCTTGCTGAATTGTCATAATCCCATCATCCGTGAAATAAGTTTTCAGGGGTTCAAACCTTCCTGACTGTGCTTCGGCTAGTTGATCTGCAATGCCTTGACCTTGGATGAACTTCTGAGTCACGTAGATAATGTCGAACTGTTGGAGGATCAACAGTCATTTGGACAGTCGATAATTTAACATTGGCTTATTGAATACGTATTTCAGCGGATCTATGCAGGATATGAGGTAGGTCGTGTGCCCATGAAGATAGTGTTGTAACCTCATGGCTGCCCATGCTAACGCACAACATGTCTTCTCGATCAGGGTGTACTTCTGTTCACCACTACTGAATCTTTTGCTGATGTAGTCGATAGCTCTCTCCTTGCTACTATCATCTTTTTGTCCTAACATGCAGCCCATTGCATTGGCATTGACATACAGGTACATGAACAGGGGAACTCCGTCCCTTGGGGGTACCAAGACTGGTGCTTCAATCAGCTGCTTCTTGATGGTAAGGAAGGCTTTCTGACAATCCTCATTCCATTTGGCGGAGGAATTCTTCCTTAGTAGCTTGAAGATGGGTTCACAAGTTGTTGTGAGCTGGGAAATGAATCGGCTAATGAAATTGATCCTTCCTAGGAACCCGCGTATTTCCTTCTCTGTTCGAGGTACTGACATTTCAATGATGGCTTTAATCTTGGAAGGATCCAGCTCATTGCCTCTATTGCTCACTAGGAATCCTAACAACTTGCCTGATTTGAAGCCAAAAACACATTTGACTGGATTCAGCTTGAGGTTGTACTTACGCAACCTGTTGAACAGCTTCCTGAGATGATCAATGTGATCGTCCTCCTTTCGGGATTTGACGATGATATCATCCACATAGACCTCTATCTCCTTATGCATCATGTCATAAAACAGGGCCATTATGGCTCGCTGATATGTGGCCCCGACATTGATAAGGCTGAAGGACAAACGCCTGTAGCAGAAGGTTCCCCAGGGAGTGATGAAAGCTGTCTTCTCCTTGTCTTCCTCAGCGACTATGATTTGATGGTAACCAGCAAAGCAATCCATAAAAGAATACATGCCATACTGCGCCGTGTTGTCTATCAAGATGTGGATGAAAGATACCGGGAAATTATCCTTTAGGCAGGCTTTGTTCAAATCCCTGTAATCTACACATACTCGTACTTTCCCTCCGGGTTTAGGCACGGGAACTATGTTTGAGAGCCACTCTGGGTATGTTGATACCATGATGATGCCGACTTTGAATTATTTAACAACTTCTTCTTTAACTTTCAGACTTCATTCCGGTTTTAATAAACTGAGCTTTTACTTGACTAGCTTGAATCCATCTTTGATGGGCATTCGATGGATGACAATATCAGTAGACAGGCCAATCATGTCTTTATATGACCATGCAAACACATCCTGGAACTGTGTTACGAGTTCAATCAGTTCGATTTTTTGATCTTGTGTGAGGTCTGTGCCTATCTGGATTTCTTTGAGGTTTTCTGAGGTTCCGATATTGACAGTGGTGGTTTGGTCAAGGATTGGTTTGGATTTGTCTTTGACCCATTCTTTGATCTCCTCAGGCACCTTATAGTCATCTTTCTCCTCTTGATCAACTTCCATCAAGTCGAAGCTCATTTCTACATCAAAGTTGTAGTCAATGTGACAGGTTGGCATCACATCAGCAGAGACAAACAAATCCAATCTTGGAGTCCTGAAAAAACAAAATGCTTTCGCTTTAATATATGCAACTGTTTAATTATACAAAGCATTTAGCAAAGCATGACAAAAAGTTACTACTATAGCTGTGCAATCAAAATAAGCAGTAAATGAAACCATGTTACAAGGCAGATGGATTTTTTGCCCTTTTACCCTTTTTGAATGAGGAAAGGGACGCTGCTCCAGTTGTCCAGGGTTAGATCCTCATGAATAGGAATGATCCAAGATTTTTGGCTGTCTGCCTCATCTCTGATAACGACTAAGACATCCTTCAGATCAAAGACAGGGTTTTTCTTCTAATTGCCTCCCTTCTTTTTCTTGATGCGAGGAATTTGGATCTGATACTCCTCGTTACTGTCTGGGATGTCATCATCCATACCTTCGTAGTGTATGAGAACCCGTATGTTGGCAAATGGGTCTCGTTCTTCGCACAAAAACTTTTCTTTTCCCTTTATGCTCTCCCTTTCAGGCTTTGGGGTCTTTCTCTCACTTATCGGTATGACTGGAGGAAATAACATGGCTGACACAACGGTATGAATCTTCCTCATTGGCTTCACAAATCCAGCATCAGTGAGATTTGGCAATAGTATAGTGGCAGCATGAGCTTTTGGATGCTTGTGTGGGTTCCGATGGTTTGACCTGGATGAATAACCCAATCCGGCTCTCCCTGACTGAATCGGGATTTACACCGGGCTCTTGATTCCTTGTTGATTATTTCCTAACCCTTCTCCAGGGCAAAAACCCAAGGATACCATCTCCTGGCCCACTGTCATCACTTCGGGGGAGACTTTAGTCTTCAAAGCTGGTGCCCCAACTGGTAGGTACTGAGTATCACTTACCTCCAAGGCTTGAAAACTAGCAGGTTCAATCCTTGCATCTAGGCTGATCACTGGCATGTCACCCTGTATACAGATAGGGTATTTTGGTTCGGCATTCACAGTGATTAGGTTGCCATTGATAATATATTTGAGTTGCTGATGGAGGGTGGATGTCACAGCTCATGCCATGTGGATCCATGGCCTGCCCAGCAATAAGTTGTATCCTGTGGTGATGTTGAGCACCTGGAAGGATACATAGAAAGTGTGCAGACCAATCTCCAGAGGAAGCTCAATCTCTCCCATAGCCTCTCGACGAGATCCATCGAAAGCCCGGATGACCACATGACTGGTTCTGATCCGGTTTGGATTGATCTTCATTCTTTCTAAAGTATCGTAGGGACAGATGTTCAGAGACGATCCTCCATCTATTTGATAGTAGTGTGCATACAAGCCAATCATGTATGATGATAAAGCACATACTTTGTAAACAATCTTATTTATTTATTAATAAAATATTTATTTATTAAAGGCATTTAATTATCTACATGGTGCTGTTTTTATAATATGTAAATAACCCATAAGTTTTAAGCAATGCTTTTAGAATCATGATGTTGATCATGCTAATGAGATCTAAATTCTTAGAAAGCTTTAAAACTAAAATAGTTCCCAATCGTGGGATTACTAAAAAGGGAATTAGTAAATCCGGATAGATTGGTACATATGTTGCTTGCTCATTGGATGAGGATGACTGATCTCATGGTCATTTGTGTGGAGACACTAAAGCAAGTATGTAGGTGCTTATTGGAGAATAAGTTCACTGAACGTGACTCGCTATGGAATACCTAATGGAGTTTTACTCGCCTGTCAATAGGAATTCCTAATGTGATAGTAGTACATGTGATCCTTGGACTTGAGATCATCATAGTATCTTGTATGTAACAAATTATACTTTGACTAATTCCTTAAGGCCTTTTAAGGCATATATAGGGTATGCTTGGGTGTAATGAGTTACATATGGAGATAATGAATGATTAATAAAGAATCTACCACCTCTAGTAAAAGAGGAGATATGTCCTATGTGATTCGTTAATTGACAACCCAGGAATCCTTGGCCAAGGTAAAATGAAATTAGAAAGAGGTTTCTAATTTGCATTATTTGGAGTTGTGCATTTTCTAATCGAAATACATATGATTAAATAAATTAAGACTTGACAGTAAATCCATGCCTTATATTTAATTGGGACATTGTATAGTGGAAGGATTGAATTGTACGGTAACTATTAACTCACAGGTTCTTTTATAATTAATGTTGAAATCTATATTATCTGGAAAGTCGTTGATCGCTAGGGAGGCTTATCCCTATTGTAGAATAAATGTTATTTATTTAAATAGATTATTAGTTTAATTTGTTTATTTAAATAAGATTAGAATTGTTCTAATTAATTTATTCACAACCGGTTTAATATGGAGAACCTAAAGGGTCACACCATAAAAGGAAGAAGAATTATTTAAGAAGAAAATGGCATGATAGTAATAATGCATTAAGTATAATTAATTTAATCTATGATGATAGAATAAATTAAATAGCTTAATGTTTATTATTTAATATTTTAGAAATATTAAATATAAATTAATAAGAGGAGTCTTATTAATATTAATATTATTATTATTATTATTATTATTTTAATTCTAAAGGAGTTTAGGAATTAATATAATATCAGTACTCTCTCTCAATCCTAATAAAGATTAGGATATAAATTAATTAAATAAAACCCTATTCTAATTGGATTAGGAGGGTTAACCTAATATCTATATAAGAGAGTCTTATATCAAAAATAAGGGACTGTGAAATTTTCCAAGAGTTGGGAGTACACATATTCTATAGAGATAGAAACAAGGGTTAAGCCAATAACCCATCTTCTTGAGTTCTTCATCTTCCTTGGGGGATCACCGTTAGAGGCCAAACATTTGGGTGGCTGACATTGATCAAGGGAAGGAGCCACTACAGAGGAATCAAAGGAATCAAAGGAATAGAACTTGTACCTGAGGAAGCTTAGATCTTCAAAGGTATAATTTCATGTTCTCTCTTTTCTGTTATTGATAACAAGCACAAAGCATGATCATGATTATGGGTTTGTATAAATTTTGAAAACCTAGTTTTTACGCTTCCGCCCTATTTATGTGATTTGATTGCATGATTGCGTTACGTACAAACCCAACAGTGGTATCAGAGCCTAACTTTGAGCTAATTATCAATTTTATAATTCCATGTATGAATTGATGTGAGAATTGGATCGTTTTTCTGGACAAAAATCATTTTCTGCAAGTTTCTGCGGCGAACGGCGCAGCTGCGCAGCTTCCCAGTTCATTACTGGCGCAGCTGCGCCGGTCTGCAAAAACTGCTGCTTCCGTCTACCTGCACAGCTGCGCAGATGCCCAGTTCATTACTGGCGCAGCTGCGCCGGTACCTGGACAGATCCTGAAAATTGATTTTAATTAATTAAGTAAACTGTTTATTTAATTGATAAAGTTTTAAAATAAAGAAGTTTATTTTATCTTAAATATGATTTCAGAATGCTAAAATTAAAGGAGTTTAATTTGGATTTATTTTTGATTAAAATAAAAGAGTTTATTTTGTTTCAAAAATAAAATTTAGCAAAACTTTTGTCCATTAAATAACATCGATCCATATATGGAATAACATTGTTATTCATGAGATGAATGGATATTTATTGATGCATATGTTGATGTATATGATAATAAATGGGGTTGATTATGGACTATGACCAATGTGATTGGATTTTATTTTGGATGAATGCTTGAATGTATGGGTTTTATAAAATGGGGTCTGCGTACCTCGTCTTCTCTAGTTTTATTCTCGATGTAAATTCTATCTCCTTTCTATGTACTTCCCCTTGACTGCTGATCAAGGTTTCTATTTAATTTTAAAACAGTTAATGTAATAGAGATAGTTAGAATTATTTTGAAGAAATTAGAGACCAAGGAGCAAGGAGCGCGTGAAGACCCGTTTGTATGGAGCCCGGGTTTAAATGTAATAGTTACATTTAAAATTTAAATTCTTGCACTCCTAGGTTTGACCTTTTGGTTCACTTGGTGGCTCTAGTTAACCAAACTAGAATAAAAGTCCATAATCAATCCGGGTAGAATATAGTATTCTATATCGCATGCTAAATATTATATATATTATATTTTATACAAACATGCTTCGCATGTTTAATAAAATGACGCGTATTTTATATATATATGTGCATGCGCGCTTAAAAGATGAGACAAATAATAACAAACCCCTCAAAGAAATAATATTAAGTCTGAAGCGTTCAAATGATATTTGGAATATCGAACGTCGCCTTCTAGCATGATTAGTTAATAGAGTATTAAATATTTAATATGAGTTTGTTGTGCTATCCACAAGGCGAGTATTGAATATTTAAGATGTTAATTAATCACATTTGATTCTTATCAAGAAAATTGAACGATCTAGTCTTGTTGTGCTATCCACAAGGACGAAAATTTTTCTTTTTGAATTTATGGAAGTGCTAGGCTGGACTTAACTTAAATCATTTTAGTTCGGATGTGCACACACATGACCATTATGATTTAAGAGGCAAAATAAAAGGAGTTACATGGTGATGTAATTGACAAGAGTTGTCTACCTATTTATTTGTATATCGCTTGTTGTGCTATCCACAAGGTTATATACATTTGAAATGGGATCCTTAATCTCACTAGCAAATCTTTAATTAGATGTTGCCGAACTATATGAGTGAGGGTAATATAGTTTGATGAAAATAGTGGGAGATACCAATTTAAAATAAAGACCTAAATTTATTTTGGTATGCAAAGTTAATAAAATGAATGTTTACTAAAATGTTGTCTTTTCACATGCAGAATTTTAAAAATGTCAAAATCACTAATCTCACTACGAAGCATACTTGATGCAAATAAGCTTACCGGCCCGAATTATGAGGACTGGCTAAGAAATCTGAGAATTGTTCTCACTGCTGAAAAGATTTCTTATGTCCTAAATTCCACTATCCCTGAATCTGTTTCAGAAACAGCCTCTGAGGAAGAGATTGCCACTTTCAATAAGTGGCAAGATGATGCATCTGTGGCTCAATGCATCATGCTCGCATCCATGAATAACGAGCTTCAGCGTCAGCACGAAAAAATGGATGCTCCTGCTATGCTGCTTCACCTCAAGGAGTTGTATGGTGAACAGAGTAGGACTGCTAGATATGAGATATCTAAGGAGCTCTTCCGATCTCGGATGACCGAGGGCACTACCGTAGAGACTCGTGTTCTGAAGGTAATCAATTTGATTGAACTCCTTGGACAGCTTGGGTTCGTCATGGATGGGGAGTTGAGTCAAGACTTGGTCTTGCAGTCACTCCCTGAGACCTTCTCGCAGTTTGTGGTTAATTTTCACATGAATAAGCTAGATGTAAGCTTACCTGAGCTGCTTAACATGCTGAAAACTGCAGAAGGTCACTTCTCATCCAAGAAGAACCATGTCTGGATGGTGGATTCTTCCAATAAAAGGAAGAGGCCCAAGGTGTCTTCTGAAAAGAAGAAATCTAAGAAGGCTAAGGGAAAAGGGAAAGAAAAGGAGCAAAAGAAACCTGAACCAGCTAAAGGAATGTGCTTTCATTGCAATGAGCCGGGACATTGGAAGAGGAACTGCAAGAAGTTTTTAGCAGAGAAGAAGCTTGGAGAAGCTTCGACTTCCAATCAAGGTTTGTTTATGATTGAAATTAATTTTTCTGAAAGTCATAATTCTACTTGGGTATTGGATACCGGCTGTGGTTCTCACATATGTAATACTGTGCAGGGACTGGTCAGAAGTAGAAAGCTGAACAAAGATGAGGTGATCCTACGAGTGGGAAATGGAGTAAAAGTTGCTGCATTAGCTGTAGGAACTTATTGTTTAGCAATGCCTTCGGGCAAATCCATTTATCTTAATAATTGTTATTACGTTCCGAATATTATTAAAAACATTATTTCAATTTCTGTATTGGATATGGAAGGTTTTGACGTTATTATAAAGAACAATGGTTGTTCTATTTATAAAGACGATGTTTTATATGGTATTGAAAATTTGCGAAATGGACTTTATACACTTGACTTGCAAGAAAATATATTTCAAATTGAACAATTTAAGAAAAGGAAAAGAGATGATATTAATTATACCTATATGTGGCACTGTAGACTCGGTCATATCAATGAAACAAGATTATCCAAGTTGCATAAAGATGGGCTCCTCGAGCTATCTGATTATGAATCATATCCAATTTGTGAATCTTGTCTCATGGGTAAAATGACTAAATCTCCTTTTAGTGGAAAAGGGGAGAGAGTTACAGAGTTGTTGGCATTGATTCACACAGACGTTTGTGGACCTATGACAACAACTGCACGGGGTGGGTATTCTTATTTTATTACTTTCACTGATGATCACTCAAGATTTGGATATGTGTATTTAATGAAATACAAATCAGAATCATTTGAAAAGTTCAAAGAGTTCAGAAGTGAAGTAGAGAAACAAACGGGCAAGAGTATAAAGATACTTCGATCAGATCGAGGTGGAGAATACTTAAGCAGTGAGTTTCTTAATTATCTCAGAGAAAATGGTATAATCTCACAATGGACTCCTCCAGGTACACCACAGTTAAATGGAGTATCTGAAAGGAGAAATCGAACACTGTTGGACATGGTTCGATCCATGATGAGTTTTACCGACCTTCCAATTTCCTTCTGGGGATATGCCCTAGAAACGGCTGCATACCTACTTAACAAGGTACCTACCAAATCCGCCCCAAAGACTCCATATGAGATGTGGAAAGGGAGGAAACCAAATCTTAAGCATGTTAAGACTTGGGGTTGTCCAGCTTATGTCAAAAAGTTTGAAAATGATAAGCTACAGACTAAATCCGATAAGTGTAGATTTGTGGGATACCCTAAAGAAACCGTAGGGTATTATTTCTATCATCCAACTGATCAAAAGGTGTTTTTTGCGAAACATGCTACCTTCTTTGAGAAAGAGTTTATCCATGAAGGGGTCAGTGGGAGTAAGATATATCTTGAAGAAGTTCAAGAACCACAAGTTACCACGGACCAAATTCAGGTACCTAACCAAGTAGAAGAACCTACTGTACCACACCATGTTCGTAAATCTGGAAGAGTACCGAAGATACCTGAGAGGTATGGATTCGTTATAGAGGATGACGATGAGGTACACATCATGAATGATGATGATCCATTGAATTACGAACAGGCTATGAGTAATAAAGACTCAGGGAAATGGCTTGAAGCCATGAAATCCGAAATGGACTCCATGTATGAAAACAAAGTATGGTCTTTGGTTTCACCACCTGAAGGTATTAAACCTATTGGGTGTAAATGGGTTTTTAAGAAAAAGACTGGAGCAGACGGAAAGGTAGAGACCTATAAGGCCCGACTGGTTGCAAAAGGTTTCAAACAAAGACAAGGAGTTGACTATGATGAAACCTTCTCACCAGTAGCCATGCTCAAGTCCATTCGGATTTTGCTTGTGATTGCAGCTTACAACGACTATGAGATCTGGCAGATGGACGTGAAAACGGCCTTCCTCAATGGGAAACTTGAGGAGGATGTGTATATGACACAGCCAGAGGGATTTATTTCAAAAGTTGGAACAAATCAAGTCTGTAAGCTACAACGATCCATTTATGGGTTGAAGCAAGCTTCTCGTAGATGGAACATTCGTTTTGATGAGACAATCAAAGAGTTTGATTTTATCAAAAACGAGGATGAACCATGTGTATACAAGAAGGTTAGTGGGAGCGCAGTATCATTCCTTGTATTATATGTTGATGATATATTACTGATAGGGAATGACATTCCTATGTTACAATTCATTAAAATCTGGTTATCTAAAAACTTCTCCATGAAGGACTTGGGTGAAGCATCCTATATTTTGGGGATAAAGATCTATAGAGATAGATCTAAAAGGATGCTCGGCTTATCCCAAGGAACGTACATTGATACGATGCTAAAGAGGTTTAGCATGGAAGATTCCAAAAGAGGTCTCATACCGATGAGCCATGGAATAAATCTCTCCAAGAAACAGGCCCCAAAGACACCTGAGGAGAGAGACCGTATGAGTAAGATCCCTTATGCTTCTGCAATAGGATCTATCATGTACGGTATGATATGTACTAGATCGGATGTTGCTCACGCACTTAGTGTAACAAGCAGATACCAGTCGAATCCAGGAGAAGAGCACTGGAAGGCAGTGAAAAATATCCTAAAGTACTTGAGAAGGACTAAAGATATTTTTCTTGTCTACGGTGGGTCTGAATTAAAACTCGAGGGATTCACGGACTCAAGTTTTCAAACAGACCAAGATGATAGTAAATCTGTTTCAGGGTATGTGTTTACCTTGAACGGAGGTGTAGTGAGTTGGAAGAGTTCCAAGCAGCAAACGGTTGCTGATTCAGTGACAGAGGCAGAGTATATAGCTGCAAGTGAAGCTGCAAAGGAAGCTGTTTGGATGAAGAAGTTCATAACTGAACTTGGTGTGGTTCCTAGCATTGGAGAAGCAGTTCCCGTATACTATGACAACACCGGAGCGGTTGCACAGGCTAAGGAACCCAGGTCTCATCAGAAATCTAAACACGTGTTGCGGCGATTTCACTTGATCAGGGAGATCATTGAAAGAGGAGACGTCACCTTGGAGCGTGTAGACTCTCAAGACAACATTGCAGATCCATTTACTAAAGCTTTAACACAACAGCAGTTTGATCGTCACTTAGAGAAGATGGGTATGAGATACCATGGCGATTGGCTTTAGTGCAAGTGGGAGATTGATAGTAGTGTGCATACAAGCCAATCATGTATGATGATAAAGCACATACTTTGTAAACAATCTTATTTATTTATTAATAAAATATTTATTTATTAAAGGCATTTAATTATCTACATGGTGCTGTTTTTATAATATGTAAATAACTCATAGTTTTAAGCAATGCTTTTAGAATCATGATGTTGATCATGCTAATGAGATCTAAATTCTTAGAAAGCTTTAAAACTAAAATAGTTCCCAATCGTGGGATTACTAAAAAGGGGATTAGTAAATTCGGATAGATTGGTACGTATGTTGCTTGCTCATTGGATGAGGATGACTGATCTCTGGTCATTTGTGTGGAGACACTAAAGCAAGTATGTAGGTGCTTATTGGAGAATAAGTTCACTGAACGTGACTCGCTATGGAATACCTAATGGAGTTTTACTCGCCTGTCAATAGGAATTTCTAATGTGATAGTAGTACATGTGATCCTTGGACTTGAGATCATCATAGTATCTTGTATATAACAAATTATACTTTGACTAATTCCTTAAGGCCTTTTAAGGTATATATAGGGTATGCTTGGGTGTAATGAGTTACATATGGAGATAATGAATGATCAATAAAGAATCTACCACCTCTAGTAAAAGAGGAGATATGTCCTATGTGATTCGTTAAATGACAACCCAGGAATCCTTGGCCAAGGTAGAATGAAATTAGAAAGAGGTTTCTAATTTGCATTATTTGGAGTTGTGCATTTTCTAATCGAAATACATATGATTAAATAAATTAAGACTTGACAGTAAATCCATGTCTTATATTTAATTGGGACATTGTATGGTGGAAGGATTGAATTGTACGGTAACTATTTACTCACAGGTTCTTTTATAATTAATGTTGAAATCTATATTATCTGGAAAGTCGTTGATCGCTAGGGAGGCTTATCCCTATTGTAGAATAAATATTATTTATTTAAATAGATTATTAGTTTAATTTGTTTATTTAAATAAGATTAGAATTGTTCTAATTGATTTATTCACAACCGGTTTAATATGGAGAACCTAAAGGGTCACACCATAAAAGGAAGAAGAATTATTTAAGAAGAAAATGGCATGATAGTAATAATGCATTAAGTATAATTAATTTAATCTATGATGATAGAATAAATTAAATAGCTTAATATTTATTATTTAATATTTTAGAAATATTAAATATAAATTAATAAGAGGAGTTTTATTAATATTATTATTATTTTAATTCTAAAGGAGTTTAGGAATTAATATAATATCAGTACTCTCTCTCAATCCTAATAAAGATTAGGATATAAATTAATTAAATAAAACCCTATTCTACTTGGATTAGGAGGGTTAACCTAATATCTATATAAGAGAGTCTTATATCAGAAATAAGGGACGTGAAATTTTCCAAGAGTTGGGAGTACACATATTCTATAGAGATAGAAACAAGGGTTAAGCCAATAACCCATCTTCTTGAGTTCTTCATCTTCCTTGGTGGATCACCGTTAGAGGCCAAATATTTAGGTGGCTGACATTGATCAAGGGAAGGAACCACTACAGAGGAATCAAAGGAATCAAAGGAGTAGAACTTGTACCTGAGGAAGCTTAGATCTTCAAAGGTATAATTCCATGTTCTCTCTTTTCTGTTATTGATAACAAGCACAAAGCATGATCATGGTTATGGGTTTGTATAAATTTTTGAAAACCTAGTTTTACGCTTCCGCCCTATTTATGTGATTTGATTGCATGATTGCGTTACGTACAAACCCAACACTATTAGCACACCTCCGATCACATACCCTAATGACATCACTGCTATATGCAGGGACTTGCGATGACCTGTCCCCTCTGCAGGTATATCATCGTCAGTGAAAGATATCATATTGCTGTTAAAGATGTGTTCTATCACATGACGGAATTTCTCAGCATCCACTGTCTTTGGCAGATGGGCTTCTTCCAGTACTTTCACCAGAATGTTGCGATGATCCACTGATAATAAGACCAAATGTAGGATGGACATCTGCTTGGGTGCATCCTTCAAACTTTGCACCACTTTGATTTCATTGTGTCCCATTTTATTGAGGAACTCTTCAATTTTGTCTTCGGCCACCTTTTCTTTGGCCTTGATGACTGATTTGATCACCCGCTGAGGCAGGTACAATGGATTTTCCTTTGGTACAATGGCAATGTTATTTGAGGTGGAACCTTCATCATTCCCGTAGTTCCATGGGACTCTCTTCAAACTGATTACTGGATACTGGGGTCTGAATGGTAATATCAAAGGCTCGAGCGCCGCCAACTTCATAGGATTTTGTGTTTCTTGGACCCCTTTCCCTGGTAGCTTTAGGGGTGTGAGGGCTGGCTCCTTATCACAGGAAATAATAGCCACTATATCTTGACTCCATACAGTGGGAGTAAAGAGAGTTTCTTTATCAGGAAGGCCATAATCTTGATTTCCTCTTATTAGTTCACCACTTTCAATCATATTCTGAATTAAGTGACGAAGTCCCACCAATCTTCGGTGTCATGGCCGGGAATATTGGAGTGATATTGACAGATTCGGTCATGCTTGAATTTCCTGGATCGAGGATTTACTGGGGGTAACAGATCTGTGACCATCCCCTCATTGATCAACATCTGGAGAATTTCTTTCATTGGCTGGTTCAGATTAGTGAAATTCCTCTGAAAGGCGAATTCCCTATCAGCTTGAAACTTCTCCTCCTTGGCCACCTTGTCGTTTATGAAACTGGTAGTGGTCCCTCATAGCAATGGGGCTGATCTTCGGTGTAGGCGGACTTGTTTCAGACTAGTTGGATTGGTTTATCAGCTGTCTGGTTACTTGATGCTGATATACGACCAGCTCTGCTAACTGTCCAATCTATTCCTTGATAGAATTGATCTCCTGTTCTAACAGGAATCGCCTTTTTGAGACTTCCCAGCTGTCTGGGCTATTGTTGCTGGATTGAGTTGACTCTCCGACGTATCGAAGGTATTTGGATCCTTCTCCATTTTGCGTGCTAATCATGTTGACACCCTCCTCTTTGTGCTGAGGGAGAGGATTATCCTGTACGTTCGGTTGCTCAGGTTTGGTCACCACAATCTCTCTATTGTCAATCAAGTCTTGGATTTTGTGCTTGAGAGACCATTAGTCTTGTGTATCATAGCCCGGAGATCCAGAATGGTAGGCACACTTCTTACTCGGGTTGAAATTTTGTCCACCAGTATTGGTTAGTGGAAGGAGTTGCACAATCTTTTTCTGTGTCGTCAACAATTTTAGCATATTTTCTAGTGAATCCCCTAGGGGGCTGAACGTTCTTCGACGTCTGGCCTCCAATTTTTCTAGAATGGCGGGTTTGAAGGTTGTGCTGAAGTTTGAAAAGGAGAATAGCTCCTCTTTTGAATGGGCATGCTGCTTGAATCCCCCTTCTGATTCTGTCCTTGCAATACTAAGGACACTTCTTCGTCTTTCTTCTTGTGTGTCCTCCGGGGATTATTCCCATAACTCCCAGATTGAATATGCTCGGCAACAGCTTCTAAGGCGGTCAGATCCTTTAGCTTCCCAGATTTAAACCCCATTTCTGCCATTTTACCGTGCTTGATCATCTCCTAAAATGGCTTTCCTATGCCCCTTTCATAATACGGAGCTTCTTGAATGTCGATGAAGGTCATGACTATCTCAGACTCAGTCATAGGTGGAGTGACTTGTGCCGCCATTCGTCTCCAGCGTCGAGCATATTCTCTGAATGACTTATTATTTTGTTTCTTGATTTTGGTTATTTGATATCTGTCTGGAGTCAGTTGAGACTGGAAACTGTATTGATTGAGGAAGGCATGTGCTAGCTCATCCCAGCTATGGATTTTAGAGTTGTCCATACGGGCATACCAGGCTCTAGCCTCTCCGGGCAGATTTTTCTGGAATAACTGCATTTGGAGTTTTTCGTCCTCTGCATAGGATTTGAGCTCTTCAATGAACACCTTTAAGTGAGTGTAGGGGTCTCCCAATCCATCGTATTTCTCGAAATCACGGACTCAAAATTTTTCGGGATAACGAGCCCCATGGAAAATACATAGGTATGAATAATTAACACTGCCAAATGCCCCAGTCCCTTTAATAGACCGGATAGTTTCGTCCACCTGTTGGACTTTCTTTAAAATGTCACCAGCTTCCTGCTCTTTGTTAAGGATGGTGATTTCAGGGGTTTTGTTGGTAGGACCATAGTTCTGAGGATCAGGAATCTGAGTGTCTGTCTTACCGGTCTCTTGATTGCCACAGGGTGTTCCTGATTCTGTGTGACCTTGTGCTTGTTTCCCTTTAAGAGCTCTACTCTGGTCTCTCAAGAAAGTGGCCAATTCGGCTATCTGGTTCTTCAGTCCTTCAAACTCTTCCCTAGAGACAGGGGTGGATTCTGGCTGAGCACTGGAAGCCATGTCCGAAAATGGGCTTAGTGCTTTCTTGGACTTAGATCTAGTGACAGGACCAATTTTTCACCTACAACAAACATAGGCGTGTCAATTTCCTGAGGTATGTATGGATAGGATGTATGTCATGATGTGTTTTTAAGGTTTTTTAATCTTATTCTGCAAAACAGAGGTCAGTTGTTTTGATGACAGGATAACATGACAAACTTTACATAGGAAATGTATATTTACATTATGATATCTACATTATGCTGTTTACATTGGAAATAAAAATTTGCCATTGAATTGAAAGAGGAAGGCATGAAGAGGCTTCCCTTCGGATTTGGTTAATCAGAGGCAGACCTATCTTAGGCTACTCTCGTAACTTTTTTGGCATGAAGGTCCCCAGATCATCGCAATTTAGTAGAGGGGAAATTAATCTAATCTTTCAACTGGAGTGAATTTGGGTGGTGCTTTTTCACGAGCCTCGAAGACTTAGCCGTCCTAGAAGACATTACTCTGTCACCGACGAGTTTGCCTCCTGGTGGAGGAATCACACAACATACATTCACATACATCGTGTTTCACCGTATGCATATGATGACATTGGTGCAAAGCACTAATATTGGTGTGAAGCACTAATATAGAGCAGGAGAGCATTCATTCACATTCATTCAATGTAAAGACGCAGCATTCACGCATTCATTCAATGTAAAGAAACTCAGCATTCACACATATGCAAATATGAAAGGGAAGTGTTTGAAAAGATTTGAACGCGGCCTAAGCCCTCTACTATCCCCAGCAGAGTCGCCACCTGTCGACGTTGGGAAAAAATTGCGAGTCGAGTTGGACCCGAATCTTTCTCTTTTCCTATGTTTTTTCTACCCTTATTCTTTTTTACTTGTGAAAAAGGTTTTGAAGGATTTTTTTAGGAAAAGGCCAACATGTATCATGTCAACGATTTGAAAGTTTTACAGAGTCGCCAGTTGGTAGTTTTGAAATGATTGTACCAACTGAACCGAGTTTTATTTTGAAAAAGAGGCCCAATTGCTAGACACTGTCGAAACTTGATCTTTGAAACCGAAGTTCTAAGTTCGGGGGCTGTGTTAAGTGTGGGGAAGGTGTTAGGTACCCCATAACTCCCGTGTAAACACGGTACCACATCTTTTCAATATTTTCCTTTTAAATCTGCAATGTGTGTGTGTGAATGCTGAAAGAAATTGGGCCTATTCTTGATTGATTTGAAAGTATGAACGTGCTTTGTTGAACTTACATACGAAGGGTTTGATATGATTTGTAAAAGTCTCTTTTTTAGACAAGATTATTAAGATGATGTTTTGAAAGCAGGTTTTCAAACCCTTGCGCTCACGTAGGAATTGAAGCATATGGATACTTTCATTTTTTTTTTTTATCTTTTTATCCTTTTAGCTCAATTTGAATGGTGATTGTCGGGCTGCGAAGCATCCTTGACCAAAAAAATAGATACAAGTGTCGGTCTTCTCATGGGCATGACAGCCATCGAAGTGACTCTGATATGACAAATCATATTTTCACTATGTTGAGACTTTAAACCCGGATAACCATTTTAAGGTCTTTTTGATGTACATTTTTACAGAAAAACTGGCAAGGTACATTTGAAAAGTGGAGTTTGTCCATCGTGGGAATCAGATTCTGATCAGTTTGATCATGAATCTCACGATTTCTAGGCTCACAAAGAGAAGCCAATAAAACCTGCACAGTTCAAATATACACATAAAATATATACTTAAATCTAGATGTCGCCAGAACCAAGGATTCATTAGTAAATCCTGGCTCGCGAGTAGCCGAAGCGTCTAGTTCCCACTAGATAGCGATCTAAGGGTCGCGAGGTTGCTTTCATAACTGAAACTAGAAAAATTGCTAGATTTAAGTAAATCTCAGCCATTCTAGCTTTCCGATTCTGCCTGGACCTATTTTGAACCGTTTGAAAGCTAGAGTTGGCGAGATTTAAAGAAATCTAGTTCGCCCAAAGAGATGTCAGTGCCGATCCATATCAAACAAATATTTAAAACAACAATTTAATCATAAATGGGTAAAGAAATATATATATATATATATATATATATATATATATTTATAAAAGCTGTAAAAAGCCACGGATATATATATATATATATATATATATATATATATTTATAAAAGCTGTAAAAAACCACGGAGTAATCCAGGCTGGACATAATGGAATATATATATATATATATATATATATATATATATATATATATATATATATAAGCGGTAAAGGGTGATGTGTTTTCACTCCTATGCCCGGACTGAAATGGAAATATATATATATATATATATATATATATATATATATATATATATAAAAGCTGTAAATGAGCCACGAAATTGTCCAGGCTCAGCAGAAAGTAAATATATATATATAAAAAAGCTGTAAAGGGCGACAAGCATTCTATCCTTTGCCCGGACAGAAATGTAAGTATATATATTTATAAAAATAGTAAAAAGGCCACAGAATGATCCAGGCCAAATTGGAATGTAAAAAGTTAATATATACAGTTAGTATATATATATTAGATCAATAAAAAGGCCACGAAACAGAAATCCAGGCCCAAATAAGTCCGATTTTTTTATATATATATATATATATAGTTATATATATAAAAGCAGTAAACTACCACAGATTTGACATCCGGGCTTAACAGAATTGAAAAGTTAGTATATATACCTTTAAATATATACATTAAAAAGCCTTGAGAAGATAACTCAGTCCGGTGAAGTTGCTACAAACGAATATATATATATATATATATATATAAAAGCTGATCGAGGATGCTTCGCAACCCGACAATCACCATTCAAATTGAGCCTTAAGGCTGAAAAAATAAAACTGAAGTATCGATATGCTTCAATTCCTATGTTAGCGTAAGGGTTTGAAAAACTTCTTTCAAAACATCACTTCAATAATCTTTTCATAAAAAGAAGCTTTTGCGAATCAAATCAAACATTTTTGCAAATTAAATCAAATTCTTCGTATATAGCTAGGTTCAACGATGCATAGACATGCTTTCATTTAAACATAGGCCCAATTTATTCCAGCATTCACACACACATTGTAGATTTAAAAGAGAAATATTGAAAAGATGCGGTACCATGTTTACACGGGAGTCGTGAGGTGCCTAACACATTACCCACACTTAACCAAGCCCCCGAGCGCAAAACTTGGTTTTCAAAGATCAAGTTTCGACAATGTCCAACAATTGGGCCTCTTTCAAACAAAACTCCATTGAGTTGGTACAACCATTTCAAATCTACCAACTGACAACTCTGTAAAACGTTCAAATCATCGACATGATACATGCTGGCCTTTTCCTAAAAAATCCTTCAAAACTTCTTTCGCAATAAAAAGAGTAAGGGTAGAGATAACTTAGGAAGAGAGAAAGATCCGATTTGTGACCCGACTCGCGAATTTTTTTCCTACGTCAACATGTATTAAACAAGAATTAATATATATATATATATATATATATATATATATATATATATATATATATATATATGTAACTCCCAAGTTATAAATGGAGATGAATATACACATATTTATTATATCTAGACAATGAACTATGTGGATATCCACTGGGTCGACCGCTCCGGCCATGGGCGCACCGATTTGTATCCAATTACCAACAATTACTCTAACAATTATATTGCTTTATGAAACTTAAAATTTGAATATATTTACTCACTTATTGATTTACTAATATAAGTTAATCAATTTCTTATCTCATCTTCATTTCTTAAATAATTTCCTAACATCAATAATATATACCACATATCACATAATTCAAGGTGAATTAACTCTATTATGAAAACAAAATACATATATTAATTCACTAATTTTCAAATAAGTGAATTAATTATCTACTCATGAAATATAATAAATCCATTGTCATACAAGACTTAATATTCAAATTATATTATTTTATAATATAATTTCAACTTAATCTCAATTAATTAATACTAATTAATTAATTTTCTTTACCTCCACATTTCAATTTGTATTTAACTCAAACTAATTAATTTAATAATTAAATCCACTATTAAATCTTACTTTTCAATATATATATATATATATATATATTTCTTATTTATATATACATTATTACTCTACCACATAATCAAATAAATATAAATATAGCACATATATATTTACACATTTAACCCGATACGTTTTATAATAAGAATTTTTATTTTAATAATTTTCAAAAATTCGGGTTATCACATGTGACACTATTTTCTATAACTAATCTTATATTTTTATCCTTGCTTTTAATTATATTAAAAAATAAAAAATTTCTTACTCGTGATATAATTATTATTAAAAATTATCTTTTAAGCTATTTTTAGTAGCTTAAACCTAAAACCAAATGAGATATTTTTGTACTGGTGATTATACGTGGAGGGAAGGTTTTTAGCTAATACCTAAACTTAGGCTATGAAACTTCATGAGAAAATAAACGAGGGACAATTTTACAATTATAGTAAAAAACAAAATACTACAACTAGTAGAGTTCAATTCCTTTTAACCACCAAAAAAGCTCAAGAAACGGTTTAAACACTCGACACATGCGGCAGCTACAAAACTAAAACTCAAAGTTGAAAGCTGGAACTTGAGTTACATTCCTCCCTCCATCAACAGCAACCTGCTAAGCAGATCCGAAAGTAGTTTCCGGTACGGCAGTATCCGTTTTTGACAAGGCCGAGCGGTTTTCCGGCCCATCAGGAGCCACTAGCGTTCCTTGATTGTACAAACTATTCAACTGGTGAAAATAAGGGCATGTCCTTGAATCAACAGATCTCTTCTTGTTAACATCTTTGGTTTTCCTAAAATACTTGTTAATGTTTTCCCATTTCTCCTTACACCTCTTTGCACTCCTCTTATATCCCAACTCCATCATCCCTTGTGAAATTTTCTCCCAAAGAGAACCTTTTGCTCCTCCCATTACTCCTTCCTTGTCTTGATGATCATTAATATTGTTGTAAAGACTGCATCTCATGTTTATCAGTGCCAACACTTCATCTTTTGGCCATCGCTTACCAATATCATCTTTTTCATTCGTCGCTGGATTATGATTCTTTTGCGTCTTTTGTGTACGAGATGGAGGAATTGGAGATGGGTTTTTCTCAAAATTGGACAAGTTTTGGATTTGGAAGGACACCAGGGGTTTTGTGGATGTGGAAGTAGGGTTTGAAGATGATAAATTGTTGGATATCTCAAGAAGATTTTCATAACTCAATGATGTCCCAAAGTGTTTATCGGAAGAATATGTTGCGAACTTCTTCAATAATTCAATGATTGTGGCCTGTCTTTCACTAGCAATGGCTTGTTCATGTGCCCTAATCTCAATCTCCTTTTTAAAGCTTTCCATTTCTTTCTTTTTCCAAGCTTCTTCTCTTGCAATCTTTTCTTCATCTCTATTCACCATGTCTTCATGAAGCTTGTTATGCATTTGCTCTTGTTGAGCCATCATCTTGTTAACAATATCAATACAAAAACCCTTGAACATCTCAAACTTCTTCTCCCTTTTTCTCTTCTTGTTATTTGTTTGTGTTGATGTAGTATTTTTCACAACTTCTTCACTTTGTAATTCAGATGGGTTATCATTATTTGCTACTAATGTAGCATTTGTTGCAGGATCTTCTTCTTCATCTTGGTTCTGTTTTTGTGTTTTTTCACCATGATATAGCTCTTCAAGTTCACTGAAAAACCTGTTCTTGTTGAAGCTAATGCTGTTTAAGTTTCTAGTTTCTTCTTCAAATTTTTCCTTACACTTTTCAGCACTCCTTTTAAACCCAAACTCTGCAAGCTTCCTGCTCCCTCATAAATAAAACAAAACATAAGCATTTATTTCATAAGTTATTTAGTATGTGTTTCTTTAATTAATTTTCTGTAACTAGAGATATTTACATAGTAGTTGAGCTGACATCATGAAGCCAAAAAAATGGAAAAGCAAAAGTTCTATTAATCATCAATAATTAAAAAGTTCAGCTGAATTGACACTGAAGAATAAGTAACCAAAGATTCCAAAAGTAACTTTTCTGACCTTTATAGACAACACATATAAAAACAAAACACTAGCTATAATCCATCACTTAAAAGGAAAGAAGAAAAATAAGCATTAACAAGACCAATAAAATAATAAAGAATTATATAAGAAACATATAAACGTATTTGAATTCCAAACAATATAAATTGGACAGTACATTTGAACAGTCTTATGAAAACAAGTTGCATCAGAACGTACTCGTCTATGTTGTATCAGTGCAACTTATTTCTATAGATTGTCCAAATAGGCTACCTATTTTTGAACAGTTTAAAATCATGATCCCGTAAAAATATACCTGGAAACATGTTCCCAAGTTAAATCTGGAAACCAATTCTCCATACTAGATCTGATTCTCAACAAAGAGAGCACTTCATCACTCGACCACGGATTGACGATTTGTTCAGGTAGCACTGCTGAATTTGTAGCCTCTTGATACTTCTCTTCTTCATCTTTGTTGAGTGATACTGGCTGCTGGTGCAACTGGTGAAGGAGATGAGAAGGGTAGGGGTCAAAAGTACTAGTACTAGTAGGAAAGGTAGTGTTTGGTGATGAGGCATGAAGAGGAAAAGATAGAGGATTAATACGGAAAGATGATATTGTTCTTGAAGAAGCTATGAATTGGTGGAATTGCTCTTGGGGGACTCCATTAAACATGTTTGTGACTTTGTGTGATGTGTGTTGTGTTCTTTCCTTCTGTCTTTCTTTACCCTCCTCTTTTTCTCTTGCACTGTAAATTGACAAATTTGTTAACAGACAACAAAACAAAAACCTCTCTCTTTCTCCAGCTCTTTCTTTTTCTCTCTCTCATATTCATCAAGATATTGTCTTGTTATTAAGTCACTAGTTTTTAAAATATAGGATTATTTTGGTTTTGATGCTTTTTAATGTATTTTCATATTCAAAAACAATTAAAACATATTTAATTAATAGTATACAATGCAGTTATGAATTAAAATTCTACATATTTAAAAAGAAGACTCCCATTGTTCCAAAAAAATCTGATTTACCAAAAATATTAGTTTTGTATACGAAAAATTCTTCTTCTTTTATTAATATATAGTAGTATAAAATAACATAATATCTACAAATTTATTATCATAACTTAGTTGTCATACTACTATTAAAATTAATAATTTTTATTTTAAAGGATAAATATAGAACTATATAAATCATATCTTTAATATTTGTAAATCATATAAATGAGATTTTTTGTGTGGAATTTTTACTGTTTTCAAAAATTAAATTAATGAAATTCATCAATATATTTTAAACTGATTTTAAGAAGTAAAATAATTAGTCTTGCTCTATATTCGATACCTCAATTTCAAACTTTAAAATTAAATTGAAACCTGAAAATACATGTATAACTAAAAAGTTAATATAATTAAAATTGGCTGATTGGTACTTCTGTACCTTCAAGTTGTCACTCACTTTTAAAGTTGTTCCTAAAGTTTAATTTTCGTCAGTTAGGTCCTTAAAGTGGTATTTTGTTGGCGTTTCCATTCCTTCAACCCAATTTGACATAAATCCGACCCATTTTAATCCAACCCGACCCAGTTTGACCCAACTCAAAATTTTAATATTTTAAAATATAATATTATTTTTAAAATAAGTTTAAAATACTAATTATATTTAATATTTTAAAAAACAATATTTAATATTTTGAAATAAATTATTATTTTTAAAATAATAATTATTTTAATATTTAAAAATAAAATATTAGTTTTTTTTAAAAAATTATTATTATATTTAATATTCTAAAATAATTATTATTTTTAAAAAATAAAATAATTATTATTTTTTATATATTAAAAGTAAATATTATTTTTTAAAATAAAATTTACAAAAATAAAATTTACTTTTAAAATATTAAAAATAATAATTATTTAAAAAAATATTTATTTTAGAATATTAAAAATAATTATTATTTTAATTTTTTTAAAAAAACTAATATTTTATTTCTAAATATTAAGAATAACTATTTTTAAAATAATTATTATTTTTAAAAATAATAATTTATTTTAAAATATTAAATATTATTTTTTTAAATTGCTAAATATAATTATTATTTTAAACTTATTTTAAAATAATATTATATTTTAAAATATTAAAAATTTAGATTGGATCAAACTGGGTCGGGTTGGGTTAAAATGGGTCGGGTTTATGTCAAATTGGATTGAAGGAACGGAAACGCCAATAAAATACCACTTTAAGAACTTAACTGATAAAAATTAAACTTTAAAAATGACTTTAAAAATGAGTAATAATTTAAAGAGACAGAAATACTAATCAGCCAATTAAAATTTGGTGCTTAATACTAATTTTAAAATCATTGAAATTGAGTATCAAACATAAATTTATATTTTCAAAAGTTGTCATCTAGGATAAGAAATGGTAGTCCCAATTATTTAATATGGAGTGATGGTACAAGTCCAATCAGTGGACAGAAAGTCAGCTGCTACCATTGGAACGTGAGGTGCACGTGCTAATGCCACACGTGGGGGGTGCAGTGATATTTTAAGGGGGTGTGAATTTATATATATCTATATATAGAGAGAGAGAGAGATGTACAAAAAACTTTTTTGTTTTGGGGTAGCACAGTACTGGTCCTTAGAATCCTATGCAGAAAGGTGATGGTGATGATAGTGTAATTAACGGCAAGAGATAGCAGGACACGTGAATGCATGCAGAAACTGGGACCAATTATTTATGTATGGTAAGGCTATTTTCGGGTGATACAATGGCTCCTGTAGCTATTCTGTACGCGTCAAAGACAGCCGTTAATTGTACTGAATATGTTTTGAAAGGATGAGACCATGCATTACTAACATTGGAAAATGAAAAATAGAAAATATTTTTTAAAATAATAGTGTCAAACGAAATGATATGGCAGTGATGAGAGTGGTTAGTATAAAATTAATTTTAGTCGATTGATTAATACAGTGTCGACATACAGATCGAGAGATGATTTATATCTGTGTGTCAGTACTGTATTAGTCAATTGACCAACTTACCAGTAAGTTAACTTTATGATAACCGGATCCCTATTTGACGTATGATTTTTCTTTTTCTTTTGGTGTAAAAAATGGGAGTTACGTAAAATATTTCAAATTCTCAGCATGATACATTGTGTTTATAATAACGGTAATGATATATATTGTGAATATTTTGTAAGACAACGAATTTTATGAAATAAAAATATTCAATTTTTCTTATAATTATTATTCTATTCAGTAAATGGTTAAATTGATAAAAGGTTAAAGTTAAGGGTGATATATGTAAATTTTATAAAGTAAGCAAGTTATCATAAAATACTCGTTGTGTCGAAAAATATTCGTTGTGTCGGGGAATATCCTTTTTGTCGGAGAATATTCGTAAGACGACGCAATTATTGGTGAACCTCACAACGTGTTGGATATAGAAAGTGACAAAAATAACTTTTTTTTATAAAAATAACGGCAAGACTTTTACCGTTAAACTATTGAAATAACCGGTGATAAAAGTACAGTAATACACGGTATTGTACAGTAGCACACGGTATTGCACAGTATCTTTGATTATTGATGCTTACGTAAGAAGTCACTCAGTTTCATTCAATAATTGCCACAATAGTTGCTGCATAGTATCTCAAATTATTGATTCAATTATTGTCACAGTATTATCTGCACAATACTTTATATGATTAAATCAATAATTGACACGACACAGTTATTCATATTATTATTTGCATTATTGACAATGTTTAAAAAATTTTATCGAGAAAGGGGTTAGGTTATTTAATTGCGCGCCAATAAGGAGAAATCTTTATCGGAAAACCCCCTTTTTCTTGGGAACGATCTGGTTGTCAATATTGTGAATTATAATATTAATGATAAATAATTATTGAAAAAGTAAAAATGTGTTGATAAGTGAATTGTAGCAAATATTTATTCAATTTTTGATATAATTAGAGGGGTTTGTCATGAAGTGTTTGATGTAAGTTTGACTTATTATTTCCTGGGGAGACGTGCTAATTTTATGGACCGTCGCTTGAAGCTTTAATAGTAAATCAATATGGACCGCCAGTTGAAGCTTTAATAGTAAATCAATATTGACCGTAGGTTGAAGCTTTAATAGTAAATCAATATGAACCTTCGGATTAAAGTTTTAATAGTAAATCAATCTGGACCGTCCGTGAATCAGTTACTATTTAGTTCATTCTTTTATAAATAGAAGCTCATTTCTTCATTATTTCTCACTAATTCACCAAATTAAGCTATAGAGAGAGAAACTATACAGAGAGAAAAGAGTATTTTGCTGCTACACTATTACAGTATCCAAACTTCTACTAAGGAAAAGATAGGTGGTGAAAGTTCTCTTTGTCTTGAGTACAACGAAGAACTGTTGATTGGTGTTACATGAATAAAATATCGATGATGGACTTTTAATTTGGGGAAGATAGTAGACATTATGTTCTACTTGACTCTTCTAATGGATTGCTTGTTCCGCTGCAACTATGGTAATAAGAGTGTAGCTGGGTCGAGCGGGGATAACAGGGGAATAGATCGATGGTCTATAACTGTTGAAGTTTCCCATAAAACAGTATGAGAATAATTATATTGAGGACTTAAAATGCGTGTGTCGTATTTTATACGTCATTTAACAGTTGATTTTTGGTGAACAACAATAGGGTGATGAGAGCCCAACTTTGGAAGGGTGTGTTGTCATTATCATATAATATGTCTAACCACCTACGACTTCGTGTTATCATAAGACATGGTTGTGCGCATCCACTTGCTGATTATATTTATGAGCACTACCTATATAATCTAGGAGTTGGTTGAAATATAATTCTCAATTTGAGACAATGGTGATAATTATATGGCAAGAGAATACCCACAATTGGAATGAATAGGATAGTAATCTTCTCGTTCTTCTTTGGGGTCTATTGGGTCAACCAAGGTTAATTCTCAAGTCCTATAATATCTATTATAACTTAGAAGCATGATCACTTATGTACGAAGGTTTCCTTGAGCATTTTCCAAAGATTTTAATTCCTAAAATAGTTATTAACTGTACTTTTATGTAACGTATCATAGATAAGGAGTATGAGTATTGTTATTCACAGTTTATGTGTGGTCGTATTGTGCACGACAGTTTAATAGTTGGAATATGAAGATTTGTATTTGGATTTTGTAGTGTGTATTTTGACGACTCCAAATGGGTTGTGTAGACCTATTTTGGGGGCGTCACATTTGGTTTCAAAGCTATAAGTAAAGAGCCCCGAGCCTCTCGCTAGTGACTTCCTTGTGTGGGATGCACCGAAGCCAGACTCTCCGTAGGGGACGCCGTGAATAATGGTAGCAAGCTGATAGGTATCAATGTGAGGTGCTATGGTTGAAGCACCATGAGAGTCACATTTGGTATCAAAGCTTAGGGATATGGTCGCTGGTGGAGATCTGAGACTAGAACTAGGAGGGGAGAGACGAGTAATATCTGTTGGGAATTGCATATTCAGATTTGATATTGAAAGTAAATATAAATGCTTAAGTGTACAGTCCTTAAGAGAATCACTGTATAAGGACTTAGATGATAGATCAAAATTGTTAGGTTGATCTGAGCTTTATGTTTATCATTTATGTAAATAAATGTATAAAAGAAGGATCAAACTTGTTAGGTTGATCTATTTTGAGCTGTAAAAGTTAAAGCCTTGACAGAATCGTAGTATGTCAAAGGTAGCATGCAGATGACAAGGCAGAATCGTGGAGCTTGAACGATGACATCCAGAGTCATAGTCTGCCAAAAGATTCGAAGTCTGCAGAAGAAAAGGCAGAATCTTGGAACTTGAACGAAGATATCAAGAATCGTAGTCTGCCAAGAGATTCGAAGTTTGTAGAAGAAAAGGCAGAATCGTGGAGCTTGAACAAAGATATCAAGAATCGTAGTCTGCCAAGAGATTCGAGTCTGCAGAAGAAAAGGCAAAATCGTGAAGCTTAAAATGAAGAGGTCCAGAATAGTAGTCTGCCAAAGAATCAAGTCTGCAGAGGTCAAGGCAAGATCCGTTGAGCTTAAGTGAAAGCATCAAAGAATCGTAGTCTGCTTTGGAAGCCACACTGAGAATCATAAAGTTGAAGAGCACCTGCCGAGTCAAGTTAAGAATCGCAGTGTGCTATCGGAAGTGTGGAGTCTGCAAGACAAGCAAGCAAGTAATCGTATTCTACCAAGAGCTTAAGAGAAATCATAGTGTTCTCTACGATCAAATCTGAATCAAGCTGTGCAAAGCCAACACACAACGATTATATCACAATAACCATAATCGTAGTATTCCTCAAGTCAGCATCAAAGATCTTAGTTCTGATGAAGGGAAGAAGAGCAACAAATGAAGAAAGGCTTATGGCCATTGACAAAGTGATAGTCCCAATACTTCTATATTCATCCTTAGTTCAAATCGAAGAAGCGTATTGAAGAAGCTAAGGAAAGGATTAAAGCTGCCTGCAGAAAGCACCTTTTCAGGTGTTAGGTGAAAGATACAGTCTGCTGTGTCAGTGGGCCAGTCTGCAGTGCCACAGGAAAGCAATATGTCAACATCAACTGCACAGAAATGTCTGAAGCATTAAATTCAACAACGAGAGCATTCAAATGGATACTTTTGAATGGCCCTTTTATAAGGACATCAGACAAAGATTCAGATTAAGCAAACAAGATACAATAAGAAAGATTATCAAGAGAAAAGCTGAAGAACACTCAACGATCAACACTACGATCCTGAAAGAGGAAAGCTTGCTTCGCTACTCAGTCTTTAAGAGACAGATGCTGAACTGCAACTGAGTAGCACACCTCAAACAACTACTGCAAATCCAAGTGAGGTACCAAGTCAGAGGACTTGAAGAGTTCAAAAGTGAACTAAGAGCAGATCCAAGTCAGAGGACTTGAAGAGTTCAAAAGTGAACTAAGAGCAGATCCAAGTCAGAGGACTTGAAGAGTTCAAAAGTGAACTAAGTGAAGTTCTAGGGCTGCTGGGCTTGAAGGGATCTAAGTGATCCAGTTGTAAGAAGACATCCTTAGTGGATTTCCTACTCGTGGAGTAAAAGAGTGGATTAGGAGCCTTGTGTGCTCTGAACCACTTAAGACCTTGTGTCTCATTGTCTCTCATTAACTGCTATAACTGTCATAACTGCTTATCATACCATAACTGCAATATCGTGAAGGGGAACAAAACATATATTCCGCTGCAGTCAGTATCATTAATACTGATTAAGTATTTTAAACAAGAAAAATTTAAAATATCTATTCAACCCCCCTTCTAGATAAATA
Organism: Panax stipuleanatus; assembly: GCA_020205555.1. Lineage (NCBI taxonomy): Eukaryota > Viridiplantae > Streptophyta > Magnoliopsida > Apiales > Araliaceae > Panax > Panax stipuleanatus. The sequence continues at coordinate 64,260,898 of CM035116.1, forward strand.
ACGTGCTTTTGGGAACTAACAATTGGTATCAGAGCAGGTTCTCATATCTAAGCATACAAGCTTGAGTAGATCCTATGGCACAACTGATAAGCGAGACCAAGACAGGTGGAGGAAGCAAACCACCCATGTGCAACAAAGATAAATTTGCCAATTGGAAAGTTCGGATGTAGGCTTACATGGATTCAATAGATGATGATCTATTTGAAATTGTTCTGAATGGGCCTTATATTCCAAGAAGGCTTGCACCAACTCCAGAAGATCCAGACAACATGGTGGTTAAGGTCAAATCTGAATGGACTAAAAATGAGAAGAAAGATGTTCAGCTTGACAAGAAGGCTAAGAACATCTTGTTTCAGTCTTTAGAAGACAGTCTGTTCGAGAATGTGGTTAACTGCAAAACTGCAAAGGAAGTCTGTGTTGGGTTTGTACGTAACGCAATCATGCAATCAAATCACATAAATAGGGCGGAAGCGTAAAAACTAGGTTTTCAAAATTTATACAAACCCATAACCATGATCATGCTTTGTGCTTGTTATCAATAACAGAAAAGAGAGAACATAGAATTATACCTTTGAAGATCTAAGCTTCCTCAGGTACAAGTTCTACTCCTTTGATTCCTTTGATTCCTTTGTAGTGGCTCCTTCCCTTGATCAATGTCAGCCACCCAAATGTTTGGCCTCTAACGGTGATCCACCAAGGAAGATGAAGAACTCAAGAAGATGGGTTATTGGCTTAACCCTTGTTTCTATCTCTATAGAATATTGTACTCCCAACTCTTGGAAAATTTCACGTCCCTTATTTCTGATATAAGACTCTCTTATATAGATATTAGGTTATCCCTCCTAATCCAATTAGAATAGGGTTTTATTTAATTAATTTATATCCTAATCTTTATTAGGATTGAGAGAGAGTACTGATATTATATTAATTCCTAAACTCCTTTAGAATTAAAATAATAATAATAATAATAATATTAATAAGACTCCTCTTATTAATTTATATTTAATATTTCTAAAATATTAAATAATAAACATTAAGCTATTTAATTTATTCTATCATCATAGATTAAATTAATTATACTTAATGCATTATTACTATCATGCCATTTTCTTCTTAAATAATTCTTCTTCCTTTTATGGTGTGACCCTTTAGGTTCTCCATATTAAACCGGTTGTGAATAAATCAATTAGAATAATTCTAATCTTATTTAAATAAACAAATTAAACTAATAATCTATTTAAATAAATAACATTTATTCTACAATAGGGATAAGCCTCCCTAGCGATCAACGACTTTCCAGATAATATAGATTTCAACATTAATCATAAAAGAACCTGTGAGTTAATAGTTACCGTACAATTCAATCCTTCCACCATACAATGTCCCAATTAAATATAAGACATGAATTTACTGTCAAGTCTTAATTTATTTAATCATATGTATTTCGATTAAAAAATGCACAACTCCAAATAATGCAAATTAGAAACCTCTTTCTAATTTCATTCTACCTTGGCCAAGGATTCCTGGGTTGTCATTTAACGAATCACATAGGACATATCTCCTTTTTTACTAGAGGTGGTAGATTCTTTATTGATCATTCATTATCTCCATATGTAACTCATTACACCCAAGCATACCCTATATATGCCTTAAAAGGCTTTAAGGAATTAGTCAAAGTATAATTTGTTACATACAAGATACTATGATGATCTCAAGTCCAAGGATCACATGTACTACTATCACATTAGAAATTCCTATTGACAGGCGAGTAAAACTCCATTAGGTATTCCATAGCGAGTCACGTTCAGTGAACTTATTCTCCAATAAGCACCTACATACTTGCTTTAGTGTCTCCACACAAATGACCATGAGATCAGTCATCCTCATCCAATGAGCAAGCAACATATGTACCAATCTATCCGGATTTACTAATCCCCTTTTTAGTAATCCCACGATTGGGAACTATTTTAGTTTTAAAGCTTTCTAAGAATTTAGATCTCATTAGCATGATCAACATCATGATTCTAAAAGCATTGCTTAAAACTATGAGTTATTTACATATTATAAAAACAGCACCATGTAGATAATTAAATGCCTTTAATAAATAAATATTTCATTAATAAATAACTAAGATTGTTTACAAAGTATGTGCTTTATCATCATACATGATTGGCTTGTATGCACACTACTATCAATCTCCCACTTGCACTAAAGCCAATCGCCATGGTATCTCATACCCATCTTCTCTAAGTGACGATCAAACTGCTGTTGTGTTAAAGCTTTAGTAAATGGATCTGCAATGTTGTCTTGAGAGTCTACACGCTCCAAGGTGACGTCTCCTCTTTCAATGATCTCCCTGATCAAGTGAAATCGCCGCAACACGTGTTTAGATTTTTGATGAGACCTGGGTTCCTTAGCCTGTGCAACCGCTCCGGTGTTGTCACAATATACGGGAACTGCTTCTCCAATGCTAGGAACCACACCAAGTTCAGTTATGAACTTCTTCATCCAAACAGCTTCCTTTGCAGCTTCACTTGCAGCTATATACTCTGCATCTGTCACTGAATCAGCAACCGTTTGCTGCTTGGAACTCTTCCAACTCACTGCACCTCCGTTCAAGGTAAACACATACCCTGAAACAGATTTACTGTCATCTTGTTCTGTTTGAAAAGTTGAGTCCGTGAATCTCTCGAGTTTTAATTCAGACCCACCGTAGACAAGAAAAATATCTTTAGTCCTTCTCAAGTACTTTAGGATATTTTTCACTGCCTTCCAGTGCTCTTCTCCTGGATTCGACTGGTATCTGCTTGTTACACTAAGTGCGTGAGCAACATCCGGTCTAGTACATATCATACCGTACATGATAGATCCTATTGCAGAAGCATAAGGGATCTTACTCATACGGTCTCTCTCCTCAGGTGTCTTTGGGGCCTGTTTCTTGGAGAGATTTATTCCATGGCTCATCGGCATGAGACCTCTTTTGGAATCTTCCATGCTAAACCTCTTTAGCATCGTATCAATGTACGTTCCTTGGGATAAGCCGAGCATCCTTTTAGATCTATCTCTATAGATCTTTATCCCCAAAATATAGGATGCTTCATCCAAGTCCTTCATGGAGAAGTTTTTAGATAACCAGATTTTAATGGATTGTAACATAGGAATGTCATTCCCTATCAGTAATATATCATCAACATATAATACAAGGAATGATACTACGCTCCCACTAACCTTCTTGTATACACATGGTTCATCCTCGTTTTTGATAAAATCAAACTCTTTGATTGTCTCATCAAAACGAATGTTCCATCTACGAGAAGCTTGCTTCAACCCATAAATGGATCGTTGTAGCTTACAGACTTGATTTGTTCCAACTTTTGAAATAAATTCCTCTGGCTGTGTCATATACACATCCTCCTCAAGTTTCCCATTGAGGAAGGTCGTTTTCACGTCCATCTGCCAGATCTCATAGTCGTTATAAGCTGCAATCGCAAGCAAAATCCGAATGGACTTGAGCATAGCTACTGGTGAAAAGGTTTCATCATAGTCAACTCCTTGTCTTTGTTTGAAACCTTTTGCAACCAGTCGGGCCTTATAGGTCTCTACCTTGCCGTCCGCTCCAGTCTTTCTTTTAAAGACCCATTTACACCCAATTGGCTTAATGCCTTCAGGTGGTGAAACCAAAGTCCATACTTTGTTTTCATACATGGAGTCCATTTCGGATTTCATAGCTTCAAGCCATTTTCCTGAGTCTTTATTACTCATAGCCTGTTCGTAATTCAATGGATCATCATCATTCATGATGTGTACCTCATCGTCATCCTCTATAACGAATCCATACCTCTCAGGTATCTTCGGTACTCTTCCAGATTTACGAACATGGTGTGGTACAGTAGGTTCTTCTACTTGGTTAGGTACCTGACTTTGGTCCGTGGTAACTTGTGGTTCTTGAACTTCTTCAAGATATATCTTACTCCCACTGACCCCTTCATGGATAAACTCTTTCTCAAAGAAGGTAGCATGTTTCGCAACGAACACCTTTTGATCAGTTGGATGATAGAAATAATACCCTACGGTTTCTTTAGGGTATCCCACAAATCTACACTTATCGGATTTAGTCTGTAGCTTATCATTTTCAAACTTTTTGACATAAGCTGGACAACCCCAAGTCTTAACATGCTTAAGATTTGGTTTCCTCCCTTTCCACATCTCATATGGAGTCTTTGGGGGCGGATTTGGTAGGTACCTTGTTAAGTAGGTATGCAGCCGTTTCTAGGGCATATCCCCAGAAGGAAATTGGAAGGTCGGTAAAACTCATCATGGATCGAACTATGTCCAACAGTGTTCGATTTCTCCTTTCAGATACTCCATTTAACTGTGGTGTACCTGGAGGAGTCCATTGTGAGATTATACCATTTTCTCTGAGATAATTGAGAAACTCACTGCTTAAGTATTCTCCACCTCGATCTGATCGAAGTATCTTAATACTCTTGCCCATTTGTTTCTCTACTTCACTTCTGAACTCTTTGAACTTTTCAAATGATTCTGATTTGTATTTTATTAAATACACATATCCAAATCTTGAGTGATCATCAATGAAAGTAATAAAATAAGAATACCCACCCCGTGCAGTTGTTGTCATAGGTCCACAAACGTCTGTGTGAATCAATGCCAACAACTCTGTAACTCTCTCCCCTTTTCCACTAAAAGGAGATTTAGTCATTTTACCCATGAGACAAGATTCACAAGTTGGATATGATTCATAATCAGATAGCTCGAGGAGCCCATCTTTATGCAACTTGGATAATCTTGTTTCATTGATATGACCGAGTCTACAGTGCCACATATAGGTATAATTAATATCATCTCTTTTCCTTTTCTTAATTTGTTCAATTTGAAATATATTTTCTTGCAAGTCAAGTGTATAAAGTCCATTTCGCAAATTTCCAATACCATATAAAACATCGTCTTTATAAATAGAACAACCATTGTTCTTTATAATAACGTCAAAACCTTCCATATCCAATACAGAAATTGAAATAATGTTTTTAATAATATTCGGAACATAATAACAATTATTAAGATAAATGGATTTGCCCGAAGGCATTGCTAAACAATAAGTTCCTACAGCTAATGCAGCAACTTTTGCTCCATTTCCCACTCGTAGGATCACCTCATCTTTGTTCAGCTTTCTACTTCTGACCAGTCCCTGCACAGTATTACATATGTGAGAACCACAGCCGGTATCCAATACCCAAGTAGAATTATGACTTTCAGAAAAATTAATTTCAATCATAAACAAACCTTGATTGGAAGTCGAAGCTTCTCCAAGCTTCTTCTCTGCTAGAAACTTCTTGCAGTTCCTCTTCCAATGTCCCGGCTCATTGCAATGAAAGCACATTCCTTTAGCTGGTTCAGGTTTCTTTTGCTCATTTTCTTTCCCTTTTCCCTTAGCCTTCTTAGATTTCTTCTTTTCAGAAGACACCTTGGGCCTCTTCCTTTTATTGGAAGAATCCACCATCAAGACATGGTTCTTCTTGGATGAGAAGTGACCTTCTGCAGTTTTCAGCATGTTAAGCAGCTCAGGTAAGCTGACATCTAGCTTATTCATGTGAAAATTAACCACAAACTGCGAGAAGGTCTCAGGGAGTGACTGCAAGACCAAGTCTTGACTCAACTCCCCATCCATGACGAACCCAAGCTGTCCAAGGCGTTCAATCAAATTGATTACCTTCAGAACACGAGTCTCGACGGTAGTGCCCTCGGTCATCCGAGATTGGAAGAGCTCCTTAGATATCTCATATCTAGCAGTCCTACTCTGTTCACCATACAACTCCTTGAGGTGAAGCAGCATAGCAGGAGCATCCATTTTTTCGTGCTGACGCTGAAGCTCGTTATTCATGGATGCGAGCATGATGCATTGAGCCACAGATGCATTATCTTGCCACTTATTGAAAGTGGCAATCTCTTCCTCAGAGGCTGTTTCTGAAACAGATTCAGGGATAGTGGAATTTAGGACATAAGAAATCTTTTCAGCAGTGAGAACAATTCTCAGATTTCTTAGCCAGTCCTCATAATTCGGGCCGGTAAGCTTATTTGCATCAAGTATGCTTCGTAGTGAGATTAGTGATTTTGACATTTTTAAAATTCTGCATGTGAAAAGACAACATTTTAGCAAACATTCATTTTATTAACTTTGCACACCAAAATAAATTTAGGTCTTTATTTTAAATTGGTATCTCCCACTATTTTCATCAAACTATATTACCCTCACTCATATAGTTCGGCAACATCTAATTAAAGATTTGGTAGTGAGATTAAGGATCCCATTTCAAATGTATATAACCTTGTGGATAGCACAACAAGCGATATACAAATAAATAGGTAGACAACTCTTGTCAATTACATCACCATGTAACTCCTTTTATTTTGCCTCTTAAATCATAATGGTCATGTGTGTGCACATCCGAACTAAAATGATTTAAGTTAAGTCCAGCCTAGCACTTCCATAAATTCAAAAAGAAAAATTTTCGTCCTTGTGGATAGCACAACAAGACTAGATCGTTCAATTTTCTTGATAAGAATCAAATGTGATTAATTAACATCTTAAATATTCAATACTCGCCTTGTGGATAGCACAACAAACTCATATTAAATATTTAATACTCTATTAACTAATCATGCTAGAAGGCGACGTTCGATATTCCAAATATCATTTGAACGCTTCAGACTTAATATTATTTCTTTGAGGGGTTTGTTATTATTTGTCTCATCTTTTAAGCGCGCATGCACACATATATATAAAATACGCGTTATTTTATTAAACATGCGAAGCATGTTTGTATAAAATATAATATATATAATATTTAGCATGCGATATAGAATACTATATTCTACCCGGATTGATTATGGACTTTTATTCTAGTTTGGTTCACTAGAGCCACCAAGTGAACCAAAAGGTCAAACCTAGGAGTGCAAGAATTTAAATTTTAAATGTAACTATTACATTTAAACCCGGGCTCCATACAAACGGGTCTTCACGCGCTCCTTGCTCCTTGGTCTCTAATTTCTTCAAAATAATTCTAACTATCTCTATTACATTAACTGTTTTAAAATTAAATAGAAACCTTGATCAGCAGTCAAGGGGAAGTACATAGAAAGGAGATAGAATTTACATCGAGAATAAAACTAGAGAAGACGAGGTACGCAGACCCCATTTTATAAAACCCATACATTCAAGCATTCATCCAAAATAAAATCCAATCACATTGGTCATAGTCCATAATCAACCCCATTTATTATCATATACATCAACATATGCATCTATAAATATCCATTCATCTCATGAATAACAATGCTATTCCATATATGGATCGATGTTATTTAATGGACAAAAGTTTTGCTAAATTTTATTTTTGAAATAAAATAAACTCTTTTATTTTAATCAAAAATAAATCCAAATTAAACTCCTTTAATTTTAGCATTCTGAAATCATATTTCAGATAAAATAAACTTCTTTATTTTAAAACTTTATCAATTAAATAAACAGTTTACTTAATTAATTAAAATTAATTTTCAGGGTCTGTCCAGGTACCGGCGCAGCTGCGCCAGTAATGAACTGGGCAGCTGCGCAGGTAGACGGAAGCAGCAGTTTTTGCAGACCGGCGCAGCTGCGCCAGTAATGAACTGGGAAGCTGCGCAGCTTCGCCGTTAGCTGCAGAAACTTGCAGAAAATGATTTTTGTCCAGAAAAACGATCCAATTCTCACATCAATTCATACATGGAATTATAAAATTGATAATTAGCACAAAGTTAGGCTCTGATACCACTGTTGGGTTTGTACGTAACGCAATCATGCAATCAAATCACATAAATAGGGCGGAAGCGTAAAAACTAGGTTTTCAAAATTTATACAAACCCATAATCATGATCATGCTTTGTGCTTGTTATCAATAACAGAAAAGAGAGAACATGGAATTATACCTTTGAAGATCTAAGCTATATCAGGTACAAGTTCTATTCCTTTGATTCCTTTGATTCCTCTGTAGTGGCTCCTTCCCTTGATCAATGTTAGCCACCCAAATGTTTGGCCTCTAACGGTGATCCACCAAGGAAGATGAAGAACTCAAGAAGATGGGTTATTGGCTTAACCCTTGTTTCTATCTCTATAGAATATGTGTACTCCCAACTCTTGGAAAATTTCACGTCCCTTATTTCTGATATAAGACTCTCTTATATAGATATTAGGTTAACCCTCCTAATCCAATTAGAATAGGGTTTTATTTAATTAATTTATATCCTAATCTTTATTAGGATTGAGAGAGAGTACTGATATTATATTAATTCCTAAACTCCTTTAGAATTAAAATAATAATAATAATAATAATATTAATAAGACTCCTCTTATTAATTTATATTTAATATTTCTAAAATATTAAATAATAAACATTAAGCTATTTAATTTATTCTATCATCATAGATTAAATTAATTATACTTAATGCATTATTACTATCATGCCATTTTCTTCTTAAATAATTCTTCTTCCTTTTATGGTGTGACCCTTTAGGTTCTCCATATTAAACCGGTTGTGAATAAATCAATTAGAACAATTCTAATCTTATTTAAATAAACAAATTAAACTAATAATCTATTTAAATAAATAACATTTATTCTACAATAGGGATAAGCCTCCCTAGCGATCAACGACTTTCCAGATAATATAGATTTCAACATTAATCATAAAAGAACCTGTGAGTTAATAGTTACCGTACAATTCAATCCTTCCACCATACAATGTCCCAATTAAATATAAGACATGGATTTACTGTCAAGTCTTAATTTATTTAATCATATGTATTTCGATTAGAAAATGCACAACTCCAAATAATGCAAATTAGAAACCTCTTTCTAATTTCATTCTACCTTGGCCAAGGATTCCCGGGTTGTCATTTAACGAATCACATAGGACATATCTCCTCTTTTACTAGAGGTGGTAGATTCTTTATTGATCATTCATTATCTCCATACGTAACTCATTACACCCAAGCATACCCTATATATGCCTTAAAAGGCCTTAAAGAATTAGTCAAAGTATAATTTGTTACATACAAGATACTATGATGATCTCAAGTCCAAGGATCACATGTACTACTATCACATTAGGAATTCCTATTGACAGGCGAGTAAAACTCCATTAGGTATTCCATAGCGAGTCACGTTCAGTGAACTTATTCTCCAATAAGCACCTACATACTTGCTTTAGTGTCTCCACACAAATGACCATGAGATCAGTCATCCTCATCCAATGAGCAAGCAACATATGTACCAATCTATCCGGATTTACCTAATCCCCTTTTTAGTAATCCCACGATTGGGAACTATTTTAGTTTTAAAGCTTTCTAAGAATTTAGATCTCATTAGCATGATCAACATCATGATTCTAAAAGCATTGCTTAAAACTATGAGTTATTTACATATTATAAAAACAGCACCATGTAGATAATTAAATGCCTTTAATAAATAAATATTTTATTAATAAATAAATAAGATTGTTTACAAAGTATGTGCTTTATCATCATACATGATTGGCTTGTATGCACACTACTATCAGTCTGGGAAGCATTGCTCATCATGCATGAAGGAACTGAAGAAGTCAGAGAAAACAAGCAATCTCTACTGACTCAACAGTTGTTAGAGTTTATGCCCTAGAGGCCAATTCTTTGATGTAATTGTTTAACATTTTTGATATTATATTTGATTGAATAAATGAATTATTTTATTATGGTTTTATTTACTGCGTTATATAAATGTTAACATAATAAAAGTCCTTAGAATAGTGATACAAATTATATGGCTTCAAGTATGTAACTTGAACATGAGATCATATAATTACAATTAGTATCATTACTCTTAAATGTCCCTAGTCGAGTGTCATTGTTAATGGGACAACAATGATACATCGAGACTAGTATATGGACTGACTGATGGCCAAATCTCATTGGTCATAAATATATGAGATATTGAGTCAATGCATAGGTACATATTAGAGAACAATGTACTGGACAGACCCACCATGAGAATTCTACGTGGAGCATTATGCAAAGTGTCATAAGCAATTCTCATAGTGACAATGATGTAATGATCCTCCGACCTGAAATCACTATATTACTACACGGGAATTTATATACTTTGATATCATCAAAGGTCACCTTTAATAGGGTAGACAATAAAGGTGATTATTGGGTACATCATGAATCGTGTGAGGAATATGAATGATCTAGATGGAATTTAACCCTCCTATATATTAGGGGTGATATCCATAGGCCTCTTGATTGAGTAGGACTATGAAATGCATGGCCATGCTCAAATAGTGATTTGTTTCATATAGTCTACTCATCGATCAAGAAAACTTAGATTAAATTATGAAGAGGATGACACATTCCATTCCTCGAGTTTAATCTAGGATGTCATGGTTAAAAGGATTAAATTACATTGAATCATTGGTCACGAAAAGGTTGTATCGAATCACCAATCTTATTATTATTTGGGTAGCAGTAATGCATTACTAGATGCTGCTCACTGTTTATAATTTTATAATATGATTTTAAAATTATTGCCAACATAATAATAACCTATAGGGTCACACACTTAGAACGTAATTAAAAGGAAATTAATTTAACTTGTAAGGATTTAAATATATCAATATGATTGATAGTATTTAAATTACGAATTTAAATTAATAGGATAATTTGTATATATATGTATATTAATTAAGTAAGACTTAATTAAGATATATATATATATATATATATATATATATATATATAAATTCGGATTTTATTTTTCTAATTGGATTAGGTTTTGGTTAATACCTTTAACTGCTATATATATAATATATCAGCCGTTTTAGGGTAATCATTATAAACCCAAACCCTAGCCGCTCTTAGAGAGAGACTAGAGAGAAAAACTTCGAAAGTCCAGATCCTTGGCGGCTAGTACCGCAGCTTTCCTTGCTGCAGATCGTGTGACGATTAGCTGGACGTTCGTGTGGATACCATAGAGGCGCAGTTCCGTTGGATTACGTTGAGGATTCGAAGCAGTTTCAGAATTTCCATCGTCTCCATTCAAGCTTGGATAATCGGTAAAACAAATCTAAACCTCTGATTTAATATGTTTTTCGCATGGATCCTGTTTTAGGGTTTCGGAAAATTTTAATTTCAGCTGTGTTTATGTGCTAAAATCCCTACAACAGTATAAGATGTTTGCTCATGTTCCAGGAGAAAATATCACTTCCACTTATGAAAGATTCACTACACTGCTCAACTCTCTCAGAGCCTATGGAAAGACCTATCTAAACAAAGATCTAGTCATCAAGTTTATGAGGTCTTTACCAAGCAGATGGGATGCCAAGACCATTGCAATCAGTGAGTCAAAGAATCTGCATGAAATGACAGTTCAATAGCTCTACGGAAACCTTTTTACATACGAGCTAGAACTGTCTCAACGAGCAGAAACTCTATCAGAAGGAAGAAGGAAGGACAAAGGAGTTACTCTCAAAGCAAAGGAAGAGATCTCCAGAGCACAGGTGGAAGATGAGTCTGACTCTGATGAAGAGGATGACAGTGATGATGATGAAGTTGCAATGATGGCCAGAAGATTCAAAAGACTTATGCTCAAAGGCAGAAGCAACAAACCTAAAAGGTTCAACAACAGCAACAGTCAGGAGCAGATCAACGACCTATGCTACAACTGCAAGAAGTCTGGGCATTTCATTGCCAACTGCAACAAGCCTATCAGAGAAGAGCTGAAAAGAAAGTCAAATCCAAAGAAGGAGCTCAAAGGCTATAAAAAGAATAAGAAGAAAGACAAAAGGCTTGTAGCTGGAAGTTCGTGGAATGATTCAGAAAATGATACTAATATTGAGTCTGAAGAAGATGAAGCACCTCAAAAAGCCAATATATGTCTAATGGCCAAAGATGCACTAAGCAGGAAAGATGCCGAAGCAGTCATAGACAAGGTATTTGACTTTAACTCTCCTGATATATACATTAATGATTTAAGAACTGACATTCGTGATATGTCAACTGATCTATATCAAAATATGAGGTGGCTAAGAGTTCTATCTAAAGACTATACTGATCTTCAAGAAGAAAAAGAGAAAGTTCAGAACGAGCTGGAAGCAGCTCTACTAAGTTCTAACTCTCTCTCTAAGCTTGAAGCTGAGAATAAAATCTTAAGAGAGACCAATGAACTGAACATACAAAGAGAGTCAAATCTAACCTCTAAGATTGAGGAGTTAGAAATGACCATCTCTACATGGAATAGATCTTCTTCATCAATGGACTCCCTGTTATCCAATCAGAGAAGTGTCTCTGATAGAACAGGCTTAGGGTTTGGGGAATCTACCACAGAACCCAGCGTGGAAAAGACTAAGGAAATTAACGTGAGTAGTGCTTCTAACTTTAGTAGAAGTATTACATTTGTAAAGTCCACACAGAAGGATGAACCAGTGCAACCTTGCTCTTCTGAACCAAGACGTGTTCCTAAACACTACGTATCTCATACTGGCCTAGGGTTCAGAAAGGTGAAGAGTAATTCAGTCATCACTGTCCAACCTCGACGAATTATAGAGTCAAGTAAAACTGACTCCACGGATCAACTTGGAAGGAATCGTGGTACTAAGATTCACTCAGCACATAACGTGAACTCTAGGGCTGCATGGAAAAGGAAGATGCAATATAAAGGTAAAGCCAATAAATACCCACACAAGTCCAATTGGAGAAAGCATCCACACACAAACACAAACACAAATTATTTTGGATGTTTTACATGTGGAAGATTTGGTCATAAAACTGCATCATGCTTTCATAATACTGTGCATGGGAGACCCAAAGTCAAGTAGATTTGGGTTCCTAAGGGTACTAACATTGCAGAACCTATACTAGTCTGGGTACCAACATGAAAGCTGAATATGTTTACAGGAAATGATCACCACGACTACAACATGGTATCTGGACAGTGGTTACTCAAGACATATGACCGAAAACAAAGCCCTCCTGTCTAATTACACAGAGAAGGAGGGACCAATAGTTATCTTTGGAGATAATAGCTCTGGCAAGACAAGAGGTTATGGATCAGTTGGAAATGGTGCAGTGTCCTTCAGCAAAGTGGCTTATGTTGATGGTCTAAAGCACAATCTTCTTAGCATCAGCCAACTCTGCGATAATGGTCATCAAGTCACATTTCTCAACAATCAGTGTCAAGTCAGAGATCTGGAGACATCCTCTATTAAGCTGACAGGATCAAGAGAAGGAAATGTATACATTGTCAATCTTGCTCAGCTCAGTTCTGATGAGACAATATGCTTCCTTGCTAAAGCCACTGAAGAAATAAGTTGGCTTTGGCATAAAAGATTATCCCATCTCAACTTCAAGAGTATGTCTAAACTGGCCTCCAAAGATCTAGTAGCACGATTACCCAAGTTCAGCTTCATCAAAGAAAGACCATGAAATGCATGCCAGCTTGGAAAGCAAACAAGGAGCTCATTCAAAGGCAAAGAGGTCAACTCAATTGACAGGCCCCTACAGTTACTTCATATGGATCTCTTTGGGCCAATTCCAACTGTGAGCCTAGGAGGAAAGAGATACTCACTGGTTGTAGTGGATGACTACACCAGATACACATGGTGTTCTTTCTTAACTCAAAAGATGAGACAAGCTCCCAACTGATAAAGATGTTCAAGCTGGTGATGAATAAAAAAGGAGAGACTATCAAGGCAATAAAGAGTGATCATGGCAGAGAGTTCGATTTCTCAGAAATGGATCAGTTCTGTGCAGACAATGGCATCAGTCACAATTTCTCAGCACCACAAACTCCTCAGCAAAATGGAGTGGCTGAAAGGAAAAATAGAACACTTATAGAAGCTGGGAGAACTCTACTAACAACAGCTCATCTGCCTGAATACTTTTGGGCAGAAGCCATCAACACTGCATGCTATACACAGAACAGATCTCTTGTATACTCTACGCTGAAAAAGACACCCTACAAGCTGTGGAAAGGAAGAAAGCCAAATGTCAGTTACTTCCATGTGTTCGGCTGTTCATGCTACATTCTCAACAATGGCAAGCAATATCTGACTAAGTTCGAACCTAAGTCAGATGAAGGAATCTTTCTTGGTTATGCCACAGACAGCAAAGCCTACAGAGTGTTCAACAAGAAGACATTAAGTGTTGAATTCTCAATCCATATCATCTTTGAGGAAATAGACTCGGACAAGTATGCACCACAAGATACTACGATTGACGATACCGACACTACGAATGAAGCAGTCTAGCCTAACACTACGACCGTAGTTCCTGAACAAAGAATCGTAGTGCCCGAAGAAGAAATCATAGAGAGAATTGAACCAGATGACGATTCTGAACAACAAAAACCAGAAGTCAATCTTGAGGAGTTCAGACAAGAAGGCACCATAACAGATGTTCCAACAGGGAACAGGTGGGCAAGAGATCACACTCAAGATCTGATCATTGGTGATCCAACTGCCAAAATAAAAATAAGATCTGCAACTCGGAATGAATGCTTCTATTTGAGTTTTCTATCTCAAACAGAACACAAGATGATTGAAGACGCTATGCTAGATGTAAGCTGGATTGAAGCTGTAAGAACCTGAATTTTCAGAAATTATTAAATAAGGATTTAATAAATAAAATTCTTAAGGTGTGAGATGGGTTCAAATGAGAACATCAATGTGATGTAAGTTATGTAGTATTGTGTTACATAGGGTTATATGAACTATGTAATATGTGATTAATAAATATATATTGTTATTCGGTTGAGATAAAGGAAGTGGATAAGAGTTCCTATCGATATTAAATAATTTATAGAATTATTCTATCATAATAAGTTGGTGACATTAAATAGCTTCAATGTATAATCACCATTTTCTGGTGTATGTATACTAATAAGTAGTATGTTTATAATAAAGGTTATTGATAGTACTTAAACTATTCGTGAATGGGTTTGGATAGTGAAGCATGAGTTAGTTAAGGGAATTAACTAATAAGAATAAATATTGGTTAATTGATAGATGGGAATTATATTATGGAATAATATAATTAACTATGGTAATATAGTACAGGGTTTAATTTACTTGAGTAAAGAAATGGATTAATATATGCGTTGAATATATGATTATAGTTGCTACTTTTTATATATATTACTTAGAATGATAATATGTGAGAAAGTATAATGTACGAATAATGTTAATAAATAAATAAATAAATATATATATATATATATATATATATATATACGTTATTAAAGAGAAATAAAAATCATTATATCTTTAAATGAATATTTGAAGAAATTATTTTGGGAACAATTTATAGAAAAGAAAGAGAACTAATTATTATATATTTCTAATAAAGGGTATTAAAATAATTTCTAATATTGAATTATAAAATGGATAGGACCATCATGCAGACTTGACTCCATAATACCAATTATACTTGGAGCATAATTAAGATATCGAGCATCTCTTAAACATAAAAAGACACTTGAGTTTATCCCTTTAATGGTTAATGGTTTAACTGCGACCTGAACTAAACCAATATGAATAAAATTATAGCCTTTCTTTCGATGTTTATTAATGACATCAGGAGAAAGAAGACTACAATTTTCATATTCTTTGTTGATCGCATAGACACGTTCAACAGTTTTAACATTATAATCAGTTTTAAAGTTATCAATAAAAGTTGACTGATAAATCTCCTTAGGAGGCACACTAGGAATATTCCAATTACTAAGGGTTTGATTAATGTTTTCATAACTGTGTTCTTCTTGATTAACTATATTTGGAACAGGAGGAAGTGCCGATCTATTACTAACCGATGAACTCGATCTGAATAACCTACTCATTTTAAAAGTTAAAGTTTTTAATAACTCTGTGTTCTTCCATACATACCCCTTAATCATTTTTGAAAATCAATTTTAACAATTTTAAAAGCTGACTCATTGGATATGCCAAGGCATGGAAGAACCTTAAAAACTTTAACTTTCAAAAATGATTAAGGGGTATGTATGGAAGAACACAGAGTTATTAAAAACTTTAACTTTTAAAATGAGTAGGTTATTCAGATCGAGTTCATCGGTTATTAATAGATCGGCATTTCCTCTTGTTCCAAATATAGTTAATCAAGAAGAACACAGTTATGAAAACATTAATCAAACCCTTAGTAATTGGAATATTCCTAGTGTGCCTCCTAAGGAGATTTATCAGTCAACTTTTATTGATAACTTTAAAACTGATTATAATGTTAAAACTGTTGAACGTGTCTATGCGATCAACAAAGAATATAAAAATTACAGTCTTCTTTCTCCTGATGTCATTAATAAACATCGAAAGAAAGGCTATAATTTTATTCATATTGGTTTAGTTCAGGTCGCAGTTAAACCATTAACCATTAAAGGGGTAAACTCAAGTATCTTTTTATGTTTAAGAGATGCTCGATATCTTAATTATGCTCCAAGTATAATTGGTATCATGGAGTCAAGTCTGCATGATGGTCCTATCCATTTTAATTGCTTTCCTGACCTTCCATTGAGTCTATCTGATATTAATTTGTTAAAAGCTTTAACTCTGAATATTAAAACTGCAGGAGAGATAACTCAAATGATTGAGGGTTCTCAACCTATAGCTTTAATATATAGAATTTATTATAAGGTAATGAAAACTAATTTAAATATTCACGCACTTAATAAAAGTCCTAAAGATCATACTGTGCTAATTCAAAGCAGTACTAGTAACGCTAATATCCAAACCCCAAAGACTATTCTTTGGAAAGATATTACGTTACCTAGTCAGTGGATTCTCCCCTAAGAGATTCCACAAAAATCAGTTAATAATAATTTATTAAATTTGGAAAATATTAAACAATTTTCTGATGGTATTGTTCGGGTCAGTTTCGAACGTACTAAAAGACCTTTAATTATAGAAGAATTTACTAATTCTTCAGTTCCTTCTGTTTCAAGAAGAGATACCGAAGTATTAAGTTATTTTTCTATTCCTAATTTTAAAATGAAAGGTGTTCTAAATCAAGGTCAGACAAGTCATCCTTGTTACACTCCTGCTACTCAAACAGAAGATGAACAAGATGATGTGTCCCCTACAGTCTCTGTAGGTCCAACTCCTTCTGATTTTGAAGCACCTATTAATCACCAGTTAAGAGTTATAACTAAAGCTACTAAGTTAGATTGGAATAGTCTGGTTGCAGATTTTAATTCCAAATCTAACCAAGAAAAATGCCATGCTTTTCTTAACATGTATGATAAGCATGACAGAGATAAAATTGTTCATAATTGGAAAAAATATGTTAAAATTAATAGAGAGAACCTTACATTTTATGATTGGTATGATAAATATCACTCACAATGTAAAGTTCTTACTAAAAGTCAGTGGATGAAAGAGGATAAGTCTAAGATTTTAGCATCTCATCCTCCTTTGGAAACTGTTCTTTCACAGGTAAAAAATGCTTCAGTTGTTGCCAGCCTTTTTAAGATTGCTGATGGTAAAACTGATGATAAAAAGATTATTGAGCAAAATAATTTCACTAATCAATGTTTAGCCACCATCGGTAAACAGCTTGATAAAATTGAAGAAAAATTTGATCATGCTTTAATTAAAAATCCTCAAGAAAAACTAGATCAACCTTTATTAACTCACCCTGAAAACAGAGAAGGAAAGGGATTGCCAAATAAAGATTCTGACCTAGTTAAAAGTATTGATAAGTTAATTAAAAAAATTGGTTCAAGTCTAGGTGAAGCTAGTGGAACTGTTGCCATCATTGACCAGATCCAAGAATCTGACAATGAAAGCAATAGTGATTCAGAAGAAATTTCTGAAGTCGCTTCTATTCCTGATCTTGCTGAACAATTAAATAAATTAACTTTTAATAACACAAATATAACAAAAAATTGGTATTCTATACCTACTCCCCCTGATCTTCAGTATGAGGAGAAAAATCTAGATAATCAATTTTCTGTTTCGTCTAATAAAATTTATGAGTGGAATATTGATGGATTTAGTGAGCATCAGATTCTTACTAAAATGAATCATATGTCTATGGTTGCCAATAGTTATATTTCAGCGTTTAACAGTCTTACTCAGTCTGATATCGTTGAAATATTAGCTAATGGATTTAGTGGTGTACTTCGTTCTTGGTGGAAAAAACACCTGGATGAAGATGCAAGGACTTCTATTATCCATGCTTGCCAGTTAGATGACAATGGTCAGCCTATCTTTCGTGAAGATATTGGCTTTGGTATTCCTGATGGTATTAATACATTAATATTCACCATAATAAAATATTTTATTGGAACTCCTAGTAATATCACTGAAAGAATTCATGATCAGTTAAGTAATCTCACTTGTCCTACCTTAAGTGACTTTAGGTGGTACAAGGATGTTTTTATTTCTTATGTTATGATACGCAGTGATAGTAACAAACCCTTTTGGAAGGAAAAATTTGTTAATGGTCTTCCTAACTTGTTTGCTCACAAAGTTAGAGAAGAACTTAGTAAAACTCTTGGATATATCGATTATGATAACCTGACTTATGGTGACATAATCAGTTATATTCAAAAGATTGGCTTAAAAATGTGTATTAACTTTAAAATCGCTAAACAAGCCGCTAAAGATAAAAAGAAAGTTAAATATGAGCTTGGTACATTCTGTGAACAATATGGTTTGCCTCCTATTGCTCCGTCTCGTAGAAAGCAGAGAAAAAAGCAAATTGAAATTCACAAAAAATGCAGGCATCGTAAAAAGCGTTCTAGTCAGTCTAATAACAAAGATAGTTATTACGAAAAACCCAAGTCACGTAAGAAAACTCATAATAAAAAGTCCTCTAAGTCACAGGATAAGAATAAAATTACCTGCTATAATTGTGGTAAAAAAGGTCATTATAAAAATGAATGTAAATTAAAACAGAAATTGAGTCAGTTAAATATTTCTGCCGAAGATACTGAAAAGATTTTCGAATTAATAAGAATTCAGACTGATGATGAGAAAGATCACTCTGATATTCTTTATTCCTCTGGTAATGAAGAAAATAGTCAAACTCCTAGTGATGATAATGAAGTCACCCTTTGTACTGATAATTGTCGATCTGATTGCTGTAAGACTATTAACGTACTTAGCAAAGAGGATCAAGAAAGCTCTTTGTTAATTGAGTTAATTAGCAAACTTACTGATGAAGATTTAAAATTACAGTATATGAAACAGTTAAAGGATTTGTTTTCTAAAAATAATTCGGGAAAGGGTAAGGTTATTAAAGGTAAAGATAAACCTGTTATTAGTCTTAATAAAACCTTTGAGAGATTTAAGACTACTGAGAGAGAAATCACCCTCCCAGAGTTAAATCAAAGAAGTCAATAAGCTTAAGAAAGAAATTTCTGGTCTTAAGATTGAAATTTCAGACTTAAGAAAAGATATGACTAATTTGGCCTCTAAAGGTTCAGAACTTCACATTTTTGATTCCTCAGATAATGATGATCAACCAGAATCTTCAGGAGTCAACGATAATGAATCTTTATTAATGGTTCAAGGTAATTCTTTAAAAAGGTTAAAAGATATTACCATTCAAAAATGGTATATCATGGTTCGTTTAATGGTTGATGGAACTTTGCTATCCAGCTTCCTGTTCTTGTTGATACTGGTGCAGATCTTAATTGCATTCAGGAAGGTTTGATCCCAACCAAGTTCTATGTCAAAATCAGTGAACGATTAAACTCTGCTATTGGTAGTAGTATGGAAATAAAATATAAACTGCCTAAAGTTCATATTTGTCAAGATAATATGTGTTTTAAAACTTCTTTTGTTTTAATTCGCAACTTGACTGATAAGATAATTTTAGGATTACCGTTTATATATTTATTGTATCCATTTAATACTAGTAACAATGGTTTAACAACTGAGCACTTAGGATAGAAGGTGGTATTTGAATTTATCACTCAACCTAAAGAAAAAGATTTGAAATTTATTCAGGATGAATCTATTTCAAAATCACTCAATTTGTTAAACTGTAAAACTTCACAGTTAAAATTCTTAAAACAAGAAATCAAATATAAGCAAGTTGAGGATCTTCTCCTACTTGATAAAATTCAAGATAAGATTGAAGAGCTTCGATTATTTATGGTTAAAAACTTATGTGCTGATTCTCCCAATGCCTTTTGGCATCGTAGGAAGCATGTGGTTAGATTGCGTTATGCTAAGGAATTTAAGGAGCACCTAATTCCTACTAAGGCCAGACCTATCCAAATGAGTCATCAGCAAATGGAACTTTGTAAGCAAGAGATTAATGACTTGCTTGCAAAAGGCCTAATAAAACATAGTAAGTCCCCTTGGTCTTGCCCAGCCTTCTATGTTAACAATGAAGCTGAAAAGGAGAGAGGAGTCCCTCGCCTAGTTATTAATTATAAGCCTCTTAACAAGGTCCTTGAATGGATTAGGTATCCCCTACCCAATAAGGAAGACCTTCTTAGTCAGCTTAGTAATGCTACTATTTTCAGTAAATTTGACCTTAAGTCTGGGTTTTGGCAAGTCAGTATTCATCCCAGTGATAGGTATAAAACTGCCTTTACCACCCCCTTTGGTCACTATGAATGGGTTGTTCAAGCATTTGGCTTGAAGAATGCCCCCAGTGAATTTCAAAATATTCTTAATAAAATTTTGAATCTCTTCAGTCACTTTATCATTGTTTATATTGATGACATTCTGGTTTTCTCCAAGTCAATTGATGAACACTTCAAACACTTGAATTCGTTCTTCAAAGCTATTAAAGTCAATGGTTTGGTTCTTTCACCAACCAAGTGCAGTCTGTTCCAAGTTAGAGTTAAGTTTCTTGGTCATGATATTCATCACGGTTTGGTTCGTCCAATCTAAAGAGTCATTCAATTTGCTGATAAATTTCCTGACAAAATTACTGATAAAACTCAACTCCAGCGTTTTTTAGGATCTCTTAATTACGTAGGTAAGTTTTATCAAAATTTGAGAAAAATCTGTAAACCTTTGTTCCTTCGTTTACAGAAAAATTCTCCTCCCTGGACTGATGAGCATACTGCCATCGTCCAACAAGTTAAGAAATATGTTAAGGTTCTTCCATGTCTTGGCATATCCAATGAGTCAGCTTTTAAAATTATTGAAACTGACGCCTCCAAAATTGGATTCGGTGGTATCTTGAAGCAGAAATTAACACCTGCTTCATCTGAGCAAATTGTTCGATTCCACTCTGGCGCGTGGAATCAAGCCCAATTAAAAAAGAGATTTTAGCTTTAGTTTTATGTATTAGTAAATTTCAAAATGATTTATTAAATCAAAAGTTTTTAGTTCGCATTGACTGCAAGTCAGCAAAGTATATTTTAGAAAAAGATGTTAAAAATATAGCTGCTAAACATATTTTCGCCCGATGGCAATCTATTTTAAGTATTTTCGATTTTGATATTGATTATATTAAAGGTAGTGATAATTCAGTTCCTGATTTTTTGACTCGGGAATTTATTAATTCAGGTACCCCTCAGAAAAATGAGTGTGAGAGGATCCAGTAAAAGTGTTCGGCCCCCTGGCCCTCCAGGCCCAGGCCCGCCTAGTCAGAAGCCCATGGGAGCTGTAATCCCACACCCAGTTACCCCTCTTACTGTAGTCAATAGGTTTGCCCCTCTTATTTCTGGAACAAAGCCCTACTGCCCGACTTTGGCCCAGCCCCTCAGATTATTGATCCTTTTGCTTCGTCCAGTAATCCTCCTGCTGGTCAACGTACTCAATCCGAGTACATCCCTGTCTATTCCACCAATTTATTTCATATTGAAAGACATATGAAATCAATTGATGATCCAGTTAAATTGGCTGCTTAGTTCTTCCCAACTGGTTGGCATTTCATTCCATTGGCTCCTTATAAATCTCTTATGTATTATAAGGATGTCTTGCTTCAAACCCAGTCAATTCTTATTAAACCCATTTATGATAGAAATGATTCCTCGAAAATCATCTATCATTCTCTATATATTAAACAGATTATCACCATGCCAAACTGGGGTAATCATCCGTCAGACTTAAGAAAGTTAGAAGGTCATGATAGCCAGTTCTGCTATTATGATTACATGGAAGCTTGGAACAGGGTTTTTTTTGTTTCAAACTCCATTGTTTAGTCATTCGTGGTTCATACAATTTGACCACAAGTTCAAAAGTCAAATCCCTCATTGGTTCATTTTATGGTGGGAACGCTTTGGTCTCATCTATAAAATTCTTCCAATTGAGCTCCAGTCAGTTCTAAATGTTTTTAGTTCTAGGGTTCCTGCTGTGCAGTCTAATTGCTGCGTACCAGTAACTCTTCATTTCGTTAGTAAATATAAAATTCCATGGATTCTTAAATGGAACTATGGATTTTATTCTCCTATTGCTAATGTTGCCCTTTCTTCTGTTGTTTCATCCGAAAAGGATGTTTCTCGCTCCAATTCTAATCAAATTACTTTTGTTACTCGAGAATTTTCAGTTAAATGGTGGGATAAGTTTGATCCTTATCGCATTGTTGGTCAAGTTCAGAAGGAATTTCCCAATCCTTCTCCTATTCAATCGGTTCCTCCCCCAAAGGAATCATCCTCTAGTAAATCAAAATCCAAAAAATCTTCTGTTTCAAAGTTAGATTTTGCGGATATTGAGCATTGTTCAAATTTTGAGTTAAAACAGTTATCTAAACTCATTCAGAAACGAATGGATAAACTCAGTGAGGACTCAGTTCCTTCTATCTGTTCATCTTCTTCGTCTCATTCCAGTCACCATTCTGGTCACAGCGATCCGTATGGAAGCATCTCTCTTCAAGATGCTCAGGACCCATTTGCTTAGAATGCCTACAGTTATTTTGGTCAGCCTCTTTACAAGATGCTCCTGCCCGCGCAACACGTCCTCCTTTGTCCAAAGTACCCGAAAGCATGTGATGAGTCATTTGTCGTCTTGTATGAGTCAGGTCCTGTTTGTCGGCCATCTGTGGTCGATTAGTCAAAAGTTATTTTGTATTTGTATTATTGAGTCTGTATTTTATTCAAAACGCGTATGTAATAGTGAAAAGTTGAGTGTAATAGTCAAAAGTTGTAATAATGCTTTCATCTTTTGATAAAGCATTACTATTGTGCAATAGTCATTCATGTTTTGTAATCATCGAGTTGTATTGGTTCTGCCTTTTCTCTTCCTATATATGAGAGGCTTAGTCATTTGTATGAGGCATGATTTAGAAATCCAATAGAGAGCTTGTGAAGACTTAGATTCCTATCTAACTAATCTTCAGCATTCTTGCCTTCTACCTTAGTTATGCTAGGTTTCTATAATCGAGTCAATTTGTAAGTTATCTCAAGTTATCTGTTTGTAATTATTTCTTTATTCAATAAAATTTTATTTCAAACTTTTGTTTTTATTTATGAACTGCTGTTATTATTTCTTATAGATTTGCTATAGTTGTAATTCAGCTTTGTATATGCGCCACTCTTCTCTCTCTTCCCCCTTTTTCCGCCTTTTGGAGAATGATGACTGGAATGAGACGAAGAAGATGAACAGATAGAAGGAACTGAGTCCTCACTGAGTTTATCCATTCGTTTCTGAATGAGTTTAGATAACTGTTTTAACTCAGAATTTGAACAATGCTCAATATCCGCAAAATCGAACTTTGAAACAGAAGATTTTTTGGATTTTGATTTACTAGAGGATGATTCCTTTGGGGGAGGAACCGTCTAAGATTTTAGCATCTCATCCTCCTTTGGAAACTGTTCTTTTATAGGTAAAAAATGCTTCAGTTGTTGGCAGCCCTTTTAAGGTTGCTGATGGTAAAACTGATGATAAAAAGATTATTGAACAAAATAATTTCACTAATCAATGTTTAGCCACCATCGGTAAACAGCTTGATAAAATTGAAGAAAAATTTGATCATGCTTTAATTAAAAATCCTCAAGAAAAACTAGATCAACCTTTATTAACTCTCCCTGAAAACAGAGAAGGAAAGGGATTGCCAAATAAAGATTCTGACCTAGTTAAAAGTATTGATAAGTTAATTAAAAAAATTAGTTCAAGTCCAGGTAAAGCTAGTGGAACTGTTGCCATCATTGACCAGATCCAAGAATCTGACAATGAAAGCAATAGTGATTCAGAAGAAATTTCTGAAGTCGCTTCTATTCCTGATCTTGCTGAACAATTAAATAAATTAACTTTTAATAATACAAGTAATTTTAATAAAAGGAGGAAATGTTATTTTTGAATAATAATATTATCTTATATATTTTTGTATGAGGTGTGATTGGTTAATATAGTAAATATATTAAAACGTATTTGTTATATGTAAATAAATTGATGGAAATAATTTATTATAATAGAAAATAAATTTATTATCTATTTTTTATATATAATATATGTACATGTGTCGTACATATAGTTATTTGATATTATATTAAGAATAATATTATGAGACAATAAGTAAATTATTTTCTAATAATGAATGTCTTTATTCGGAGAAAACATAATATTTATGTTATGAAAAAATACATAATTTCTAATATATTTTTCAAGGGAGTTTAATTTATAAAAGGAAACTAAGTTATTTTAATAACTTGAGTTGCTATAGTACCGTAAGTGTTATAAATAATATTTGAATATTTCTATTCGTAATATATTTATATGTGGACCTTGTGACTTAATAGTTCTAATTATATTGAACATGTTATAAGTAGTAAGTGATGAGAATAATAATAAGCTTGAGATTAAGCTTGTGAGAAATGCCTTGTCTGGCACGATAATAGATTCGGTAATGAATTGATTAATTTGAGGATGGAAGAATTATTAATTAAACAATTAATCTTTATTAATTGTTATTATAATAATATGTTGATTTATTATCGTGGCTAGTAATAGTATAGTAATAAGGAAATTGATTATAAATATAATCAGAATTGTATTGATGAAGAATGAGATATATTGTCTTATAATCGTTATGGGCAATATACTATTATCAAGTAATTATTTGATAATATGTTGATTAATGAATAAATGAATTATAAATATTATAAGATTTATATTAATCAATTATTATAGAGATTAATAATTGTGCTAGCATATGCACCCCACATGTCATCCAATGTCTACCCATGTCACCCCATGTGCCCTATGGGCCTCTCATGGGTTGCCCCAAGGGTTTAACCCACCCGTTAACCCATCGGTTTTATCCACGGGTTTTGTTATTAGAATTAATTCCAATTAGACAAATTTTGTTCGTATAAAATTCATATTATATGTCGTATTAATTCTCGTTTTCTCTTCGTATTATACTCCTATAATATCTAGTATTATACTCGTATTCATTCTGTATAATAATCATTATTATTATTATACTTAATCATTTTATTCTTAGGTTTTACTTTTCCTAACCCTTAGGGTTTTAAGTTCTCACGTGAAAACTTCGTGAGCCATAACTGAAATATTATTAGATATTTCATCCCGTCTTTAAATCATATCATCATGCATTCCTCGAAAATTAAAAAATAATTCTCGAGCATAAATGGATGAATAGTAATTTTACGAAAATTCCTCGAAAAACTTTTATTTTCTTCTTGAAAATTCAAATCAATTATTTCTAGCACGTAGCCATGATCCTAACCACATTCGCATCCTCTAGGTCATAGAATGACCTTTAAATAGCTTACTCAGTTTAATAAACATAAATTATAATTTTATTCAATAAATTAAATAAAATTTATTTACATAAAAGTCCAATTTTCTCGGGCGTTACATTCTCCCCCACCCCTATAAGAATTATGTCCCCATAATTTCGATACAAGTTAGTAAAAAGGATGAGGATAAGCTTTCTTCATCTTGTTTTCGAGTTCCCACTTTGCTTCTTCGGCATTGTGGTTCCTCCATATCACCTTCACCGAAGGTATTACTTTGCTTCTCAAGACTTGTTCTTTCTTATCAATAGTTTGAGTAGGAATTTCTTCATACGTTAAGTCTTTCTCCACTTGAATTGGTTCATACTCGATTACGTACTTTAATCTAGCTTATAAGGATGCAATACCGATACATGAAACACGTTATGGATATGTCCCAACTCTGGAGGTAATGTTATTACATATGCTACCTCTCCTATCCTTCTTAAAATCTCAAAAGGTCCTATAAACATAGGGCTTAACTTTCTCTTCTTTCCGAAGCGTATCTTCCCTTTCCAAGGCGATACCTTCAGGAATGCGTACGAACCGACTTCGAACTCTCTATTATTTCGATGCGAATTTTCATCATTTTTCATTCTGGCTTGAGCTGCTACTTGTCGCATTCGTATCAAATTACCCACCTCCGCCGTTTGTTGTACCATTTCTTGTCCTAACATTCGACGTTCTCTTACTTCATCCCAGCACAGAGGAGTTCTGCACTTTCATCTATATAACGCTTCGTAAGGCGGCATGCCTATACTTGCGTGATAACTGTTGTTCTAGGAAAACTCTACCAATATTAGATGATCGTCCCAACTTCCTTTGAAATCCATAACGCAAGACCTTAACATGTCTTCTAGAGTTTGAATTGTCCTCTCACTTTGTCCATCCGTCTAGTGATGATACGACATGCTTAACCTTAACTGCTTTCCCATCTGCTCTTGCAAACTTTTCCAGAAATTCGATGTGAATCGCAGGTCACGATCTGACACTATCGAAACTGGCACTCCATGTCTTGAAACAATCTCCTTGACATAAAGCTTAGCTAACTGGTCCAAGTTATACTTGACTCTTATCGGCAAGAAATGAGCCGACTTTGTCAAACGATCCACTATTAACCAAATAGCGTCGTATCCTTTCTGCGTCGTCGAAAGTCCTACCACAAAGTCCAGCGTGATATGCTCCCACTTCCAATCAAAAATTTCCAATGATTGTAGCAACCCACTGGGTCGTTGATGTTCGGCCTTAACTTTCTAACAAGTTAAGCATTTACTTACATACTTTTCTATCTCTCTCTTTATGTGTGTCCACCAAAAATTCTGTCGAAGGTCTTGATACATCTTGGTACTACCAGGATGAATCGAATACCTTGTGTAATGAGGTTTATTCATTATATCCTCTTTTAACTCCATCTCACATGGAACTCAAATTCGTCTTCAAATCTTAATATTCGTTATCAAGACTACACTTATCTTCCGTATTGTCTGCAATCTTCTTCTTTATCTATTCACACTCCTCATTTTTGAGTTACACTTTCTTCACCTTTTCCACGATTGTAGGTTGAATCTCCATTGCAAACAATTTCTTCCCCTCTTCACTGGGTAATCTTACTTCTATTTCCATCTTCGCCATCTCTGTTAGCAACTCATTTTCAGCTGTTAACATTAATAGCTTCTCGCGACCCTTTCTACTTAAGGCGTCGGCCACCACGTTCTCCTTCCCTGGGTGATACACGATTTCACAGTCGTAATCCTTTATCAACTCCAACCATCTTCCCTGCCTCATATTTAGCTCCTTCTGTGTGAAGATATACTTCAGACTTTTATGATCTGTGTATATCTCACATTTCTCCCAGTATAAGTAATGCCTCCAAATTTTTAAGGCAAAAATCACTGCGGCATGTTCAAGATCATTAGTAGGATAACCTTTCTCATACTCCTTTAACTACCGAGATGCATACGCAATGACCTTGCCATGCTGTATGAGCACGCAACCCAGTCCTTTATGCGAAGCATTACTATATACTACAAAATTCCCAATATCATCTGGTAAAGACAATACAGGTGCTTGACTTAAAATCTTCTTGGGCTCTTGAAAGCTGTCTTCACACTTCTCTGTCCACACGTTCTTTATGGTCTTTGTTGTCAAATTTGTCAATGGAGTAGCTATCTTAGAGAAGTCCTGAATGAATCTCCGATAGTATCCTGCTAACCCTTGGAAAACTCAACACCTCAGTCGGTGTTTTTGATTATTCCCAATTAATAATTGCCTCCACCTTTGCCGGATCTACTACAATCCATTCCTTGTCGATAACGTGCCCCAAAAACTGCACTCTCTCTAACCAAAATTCACACTTAGTGAATTTTGCATACAACTTCTCTTTTCGTAGTGCTTCCAGCACTAATCTTAAATGTTTAGCGTGATCTTCTGGCATCCTAGAATAGACTAGAATATCATCAATGAACACTACGAAGAACTTATCCAAATATTATTTGAACACTCTATTCATCATATCTATGAATGCAGCTGGCGCATTAGCTAACCCAAACGACATCACCAAGAACTCGTAATGACCATAACGAGTCCTGAATACTGTCTTAGGTACATCCTCTTCTCTAACCTTTAACTGGAGATACCCCATCCGTAAATCTATCTTAGAAAAATACTTCACCTCTTTCAACTGATCAAAAAGATCATCGATCCTGGGCAATGGGTATTTATTCTTTATCGTTTGTTTGTTCAACTATCGGTGGTCGATACAAAGCCTCAACGATCCGTCCTTTTTCTTTACAAACAATACCGGTGCTCCCCATGGAGAGACACTCAGTTAAATGTACTTCTTATCCAATAGTTCTTGCAACTGAATCATAAACTCCTTCAATTCTACCGGCGCTATACGATACGGTGCCTTCGAAACTGGTGTCATCCCTAACATAACATCTTTAACAAATTCGATCTCCCTATCAGGTGGAAGACCTGGCAAATCATTCGTAAATAATTTCGTAAACTTATTGACTATAGGTATCTGTTCCAATGTTGCTCCTGCTCGCTGGGTATCAACAACATGGCACTGGTAACCTACACATCCTTTCCTTATCAACTTTCTGGCTTGTGTCATGGTTAGACAACAAGAGCGTCCTGGTGATTTACTACCGTAGAACACTACCTTGGGTTTCTTAGAAATATAAAGGTTCAAACTTTTCGTTTGCCAATCGATAATTGCCCCGTGGTTAACCAACCAATGCATTGCAAGAATTACATCAAATTCCCCCAACTTTATCGGTATAAGATCTACCAACAACTTGTTACCACTTATCTCTACACAACAACTCCTATGAATAAAATCAATAGGAATAATTTCTTCATTTGCTACCTTAATATTCAAAGGTATTACAAGTTTTTCAGGGTGTAATCCTAACCATTTAGCAAATTCACATGCTATAAAAAAACAAGTAACACCTGAATCAAACAATACATATGCATTTTTATCGTTGACCGGGATAATACCAGCTACAACATCTCTTGATGCCACCGCATCCTGGACCGTTGTATTAAATGTATGGGCCGTTGGTCTACCCTGTGATACCGGACCACCAATTGCTAGCTTACCACCACTAGCCCCCTTCCCACTGTCCGACCCCTTCCTTGGACAGTTCTTTGCTATGTGGTCCGTGGAACCACACACAAAGCATGCCGTATTCTTCTTAGGGTTGGGACAGTTAGGCGAGATGTGCCCTTCCTGTCCACAACTGTAGCACACCGCTTTACCCTTGAGACAAATTCCCAGATGAGTCTTCCCGCAATTCTTGCATGCCTCGATCCTTCTTTTAGGATCACCCTGCTTCACCCCGGTATTTCTCGAGTTGAAAACCTTCGATTTCGGTGCACTACCGCGACCGCCTACTCCCTCTGTTTTGAAACCCCGTTAAATTTATTCTTATTTTTCTTTTCCTTCTGGTACATCACTACCACCTTCGGCTATTATTGCCTTTTCCAATACCATTCCAAAGATTTCACTTTGGAAAATGAAGACTCTATTATAGAGCCAAGCTTTCAAACCTTGCTCAAACCCCCTTACTTTCCTCGCAGGTGTCCACTTGATGTGGCACAAACCTTGCCAGTTCATTAAACTTGGCAGCATATTGGGGAACGATCATATCCCCTAGCTTCAGCTCTAGGAACTTAACTTCCATCTTACTCTGCATACTTGTGGGGAAATAGTTCTCGAAGAAAATCTTCTTAAACTGTTCCCACGTAGCGTTTTTTACCTCAGCCCTACCCTGGTTCGCCTCCCACCAGAAGTTGGCCTCTCCTTTCATCATATACGTAGCTAAAGGAAACTTTTGCTCTTCTCGGACATTTGTTATCACAAATGCCTTCTCTATTTCTTTCACCCAAGCTTGGGTAGCGATAGGATTCGTAGTTCCTTTAAACTCCGGCAGACCTACGCTCTTAAAATCCTTAAAAGTAGTACCGACTACTACCCCAGGATTAATTCTTGCACCCCCTCCAGCCCCATTAAAGGCTGTAGTCATTAAATTAACAAATTCCTGCATCGGGTTATTCTGAACCCCTTCTTCCTCCACATTATATGGCTCTGCTTGTTGAGTTCTCTGTTGTCTTTTCGGCGGCATTTCCTTTTAACGTAAATACAGTTTCGTTATTAGTTACTTCTTTCTGTTGGTTATTATTCACAATTAATAATAACATAAATATATTTCCAAGCATTTCAATAAACTTCTTATATTAAGATGCTTCTTCTTGTAGTATAATACTACAAACGTTCTTAATTCCATAGTCGTAGCTATTTACAAAACTATCCCGCAATTGCTTTCTAAAAATTGGGATTTACAAAAGACTACCCTTTGATTATACAAAAGAGGGTTTTACGTCATTACCTAGCTACATAAATATTTACATAGCAATTCCTTCTATAACTACTAACTGGACTACATCTGCATAACAACATTGTTGTAATCCGCATCGGCCATACTGGCCACCACATCCCTGCTAATAGTATGTCGAGTCTGCCCTATCTCCACAAGATACTCAGCAATCTAATGATGATAATTCTGATGTGAACTCCTATGAATATAGGACATTCGACTTATCTTCTGCTTCTTGTTTAGAAGATCTTCATTCAGTTCATGGACCTCTAGTTTCAGATCTCGGACCTTATCCTTAGCCAGCACCCTCTTATCGTGCTAGACTTCCCAGAAGACCTCCATGTCCTCCTTGTCTTCCTAGACATCGTGAACCTCTTACTTAAGGTAACGAACCTCCTTACTCAGTTAGATATTTCTGTCTAACACCGCCATGAATAAAGCCTTCATGGACTCTACCGGGGTCATCTCCTCATCCTCAGTAGGCAATACCGGATTAATTGGTACCATCTCCACCTCCTCCTCAGACATATCATCAAATAATGATGAAAAATCAAAGTTATCGGAGTATTCAGATGGATCCTCCTCCACTGGATCAGTCTCCTATAAATTCACAATAGGTACCTCCGCTACGGGCAACAGTGCTATCTCTACAAAGTTTACATATTCTTCACTTATGTCCTGCACTTCACTATACATGTCCATATCTCCTAATATCTACAATAAGACACAATAACTTGATTAGTATACAATCAAAATATTATAAACACATATCACATTTAATATATTTAAGGTTACTTTCTTCTTTGAAACTCTACCCGAGTTTATTTATTTCTAACTTCTACTTCTCTTCTCAAGGTTATAGCCTATGGTTTCCCCCCTTAAGTTTTATAACCTACAGCTTTGATACCAACCTGTGACGCTCCCAAATTCGGGTACTTTCAAACCCAGGACATGGTGCTACACGGTGCTACTATCTACTCATACATTCAATTGAAGACTTCAATAACATGTATAAGTTTACTAAATATTACATTATAAAAATCCATTCCCAAGTTCTTTATAACCTTTACATTCGTTCTGTGTCATAATATCATTCATTACAACAATAATACTATGCTATTATAAGGATAACTAGTTATCCATCTTGGACTTGCCCTTGTCCTTACCGGATCCTTCGGTTTGTTGGCTCTTAGCAGAAATCACACAATTTTAAACAAGAATGAGCATAACTAGCTCAGCAAGTTTAACATTTTATTCTGCAACCACAAAATCAAGAATCATATGACTTCATTTTTTGTAAATGTACAATAGTTATGAAGTAGTGTGAATATTCAAAATAGCATTTTGAATTCCTTTAAAATTATTCTCAAGTATTTATAGTCACTTAAGAATCTGAACTGGTCGAAGACCATGAACATTCTCTTCCATTTCCATTCATAAAAGAACAACCCAGCACTAAGACCTTAAGTTCGATATATCTTACGAGCACATCTAGGTGATCAGCCTGTAGTACTCTATGTTGATCAACACTCATTCCTTAATCGGTTCGCTAAGTAGAACAAATTTCTATCAGATTATCGTTATCGGACTCCGTATAGAAATTACATAAATTTTATCTTTGTTTCTTAACATTCTCGTACTATGAACCTTTATTACATATCATATAACCTTAAGGTGCGCATTAAACTCGACTACGATTCACGGTTTATATTTTCGGATTTCGAGTTTTAAAAATTAAATCCATTTGTTCAACGTTTAATTCTTAAAACCATCCTTAAACCTGTTATTTAAAGGTTCTCTCTTCATGAATATTAACTACATGCTTGCCCCATAATTACCATGTAACAAGTTGGATTAACAAATCTTCACGTCGAATTTTTTTTTTTGTTAAAGGCGCTGCAGCGCCAACCTTAGCTTTAAAGGCAGCGCTGTGGTGCTGTCTCACAGTGTCTAAGCCTTGTCTCGGCTCTGCGGCGCTGAAAACCATAGCCTGGGCGGCTGCAATGTCGGCCACCAGCCTTAGAATTTGTTTTCAAATGTTTAGATTTCGAGCTCGTAACACGATCGTTACAACTCGAAATTGGCTCGTTCCAAAGCCATTAGTCCACATATCTTATGTTCTACGATTCCATCCAGTTGGAATTCATTTTTGAATCCGTTGGCGAGAAATTCGCCATTTAGTCCTTTTTAACGCGTTCGTTAAACGTTCATGAACGTTCGAACGCTCAATTCTTCGTTTTAAGTCCGAATTCGTTTGTTCTTGCTCCCATAAGTCTTATTTACCTAATTATACGTTGTGCCTTAGAAAACTAAGGTTTCTGAAATAAAGGAAGACTTTTAACTTCTATTCCTGGAATTTTACGATTTCGACGTTTAACGTCTAATTCTCGTAACTTCCGCCATAACTTCGTTATTCAAGATTTTTACTCCAAACCAAATGAAATAAATCCATTGATTATTCATTAGTGATTCTAACCAATATAAACTTCAATGTTTTAATGGTTTCACTTACTTATCATTAAAACTCTCAAGATGTTGATAGTTTCTTCATTAGGTTCTTAATCAACCATTATGACTCCACTTTATTTATGGCTTATTAGTGTTTTAAGCCCACTACAAGACTATCCATATTACTTCTTACATATCATGCTCCACCAATTCACTTCTCTACCAATTACATATTGAAGACAAATGATCATAATCAATTTTCTTAATATTTATACCTTTTGTTGTTCTTGAGTGCTTGGTCTTTTGTTCTTGACAAATAAATTAGCTAGCTTTCTTTGCTCTTTGATTGCTTGTAGTAAGCTCTTCTCTCTCCCTCAATATAGTAGTTGGTCAAATTTTGTGAAACCATCAAATGACCAACAAGCTCTCCTTTTATAGGTTTGCAAGACCAATGGTAGTTTGGTCTTTAGGGCAAACTGCCTCAAGCCATGTCAAGCCCATGTGCTACCATGTGCTAGCACATGCACCCCATATGTCATCCCATGTCTACCCATGTCTCCCCATGTGCCCTATGGGCACCTCATGGGTTGCCCCATAGGTTTAACCCACCCGTTATGCCATCGGTTAGATCCACGGGTTTTGTTATTAGAATTAATTCAAATTGGACAAATTTACTTCGTATAAAATTCGTATTATATATCGTATTAATTCTCGTATCCTCTTTATATTATACTCGTATAATATCTAGTATTAGACTCGTATTCATTCCGTATAATAACCATTATTATTATTATACTATATTATTTTATTCTTAGGTTTTACTTTCCCTAACCCTTAGGGTTTTAAGTCCTCAAAGGAAAACTTCATGAGCCATAACTGAAATATTATTATATATTTCATCCCGTCTTTAAATCCTATCATTACGCATTTCTCGGAAATTCAAAAATAATTCTCGAGCATAAATGGATGAATAGTGATTTTACAAAAATTCCTCGAAAAACTTTTATTTTTGTCTTAGAAATTTAAATAATTTATTTCTAGCACGTAGCCAGAATCCTAAACACATTCGCATCCTCTAGGTTATAGAACGACCTTTAAATAGCTTACTCAGTTAATAAACATATATTATAATTTTATTCAATAAATCAAATAAAATTTATTTACATAAAAGTCCAATTTTCTCGGGCGTTACATTCTCCTCCCCCCTTTTAAGAAATATGTCCCCATAATTTCGATACAAGTTAGTCAAAAAGATGAGGATAAGCTTTCTTCATCTTATCTTCAAATTTCCACGTTGCTTCTTCGGCATTGTGGTTCCTCCATATCACCTTCACCGAATGTATTACTTTGCTTCTCAAGACTTGTTCTTTCCTATCAATAATTTGA
Organism: Panax stipuleanatus; assembly: GCA_020205555.1. Classification (NCBI taxonomy): domain Eukaryota; kingdom Viridiplantae; phylum Streptophyta; class Magnoliopsida; order Apiales; family Araliaceae; genus Panax; species Panax stipuleanatus. The sequence goes on from CM035116.1 coordinate 64,295,353, forward strand.
ATAGGAATTTATTCATATGTTAAGTCTTTCTCCACTTGAATTTGTTCGTACTCAATTACGTGCTTGTAATCTGGCTTATATGGATGTAATACCGATACATGAAACAAGTTATGGATATGTCCCAACTCTAGAGGTAATTCTATTACATATGCTACCTCTCCTACCCTTCTTAAAATCTCAAAAGGTCCTATAAACATAGGGCTTAACTTTCCCGTCTTTCCGAAGCGTATCTTCCCTTTCCAAGGCGATACCTTCAGGAATGCATACGAACCGAATTCGAACTCTCTATTATTTCGATGCAAATTTTCATCCCTTTTCTGTCTGTCTTGAGCTACTACTAGCCGAGTTCGTATCAACTTAACCACCTCCGTCGTTTGTTGTACCATTTCTGGTCCTAACATTCGACGTTCTTCTACTTCATCCCAGCACAGAGGAGTTCTGCACTCCCGTCTATATAACGCTTTTTAAGGCGGCCTGCCTAAACTTGCGTGATAACTGTTATTGTAGGCAAACTCTACCAATGGTAGATGATCGTCCCAAATTCCTTTGAATTCCATAACGTAAGACCTTAACATGTCTTCTAGCATTTGAATTGTCCTATCACTTTGTCCATTCGTCTAGGGATGATACGCCATGCAAAACCTTAGATGCTTTCCCATCTACTCTTGCAAACCTTTCCAGAAATTTGATGTGAATCGCAGGTCACGATCTGACACTATCAAAACTGGCACTCCATGTCTTGAAACAATCTCCTTGACATAAAGCTTAGCTAACTGGTCCAAGTTATACTTGAATCTTATCGACAAAAAATGAGCCGACTTCGTCAAACGATCCACTATTACCCAAATAGCGTCGTATCTTTTCTGCGTCATCGAAAGTCCTACTACAAAGTCTATCGTGATATGCTCCCACTTCCATTCAGAAATTTCCAATGATTGTAGCAACCCACTAGGTCGTTAATGTTCGACCTTAACTTTCTGACAAGTTAAGCACCTACTTATATACTCTACTATCTCTCTCTTCATGTTTGTCCACCAAAAATTCTGTCAAAGGTCTTGATACATCTTGGTACTACCAGGATGAATCGAGTACCTCGAGTGATGCAGTTTATTCATTATCTCTTCTTTTAACTTCGTCTCACATGGAACCCAAATTCGTCCTTCAAATCTTAATAACCATTCGTTATCAAGAATACACTTATCTTACGTATTGTCTGCAATCTTCTTCTTTATCTGTTCACACTCCTCATTTTTTAGTTGCATTTTCTTCACCTTTTCCACGATAAAAAGTTGAATCTCCATTGCAAACAATTTCTCCCCCTCTTCACTAGGTAATCTTACTTCTATTTCCATCTTCGCCATCTCTGTTAGCAACTCATTCTGAGCCGTTAACATTAACAGCTTGTCCTGACCATTTTGACTTAAGGCGTCGGCCACCACGTTCGCCTTCCCTGGGTGATACAGGATCTCACAGTCGTAATCCTTTATCAACTCCAACCATCTTTGCTGCCTCATATTCGGCTCCTTCTGTGTGAAGATATACTTCAGACTTTTTATGATCTATTTTTATCTCACATTTTTCCCCATATAAGTAATGCCTCCAAATTATTAAGGCGAAAACCACCGCGGCAAGTTCCAGGTCATGAGTAGGATAACCTTTCTTATACTCCTTTAACTGCCGAGATGTATACGCAATGACCTTGCCATGCTGCATGAGCACGAAATCCAATCCTTTATGCAAAGCATCACTATATACTACAAAATTCCAAGTATCAGCTGGTAAAGATAATTCAGGTGCTTAACTTAACCTCTTCTTGCGCTCTTGAAAGTTGTCTTCACACTTCTCTATCCACACATACTTCACGGTCTTCCTTATCAAATTTGTCAATGGAGTAGCTATCTTAGAGAATCCTGAATGAATATCCGATAGTATCCCGCTAACCCTTGTAAACTCCACACCTCAGTCGGTGTTTTCGGTTGTTCCCAATTAATAACTGCCTCCACCTTTGTCGGATCTACCGAAATACCTTCCTTGTCGATAACATGCCCCAAAGACTACACTCTCTGTAACCAAAATTCACACTTAGTGAATTTCGCAAATAACTTCTCCTTTCGTAGTGCTTCCAGCACTAATCTTAAATGTTCAGCGTGATCTTCTGGCATCTTATAATAGACTAGAATATCATCAATGAACACTACGATGAACTTGTCCAAATATTGTTTGAACACTCTGTTTATCATATCTTAAATGCGGCTAGCGCATTAATTAACCCAAACGACATCAGCAAGGACTCATAATAACCATAACTTGTCCTGAATGTTGTCTTAGGTACATCCTCTTCTCTAACCTTCAATTGGTGATACCCCATCCTTAAATCTATCTTAGAAAAATACTTCTCCAATTTCAACTGATCAAAAAGATCATCGATTCTGGGCAATGAATGTTTATTCTTTATCGTTAGTTTGTTCAACTATCGGTAGTCGATACAAAGCCTCAACGATCCGTCCTTTTTCTTTACAAACAATAACGGTGCTCCCCATGGAGAGACACTCGGTTAAATATACTTCTTATCCAACAGTTCTTGCAACTGAATCATAAACTCCTTCAATTCTACCGGCGCCATAAGATACGGTGCCTTCGAAACTGGTGTTGTCCCTAGCACAACATCTTTAACAAATTTGATATCCCTATCAGGTGGAAGACCTGGTAAATCTTTAGTAAATACGTCCGTAAACTCATGGACTATAGGTACCTATTCCAATGTTGCTCCTGCTCGCTGGGTATCAACAACATGGCACACGTAAACTACATATCCTTTCCTTAAAAACTTTATGGCTTGTGTCATGGTTAGACAACAAGAGCATCCCAGTGATTAACTATCGTAGAACACTACCTTGGGTTTCTTAGAAATCCGAAGGTTCACACTTTTCTTTTGGCAATCGATAATCACCCCATGGTTAACCAACCAATCCATTCCGAGAATTACATCAAATTCCCCCAATTTTATCAGTATAAGATCTACCGACAACTTGTTACCTCTTATCTCTACACAACAACTCCTATGAATAAAATCAATATGAATTATTTCTTCATTTTCTACCTTAATATTCAAAGGTATTACAAAATTTTCAGGGAGTAATCCTAACCGTTTAGCAAATTCACATACTATAAAAGAACAAGTAGCACCCGAATCAAACAATATATATGCATTTTTTTCGTTGGCCGGGATAATACTGGTTGCTGTCGTTTACACTACTAAATTTTCCTCACTCTTTATTCAACTAACTCAAAAATTAGAATAATAATAAGCAAGGATCGATCCTACAGAGAGTGAATTGTCTTTTATCTATCCAAGAATTTCCAATGAATTGGGGATGTTAGTTTGAAACATATAATTAACTAAAGTGAATTATAAATAAAATATCAATGAGTGAAAGAGTTCAATTCTTCAGTTCAGTACCCCTTTTCCACAATTATGATTTAACCAACTGTTTATACTATTTATCTTTTAATGAGATTAATAACCCTAGATAACCGCGATCGTAAATTACCCAAAATTCTCTTTAAATGTAGATCTAATGCTACGATCGCCAACAAAATATTCTAACTAACATAAAACCTAGAACTATCAGTCTAGATTTAATATAATAGAAGCATTACGCATGAGAATTAGATTATTCCAAGCAATAATTACATAATCAGGAATTATTTAACTTGTCTTCTGAATATCTTAACAATATTTCAAAGCTTGTCCACAATAAAATACTGTTAATTGCTACATGGATTAGACATACATCGTTTGCTTAATATATATCTTAATCTAGCATACATGAAAGTTTATGTACATAGACAAAATAAATCTCATGAAAGAATAAATAATATATTAATCAAACCAGTAATTGATAGCAAGGTTCACCTCCCTTCAGAATTGAATTGGAAGAATTAGTTCATGGCTCCAAGCAATCCTAGATCTAAGATAGATGGAATAAGAGAATGAAAATACAAGAGAGAGATCCCCTTAACCTAGGAAAACAACTCCTATTTATAGCCTAGACAAACCCTAATTAAATAAGGCAAGTTTTCAATCCTTTTCCATGTCAACTTATGATTTAAATCATAACAAATTTGGTCAGCCCGTCCGTCTGGCGCGCCCCGTGCTTGATTTCTTCTCTGGACGGCGCGCCCCGCGCTGTCCTGGACTTTCGAGTCCCAGCTGCTGGACCCCTAGCGCGCCCCGCGCCATGCTGCTAAATCCGTGAGTCCATGATACAAGCTATATCAGCTGCTGAATGTAATGATGATTGCTAATTATACTAGGAACGTGAGCTGCTTATCACTTAAGTCTCTGGCCTATGTCATACTTATATGCTAAACTTCTCCTTTTGCAAACTACATGGCACGTGAGCTGCTCCCACCTTTTCAAGCTGCTGACCGTGACCCAATTGAAACCATAAGCTGCTAGCAATTTGTCTTCAATTAAAACTATCAAATTCGTGGCCCCCACATGAATGAGTTGGACATTCTTTACATACTGCTGTAATTCGTGAGCTACTAGGAATAGGAATGCATGCAAGGCTTCAATTTGAAATTATCAAATCCTTCTCCAATTTGTAATATGTCAAAGGTGGCCCACATGTTATAATATGAATCCAAGTAGTTACTTTTTTTCCATGCAAGCTACCCACGAAATTATATACTAGGAATTAAATCCCATAAGAAATTCGTGGCCCACTTGATAATTGTCTTCTTGCATGCGTGGCCCACTTCATACATATATATGATAAATATGATTTAGTTGTTATGTTGCTTTAGAATCCGTGAATGATGAATTAAATCCCACATTTGCATGTAATTTCCGAATTGGGTTTAAAAGCCCACAAACTTATTCCTTTTCATCATTTCATCCCTTTTAGCTTTAATTCCTTCTGAAATCAATAAATATCTTAATAAGTCCATATACACAATACAACATGTAATAAACTAAATATAAAAGAATAAAAATAAATGAATATTATGCACTCATCAAATACCTACTACAACATCACTTGATGTCACCGCATCCTGGACCGTCATATTAAATGTACGGGCCGTCGGCCTACCCTGTGGTACCGGACCACCAATTTCTAGCTTACCATCACTGGCCACCTTCCCACAATCCGACCCCTTCCTCGGGCAGTTCCTTGTTATGTGGTCTGTGGACCCACACACAAAGCATGTCGTATTCTTCTTAGGGTTGGGACAGTTAGGCGAGATGTGCCTTTCCTGTCCACAACTATAGCATACCGCTTTACCCTTGAGACAGACTCCCAGATGAGTCTTCCCGTAATTCTTACACGCCTCGATCCTTCTTTTAGGACCACTCTGCTTCACCTCGGTATTTCCCAAGTTGAAACCCTTCCGTTTCGGTGCAATGCCGCTACCGCCTACTCCCTCTGTTTTGACTCCCCCGTTAGATTTATTCTTATATTTCTTTTCTGTCTGGTACATGCTCAAAGCCTCATTACCACCTTCAGCTATTATTGGCTTTTCTAATACCGTTCCAAAGATTTCACTTTGGAAAATGGAGACTCTATTATAGAGCCAATGTTTCAAACCTTGCTCAAACCTCCTTGCTTTCCTCCCCTCCGTGTCCACTTGATGTGGCGCAAACCTCGCCAGTTCAATTAACTTGGCAGCATATTAGGGAATGGTCATATCCCCCTGCTCCAGCTCTAGGAACATAACTTCCATCTTACTCTGCATGCTCGTGGGGAAATAGTTCTCGAAGAAAATCTTCTTAAACTGTTCCCACGTAGTGTTTTCTACCTCAGCCCTACCCTAGTTTGCCTCCCACCAGAAGTTTGCCTCTCCTTTCATCATATACGTAGCTAAAGGAAATTTTTTCTCTTCTCGGACATTTGTTATCACAAATGCCTTCTCTATTTCATTCACCCAAGCTTGGGCAGCGATAGGATCTATAGTTCCTTCGAACTTCGGCTGACCTACGCTTTTAAAATACTTAAAAATAGTACTAACTACTACCCCATAATTAATTCTTGCACCCCCTCCAGCTCCATTAAAGGTCGTAGTTATTAAATTACAAATTCCTGCATTTGGTTATTCTGAAACCCTTCTTCCTCCATATTATGTGGCTCAGCTTGTCGAGTTCTTCGTTATCTTTTCGGCGGCATTTCCTATTAACGTAAATATGGTTTTGTTATTATTTAATTATTTCTGTTGGTTATTATTCACAATTAATAATAACACAAACACATTTCCAAGCATTTCAATAAACTTCTTATCTTAAGATGCTTCTTCTTGTAGTATAATACTACAAACGTTCTTCATTACATAGTCGTAGTCATTTAGAAAACTATCTCACAATTGCTTTCCAAAAATTGGGATTTACAAAAAACTACCCTTTGATTATACAAAAGAGGGTTTTACGTCATTTCCTAGCTACACAAATATTTATATAGCTATTCCTTCTATAATTACTAACTGGACTACATCTGCATAACGGTATTATCGTAATCCGCATCGGCCATACTGGCCACCACATCCCGGCTAATAGTATGTCGAGTCTGCCCTTCCTCCACCGGATACTCAGAAATCTGATGCTGATAATCCTGATGCGAACTCCTATGAATATAGGACATTCGACTTATCTTCTGCTTCTTGTTCAGAAGCTCTTCCTTCAGTTCATGGACCTCTAGTTTCAGATCCCAGACCTTATCCTTAGCCAGCACCCTTTCATCGTGCTTAACTTCCCAGAATACCTCCATGTCCTCCTTGTCTTCCCTTCATGGACTCTACCGGGGTCATCTCCTCCTCCTCAGTAAACAGTACCGGATTAATCAGTACCGTCTCGACCTCCTCCTCAGACATACCGTCAAATAATGATGAAAAATCAAAGTTATCGGAGTATTCAGACAGATCCTCCTCTGGATCAGTCTCCTATAAGTTTACAATAGGTACCTCCGCTACGGGCAACGATACTATCTCTATAAAGTTGACAGATTCTTCACTTATTTCCTACACTTCACTATACATGTCCATATCTCCTAATATCTACAATAAGACACAATAACTTAATTAGTATACAAAAAAAAAATATTATAAACATATATCACATTTAATATGTTTAAGGTTACTTTCTTCTTTGAATCTCTACCCGAGTTTATTTACTTCTAACTTCTACTTCTCTTCTCAAGGTTATAGCTTAAGGTTTTCCCCCCTTAAGTTTTATAATCTATAGCTTTGATCAATTCGGGTACTTTCAAACCCTGGACATAGTGCGACACGGTGCTACTATCTACTCATACATTCAATTGAAGACTTCAATAACATGCATAAGTTTACTAAATATTACATTATAATAATCTCTTCCCAAGTTCTTTATAACCTTTACATTCGTTCTATGTCATAATATCATTTATTACAACAATAATACTATGCTATTACAAGGATAACTAGTTATCCATCTTTGACTTGACCTTATCCTTATCGGATCCTTCGGTTTGTTGGCTCTTAGCTGAAATCATATAATTTTAAGCAAGAATGAGCATAACTAGCTCAGCAAGTTTCAACATTTTATTCTGCAACCACAAAATCAAGAATCATATGATTTCATCTTCCATAACTGTACAATAGTTATGAAGTAGTGTGAATAATTAAAATAGCATTTTGAATTCCTTTAAACTCATTCTCAAGGATTTATAGTCACTTAAGAATCTGAGCTGGTCGAAGACCATGAACATTCTCTTCCATTTCCATTCATAAAAGAACAACCCAGCACTAAGACCTTAAGTTCGATATATCTTACGAGCACATCTAGGTGATCAGCCTGTAGTACTCTATGTTGATCAACACTCATTCCTAAAACGTATTTACGTTTAAGCTTTTTGGCAACTTTAGGTACCCGTCGATTTAGCAATGTTAAAACATTTGTGTATTCATGCTCAGGCTTGTCTTTGAATCCGTACCAAAGCAATTGGCATAGAATAGCAACATCAAGAATATTTTGGAAAGATTTGTGAAAAAACCAACCAAAATACTTTAAGTCTTAGTTTAGCCGAATCAAATGGCATCGACTATTCAATAACAGTTTATGCATAGGCAACTATGCATATTGACAACTTGTCCAACATAACGTGTAGACAAGAGTTTAGAATAATTGCCTTTGCATCTTTAATCCGTTAAGTCTACTTTACTCGGTCTTTACAACTTCTACAAGACATAAACACATAGCATACTAATGAGATTACCACAATGGATACACATTGTGTAACCTATCTTCTCCTTTTTATATAACTTAGCCGAATTGTTAAACTAATAACATCCGTTTAAGTTATTTAACATTTGTTACGGCTTATTAACATTCATATGTCATAAACCGACTCTCGTCAATCACCGTTAGGCACAATGACAGACGAAACCCTAATCGGTTCGCTAAATCTAACACATTTCCATCAGATTACCTTTATCGGACTCCGTATAGAAATTACATAAGTTTTATTTTTGTTTCTTAACATTCTCTTACTACGCACCTCTATCACATATCATATAACCTTAAGGCGCGCATTAAACTCGACAACGATTCAAGGTTTACATTTTCAGATTTTGAGTTTTAAAATTAAATACATTTGTTCAACATTTATTTCTTAAAACAATCATTAAACATGTTATTTAAGGGTTCTCTCTTCATGAATATTAACCATATACTTGCCCCATAATTACCATGTAACAAGTTGGGTTAACAAACCTTCACGTCGGAATTTTTTTTGTTAAGGGCACTACAGCACCAACCTTAGCTTTAAAGGCAGCGCTGCGGCGCTGTCTCGCAGTGTCTCAACCCTGTCCCGGTGCTGCGGCACTGGAAACCAAAGCCTGGGCGGCGCTGCAGCGCCGACCCCTAGCCTTAGATTTTTTTTTTCAAATATTGAGCTCGTAACATGATCGTTACAACTCAGAATTGGCTCTTTCCAAAGCCATTAGTCCACATATCTTATGTTCTACGATTCCATCCAGTCAGAATTCATTTATGAATCTGTTGTCGAGAAATTTGCCGTTTAGTCCTTTTTTACTCGTTCGTTAAACGTTCGTGAACGTTCGACGCTCAATTCTTCGTTTTAAGTCTGAATTCATTTATTGTTACTCCCGCAAGTCTTATTTACCTAATTGTACGTTATGCCATCAAAAACCAAGGTTTTCGAATTAAACAGTGACTTTTGACTTCTATTCCGAGAATTTTACGATTTCAACGTTTAACATCTAATTCTCGTAACTTCCACCATAACTTCGTTATTCAAGATTTTTACTCCAAACCAAATGAAATGAATCCATTGGTTATTCATTAGTGATTCTAACCAATATAAACTTTAATGTTTTAATGGTTTCACTTACTTATCATTAAAACTTTCAAGATTTTCATAGTTTCTTCATTAGGTTCTTAATCAACCATTATGATTTCACTTTATTTATGGCTTATTAGTGTTTTAAGTCCACTACAATGCCATGCTTATTACTTTTTACATATCATGCTCCACCAATTCACTTCTCTATCAATTATATATTGAAAGACAAATGATCATAATCAATTTTCTTAACATTTATACCTTTTGTTGTTTTTGAGTGCTTAGTCTTTTGTTCTTAACAAAAGAATTAGCTAGCTTTCTTTGCTATTTGATAGCTTGTAGTAAGCTCTTCTCTCTCTCATAATATAGTTGTTGGTCAAATTTTGTGAAACCATTAAATTACCAACAAGTTCTCCTTTTATAGGTTTGCAAGACCAAGGGTAGTTTGGTCTTTAAGGCAAACCTCCTAAAGCCATGTCAAGCCCATGTGCTACCATGTGCTAGCACATGCACCCCATATGTCATCCCATGTCTACCCATGTCCCCACATGTGCCCTATGGGCGCCTCATGGGGTTCCCCATGGGTTTAACCCACCCGTTAACCCATCGGTTCGATCCACGGGTTTTGTTATTAGAATTAATTCAAATTGGACGCATTTACTTTGTATAAAATTCATATTATACGTCGTATTAATTCTCGTATCATCTTCGTATTATACTCGTATAATATCTAGTATTATACTCGTATTCATTCCGTATAATAATCATTATTATTATACTTACTCATTTTATTCTTAGGCTTTACTTTCCCTAACCCTTAAGGCTTTAAGTCCTCACGTGAAATATTCGTGAGCCATAACTAAAATATTATTAGATATTTCATTCCATCTTTAAATCCTATCATTACGCATTTCTTGAAAATTCAAAAATAATTCCCAAGCAGAAACGGATGAATAGTTATTTTATGGAAATTCCTCGAAAAACTTTTATTTTCGTCTTGAAAATTCAAATCATTTATTTCTAGCACGTAGCCAGAATCCTAACCACATTCGCATCCTCTAGGTCATAGAACGACATTTAAATAGCTTACTCAGTTTAATAAACATATATTATAATTTTATTCAATAAATCAAATAAAATTTATTTACATAAAAGTTCAATTTTCTCGGGCGTTACAGAGTCATCTCCGTTGATCACAGTTGTGGGTCAGGAGCATGAGCCTGAGTTTGACCAGGAGGATGAGGTGGAGATAGAGGAGGAGGAAGAGGAGGATCCCGAAGAGTTTTCACCTAACTCCATTTCTGCCGAGATTTATGATGAACTGTATGACCGCAACATAGAGTTGCAAGATAGAGTAAGGGATTTGGAGGAGCTGACAGATATACGTCAGACTGCTATAGAGCAGAAGGATGAGACAATCCAAGATCTTGATGAACATCTTGGAAATGTGGAATGGACGCTAGTTCAGACAGAGAGTCATAAGGAATAACTATTTGCTGAAGTTGAGAAATTGAAGGGTGACCTGAGAGAGGAGTCAGCAAAGCGTGCTAGAGCAAAATACACTTGGATGAAGGCTTCTCAGCGTGTAGATCGTGTTGATGACAAGGTTCGGGCGAAGAAGGCTAGGATGAATTAGATGGACTATGCTTTCCATTCATCTATTGATAGGGACCAGGACCGAGTCATTTATTATCCAACTTAGTTTGAAGACTTGTCGTGGTACATGATGGATCGTAGAACGATGTTCCGTGTCATAGAGGAAGAGCGTAGAGAATTTGAGCGACGTCTTAGTATGTCAAGATAGGATGAATAATAAGTTGTGTGTTTAACTATAAAGTAAATAAAATGTAAATCTCAGATTTTGAGATAAATAATGGGACAAAATGATGATGTAATCCTGAAATTTTTTAGTTCTGGAAAGTTAATGTAAATAGCAGAGATGTTATCTTTTTCTATGTTTTAAAAACTATGAATGAATAAAATACCAAAGTTTATTGAAAATGTTATGTGTTAAGTGTTAATCTTAAAATGTTTAAGTTAAGTCTTAAATATTTAAAAAATTGACTAATGATCGAATAAGAAAACATCTTAAACAGAAAGATGCTTCCTAGAAGAAGACAACCACATTAGAAACCACCCCCCGAGGGGTCTACTAATAACAACAATGACGCCAATGCTAATCCTATTCAGCAGTTAGTAAACCTATTAACGGGAGCACTTGCGAATTAGCCGCAAGCTCAAGCTACAACATTTAAGGACTTCAAAGCGGTAAGACTGCCAGAGTTTCAAGGTTCTATGAATCCAGTCGAAGCCAAGACCTAGATTATGGAAATGGAGAAGGTCTTCGACGTTGCTAGGGTCAATGACAACCAGAAAACTGCCTTCGCAACGTTTATGCTAAAGTCAGAAGCCAGCTAATGGTGGCAAGCAAATAAGGTTTGAGGGGGACAGGGTATATGATAGTAGTATGCAAACAAGCCAATCATGTATGATGATAAAGCACATACTTTATAAACAATCTTATTTATTTCTTAATAAAAGAATTCATTTATTAAAGGCATTTAATTATCTATATGATGTTATTTTTATAATATGTAAATAACCTATAGTTTTAAGCAATGCTTTTAGAATCATGATGTTGATCATGCTATTGAGATCTAAATTCTTAGAAAGCTTAAAACTAAAATAGTTCCCAATCGTTGGATTACTAAAAAGGGGATTAGTAAATCCGGATAGATTGGTACATATATTGCTTGCTCATTGGATGAGGATGATTGATCTCATGATCATTTATGTGGAGACACTAAAGCAAGTATGTAGGTACTTATTGGAGAATAAGTTCACTAATTGTGACTCGCTATAGAATACCTAATGGAGTTTTACTTTCCTGTTAATAGGAATTCCTAATGTGATAGTAGTACAAGTGATCCTTGGACTTAAGATCATCATAGTGTCTTGTATGTAATGAATTATACTTTGACTTATTCCTTAAGACCCTTAGGGTATATCAAAGGGTATGCTTGGGTATAATGAGTTACATATGAATATAATGAATGATCAATAAAGAATCTACCACTTCTAGTAAAAGAAGAGATATGTCATATGTGATTTGTTAAATGACAACTCAGTAGTCCTTGGCCAATGCAGAATGAAATTAGAAAGGAGTTTCTAATTTGCATTATTTGGAGTTGTAAATTTTCTAATCAAAATACATATAATTAAATAAAATAAGACTTGACAGTAATTCCATGTCTTATATTTAATTGGGACATTGCATGGTGGAATGATTGAATTGTACGGTAACTATTTACTCACAGGTTCTTTTATGATTAATGTTAAAATCTATATTATCTGAAAAGTCGTTGATCGCTAGGGAGGCTTATCCCTGTTGTAGAATAAATACTATTTATTTAAATAGATTATTAGTTTTATTTATTTATTTAAATAAGATTATAATTGTTATAATTGATTTATTCACAACCGATTTAATATGGAGAACCTAAAGGGTCACACCATAAAAGGAAGAATAATTATTTAAGAAGGTAATAGCATAATCGTAATAATGTATTAAATGTAATTAATTTAATCTATGGTGATAGAATAAATTAAATAACTTAATATTTATTATTTAATATTTTAGAAATATTAAATATAAATTAATAAGAGGAGTCTTATTAATATTATTGCAATTATTATTATTTTAATTTCTAAAGGAGTTTAAGAATTAATTTAATTTTAGTACTCTCATTTATTCCTAATAAGTTTAGGAGGCAAATTAATTAAAGGAGTTTTATTAATTAATCCCAATATGTTGGGAACCCTAATTAATTAAAGGAGTTTAATTAATTAAATGAAATCCTATGTCTAATAGGATTAGAAGGATTAACCAATATCTATATAAGAGGAGTCTTATGTTAGATATCAGTTGATGTAATTCCAATTGTTGGAGTGTACTCCTTTTCTATAGAGGATAGAAACCTAGGGTTTAGCCAACCACCCTCCTTCTTGAATAATTCCTATTCCTTGGTGGATCACCTCTAGAGGCCAAACACTTGGGTGGCTAACGTTTATCAAAGGAAGGAATCTAACCCGAAAATTCAAGGGGATCACGAAAAACAAAGAGTTGAACTCGTACCTGTGGAAGCTTTGTTCTATAAGGGTATGATTCCATAACTTCTTATTTATCGTTTTAAATTAATAATTTGTATAAAGGTTGATCCGGGTAATGGTTTTGTAGAAATTTTTAAACTCTGATATACCATGCTTCCTCTAATTTTTCCAATTTGATTGCGCCATAATTTCGTACAAATACAACAGTATAATACCATGGGACAAGTTTAAGGAGATATTTTTTGAGACATACTTCCCGACAAGCTTGCAGAACTAGATGGAGGTTCAATTTCTAGAGCTGAAGCAATGTACCATGTCTGTGCCAGAGTATGCTGCGAGGTTCAATGAGTTGGCAAGGTTTGCACCATATCAGGTTAATATAGACTAGCGAAAGGCGAGGAGGTTTGAGTAGCGATTGAAGCCCTGGTTGTATAGCAAGGTCTAGATGTTCCAGCTAAACACAATTACAGTATTTCTAGAAAAGGCAATCATCGCAGAAGGTGGAAGTGATGCTTTAAAGAAATATAATCAAGAGCTAAAGATGAAGAAGAAGAATGAAAATGAGAACAACAAAGCTGGTGGTAGCAATAGGCAGCAGTCAAAAGAGGAAATGGAACGACAATGTTTCTACTAGGAATCAACAGGGGAGTCAGAAGAAGAGGGTGGAGGCGTGTGCTAACTGCGAAAAGAATCACGTGGGGGTATGCATAAAGGAGAAAAGGGTTTGCTACAATTTTAGTCAAAAGGGCAACATAGAGCCGAACTGCTCTAGTCTTAAGAAAGGTGCTTGTTTCACTTGCTGGTCAAATGTTCATATGGCTCGTGATTACCCTAGGAAGACCACTAGAGGAACATGTGGAGGTAGGGGAAACAACAATGGTGGCACTTTGACTATCGCTGGACCAACGCAATCGAACAGACCCATCGCCAGAACTTTCAATATGACCATGTAGGATGCTGTGCAGCCAAATGATGTGGTGTCAGGTATCATTCTGATCAATAGTATTAATGTTTACGTATTATTTAATTCGGGTGCTACTTGTTCATTTATATCCAATAATTTTGCTAAGAATTTAGATTTGCCTAAAGAAGAATTAGATTACCCTTTGAACATAAAAATTGTGAATAAGGAGGTAATTCCTGTTAGGTTCGTACGTAAGAACTGTAGGGTGGATATTAAGGGAAACGTAATAATGGTGGGTCTAATTCCGATTAAACTTGGGGAATTTGTCGTTATTTAGGGAATGGATTAGTTATTCAATTATGGGGTGATAATTGACTGTCAAAAGAAGTTTATAAACCTTACGACTCCGTTGAAGGTAGTATTTTATGGCAGTAAATTGCCTAGACAAGCTAGTTTTCTAACGATTATGCAGGCCAAGAAGTTGTTGAGACAAGGATGTATAGGATATTTAGCCTACATAGTTGATACTCGGAAGGAGAGTGCAAAAATAGAAAAGATACCATTCGTTAAAGATTTTGTGGACGTGTTTCTAGGAGATTTGCCAGGACTTCCCCTAGATAAGGAGATCAAGTTTGTGATTGACTTAGCACCAGGGACTGCCCCGATATCTAAAGCCTCATAAAAAATGGCTCTAGTGGAGATGAAAGAGCTGATGGTGCAGTTGCAAGCACTTTTAGATAAGAAGTATATCCAGCCAAGCGTATCACCGAGGGAGCGCCGGTGTTGTTCGTTAAGAAGAAGAACGGGTCAATGTGGCTCTACATTGATTATAGAGAGTTAAAAATGGTCACAATTAAAAATAAGTATCTGTTAGCAAGGATTGATGACCTGTTCGATCAGCTGAACGGAGCTAGGTATTTCTAAAAAATAGATTTGAGAAGTGGTTATCATCATTTAAAGGTGAGAAAAGAGGATGTACCGAAGACGACATTCATAACTCGGTATGGTCATTACAAGTTTCTGGTTATGTCATTTGGTCTAACAAATTCACCTGCAGCGTTCATGGACCTAATGATTTGTTGTGCCATTACAGTTCAAGAATTCAACGACTACTACAATCTTCGATCTCCATTCGTTTGTGCATATATGGCATACAAGGAAAGCGGCCCGAACTATGAGCAAATATTGAGTGAGTTGTGCAAGCCCGAGTCTACCTAGTCCTCGAAGGGTATATACTTTCAAAGCAAGGATCTCAGTCATTATGGGAAGATATGGTACGCATTCCTTTGCACCAAATTGTTGCCCTCATAGCACACTAGTGATGTTACAAAGGAAAAGGCTACATTATTATACACTATCATTAAGGATCGCCAGATAAATATGGGGCTAATAATACATCATTCAATTCATCGTTGTCTGTGTGGCCCTTTACAAGGAGGATTGCGCCATCCTTCTCTCATTTGTGGGTTGTGTGCGCGAGCTGGGGTGCCTTGGACATCAGATGAGCCGGTTCAATAACTGTTACAACTCCTGGACAACAAGATGATTCAACGCTACTCAATTTGGAAAGGGGGGAAATCTCACCCACAAGGTCTTAGTTTTAAATTTTCTTCTGGTTCAGAAGATGATGAGGATGAAGAAGAAGATGAAGAGTTCGACGACGAAGAGGACCAAGAACAAGATCAAGACGAACAATCCACCACATCTCGCACAAAATCCACTTTTAGCACTCAATTTCGTAATCTGCAGCAATATCTCGATGCTAAGAATAAGTTAGAGGATAAAAGGTTTGAACGATTAGCAGCGAAACAAGATCATATGTTTGCCATACAAAACAGCTTCAACGCCGCTATGGTTGATTGAATGGCACTATTGGATCCAAATGCTAAGCCTTTTCAGTCCCCCGTTCATCAACCATTACCAGCCTACCCCCCCCCCCCCCTTCTAATTCAAACGTAGAGGTGGTTGAGCCCGACGCTTAGCCATTCAGGGAAGTCTTCTGTACTTAAAAGTTATATTTCATTCTCAATGAGAACATTTCTTACATTAAGTTTGGGGGTGGTCTGCGTTACATTTGTAGTTTCATTGGTAGTGCATTTTAGTTTTATTTGCACTGCATAATGCATAGTAGATAATAGTAGTCATTCAGTGATATATATATATATAAAAATTTGAAAATCTTAAAATCACAAAAAAAATTAATTTGATAATGTAGTTGTTTTTATTATGTCTGTTGCATATAGGTAATTCATATTGCATGTTTTCAGCTTGTCGGATAGTTTGAAATTGACTTAGCCTATGATGAGATTGGAGTTGGATAGACATTAACTAATTTTGATAACCAAGGCATAGCTGTAAGTTCATAATATGATGTAAATCCTTTCCTGTTTAAAATTGATGTAACCATATTGCACATTATAATGACCATGTTGATTAACTTAGTAAGAATAAACATATAATTGTCTTCTTGAGGAAAATTTATGTTTTAATGAAGAATGATTGATAGACTGGTAGTAAAGGCTAGGATTATGCAAGAGCTTAAGTTTGGGGGAATCTATGGGGTTTTTATATATAAAAAAATATGAATAAGCATATTGACTAGTTTAGTTCTGTGGCCTTTGTTATTCGAGTAACTACGCCCTAGGGGATGTCTTTACACCCAGCGCCCTAAAACATCTGGTTTGGGAGTCATTTGTCGAAAGCTTGCTACATGGGTAACATTGAAAAGCCTAAGAGGACTAGACATTGCACAGTCAGGTGTAAACACAGGAAAGAGCAAAAATGCCCTCGTGCTTGAATAAAAATTGAACAAAAACTGTTAATACCTCCTAACTTGGTGAATGTATTATTTTAGCCAGAACTTACTTGTTTTTAGAATATCTTGAGTTAAAACCGTGACCTTCCCATTAAGAAGTATATTATGTGATATAGTTAAACTGTAGTTGGTTTCCATGGCTATTGAGCACACACGTAATACATCAGTGATAATATGTATTGATTTATAGAGTGATATGGGTTATGGATGTGTTCTTGGTTGGATTTATTGTTCATAGCTATTGTTTATTTCTCTAAGGCAAAATTGTTGAATTTCATATTATTTGATAGATCGATTCGTTGGCATGTAGATAGTTGCATTTGCATTTGTGTTATTGCTTGAGGACAAGCAAAGTATCACGTTTCGGGGTATTTGATGAGTGAGTTTTATACCTACGAATCGATTACTTTTTAACTTGATTTGATGCTTCTTCGAGTGTGTTTAGGATAATTTTTATTCGTTGTTTCATGTTTGTGTTACAGGAACTGGCTTAGTTGGGGAAAAGAGGAAAAGCATGACTAAAAGGAGAATTGCAGCTTCATGGCTGGACAAGACCATCGAGCTGATTTTACACTATATAAACTGCGCCAGGGCGAGTATGGCGCTGGGGCGGATTTTATAAGGGATAAACTGCGCCGGGGAGGAAAAGTCGACATAAAAGAAGATTTTCCTTTCTTGACAAGGATTCTGGTGATGATTTAGCAGCTGATTGTGAGCATGATTGGAAGATATAAAAGGTTAAATGAGGGGTAAAGAAGATATTATCAAACATATTAGCAAAACCCTAGTTTTTTATTACGTTCTGGAGGATTTGTAACGCCCGACAAAATTGGATTATTATGTGAATTAATTTTTATTTGATTATATGAATTAAATGAGAATGTATGTTTATTAAATTGAGTAAGCTGTTTAAAGGTCGTTCTATGAGCTAGAATGATTGAATGTGATTAGGATTCTGGTTGTGAGCTAGAATTAAATGATTTGAATTTCCAACAAGAAAATAAAAGTTTTTCGAGAAATTTTTGTAAAATTACTATTCATCCATTTTTGCTCGGGAATTTTTTTTGAATTTTTGAGAAATGCGTAATGATAGAATTCTGAGATGAGATGGAATATCTAATAATATTTCAGTTATAGCAAACGAAGTTTTTGCCTGAGGACTTAAAATCCTAAGGGTCAGGGAAAGTGAATTCTAAGAAAAGAAAAGCTTAAATATAGTAAGTATTGTTATTATACCTGAGGAATACGAGTATAATATTAGGTATTATACGAGTATAATACGAAGATTAATACGACGTATAACATGAATATCATACGAAGAGAATACGAGAATTGTACGAGAAGAATAGAAATAAGTCTTAATGGATTATAGCTATTGCACTTGGACTTTGTCAAGCCCAATTGAACAATGAATGAAGCCTAATGATGAATTATATCAAGGCCCAAAGATAAATTGAATCAAGCCCAAAGTTAGGCCCGATATGAATTAATTCTAAGCCCGAACTAAGAACCAAACTCGTGGGTCGAACCGATGGATCAACGGGTGGGTAAAACCCATGGGGTAACCCATGTGGGTCCACCATGGGGCACATGGGCCGGCCAAGGTGGCCAAGATTCCTAAGGAACCTTGGTGAAAAAGGTGAGGATGTGGTGAATAGTAGGGAGGTTTGCCCTTTTAACTATTTTGCCCTCACTTTGATTTTTCTATAAAAGCAAGCTTAGTTAGTTCATTAGTTATTTTACCAACTTTGAACACTTATATTGAGAGATAAATAAGAGCTTTAATAATGAATCAAGGAGAGGAAAAGCTACTTAGTTCAACAAATTATCAAGAACGCGAAGGTAAAAACACATAAACTCAAACTTTCGATTCTTTTCTATTAAGTTTTTTTTATAGAAGTATGAATTGGTGGAGCATGTCTCTTTTGGAGTAATAAGGATGACTATTAGTGAACAAAAATGTTAATAAGCCATGTCTAAGCGAGAATCATAATTGAATGATTAAGCATTAATCGAAGAAACGCATAAAACTTAGAGCTTGTTGTTGATGGACAGATTGAAAACAATCGCGTATAAGTTAGATGAAAATTGTTGGTTAGGACTTAGACAAATAACCAATGGATTGATTCCATTTGGTTTGGCATAAAAATTTTGTGTAACGAAGTTATGGCAAAATTTACGGGAAAAGACGTTAATAGTTGAAATCATAGTTAACTAGGATTTTCGTACGATAGTGAAAAGTCACTGATGAACTTAGAAACCTAGGGTTTCCTTACCATATCTAAGAACTATGAATTTAAGAGTCGTGGATTCAAGAACAGTTGAATTCGGACGTAAAACGAAGAAACGGGCGAAGAACGCTCAAGAACGCATAACAAACGAATAATATAATTTTAACCAATGAATTGGTCGTTAACTAATTCAAAAACTTGTTCTGTCCGCGTCAAGTCGTAGTACGTAGGATATGTACGAAAATAGCTTTTGAACAAGCCTATTCCGAGTTATAGCGATCGAGTTACGAGCTCGTGAAGCGAGCGTGTTAAAAATTATAAAAAAAATCAAAGGCTCAAGGCATGCATCGCAGCGCCGCCCATGCCTTGTAAAGCCACGCCACAGCACCGGCCCAGAGGCTTCTCCACTATTAACTGGTGCCGCAGCACCAACATTAAGCCTAAGGGTGGCGCCGCAACGCCCTTAGGGGAATTTATATTTTGACGCGAGTTTTTTGTAATCAAACTTTTTGTGTGGCAATTGAGGGGCAAGTATATACTTACTATACATGAAGAAAGATATCCTAAATAATATGTATAACTACGATTTTATGAATTAAACGTTGATTAAAAGTAATTAAACGAAGAATGTGAAATGCGAAAACGTAAACCATGTATCGTATTCTAGTTTAACGCACGTCTTAATGTTATATAGTACGTAATTGATCGACATGATATGAAAAATGATGAAGTAAGAAGATAAAACTTATGTAAACTATATACGGAGTCTTATATCGGTAATTTGGGGGAAACATATCTGAACTAACGAACCGATTAGGGTTATAGTTATCGTTATGATTAAAAGATGAGCAACGAATGTTGGTTTATGAAGTGTAAGGTTAATAAGCAGTAACGAATATTAAATACCTTAATGAATGTTATTAATGAAATAAATTTAATTAAGCTATAGAAGAGAAAGAAGTTGGTATAAACAATGTGTATAGATTGTTTGGTAGCTAATTTCAGTGTGCTATGTGTAGACACTCGAAATTTTTCATTCCTGTTACTAACCCTGCAGGAGGGAAAAACTGTCTTTTACCTTCCAGAGACAACCCTGGAAGTCCAAATAATCAAATCCAACCCTGGCGATAACCCAGGGAGAACAAGTCAAACACCAACGACAACCCCGGGAGATCAAGCCAAACCCCGGCGACAACCCCGGGAGATCAAGTCAAACCCCGACGATAACCCCGGGAGATCAAGCCAACCCCGATGACAACCCCGTGAGATACAGTCAACCCCGGCGATAACACCGGGAGATAAAATCTAACCCCGACGACATCACCGGGAGATCAAGTCAAACCCCGACGACAACACCAGGAGATCAAGTCAAACCCTGACGACAACCTTGGGAGATACAGTCAACCCCAACGACAACCCTTGGAGATATAGTCAACCTCGACGATAACGCCGAAAGATCAAATCCAATCCCGGAGACAACCCCGAGAGATACAGTCAACCCTAACGATAACTTGGGAGATTAAATCAACCTTCGGAGATAGCCCCAAAGCATCAAATCATCCCCAGAGACAACATTGGGATATCAAGTCAACCTCGGAGACTACCTTGAGGAAGAACAGAGTCGGCTGAGATCAAACCTCGGAAACAACCCCGAGAAATAGTCGAAAACCCTGTCAATCCTAGAGACCAACCCCTGGAAGGGAAAAATGGTAATTTTACCAACTTAACATCAAATCAAGCCAATTCAATGCCATTAAGGTCATGAAAAACCATAATATCAATCCCGAGTGTAAACAGCACAAGACAGCTCAACTGACGGACTGTGAAGACTTGAAGATCTGGTCATGGACCCATCTTCTCAGATTCAAAAAAGGTCAAATCTTATGTCATTGTGTAGCTCTCGGAAAGGGCTTTCCAAAAAGGTATAGGATGCCTCAATCGGACTCCCGGATTGAAAGTTATGAAGGCTCAAAGTAGACAATGCGTTGGTCGGAGTGCACGTACTTTGAGACAACGGGACCCACGGGACCGGGGTCCACCCGGGGAGCCGCAGGTAGACCCGCGGCTATTTTGGTCTATAAATAAAGACCCCCACCGGCCAAAAAGAAAGAGAAAAAAGGAGAAAAAAGACCCCCGCGACTATTTTGGTCTATAAATCAAGACCCCCACCGCGACTATTTTGAGCGTATATATATATGTATAGCTTCCGGTTTCGCCTGGATTTCAAATCTGTGACCTTTCTGGCTTACATTTATGTATATATAAGTATATATATACATTTTTTAAGTGCTTTTGTAGCCTAGATTTCAAATCTGTAACTTTTATCGTCTTAATATATATATATATATATATATATATATATATATATTTACATTAATTAAGTCATTCCTGGATTATAAATATGTGGCTTTTTTCTGCTTTAATATATACATAACTATATATATATATATAATGATATATATTTATACTAACTCGTTTGACCTGGATTGCTAATCTGTGGCCTTTTCAGCTTCAATATATATATATAAGCATATATATTTACATTAATTAGTCAAGCTTGTATTGGAAATATATGGCTCTTTCCAACTTTAATATATATAAGTAATATATATTATTTATTCAATGTGATTAAATATCAGTTTTAACTATTTATTTAATATAATTCGGTACTGATGTAAAGTTTGTGGACTAGGTTTATCTGAATCTTGCCATCTCTAACTTTCAACCGGTTCAAAAGCTGTCAAAAATGAACCATTGAGCTAGAATGACTAAGATTTATTTAAATCTAGCTTTCTTTGTAGTTTTGTAAATATTAAAGCGACTACGCGACCCTAGATCCATATCTAGAGGGAACGTAAAGCTTTGGCTACGCGCATGCAAGGATTTAACTGATGAATCCTTTGTCTTGCAACGTCTAGATTTTAATTTACATTTTATTTCAATATCTCTGCTGTGCAGGCTTTTTGATAATATTCTGTGAGCTTAGGAATCACGGGATCTATGATTAATCACATGGATCTAGATCCGGTTCCCACGATAGACAACTTTGCACTGTAAATATAGCCTGCCTATCTTTTTGTAAATGTAAATAAGAGGGACCTTAAAATGGTTATCCGAATTTAAGGTCTCAGCATAGTAAATTATGGTTTGGGGTGCTCAGGTCACTTCGATGGCTTTCATGCCCATAAGAAGCCCGACACTCGTATATATATTATTTGGTCGAGGATGCTTCGCATCCCAATAATAAAATCAAAATCAGCCGAATGCAAAATAAAATGGAAGTATCAAAAGGCTTCAATTCCTATGCTAGCGAAAGGGTTTAAAAATCATCTTCCAAAACATCACTTTTATATCTTGTCTAAAAATAGACATTTCATTAAATCAAATCCTTCGTATATAGGTCCAATGAAGCATGGCACTGCTTCCAAATAAAGCACTTATGCCCAATTACTACAAGCACACACACTCTAAATAAAATAGAGAAATTGAAAAGACGCGGTAACCGTGTTTCACGAAAATCGGGGGGTGCCTAACACCTTCCCCCCGCTTAATCATGCCCCCAAACTCTATGAATCTCGATTTCCAAGGCCAAGTTAAACAGAGTCCAGTAATTGGGCCTACTTGCAAAACTTTTCAAACAAAACTCGGTTGAGTTGGTACAACTATTTCAAACATGCCAACTTGCGACTCTGTAAAAAAATCAAACTTTTTAAATCATCGACATTATATGTCGGCCTTTTCCTAAAAATTCACCCTTTAGATTAAACAAATCAAATAGAGAGAAAACAAGGGTAAAAGCACCTAGGGAAAGGGGGATAGTCAAAGATTTTTTTCCCGACGTCGACAGGTGGCGATTCTGCTGGGGACAGTAGAGGGCTTAAGCAGCATTTCAATCTTTTCAAGAATTCCCTTTTTATCTGCATGTGTGTATACTGTGTTTACATTGAATGGATGTAAATAAATATTTTACTGCTTAAAATATTAGTGCTTTACACAATGTTATCATTCATACAGTGAGACACATTGTATATGAATTTATGTTGTGTGATTCCTCCACCAGGAGGCGAACCCATCGGCGTTTGATTACTAGACTCAAAGAAGACTAATCCTGCGAGGCTCAGAAAAGGCACCATTTAGATCCGCTCCAATTGAAAGAATGAATTAATTTCTCCTCTAGTAAATTGTGATGATCTGGGGACCTTCATGCCGAAAAGTCGCAAGAGTAGCCTAAGATAGGTCAGCCTCTGATAAACCAAATTCGAAAGGGAGTCTCTTCATGTTTTCCCCTTTCAATTCAATGTAAATTTTAAATTCCATGTAAATATCAAATAAATGTAAATATACATTCCATTCCCTGTCAATTTTATTAAATCCTGTCATCAAAACAACTGACCTTTGTTTTACAGGAAAAGATTAAAAAACTTTAAAAATAACGCATTGCATAGCATGCATCCTGTTAATATATATATCAAAATTAACATACCTACTTTTATTATAGGAAAAAATTAATTTCGTTACCAGATCAAAGTCTAAAAAGGCACTAAGCCCATCTCCAGGCATGGCTTCAAGTGCCCAACCTGAATCCACCCTTATCTCTGGGAAAGAGTTCGAAGGATTAAAAAACCAGATAACTGAATTGGCTATTTTCCTTAAAGAACAAAGAAAAAGTCTTTCAGTTAAAAAAATACCCGTTCAAACAGAATCGTCCATACAAGGTGGCAGTCAGGATACCGACAAGAAGAAAGATAATCAGATACCTGAGCCTCAAAATTAGGACCTGACCAACAAAACCCCTAAAATCACCAATCTTAGAAATGATCAAGAAACTGGAGATATTAAGAAAAAGGTCCAGCAAATAGAAGAAACCATCCGGTCCATCAAAAGAACTGGGGCATTTGGAAGCATAAACTACTCAGATCTATGTATTTTTCCCAAGGGCTCGATATCCAGACAAATTTCAAGTCCCGGATTATGAAAAGTATGGCATATTAGGAGATCCTTGAACTCATTTAAAAGTGTTCATTGGGGAACTCGGATCCTATGCTGAGGATGAGAAACACAAAATGTAGTTATTCCAAAAGAGTCTAACTGGGGAAGCCCGAGCTTGGCATGCCCGACTTGACAATTCCAAGATCCATAGTTGGGATGAGCTAGCCCATACCTTCCTAAATCAATATATCTTCCAGTCTCAGATGGCTCCGAATCGATATCAAGTGACCAAGGTCAAAAAGCAAAGCAATAAGTCTTTCCATGAATATGCCCAAAGATGGAAACGAATGCCTGCACAAGTCACCCCACCTATGACAGAGACTGAGATAGTAACGACTTTCATAGACATCCAAGAAGCTCCATATTATGAGATGGTCCTAGCAGGTATAGGAAAACCATTCTCAGAAATGATTAAACATGGAGAAATGGCTGAAATGGGACTGAAGTCTGGGAAGATCAAAGACCTTACCGCTTTGGAGGCAGTGGCCGAGCATATTCAAATTAGAAGCTATGGGAGTAATCCTCAGAGAGTCCACAAAAAGAAGGAAGATGATGTGTCCTTAATACTTCAGGAACAGAATTAGAGAGGTAATCCAAGCTTGCCCATTCAAAGGAGAAATTATTCCCCTTTTCAAACCCCTGCACAATCTTTGAATCCTCCCTTTCAAAAGACCGGAGAAGGTAAACGCCGAAGAACGTTCACACCCTTAGGGGATTTACTGAAAAATGTACTGAAGCTTCTGAAAACACAAAAGAAGATTGTCCAGCTCCTTCCGCCGGCCAATTCAAGAGGATAAAATTTTGACCCGAGTAAGAAATGTGCTTATCATTCTAGAGCTCCGGGCCACGATACCTAAAATTTTTGGTCTCTCAAACACAAAATCAAGGACTTGATAGATAATGGGGAGATTATGGTGACAACACAAGAACAACCATATGTTCAAGACAATCCTCTGCCTCAACACAATGAGGAAAGCGTCAATATGATCAGCATGCGAAACGGAGAAGGATCCAAATACCTCCAGTATGTCGGAGAGGCAATTTTTGATAGAACAATAAATCAAATCTATCAAGGAATATGTTGGACAATTGGCAGAGCTGGTAGTTTATCAACATCAGATAACACAACAATTGATAAATCAGACCAATCAGTAAGAAACAAGTCATTCGACACCTGAAATGAGTCCCATTTCCAGGAAAGATCATTACTGATTTCATGAGCATGAACCCTGGGCGGACAAGGTTTCTAAGAAAGAGAAGTTCCAAGCTAACAGGGAGTTCGCCTTCAAAAGAAATTTCACTCATTTGAATTAGCCCATAAAAGAAATTCTCCAAATATTGATTAACGAGGGGAAAGTCACAAAACTGTTACCCCCAATGGACCCTCGATCCAGGGAGTTAAAGCCTAATAAGATATGTCAATATCATTCCAACACGCCTGGTCATGACATAGAGGATTGTTGGGGACTTCGTCATTTGATTAAAAATCTAATTGAAAGCGGTGAGCTGCTAAGGGCAAACCAAGATTATGGTTATTCTGGTGAGAAGCAATCTTCATTCCCATGGCATGAAATCTGAAAGAAGTAGTGGCTGTCATTTCCTATGAGAAGGATCTAGCCATAACGCCCCTGATACTTCAGGGAAAAGGGGCCCAAGAAGGAAAGAATCCTGTGAAATTGGATGTGCTCGAGCCTCTAATATTTCTATTTAGACAGCAATATGTTGTAGTCAGCATGAAGAAAGTCCCATGGAACTATGGAAAAGATGAAGGATCAAAATCAAACGACATTGCTATTATATCAAAGGAAAATCCATTGTACCTGCCTCAGCAAGTCATCAACTCAGTCATTAAATCAAAGGGAAGAGTGTTCGAGGAGAAAATTGAAGAATTCCTCAACAAGATGGGACATAATGAAGTTAAAGTGGTGCAAAGCTTAAAAGAGGTACCCCGACAGATATCCATTCAGGATTTGGTCTTATCTTCGGAGGATCATTGCAAGATTCTAGTGAAAGTACTGGAAGAATCACATCTGTCGAAAATGGCATATACTGAGAAATTTCTGTGATGCCCCCAAATTCAGGTACTTGAAACCCGAACTTGGTGCTACACAATATCATTTCTTTGAGCAGAATAATATTATAAAATAGATAAACAAACTTAATTTATATATCAAAGTTGTCTAATCCACTGGTACACGACCTTCAAAACATTCATTACATGATAGATAGTAAATATTATCGTCCTAATAAAATCTAACTGTTACATAAAATACCATAAAACTTATTCTTGCAGTTTACCTTTCCCTTTTTTTTGCCAGAGCCTTCTGGTTGATCACGCTTAGCTGAAAACATTTAATTTAAAGCAAGAATGAGCATTCAATTGCTCAGCAAGTCATAGCAGTTAATAAACTTTAGCTGAAAGAAGTAAATATTTTCTTTGAGGTATACTTCTACAACGAATCAATAATTGTGAAGTCTTTCGAAACATATCTTAATAACATATCAAATTGTTTAAAAATTTGAAACGACGTAGTGACTATAAATGTTAAGCGGTCAATAGACCATGAACTTTTATTTTTTATTTTTGAAAAGGTTTAAACAGAAATTCATTTGCAAACTGCTCTAGTCTTACGGACATGTAGGGTGATCAGCCCCGTTATGTCCTGTATTGATCAATACTATCTGTTTGAACGATAAATTCGTTCACTCTGTTCACCTTGGGCACATAAATAATTCTCCCATTACAGGTTGTTCATACTCAGTCTGGAGTCTTAACTAAACAATTCAGTTGGATGACCTTATCATAACCAATAATATTTAGCAGTACAATTCAACTCTGTCTAGCCAAGTCAAATAGCTTAGACAGCCTTTAAACCATAAACGCATACCCAAATTTAATAGTGTGTAACAGGATTTGTCATATTAAAGAATTTCTAGTTCAAGAATTTTTGCATGAATACAATAGCTCATACTAGTGGGGACACTTGTATGATAGCAGACAATAATGAGATATTAATAAGAAATAAACGAATCATGGATATCATTACGGATATGAATAATTGACAATAATTATTCATGAACATGCTTTTAGCTTTCTGGGATCCATTGCATAAAATAAATGCGAGGAGTAGAGATACTTGATCAATATAACACTTGAGTAAAGTTAGAGAACTTGCCTTGATAGCTAATTACTGCTATGTAGTATAGCTTAAGCTGTTATCATTAATACAAAGTCCTATCATTAATAGAATTATTCTTTTAATTGGAATAATATAACTTAACACATAATACTACTTAAACACGTTGTCACATATTCATATCAATCATTAAAACACGTAAGAATGTATACCTAGTCAAACTATGTTGGTTTGGTTTGAGTTCGGTATCGTTTCGGCTTCCCGATCGCATTATCGGATAATTAACGAGTTTATTTATAATGAAACTTTGTTCAAGAACTTAAATAATATATTAAATAATTTAATTATCTTTTATAATATATTTTCAAACATTAAAATCATTTATAATAATTTTTCAAACACTTATGTCATTTTTAATGATTTAATTGTCAATCATTATCATTATCATTAATATTTAAATAATTTAAAATATTAATGAACTTCATGTCAACACTTTAAAAGTTAATTATTATAACTTGAAAATATTTTTAAAACCTTAATATTACCTTAAAATGATTTTTAAGATATTAAAAGTATTTTTAAATAATTACCATTAATATTAAAATATTAATGTATTTTATTTCCAAATATCAAAAGTTATTTATTATAACTTCAAATATTTTTTAAAATAGTAATATTACTTTCAAATGATTTTTAAAGTATTAAAATCATTTTTAAATAATTACTATTAATATTAAAATATTAATGTTATTTGTATCAAAATATTAAAAGTTATTTATTATAACTTAAAATACTTTTATTACATTTATTTCACCTTTAAATGATTTATAAAACATTAAAATCACTTTTAAATAATTATTTAATACAATTATTAAATAACTTTATTATCATTAATATTAATATATTAATGAAATTCTTATCAAAATATTATAAGTTAGTTATTATAACTTAGAATACTTAATAAAATTTTAATATCATTTTTAAATATTGAAACCATTTTTAACTAATTTATTTAATATAATTATTAAATAAATTTATTATCATTAATATTAAATTATTAATGATATTTATCTCAAAATATTAAAAGTCATTTATTATAACTTAAAATATCTTTAATACTTTAATATTATTTAAAATGATTTTTAAAATATTAAAATTATTTTTAACTAATTTATTTAATATAATTATTAAATAAATTTAATATCATTAATATTTAATTAAATTGAAATATTAATGAAATTTATGTCAAAATATTAAAAGTTAATTTTTATTAATTTAAAATTATTTTTAAAATTATTTTATGTATTTTTTAATAATTACTTTCTATTTATTTATAATTAATTTAATTACTTTTTATTTAAAACCGTCGCTAAAGGTCTTTAGTGACGAAATCTGTCGCCTTAGGTGTTCTTGAGCAACTCAAGAACAGCCCTTAGGTACCTACTTTGACCAACCTTAATTCTCAGTTCAAGAGGTTTCTGGGCATGATAATGTACGAGTGTTGTAGTATTGATGTAATACTATAATCACAAACAAGTTTCATGGCCAAACTATATCATAACAAGATGATATAAGCCTTTGAACAAGCTGTCAGACGTGTTCTTCATTTTCTGGGCAGCCCAGAAACGAAAAGTCATGGTCGGTCAACGCTTTTGGTGGCCTAATATCTTTGAATTGGTTAATGTTTTTGTTGGTCTAGACGTCAGGCTGTGTAGTATAACTACAAGGGTACACTAGTGAAGCACTTACCATGTCTAGATATCAACAACTAGCAAGATATAAATTTTACAAAAACTGGTCAGACCACTATCTAAGAAATCTGGATTACCCAGAAAATAAAGCTGAACGGTCAACGCCTTTTGACCGATTACTACATTCGATTCGTGCAATTCTAAGGTTCGAGAGTGCTTTGGTTGTGTGGTCCTTATACCAGAGTACAATCTAGATACAAATATACATCTAAACAGTATACCATTAGCGAGATCAAAGCTAGTCAAAGTCACTGCCCGAACACGTTCTTCAGTTTTCTGGGTTACCCAGAAAACTCAAATTCATGTTCGGTCAATGCAGTTTGACTGGCCATATCTTTTGATCCATACATGATATAAGCATGTTTCCACTTTCAGAATACTAACAACATGGCATAAAACACATACAAACACATAAACATAACATATGATGCACAGATTGAAATCTATAGACCCCAACTTTGACTGCCAGAAAACATTTTTAGATTTTTCCCAGATTTCAAAATTTTCAATTTTCGTGCATCTAGATGTTATGGATCCATGATATAACAACCCAGATCACTTATTAACATCATATACAACATATTTAAACACTTAATCATAACATCCAACAAAAAAATAAAGATCTAGCATTAGAGTATTCATTTTATACCTTTTTGAACAAATTTTGATTTCTACTCCTTGATTCTGATCTTGGCTTGCTATGAGGTGTTTTGGGCTTTTCTTATAACTGAGTTTGAGAGTAATTTTCGTGGTCTAGAGAGAGAACTAGCAACTTAGCTTGTGAGAGAAAAATAATTGAAACTTATTTTCTTTTTCTTTCTTTTCTTGCAATCCTATCTTTAATTCATTGAACTTGGATTGCAAGCAGTCCTATTTTCGGCTGGTAGAGAAGATTGAGCATGTGGGATATCTAACAAAGATCTTGGCACAATATCTTGTATAGATTTACAAGTAAGCTTAATAAAACAAAATCCAAAACATTTAAAGATATTCTTGTCTATGGCACTTGAATCTAGGGTTTAACCCTTAGGGTTTATCAAATAATTCCTAGGGTTTGGAAAATTAACTACGAATTTAATAAAAATTTAATTAAAACACACTAATTTAAAAATTAGGATTTTTAATAGAAATTAGAGTTTCTTTTAAAAATTAGAGTTTCTTGCTATAGTTAGGGTTCTCAAATTTATGAATTAGGGTTTCCTAATCACTACCCTTAATCACTTAATATACATATTTTTATTTAAATACAAACATATTAAATACTATGTTTAATATTTAAACAAAATAAATAAATAAATTCTTAACATATATTCATATAATTATGTTAATTATCATAATTATATATAAAATTCATAGATCATAAATCATATTAATATACTTACATATATTTTAATACAAATATAATTAATAATTATATTTAATATCCACATTCCTTAAGAAAATAATTTATTATTATTCATAAAATAAATATACTTTCCTTTTTAAATACAATTATATAATAATTTTATTAATTCATGAAATTTTATAACATAGATCAACATTAGGGTTTTGATCTATAATCACACTTTACCTTATATACCATTATTAGTTAAGTTGAAATAATTAACTTAATTAATCTTGATAAATTCATATAATAAAATACTTATTATAATAATTCTAAGAATTACTTCAAATATTATTTAAATAATATATTAATCATATTTTCATGGAAAAATAAATAATAAAATTAATTTATTTTAAGAATTTAATTTATAATAATCAACAATTCTTTTATCTAGAAATTTATTTAAAATCATTTATGAAATATATATATATATATATATATATATATATCACATATTCACATATGCTTTACCTGGCATATATTTCCACATATTATTTTTGATAAAAATAATATTAAAAAAAATTATACGCAAAATTTCTTATTTAATTATATAAAAATATTGGGTCATTACATTCACCCTCCCTTATAAGGATTCCGCCCCCGGAATCACCGTTTCAAAACTTATACACACAAGGGTAAATAACATACGCATTCATTGCAAGTAGATATTGATCAAATTCGATCGAACTGATCTTTAACTTATTAAGCATAAAGATTATCTATCTAATTAAACGGAATCTGATTTCTAAAAGAACTCAAATTCCTCCTTCAAGATTTCTTAATAAAACGTTTTATTATTTATAAGAAAACCATATATAAGAAAATAAAAAGTTATTTGAATAATACCTGGAATTCTATCCCCGGCTGCTACCGTATCTTGAACCGTCATATTGAAGGTCCTCGCAGTTGGCTTGTTCGTCGGAGTTGGATACTTGATCGCCAGCTTTCCACTGCTTTTTCCAGCATTCGCATTTCCCCCATCAGCATTTCTTTTTGGACAATTCCTTGCCATATGATCGGTCGATCCGCAGATGAAACAACCACTATTCTTCCTTGGATTGGGGCAATTAGGAAAGATGTGTCCCTCATGCCCGCACTTGTAGCACACAAAGTTTCCTTTAAGACACTCACCTAAGTGACTCTAACCGCAATTTCCACATGGTTCTATCTTTTTCCTTATTCCTCCCTGACTATTACCAGTATTTTCAGAACTTGTCCACTTTCTTTTCCCACTTGTACTTCCACTGTTTCCTTCCACCTTAACTTTTCCTTCGATATTCCCCTTATTCTTCTTTTCCTTATTATAGAGACTCATGGCCTCACTTCCTCCTTCAGCAATGATAGCCTTTTCCAATAACGTTCCAAACGAGTTAATCTGCAGCACTGCAACCTTGTTGTAAATCCATGGCTTTAAACCATGTTCGAATCTTCGTGCCTTCCTTGCTTCAGTGTTCACTTGTTGTGGAGCGAACCTAGCTAATTCGTTAAACTTGGCGGCGTATTCTGAAACAATCTTATTTTCTTGTTTTAGTTACAGAAATTTAATCTCCATCCTGTCCTGCATACTGGACAAGAAGTAATTTTTGTGAAACAATTCTTTGAACCTTGTCCATGTTACCACTTCTGTTCCGGCTCGAGTTTGATTCGCCTCCCACCAGAAGTTTGCTTCCCCTTTCAGCATGTAGGTAGCAAAAGCTGTCTTTTGCTCCTCCGCTACCCTAGCAATAACAAACGCTTTTTCTATTTCCTTTACCCAAGTTTGGGCTTCTATAGGGTCAGTCGTTCCTTTGAATTTAGGCTGTCTGACGGCCTTGAAGTCTTTGAAGTTCGCCAATTGATTATCTGGTCGATTTCTTGCTGCTGGTGCTCCAGTTTGCATGGCTTGTGCCAACATATTCGCAAGGTTCTGCATTGGGTTTGCTTGACCTTCTGCCCTTTGGTTTCTGTTTTGTCTTTTTGGGGACATTATCTGGTTAAACAAAACCTTAAAATTATTATCTTATCATTCATATACCATTATTAATGGTATCATAAAAGATAGAATATAAAATTCTAAGACCAATTCAGCTTGCTGGATTCCCAAATTCAGCTTGCCAAATTAACAAATTATCATTTAATCAACATACTATCTTGACATATAATAATATCATAACATTTATATTTATATTCAAACAGTACAGAGTACTTTTCCTTACACAATACAGACTGCCATAGTCAGTTACTATCCTTTAATGACAACAAGAGTCGGGATTCATCATGATACTTACGCAAAAGTAATACATTTCACACCTATACATACTATATATAATCCTATTTTACTTATCCTATTCATTTTCTATGCCTTTCCTAGATCCTGGACAAACTTTTGCCTGATGACCTATCAACCCACATACAAAACATATGAATTGCTTCAGATCAGGACAATGAGATGAGATATGTCCTTCACGTCCACAATTATAGCAAACATTCTGTCCTTTCATACATATGCCTTCATGTTTTTTATTATAGTTCGCACACGTTCCTACTTTCTTGAAGTTCCCTTGATTAAAATCAGAATTTCCTAAATTACAATCATTCATTTTTCTTTTCCCTTTCTGGCTTGGAGCTGCACATGATTTACTGCATTTGGCTCCCATTTGTTCAATTTGAACCTTCAGCTTATCTTGTTCTTCCATTTTTTTGATTAACGCCTTTTGCAACTGGCTGTTCAGTAGCCTTTCCACTTTCAACAACCTTTCCAAACATAACAGCTTGTTCTTCAAATTCTGCACTTTCGTTGATGCTTGGCCAGCTCCAACTTCAGTGTTTGAATCACTATCTGTCAATGACACCATTTCTGGTTCCGGTTCTATGTTTTCCAAAATAATTACTTCATCTTGGTTGCTTTCCGGCGGAGTGATTTGCTCCTTCTTTATGACATGAGAGTATTCTAATCCTTTTCTTCATGACATCTATACACAAATTGTCTTGATTAGCACATAATATGAACACATAACAAATAATAGTTTATATAAGTTACTTTCATTTCATTTGACGATGAATTTCTTTAATTCATCTCCTTTAAACTCTATTTGAGTTATTTATTTTTCAACGCTTATATCTAGCTTGAGGTTATAGCCTAAGGTTTTCCCCCACCTAAGTTTCTAACCTAAAGCTCTGATACCAACTTGTGACGCCCCCAAATTAAGGTACTTGAAACCCAAACTTGGTGCTACACGATATCATTTCTTTGAGTGGAATAATATTATGAAATAGATAAACAAACTTAATTTACATATCAGAGTTGTCTAATCCCAGATACACGACCTTCAAAACATTCATTACATGATAAATAGTAAATATTATCATCCTAATAAAGTCTAACTATTACATAAAATACCATAAAACTTATTCTTGCAGCTTTCCTTTCTCTTTTTTTTGCCAGAGCCTTCTAGTTGATCACGCTTAGCTGAAAACATTTAATTTAAAGCAAGAATGAGCATTCAATTGCTCAGCAAGTCATAGCAATTAATAAACTTTAGCTGAAAGAAGTAAATATTTTCTTTGAGGTATACTTCTACAACGAATCAATAATTGTGAAGTTTTTTGAAACATATCTTAATAACATATCAAATCATTTAAAATTTTGAAACGACGTAGTGACTATAAATGCTGAGCTGTCAATGGACCATGCACTTTTATTTTTCATTTTCAAAAAGGTTTAAATAGAAATTCATCTACAAATCGCTCTGGTTTTACGGACATGTAGGGTTATCAGCTCCGTTATGTCCTGTATTGATCAATACTATCTGTTTGAACGATAAATTCGTTCACTCTGTTCGCCTTGGGCACATAAATAATTTCCCCATTACGGGTTGTTCATACTCAGTCTGGAGTCCTAACTAAACAATTCAGTTGGATGACCTTATCATAACCAATAATATTTAGCAATACAATTCAACTCTGTCGAGCCGAGTCAAATAGGTTAGACAGCCTTTAAATCATAAACGCATACCCAAATTTAATAGTGTGTAACAGGATTTGTCATATTAAAGAATTTATAGTTCAAGAGTTCTTGCATAAATACAACAACCCATACTAGTGGAGACACTTATATGATAGCAGACAATAATTAGATATTAATAAAAAATAAACGAATCATGGATATCATTATGGGAATAATTGACAATAATTATTCATGAACATGCTTTTAGCTTACTGGGATCCATTGCATAAAATAAATACGAGGAGTAGAGATACTTGATCAATATAACACTTGAGTAAAGTTAAAGAACTTGCCTTGATAGCTGATTACTGCTACGTAGTACAGCTTAACCTATTATCTTTAATACAAAGTCCTATCATCAATAGAACTATTCTTTTAATTGAAATAATATAACTTAACACATAATACTGCTTAAACACGTTGTCACATATTCATATCATTAAAACACATAAGAACGTATACCTAGTCAAACTATGTTGGTTTGGTTTGAGTTCGGTATCGTTTCGGCTTCCCGATTGCATTATCGGATAATTAACGAGTTTATTTATAATGAAACTTTGTTTAAGAACTTAAATTTTATATTAGATAATTTAATTATCATTTATAATATCTTTCCAAATATTAAAATCATTTATAATAATTTTTCAAACACTTATGTCATTTTTAATGATTTAATTGTCAATCATTATCATTATCATTAATATTTAAATAATTTAAAATATTAATGAACTTCATGTCAACACTTTAAAAGTTAATTATTATAACCTGAAAACATTTTTAAAACCTTAATATTACCTTAAAATGATTTTTAAGATATTAAAATTATTTTTAAATAATTACCATTAATATTAAAATATTAATGTATTTCATTTTCAAATATCAAAAGTTATTTATTATAACTTAAAATATTTTTTAAAATATTAATATTACTTTTAAATGATTTTTAAAGTATTAAAATCATTTTTAAATAATTACCATTAATATTAAAATATTAATGTTATTTATATCAAAATATTATAAGTTATTTATTATAACTTAAAATACTTTTATTACATTTATTTCACCTTTAAATGATTTGTAAAACATTAAAATCATTTTTAAATAATTATTTAATATAATTATTAAATAACTTTATTATCATTAATATTAATATATTAATGAAATTCTTATCAAAATATTATAAGTTATTTATTATAACTTAGAATACTTTTTAAAACTTTAATATCATTTTTAAATGATTTTTAAATAGTAAAACCATTTTTAATTAATTTATTTAATATAATTATTAAATAAATTTATTATTATTAATATTAAATTATTAATGATATTTTTCTCAAAATATTAAAAGTCATTTATTATAACTTAAAATATTTTTTAATACTTTAATATTATTTAAAATAATTTTTAATATATTAAAATTATTTTTAACTTATTTATTTAATATAATTATTAAATAAATTTAATATGATTAATATTTAATTAAATTGAAATATTAATGAAATTTATGTTAAAATATTAAAAGTTAATTTTTATAACTTACAATAATTTTTAAAATTATTTTATGTATTTTTTAATAATTACTTTCTATTTATTTATATTTATTTATAATTAATTTAATTAATTTTTATTTAAAATTGTCGCTAAAGATCTTTAGTGACGAAATATGTCGCCTTAAGTGTTCTTGAGCAACTCAAGAACAGCCCTTAGGTACCTATTTTGACCAACCTTA
The DNA here is from genome assembly GCA_020205555.1 of Panax stipuleanatus. Taxonomy (NCBI): domain Eukaryota; kingdom Viridiplantae; phylum Streptophyta; class Magnoliopsida; order Apiales; family Araliaceae; genus Panax; species Panax stipuleanatus. Next base: position 64,331,723 of record CM035116.1, read on the forward strand.
ATCCTCAGTTCAAGAGGTTTCTGGGCATGATAATGTATGAGCGTTGTAGTATTGATGTAATACTACAATCACAAACAAGTTTCATGGCCAAACTACATCACAACAAGAAGATATAAGCCTTTGAACAAGCTGTCAGACGTGTTCTTCATTTTTTTGGGCAGCCCTGAAACGGAAAGTCATGGTCGGTCAATGCTTTTGGTGGCCTAATATCTTTCAATTGGTTAATGTTTTTGTTGGTCTAGACGTCGGGCTGTGTAGTATAACTACAAGGGTACACTAGTGAAGCACTTACCATACCTAGATATCAACAACTAGCAAGATACAAATTTTACAAAAACTGGTCAGACCACTATCTAAGAAATCTGGATTACCCAGAAAATAAAGCTGAACGGTCAACGCCTTTTGACCGATTACTACATTCGATTCGTGCAATTCTAAGGTTCGAGAGTGCTTTGGTTGTGTAGTCCTTATACCAGAGTACAATCTAGATACAAATATACATCTAAACAGTCTACCATTAGCGAGATCAAAGCTAGTCAAAGTCACTGCCCGAACACGTTCTTCAGTTTTCTGGGTTACCCAGAAAACTCAAATTCATGTTCGGTCAACGCAGTTTGACTGGCCATATCTTTTGATCCATACATGATATAAGCATGTTTCCACTTTCAGAATACTAACAACATGGCATAAAACACATACAAACACATAAACATAACATATGATGCACAGATTGAAATCTATAGACCCCAACTTTGACTGCCAGAAAACATTTTTAGATTTTTCCCAGATTTCAAAATTTTCAATTTTCGTGCATCTAGATGTTATGGATCCATGATATAACAACTCAGATCACTTATTAACATCATATACAACATATTTAAACACTTAATCATAACATCCAACAAAAAAATAAAGATCTAGCATTAGGATTTTCATTTTATACCTTTTTGAACAAATTTTGATTTCTACTCCTTGATTCTGATCTTGGCTTGCTATAAGGTGTTTTGGGCTTTTCTTATAACTGAGTTTGAGAATAATTTTCGTGGTCTAGAGAGAGAATTAGCAACTTAGCTTGTGAGAGAAAAATAATTAAAACTTGTTTTCTTTTTCTTTCTTTTCTTGCAATCCTATCTTTAATTCATTGAACTTGGATTACAAGTTGTCCTATTTTCGACTAGTAGAGAAGATTGAGCATGTGGCATATCTAACAAAGATCTTGGCACAATATCTTGTATAGATTTACAAGTAAACTTAATAAAACAAAATCCAAAAATGCCATTTTTGTAAATAATAAAACATTTAAGGGTATTCTTGTCCATGGCACTTGAATTTAGGGTTTAACCCTTAAGGTTTACCAAATAATTCCTAGAGTTTGGAAAATTAACTACGAATTTAATAAAAATTTATTTAAAATACACTAATTTAAAAATTAGAGGTTTTAATAGAAATTAGGATTTTTTAAAAAAATTAGGGTTTCTTGCTATAATTAGGGTTCCCAAATTTATGAATTAAGATTTCTGTGACGCCCCCAAAATAAGTTCAATACACAATCCACCTATCCTGTGTCGCCAAGAAATACATGGTACAGAATCCAAATACAAATCTTCAAATTCTAACTTTTAAACTGTCGTACAAAATACGACCACAGTTAAACTATGAGTTTCAATACGAAAACAGTATCCATACTCCAAATCAGAGATATGTTACATAAAGGTACAGTCAATAACTGTTTTAGGAATTAAAATATTTGAAAAATACTCAAGAAAACCTTCGTACATGGGCGGCCATGCATCTAAGTTATAATAGATATCGTAGAACTCGAGAATTATCCTTGGTTGACCCAATAGACCCCAAAAAAAATGAGAAGATTACTATCTTGTTCATTCCAATGGTGGGTCTTCTCTTGCCATATAATTATCTCTATTGTCTCAAACTGAGAATTATATTCTAACCGTACTCCAAGATTATATAGGTAGTGTTCATGGATATAATCAGCAAGTGGATGTGCACAACCATGTCTTATGATAACATGAAGTCGTATGTGGTTAGACATCTTGTATGATAGTGGCAAAACACCTTTCAAAAGTTGGGTTCACCTCACCTAAGTCGGGTCACCAAAATCAACGGTTAAATGACGTATAAAATATGACACACTTATCTAAAATTTTCAATAAAATTATTTTCATACTATTTGGTGGGAAACTTCAACAGTTATAGACTCTCGTTCTATTCCCCTGTTATCCCTGCTACACTCTTATTTTTTGAAAGGAATGGTGAAACAAAAGGGTGAGCACAAATAGCCCAGTAAAGAATATCATAACTAAAGATAATCAAATTATCAATAGCATTCGTCAGTAATAAATCAGAGATTTAGAACATATGGTAGATGAAAAAACTTTCCAACCATAGTTGCAGCGGAACGAACAATCCATTAGAAGAGTCCAATAGACCAGAATGTCTATTATCTTCTCCATGTTAAAAGTCTACCAACAATATTTTATCCCTGTAACATCAATCAACAGTTCCTGCCCACAATCATGTAAATAATTCATGATCATAATTATGTTGATAAATTCCTCTTCGCACTCAGGACGAAGATAATTTTCATCACCTGTCTTTACCTGAAATACCAAAGATCATGGTTGTGACATCCTGGATTTTTAAGAATTAATAAATGAGAATTTAATAAATAAAATTCTTATTTTAAGATGTTTAAGTACGAGTATGTGTATATGTGTTATATATTGTGAAATATGTGATTTGGTGTGAAGAGAATTTATATATTTATTGAATTAAATAAATATATTAATTGAATTATTTATTGAGTTAAAAAAATAAGTATGTGATTATTATGGAGTAATTTAATTAAGTGTTATATGTTAATTAAATGAATATTTAGTATTTAATCTAATTAATATATAATAATTTTATGTTATAGTTCTGATTTTAATTGGGACAAGTAAATTAGATGAGTTATGTGATGATTGTTATACGAAATTATAATTAGCGAGTAATTATAATTATGTGACAATTTTATGAGATTAATTGATGTTAGACTTTTAATTAATTAAATTAATGTTAAGATTTAATTAATTAAAGGATAATATTAAGAATATGTGTTAAAGGATTTATTAAAAGAGTTAAAAGAGTTTTTAAAAATCGTTTTTCCAAACAAGGCCCTTACTTTTACTTTAAACCTGTTTTACCCAAACAAGGCCTTAATTATTAAAACCTATTTTTAAAATAAAGTTATTTTTGCCAAACAAGCCTTAGGGCTATTTAAATTCCAAATGTTGTAACCTATGTATTAAGTACAATTATTATACTTATTAGGGTCATGATGTATTATAAGTTATATATCTTATATTTATGTATTATATATATAATATATGTTAAATATATTATATGTATATTACGTTAGTAGAAGAACAAAGAGTTAGAGTTAGTCTGTAAGAAACAAAGAAGAAAGAACAGAGTAAACTAGAGAGAAAAGAGAGAAGAAGAAGAGAGAAAGAAGAACGAGGAAAATTTTGAGAAATCAAAAAAGAAGATAATCACCATCATCTTCATCTTCTTCCTCTAGAAGCAAAGGTATAACCTAAGTTTTATTGTTGTTCTTCATTGTTTTTATTCTCTGTAAATTAATTTTCATAATAAACTATAAATTGATGATCAATATGTGTTAGATTATGTATAAAAACTATTATATATGAGTTATATGATAGTTTATGTTATTAATTTCATGTAGATATGATGAACATGGAGAAATTATGTTCATAGTGTTCTATCATAAAGTTATTTTGAAAATTGTTCTTAAATCTTTGATGTGAGCATGAGTTATGTGTAATATGGGTTATATTAGGATATAATATGAGTTATATTATGGTTGTAGAAATTCAATCCATGTATTTTTGATAAACAAGAAGGATTGTGTTCATAACGATTTTCCGGAAACTAATTTCTGAAAAATGGTTTTTTTTAAAACTATCAAATTAGTGTTTGATTATGAGTTAATGTTAAAATTGATCATGTATTATGTTAGTATGTTAAGAATATGAGTTATTGCGATTGGAATTACTTGAATTGGGTTAAAAACGAATTCGTAGCAGCAATTTTCGTCAAAAACGCTTAATATTGTAGTTTTCTTTGAAATCATGAAATCTTGGTTTTAATTATGTGTTATATGGATTTTATATGTTATGATCATGTTTAAGAGTTTAAAATATAGTTTTTATCAAGTTTTCATGTTTATCATGTTGAGGAAAATCGAATTCGGTGTGAAGGAATAAGTCAAATTGGCTTATTTCTCCACCAGTTTGCGAACCAGCACCCTCACTCGGGGGGTGACCCGCCCCAGCAGGTGTATTAGGCTTGGGGGACCCGCCCCAGCGGGTACCCTTGCTGTCTGGAGTGGTTTAATTGTTGTAATGCAAAACTATTTTGACCTTCGTTAGTAAAATGGCCATAACGTTTTCATACAAACTCCGATTGAGGAGATTCAAGATGATCCAGAACGAGCACGAGTAGACCTACAACTTTTGTTTTTTTACTCTTTTGATTTGAAGTCGTTAGAAGAGTTCAAAATGGTCATCTTTGTGACTAATGCATATTCAAAGGCAATCAGAGGGCGTCGGACATGCACATATGCAAGTATAGTGTTGTCGACGATAATAGATATTGTTTTAAGTTTTAAAACATGAATGTTAGTAAGTATAATGATATTTAACAGTAATAAATGATGTATTAGATAAGTTATGTAAGCACACTAAGCATACACAAGAGAGACGATTCGGGCGTGTGACGAATGAACGTTGAAACGCCGTGACAAGTGTTAATGAACGTAAAAAGTGTTTTAAGTCAAATGAAATAAACATTATAAGATATGAAATGGGGTTAATATAAAACCAATAATTAGTCCTAGCAAGACTTAAACACTTAAATGATTTTGAATATTACTAAAAAAAAATATTGTGAGATATAAGTCGAAAGTTAACACAATCTAATTGAACATTGTGTATTGATAGTAGGAAGAGTTATGAGATGTAGAGTAGAGTTCATATTACAACTACTATGTGTTGTTATGTGACTAATAGTTGATGTGCATGATTATATAATTGTGTAGGGTACGTGAAGTGCAGATAGCTGTAAGTTGTTAATCTGTTATTGCTTAACAGCGATCAAGGCAAGTCTTTCGGTTCCTATTTTCTACGTGGACTTGATGAACTGTTTTAAATTGCATGATATGTTATATGTGTTGTAAGCGAGCATGATATGTTATACATGTTGTAATCATGAAATGTTAAAGTCAATTTTTGACTACATTCTTTTGGTTAAATAATGATGATTGAGTAAGGAACTCAATCTTTATATTTGCTATATGAATTAAAGCATGTATGCCATGTTACTTTAATTATTATGATATGTATGTTGAGCATATTATTATGTGATATGTGATGCATGAAAACTGTTAGAACTTGCTGAGCTGTCGAGCTTACTCTTACAAATAATAATTTTTGCAGGTCAAGATTTCATGGTAAGGATATGTGCTAAGTGAATTATAGAGATCCATATTCATGAAGATTACTTATGTTTTATGAGAAATGTATTTAATATTTTGAATGTAACATGTTGTTTAATTGTAAGTTGAGCTATCCGGTGTATATGGATATTGATTTATGATGTAAGACTTTGTATAGTCATTTTGTTGTAACGATTCATGATATAAATTTGAATGGAAGAGATGTAATGTAAAGATTGCGATTTAGGGCAATACAGAAGGAAATGTATAAAAGTTTTATATATTCCGCATTTTTAGTGGGTTTTAATATCGAATAATGATGTAATGAGAGATTAAAGTTGTATTGTTAACGATCGAGAAGGGGAATATTATTGTATGAATTTTTGGGGTCGTTACAGTTGGTATCAAAGCCGATAGGTTATACACCTTAGGTAAGAGTACCTTAGGCTATGACCTTAGAGAATAAGAAGTTAAGTTTAAGTTACGTATAACGAAAAGGTGATTCTTTTCACATATGTAGATGTATAGGATTAGTTAAGTCCTAGAAATGTTATAAGAAGAAGATTAGAATGGCGAGGAATAAAACTCGAATAAAATATTGAACTATATGAATGGAGTTAGAAATTCTTAAAGGAAGAGTTGATTAATAAATAAGAAGATTCAAAGAAGAATCTTGAAGAGATATAGAGATAAAAAAAACCCAGGAGTTGCCTAACTCCAATAATCTAGATAACGAATAACAATGAATAGACGAAGTCTATAAGATTTAAAAGCATAAATGAAATCATGATATGACATGATGATAGGTAAGATAAGAAGTTTTTAAAACAAAACGATAACGAGATAAGAAAAAAATCATAAGAAGATGATTATAGAATAAGATCACGACGTGATCTTTTAAAGTTGTAAAAGACAGATTGTCTGTAATGATTAAATAGTTATAGTTTGAGACTATAACGAGAATGTACTATGATATGGTACGAGATTAACTCACGAGGAGTTATAAATGATGAGATACAGAAGTCTGTATCGAGTATAGAGCGAGAAGTTATAAGTAAGATAGAGTTAAGTGGGATTTTAACTGAGGACTCATGTGGTGGCTGAGTTGTACAAATCTTTGTATGGGCAGGGTTTTGTGCTTACACTTGGCTTATCATATTGATAATCATTGGAAGGTTGGTGTAGCGCTATCGATATATATATATGACGAGAAGGTGATTCTTTTCTCATATTATATTTGATAGTTAGAGTCAATAGAGGATAGATTAGATGATATTAAGATTACATTAGATGATCTTAAGGTTAGGCGAGTTCTTAAAACTCATACTTATGGTAAGTTCGTGACACATAATCGTATGTATGTTTTTTAACCCCTAAACATATGGACAGTATTTGATCAGTTCTTTGACTACGTATTGCTAGGACAAGTTCTTAAACTCATATTATTGTGGCAAGTTCCTGAATTTCCAAAGTGTGGTAAGTTCGATGAACTATATTGGGTATAGAAAGTTTATAGTATAGAAAGCATTGAGGTTGTTTAAGATTGATAGAATGATTAAGTAATGGTGGAGTAAAGAGTTATATTGATGGAGAAAACTTTGATATTCTAATTCTCCTAACTTTGCTAGATTTTCAAAATTTATTGATTTCTTGCTGATGTTGCACTTCTGTTTTTTGTTCTTGAAAAACATTGGATCAAATGATGGAACCAATGAAATTTTAAAATAGTGCTATTATTCACATGTCTATGCTAATTGCTTCAGCTAGACAAAAATAATTTTAAATTTTTAAAATGTATTTTATATATGCATCATTGATATGGTGTAGAAACAATAATCGAGAAAGTTATCAATGCAGTTAAACCTAGTGTTGGATGTGATCGTATGATCGTCAGCTCACTATGGTATGATGTAGTAAGACGACGTCATGTAATGACGAAATTCTCAACGTACCATTACTACGGTACGGTATCAGGATATTATGAAAAGATTGATTTATTTATTTTTGGTTTCCTTAAACGAAAAAAAAAAAATATATATATATATATATATATATATATATTTTTGAGTTGGTTAAAAATATATATATATATATATATATATATATATATATATTTCGATTGATGTCCGAATTGTTGCTAGAAGTCTATGCTACTTGATTCAGCTAGACAAATATTGAAAGATGTTTATGAAATTCGAGCGTTTTTGGTTAAACTATGTCAAATCAAATTATTTTGGTGCGGATTCAGATGTTAAGAAGCTGAGGTGAACAACCCTATAAAAGGAGACATGTTATCGGAGACAATAGTTCTGATTGTAACGCATATAGTCATTATGATGTACTACGTTTGGGCCCGACATAGGGGTACGATAGGCTGGCCACCTAGAGTACCGATGCGGTTTATAGTGTGAAGTACTGGGGGTGAAGCACTATTAAACCTAGAAAGAAGTTCAAGGTCTTGTGACCACTCAACATTATTGGAATCTTTTAAATTCCTTAGTTATTTATATCGCTTCCCAATTATTGAGCAATTGTGAAAGATTCTTATTATTCTGAAGGAGAATGTAGCAAGAAGAATAGCCCTTAGAAAGAAGTAGTGGTAGAACGCAATAATTCATAAAATCTATTTTTATAGATTGATATATAAAGATTGTAGACTAAAATTTCGACGACGAAATTCCTAGAAGAATGGGTGAATGTGATAACCCGAACAATTATAGAGGGTGAGTTATGAAGTATATGAATTCTACGAGTAGAGTATATAGTAGTGATCCTTAGAAAGGATTGAACGAGTTAAAGAATATATAATATTTGATATATGATTATGTTTAATTGAAGGTTATGTAATAAAACCTAAAAGTTGTTGAAGAAAGAAATGGAGTAAGATATATATAAATGTTGTTAAGTTAACATGTTGAAGTTATTCTACAATAAAATTGTGAAAGAGATTTTGTGGAAATCGAGTAAGGGAGGTTTCGTTGATTCCGAGAACGGAATCCTTATAAGGAGGGAAGGATGTGACATCCTGAATTTTTAAGAATTAATAAATGAGAATTTAATAAATAAAATTCTTATTTTAAGATGTTTAAGTACGAGTATGTGTATATGTTTTATATATTGTGAAATATGTGATTTGGTGTGAAGAGAATTTATATATTTATTGAATTAAATAAATATATTAATTAAATTATTTATTGAGTTAAAAAATAATTATGTGATTATTATGGAGTAATTTAATTAAGTGTTATATGTTAATTAAATGAATATTTAGTATTTAATTTAATTAATATATAATAATTTTTTGTTATAGTTCTGATTTTAATTGGGATAATTAAATTAGATGAGTTATGTGATGATTGTTACACGAAATTATAATTAGCGAGTAATTATAATTATGTGACAATTTTATGAGATTAATTGATGTTAGACTTTTAATTAATTAAATTAATGTTAAGATTTAATTAATTAAAGGATAACATTAAGAATATGTGTTAAAGGATTTATTAAAAGAGTTAAAAGAGTTTTTAAAAACCGTTTTCTCAAACAAGGCCTTTACTTTTGTTTTAAACCTGTTTTACCCAAACAATGCCTTAATTATTAAAACCTATTTTTAAAATAAAGCTATTTTTGCCAAACAAGCCTTAGGGCTTTTTAAATTCCAAATGTTGTAACCTATGTATTAAGTATAATTATTATACTTATTAGGGTCATTATGTATTATAAGTTATATATCTTATATTTATGTATTATATGAATAACATATGTTAAATATATTATATGTATATTACGTTAGTAGAAGAACAAAGAGTTAGACTTAGTCTGTTAGAAACAAAGAAGAAAGAACAGAGTAAACTAGAGAGAAAAGAGAGAAGAAGAAAAAAGAAAGAAGAAAGAGGAAAATTTTAAGAAATCAAAAAAGAAGATAATCACCATCATCTTCATCTTCTTCCTCTAGAAGCAAAGGTATAACCTAAGTTTTATTGTTGTTCTTCATTGTTTTTATTCTCTGTAAATTGATTTTCATAATAAACTATAAATTGATGATCAATATGTGTTAGATTATGTATAAAAACTATTATATGTGAGTTATATGATAGTTTATGTTATTAATTTCATGTAGATATGATGAACATGGAGAAATTGTGTTCATAGTGTTCTATCATAAAGTTATTTTGAAAATTGTTCTTAAATCTTTGATGTGAGCATGAGTTATGTGTAATATGGGTTATATTAGGATATAATATGAGTTATATTATGGTTGTAGAAATTCAATCCATGTATTTTTGATAAACAAGAAGGATTGTGTTCATAACGATTTTCCGGAAACTAATTTTTGAAAAATGGTTTTTTTTTTAAAACTATCAAATTGGTGTTTGATTATGAGTTAATGTTAAAATTGATCATGTATTATGTTAGTATGTTAAGAATATGAGTTATTGCGATTGGAATTACTTGAATTGGGTTAAAAACGAATTCGTAGCAGCAATTTTCGTCAAAAACGCTTAATATTGTAGTTTTCTTTGAAATCATGAAATCTTGGTTTTAATTATGTGTTATATGGATTTTATATGTTATGATCATGTTTAAGAGTTTAAAATATAGTTTTTATCAAGTTTCATGTTTATCATGTTGGAGAAAATCGAATTCGGTGTGAAGGAATAAGCCAAATTGGCTTATTTCTCCACCAATTTGCGAACCAGCACCCTCACCAGGGGGGTGACCCGCCCCAGCAGGTGTATTAGGCTTGGGGGACCCACCCCAGCGGGTACCCTTGCTGTCCGGAGTGGTTTAATTGTTGTAATGCAAAACTATTTTGACCTCCGTTAGTAAAATGGCCATAACTTTTTCATACAAACTCCGATTGAGGATATTTAAGATGATCCGGAACGAGCACGAGTAGACCTACAACTTTTGTTTTTTTACTTTTTTGATTTGAAGTCGTTAAAAGGCAAAATGGTTATCTTTGTGACTAATGCGTATTCAGAGGCAATCGGAGGGCGTCAGACATGCACATACGCAAGTATAGTGTTGTCGACGATAATAGATGTTGTTCTAAGTTATAAAATATGAATGTTAGTAAGTATAATGTTGTTTAACATTAATAAATGATGTATTAGATAAGTTATGTAAGCACACTAAGCATAAACAAGAGAGACGATTCGGGGGTGTGACGAATGAACGTCGAAATGCCGTGACAAGTGTTAATGAACGTAAAAAGTGTTTTAAGTCAAATGAAATGAACATTATAAGATATGACATGGGGTTAATATTAAACCAATAAGTAGTCCTAGCAAGACTTAAACACTTGAATGATTTCGAATATTACTAAAAAGAAATATAGTGAGATATAAGTCGAAAGTTAATACAATCTAATTGAACATTGTGTATTGATAGTAGGAAGAGTTATGAGATGTAGAGTAGAGTTCATATTACAACTACTATGTGTTGTTATATGACTAATAGTTGATGTGCATGATTATATAATTGTGTAGGGCACGTGAAGTGCAGATAGATGTAAGTTGTTAATCTGTTATTGGTTAACAATGATCAAGGCAAGTCTTTCGGTTCCTATTTTTTACGTGGACTTGATGAACTGTTTTAAATTGCATGATATGTTATATGTGTTGTAAGCGAGCATGATATGTTATACATGTTATAATCATAAAATGTTAAAGTCAATTTATGACTACATTGTTTTGGTTAAATAATGATGATTGAGTAAGAAACTCAATCTTTATATTTGCTATGTGAATTAAAGCATGTATGCCATGTTACTTTAATTATTATGATATGTATGTTGAGCATATTATTATGTGCTATGTGATGCATGAAAACTGTTAGAACTTGTTGAGCTGTCGAGCTCACTCTTGCAAATAATAATTTTGCAGGTCAAGATTTTATGGTAAGGATATGTGCTAAGTGAATTATAGAGATCCATATTCACGAAGATTACTTATGTTTTATAAAAAATGTATTTAATATTTTGAATGTAATATGTTGTTGAATTGTAAGTTGAGCTATCCGGTGTATATGAATATTGATTTATGATGTAAGACTTTGTATAGTCATTTTGTTGTAACAATTCATGATATAAATTTGAATCGAAGAGATGTAATGTAAAGATTGCGATTTAAAGCAATATAGAAGGAAATGTATAAAAGTTTTATATATTCCGCATTTTTAGTGGGTTTTAATATCGAATAGTGATGTAATGAGAGATTAAAGTTGTATTGTTAACGATCGAGAAGGGGAATATTATTGTATGAATTTTTGGGATCGTTACAATGGTTATACCAAATCACAGTTCCAGTTCATAATCATGCTAATAAATTCATCTTTGCACTACAGGCAAAGATATTCATAAATCAACAGCTCATCTTTGCAATACAAGCCAAAGATATTCATCAATCAACAGCTCATCTTTGTACTACAGGCCAAAGATATTCATCAATCAACAGCTCATCTTTGCACTACAGGCCAAAGATATTCATAAATCCACAACTCATCTTTGCACTATAAGCCTAAGATATTCATCAATCAACAACTCATCTTTGCACTACATGCCAAAGATATTCATAAATCAACAGCTCATCTTTGCACCACAGGCCAAAGATATTCAACTTTCGTATTGCAAAGATAACAATAAAAATTTAATAAGAAGATTTAGGTACATAAAAATTCAAGAAAAATGATATTAGATGAAACACAACTTTCAAAGGAATATCTAATCATTTCAGAATTTATAAAAATAATATTTATAACATGTTGATCAATTCACCTTTGCACTTAAGCTAAAAATATTCAATTGTAAAATCAATGATTATGATCATACCAGTCAACAATTCATCTTTGCACTACTAGCCAAAGAGAACCCATAGTCATAATCATATCAATAATCTACCCATCTTTACACTCAAGTCAAAGAGAATTTTCATCATCCGAATTATAAAAATGTTATATATGAGAATAAGAACAATATGATCCAATTGTCAACATGGTAACCAATTGTGGAGTAAAATTTAAGAATGAAGTTCAAAACTTGGATCCAATCAAAGATAGGAACCTTAACAGGTAACTTGGACAAATAAAAAAAAATTAAATCTTTCTATGAATAGTACCGTATTTGTGAATAGTGCCGTATACGTGAATAGTAACCCCGACATGAAAAAGATAAAAATTTTATAAGAAAAGTTATACTTCGTGAATAGTACTCGTGAATAGTACCGTATTCGTGAATAGTGCCGTATACGTAAATAATGCCGTATACGTGAATAGTAATTTCGACGAAAAAGGTAAAAATTTTATAATAAAATTCATACCAATATTTCAGTAAAATAATATTGAAAGTAATAACATCATTTACGAGAAAAAAATAACATCCCTTACCATCCCTTACCTCAGTATAATACTCACTCTGTCTGGATTATTGGATATTATGCTGACAAAAACTTGCACTGTTATCAACACTCAAAGTATCTAAATACTCACAAGAAATATGCTCGATATTATAGAGAGAAAATTTTCTGATTCTGGTGTGATTTTCATTTCTAACTAAGCACCTTATTTATAGGAAATGCGTAGCATACCATAGTTGACAAAACTTCCGCAGTGGCTTCTCAGCCCACGAACCAAGAATCAAGCAGCATTCCTTATTTGAAAAAAAAATCAGAATTTTATTCCACAAAAAAATAAAAGTGGGGCCCACAGTATATTTTAATCAAAAATCAATTCAGAACTTCAATAATTCATAATAAATAGTCCTTTTATTAGAAAAATACGAATCTTCTGTTCATTCCATAGGAAATTTAATTTCTCTACAACTTTGTAAGAGAAAGTTTTTCCAAATTCCGAACGAAAAATGATTGAAATTTACATGCGGATGTTTTTCAATTTTCTTCTTCTTTTTCTTTCTCTTTCTCTTTCCTCCTTTTCCATATTCTTCCACTATCTCTCTTTCTCTCTCTCATTTTCTTCTTTTCTCATCCCCACCATTTCTTCAGCACACACACACACATATACACACACGTGTATATATATATATATATATATATATATATATATATATATAATACAATATTTATAATTATATAAAAATTTAAATTCTATTTTCTATCTTCCACCTCATTTACTCATAAATTATGAATTTATTATAAAAATATCACTATTATTATATTATTATATTATCACATTATACACTTATAATGTAATATTATAATAATATATTTGAATGAATTATTTTATCAGAAAAGATAAAATATCAACTTTTAACAATTATTTTTAAAAAAAAATTCCTCCATTAAACAAATATTTTCTTATCATTTTTTATTAATAATTAATTATTCACAAATAATATTACAGAATAAGGATTTCACAAGAAAGAGGGGGCTTTCCGATAAGGATTTCTCCTTACTAGCGTGCAATTAGATTAACCTAATCCCTTTTCTCGACAGAACTTTCTTAGACATTGCCAATAATGCTATCTAATAATATTATTCAAATAATATGAATTATTGATTTGATAATTTGAAATACTGTGCAATGACAATTATTGAATCAATAAAATATTATGCAATTATCAATGTAGCAATTATTGAATTAATAATATAAAATATTAAACAGCAATTACTGTAACAATTATTGAGTAGTGACTTCTTACGTAAGAATCAATAATTAGAATTACTGTGCAATACCGTGTGTTACTGTTCTTTTAACCACCGGGTATTTCAACAGTTTTAACGGTAACAACTACGCCGTTATTTTTAGAAAACTCATTCTTGTCGTTTACTTCATCCGACAGTTATTTTGTTGTGGGGCCCACAAATGGCTGCGCCGTCGTACGAATATTCTCCGACAACAAGAATATTCCACGACCAAACGAATATTTCTCGACACAATGAATATTTTATTATCACTTGTTTATTTCGAAAAATTTACATACATCACCCTCAACTTTAATCTTTTATCAATTTAACCATTACTGAATAATAATTATAAGAAAAAATTGAATACTTCTATTTCAAAAAATCGGGGTCTTACAATCTCCCCTCCTTATGAAATTTCGTCCCTGAAATTTACGTACCTGGTATTTCGAAGAGGTGATAATACCTTACTTTTATTTCAGATTCTATATCCCCGATCATTTCTTCTGTATCATGATTTCTCCATTGCTCATTCTAGAATACAGCTTCAAAACAAAGGTTAATTGACATATCATAATTTGTCAATTTATTACGTAAGAAAATTCAGCTTAGGTAAGTCACACACTAGTGAAGTATATTACTCGTCTCTCCCTTCCTAGTTATAGACTCAGATCTCCTCCAGCGACCATATCCGTAAGCTCTGATACCATTTGTGACGCCCCCAAAATAGGTTCAATACACAACCCACCTATTCTGGGTCGCCAAGAAATACATGGTACAGAATCCAAATACAAATCTTCAAATTCTAACTTTTAAACTGTCGTACAAAATACGACCACAGTTAAACTGTGAGTTTCAATACGAAAACAGTATCCATACTCCAAATCAAAGATATGTTACATAAAGGTACAGTCAATAACTGTTTTAGGAATTAAAATCTTTGGAAAATACTCAAGGAAACCTTCGTACATGGGCGACCATGCATCTAAGTTATAATAGATATCGTAGGACTCGAGAATTATCCTTGGTTCACCCAATAGACCCCAAAAAATGAGAAGATTACTATCTTGTTCATTCCAATAGTGGGTCTTCTCTTGCCATATAATTATCTATGTTGTCTCAAACTGAGAATTATATTCTAACCGTACTCCAAGATTATATAGGTAGTGTTCATAGATATAATCAGCAAGTGGATGTGCACAACCATGTCTTATGATAACATGAAGTCGTATGTGGTTAGACATCTTGTATGATAGTGGCAAAACACCTTTCAAAAGTTGGGTTCACCTCACCTAAGTCGGGTCACCAAAATCAACGGTTAAATGACGTATAAAATACGACACACTTATCTAAAATTTTTAATAAAATTATTTTCATACTATTTGGTGGGAAACTTCAACAGTTATAGACCCTCGTTCTATTCCCCTGTTATCCCTGCTCGACCCAGCTACACTCTTATTTACTAAAAGAAATTGTGAAACAAAAGGGTGAGCACAAATAGCCCAGTAAAGAATATCATAACTAAAGATAATCAAATTATCAATATCATTCGTCAGTAATAAATCAGAGATTTAGAACATATGGTGGATGATAAAACTTTCCAACCATAGTTGCAGCGGAACGAACAATCAATTAGAAGAGTCAAATAGACCAGAATGTCTATTATCTTCTCCATGTTAAAAGTCCACCAACAATATTTTATCCCTGTAACATCAATCAACAGTTTCAGCCTACAATCATGTAAATAATTCATGATCATAATTATGTTGATAAATTCCTCTTCGCACTCAGGACGAAGATAATTTTCATCACCTGTCTTTACCTGAAACACCAAAGACCACGGTTATACCAAATCACAGTTCCTGTTCATAATCATGCTAATAAATTCATATTTGCACTATAGGCCAAAGATATTCATACATCAACAGCTCATCTTTGCACTACAGGCCAAAAATATTCATAAATCAACAACTTATCTTTGCACTGCATGGCAAAGATATTCATAAATTAACAGCTCATCTTTGCACTACAGGCCAAAGATATTCATAAATCAACAGCTCATCTTTGCACTACAGGCCAAAGATAATCATACATCAACTGCTCATCTTTGCACTACAGGCCAAAGATATTCATCAATCAACAGCCCATCTTTGCACTACAGGCCAAAGATATTCGTCAATCAACAGCTCATCTTTGCACTACAGGCCAAAGATATTCATAAATCAACAGCTCATTTTTGCACTACAGGCTAAAGATATTCAACTTTCGTATTGCAAAGATAACAATAATAATTTAATAAAAAGATTTAGGTAAATAAAAATTCAAGAAAATTGATATTAGATGAAACACAATTTTCAAAGGAATATCTAATCATTTCAGAATTTATAAAAATAATATTTATAACATGTTGATCAATTCACCTTTGCACTTAAGCTAAAGATACTCAATTGTAAAATTAATGATCATGATCATACCAGTCAACAATTCATCTTTGCACTACTGGCCAAAGAGAACCCATAGTCATGATCATACCACTAATCTACCCATCTTTACACTCAAGTCAAAGAGAATTTTCATCATCCAGATTATAAAAATGTTATATATGAGAATAAGAACAATATAATCCAATTGTCAAGATGGTAACCAATTGTGAAGTAAAATTCAAGAATGAAGTTCAAAACTTGGATCCAATCAAAGATAGGAACCTTAACAGGCAACTTGGACAAATAAAAGAAAATTAAATTTTTCTGTGAATAGTACCGTATTTGTGAATAGTGCCGTATACGTGAATAGTGCTGTATACGTGAATAGTAACCCCAACATAAAAAAGATAGAAATTTTATAAGAAAAATCATACTTCGTGAATAGTACTCGTGAATAGTACCGTATTCGTGAATAGTGCCGTATACGTAAATAGTGCCGTATACGTGAATAGTAAACTCGACGAAAAAGGTAAAAATTTCATAATAAAATTCATACCAATATTTCAGTAAAATGATATTGAAAGTAATAACATCATTTACGAGAAAAAAATAACATCCCTTACCATACCTTACCTCAGTATAATACTCACTCTATCTGGATTATCGGATATTATGCTGATAAAAACTTGCACTGTTATCAACACTCAAAGTATCTAAATACTCACAAGAAATACGCTCGATATTATAGAGAGAAAATTTTCTGATTCTGGTGTGATTTTTATTTCTAACTAAGCACCCTATTTATAGAAAATGGGTAGCATACCATAGTTGACAAAACCTCCCGGTGGCTTCTCAGCCCACCAACCAAGAATCAAGCAGCATTCCTTATTTGAAAAAAAATTCAGCATTTTATTCCACAAAAAAATAAAAGTGGGGCCCACAATATATTTTAGTCAAAAATCAATTCAGAACTTCAATAATTCATAATAAATAGTCATTTTATCAGAAAAATACGAATCTTATGTTCATTCTATAGGAAATTTAATTCTCTACAACTTTGTAGAAGAATGTTTTTTCAAATTCAGAACGAAAAATGATTGAAATTTACATGCGGATGTTTTTCAATTTTCTTCTTCTTTTTCTTTCTCTTTCCTCATTTTTCACATTCTTCCACTATCTCTCTCTCTCTCTCTCCCCTTTTCTTCTTTTCTCATCCCCACCATTTCTTCCACACACACACACACACACATATACACACACACACACACACACACACACACACACACACACACATATATATATATATATATATATATAATACACTATTTATAATTATTTAAAAATTCAAATTCCATTTTCTATCTTCCACCTCATTTACTCATAAACTATGAATTTATTATAAAAATATCACTATTATTATATTATTATATTATTACATTATACACTTATAATGTAATATTATAACAATATATTTGAATGAATTATTTTATCAGAAAAGATAAAATATCAATTTTCAACAATTGTTTCTTTAAAAAAATTCCTCCATTAAATAAATATTTTCTTATCATTTTTTATCAATAATTAATTATTCACAAATAATATTACAGAATCACAATATTGACAACCAGGTCGTTCCCAGAAAAGAGGGGGCTTTCCGATAAGGATTTCTCTTTACTGGCGCGCAATTAGAATAACCTAACCCCTTTCCTCGATAGAATTTCCTTAGACATTGCCAATAATGCTATCTAATAATATTATTCAAATAATATGAATTATTGATTTGATAATTTGAAATACTGTGCAATGACAATTATTGAATCAATAAAATATTATGCAATTATCAATGTAGCAATTATTGAATTAATAATATAAAATATTAAACAGTAATTACTGTAACAATTATTGAGTAGTGACTTCTTACGTAAGAATCAATAATTAGAATTACTGTGCAATACCGTGTGTTACTGTTTTTTTAACCACCGGGTATTTCAACAGTTTTAACGGTAACAACTACGTCGTTATTTTTTGAAAACTCATTCTTGTCGTTTTCTTCATCCGACAGTTATTCCGTTGTGGGGCCCACAAATGGCTGCGCCGTCGTACGAATATTCTCCGACAACAAAAATATTCTACGACCAAACGAATATTTCCCGACACAATGAATATTTTATTACCACTTGCTTATTTTGAAAAATTTACATACATCACCCTCAACTTTAACCTTTTATCAATTTTACCATTTACTGAATAATAATTATAAGAAAAAAAATTGAATACTCCTATTTCATAAAATTCGGGGTCTTACAGTTTCCTAATCACTACCCTTAATTACTTAATATACATACTTTTATTTAAATACAAATATATTAAATACTATGTTTAATATTTAAATAAAATAAATAAATAAATCCTTAACATATATTCATATAATTATGTTAATTATCATAATTATATATAAAATTCATAGATCATAAATCATATTAATATACTTACATATATTTGAATACAAATATAATTAATAATTATATTTAATATCCACATTCCTTAAGAAAATAATATATTATTATTCATAAAATAAATATACTTTCCTTTTTAAATACAATTATATAATAATTATATTAATTCATGAAATTTTATAACATAGATCAACATTAGGGTTTTGATCTATAATCACACTTTACCTTATATACCATTATTAGTTAAGTTGAAATAATTAACTTAATTAATCTTGATAAATTCATATAATAAAATATTTATTATAATAATTCTAAGAATTACTTTATATATTATTTAAAAAAATATATTAATCATATTTTCATGGAAAAATAAATAATAAAATTAATTTATTATAAGAATTTAATTTATAAAAATCAACAATTCTTTTATCGAGAAATTTATTTAAAATCATTTATGAAATAAATATATATATATATATATATATATATATATATATATATATCACATATTCACATATGCTTTATCTTGCACATATTCCTACATATTATTTTTGATAAAAATAATAAATAAATAAAAATTATACGCAAAATTTCTTATTTAATTATATAAAAATATTGGGTCATTACAATTTAATCACGTGATAGAGCACATTTTCAACAATAATGTGATATCTTTCACTGACGATGATATACTAGTGGAAGGGACTGGTCATTGCATATAGCAGTGATGTCCTAAGGATATGTAGTAGGAGGTGTGTTGATAGATGGAGGATCATCCCAGAATATCTGCCCCAACGACATATTGGAGAGAATGAAGATTAATCCGAACCGAATCCGGACTAGTCATGTAGTCATAAGGGCTTTTGATGGATCTCCGAGAGGTTGTGGGAGAAATTGAGCTTCCATTAGAGATTTGTCCCCATACTTTCTACGTATCCTTTCAGGCACTAAACATTACCACATGATATAATTTGCTGTTGGGAAGACCGTGGATATATATGGCAGGAGCAGTTCCGTCCACCCTTCATCAACAACTCAAATACATCATTGATGGCAAGCTGATAACTGTAAAAGCAAAGCTAGAATATCCTATCTATATACAAAGCGATATGCTGGTAATCAATCTCGATGAAGGGGTTGAGCCTGTCAGTTTTCAAGCTCTGGAAGTGAGCAACACTCAATACTTATCTATTGGGGCGCCAGCCTTAAAGCCAAAAGTGTGACAAACATGAATTCTGTAAATTATTTTAAATATTTATTGAATTAAATAAATATTTTTGTTGGTTTATTTATTGAGTTAAATAAATATTTGATGAAATTGTGGTAGATTAATTTAATTAAATGTGTTACATTGATTAAATTAATGTGGAATAATTTTATAGTTCAAAGTGTGAATTTATTTGAGATTAATAAATTAAATGAGTTTTTATTAATTATAATGTTATTCTAATTAATTTAATAATTAATTAGAGATTTAATAATTTGTCATAATTAATAAATGAGAATTTTAATTTTGTGATGATTTGATTTACAGTGTAATATTGTCTTTTATTTAATTGAATTAAATGATATTATTTGATTAATTAATGTGTGACAAATAAACTATATAATAAATAAGTTAATTAAAATAATGGGAAAAGAAGTTAAATTGGGCAAACCAAACAGAGCCTTGAGATCATGGGAGTAGTTAAAACCATTATATGACTAATTGACACCCATGAACTCTTCAGTTATATCATATATACGTATTATAACTTATATCAGACTTCATATTATATCATATCAGTAAAAAGTTTCGGAGAGAAAAGAAAGAGTTTGAGAGAATTTGTGAATTGAAGAAAGAAGTTTGGAGAATCAAAAAGAAGTTCTATCATCTTCTAGCAATCTAAATAAGAAAGCAATGGAAATTCCTGTATATCAAGATTTTAATTTTACGTTCTTAGTTTTCTTTATTAACGTATATGTAAGTTCCCTATAATTGAATTTTGTTGATGATTGTTGGATATATGGTTGTGTATGTGTTAAAAGATGTTTATAACATGGTTTATATCAATTATAAACTATTTTAGAGTAATCAAATCCATGTAATTGCGTTTAATTGGAGTTTTATAGTTTACAGAGTATTAATGTATGAATATGGCTTATATGTACAAAAATTCATACTTCAATTGTATGCTAAATAGAAAATTGATGATTGATTATGTTTATGCATGTAAAAACGAAGAAAACAAAACTTAAACGAACTGATTCGATGTTATAACGAATATGTAATGTACGATTTCATAAAAATTAACGAAACTATAAAAAATATCAAGAACATGGAAATTATGTGTTCTAATTTAGTTTTTTTTGTGATTTAAGTTGTTAAAAGCATGCTAAGAATGTTATTAAATATTTCTGTTAAATTTATAACCTATGGGTAACATTAACATTGTTATTTGAGCTTAATTTTGGCATTAATTGGCTTTTTCTGTGTTTTTCGCGAACACTGTAAGGCCTCATTACGTCGCGGTGCCGCAATGCCGGTTCTATGAAGAAACTGGGCACTGCCGTGCCAGACTCAGTGCTGGCTGACGTGGCACGGCGCCGTAGCGCCGGTTCTGTGAAGGAACCAAGCACTGCAGTGCCAAGCCAGCAGTCGGCTGACGTAGGCTCAGCACCGCAGCGCCGATCCCCAGTTTAAACTGGGCGCTGTAGCGTCAGCTAGCAGAATGGCCCAGAGAATTTTATTTAAGTGTTCAAGTTTAGAAATGTAAATTAAAACCTAATGTAATGAACATGATAATGTGATCATATAATGAGATGTTAAAACAGATTGTTAACTTGTCTTACGTGATTAATTGATAAGTTAAATACGTGGTTTAAACTCGTTATTCGTGATGTCTAATAATGTGATTAAATAGTTAACATTTGTGGATCCAATTAATATAATCTGATTTAGAGTTGAGTTTAATCATGATGCTAGTTGAGTTACGATTAATTTGTATTATGAATATAAATGGTATGTAGGATTAATTGGAGAACGTGATTTATAGTTGTGGCTTAAGCACGAGGCAAGTTTTCTATCCCTGACTTGTTATCGTTATGCAAGTTTAGTAACTTTACTTTTAATTGAGCAAGTTTATAAGTCCTATTCTTTCATTAAACAAGTTCTTACTCTTGTTTATTCAAGTTCATGATTCCATATGAGACGTTTTAATTCTTTTAAAGTAATACTTAGGTTATATAATGCTTATTCAATTTTATAACTTTGAGATTCATTATTCGAGTTGAGTATCAATTTTATTATTGAACCTTGAAAGGCTAGCGAACCCTTATTGATTCTACTAGTCCATAGTTGATGAGCGTTCTAAATTCTAGAACTGTTATTGAGTTTATCAAAATCAAACCTCCTTTGGCGCGGACTCTGATCTCAAACTGAGATGAACAACCCTTTATAGGGGATTATTTACGTGTTAGCGTTGAGATGATGTGCACATACATGGTACTAAGGGCTAATTCCCCTAAGTACGAGAAGTAGAGTCCATATAGTCTTACGACTGTTAAAGGTTTAAAGTAGAAATACTCGATAACCTGGGACATAGTTCTTGGTCTTGTGACCCTCAAATATACTTTTGATTCTTGTTTCTAATCTTGATTCAAAAGCCGAGCTTTCTATTATTCATAACTCATTAATTTCTCGCATGTTATTATTATTATTATATTATTATACTCATGGGCAATCGTTGCTCACTCTTGCATAATAACATTCCAGCTAAAGTTGAAAGAGTCGACGAGCCATCCACTAGTAAGGGAAAGGGCAAGGCAAACAAGTGATGAAGGCTTGTTTATTTATTTGAGAATGTTTTGTTTAAAGACTTATGATGTTATGTTAAGACTTAATTGTTTATTTATGTTCCGTACTTGATGTATTAAGGTTAGTTGACCTGGGATTTATTCGTTCAGTTGTTGTAACCCTTAAGGGGAGGATTTCTATTTATTTATGAGTTTCATTTATTATGGGTATATAGGTTTGTTATTATTGGATAGTGAACACCAAACCCTGTGGAATTGAAGTACCCGAATTTGGGGGTGTCACAAAAAGTTTCCACCGAAGTGATGACAATCGGTCAGGAAATGATATCCTTGGGTTTCTGCCTTGGAAGAGGGTTAGGGAAAAGTCAAAAAGGAATCAGAAGTCCAATTCAAATCCCTAGCTAGACAGGGAAAGCTGGATTAGGCTATTCCTCTAGATCAAACCACCGAAACCCTCACAAGCACCCACCGGTTTCTGCCTCCACCATCCTACTACCAAACCTCACTGATGCCGGGTTTGTGAAACCGATGAGGAAGATTCCTGCTGCTGTGTCAGGTATGCTGATTTCTCAGGTCAAGACGGATAGTGGAAAAGAAGTCCCGAAGCCTAATAAGGAAAGCAAAAAAGGGAAGTAAAAGTTTCTGAAGGGAGGACGAGACCCGTTTGCAAAAATATATTTTTTGGCGCACACTGAGGGTATGAACGACAATATCCCAGATGATGACTATTCAGAAGATGAAGTCCTAATCCCTCGCATCAACAAGGATAAGGAGATCAGTTCAAAGAAAAGCACTGGCCCTGATATGAATGATGTCTTAATCATCATCAAAGAGGAGACAGACGACGACTGATAAGTGGTTTTATAACCACTTATTTAGATATCAACTAACTTTAATTGTTGTTTAAACTCATGTGTTATCGTAGTTTTTCATGCATTTTTGGTTTACTTGTGTAGGTTTCTTGATTCGAACTCTCTTGGTGTTATGCAATGTTAAATGGGATGTTGAGGATGCTAAATGGATCAAACATGGGCATGAGGGCAGCATGGAGCAGAGAGGGCAGCAGCAGCAGAAAGCTAAGTAAAACATCAGCCTGCAGCAGAGCGCGACCGCGCCTGATTCAAGGCTTAAAGGCGAGCGGCCGCGCTAGTTCAAGCTTGACCAGATTTTAACTTTTCATTTAAGTGGAGCTTTGCTTGGAGAAAGGGGCACTCGAGATGAAGGGTCTATAATAGGGCATAAATTCATTATTTAGGCAGATTCCTCCCCTTTGGGGGCTCTAGCTTATTTTGTTCTTGTATTTTCTTTATTGTTGATTAGATTAGGTTAGATAAGAGTAGAACCCTAGATTAGATTGGATTTGTGGATTGAAGCAATTGGAAGACATTGAAGACAAACTTGGAGCAAGAGAACAGATTTGTAATTCTTATTCATATTCTCTCTATGATTTCTATTTGTATTTCTTCTAATGCTTATTCAAATTGGGGATGGTAGATTTGATTCAATTATGAATTAGAATCTATTTTGGGATTTCAATGGAACCTATTGAGTAGTTTATGTTGATACACTTTATTGTTGGTCATATTGATTGTTATATGATTTGTCTATTATGATTCATGCCTAATTGCTTAGTTGATTGGCCATCGATTACTGTGATAATCTATATAAACTTGAAAGATGAAGTATGGATTGAGATCTTATCATAGTAGCTTGTGATTGTATGTTCTACATGGCGTTGGAATGTATGATTTGTGCTTAGGATTGACATATAACGAAGCACCACTTGTAGTCAATTGAGGACTTGTGCTTAAAACCTAATTATTTGTAAATCATATAGACATATAGTGGTTTAGGTAATTAGGGTATTCATGTGTATTCTATCATTTGTGGATTATATGTGATATGGATTTGGTACATCGAAAGATGGTCTTGTCTCACTTTTGTGTTCTCGACTAGCAATCAGTGATAATTAATTTGACTTAACAGGAAGTTTGTTGATTTAAATGAATTAATAGGGAGAATTGCAATTTCATATCTTCATTATCTAGTTTTACTCTAGGGATATTTAGTATTAGTTTAATTACTTAGTTTCTATTCTAAATATCAAATCATTCGTTTAGATAAGATTGAAATGGTTATGGGCTAGTGCTTGGTGACTTTTATTAGTTAATTCTCCATGGGAACGATACTTTACTTACTCTTTATTACTTATTGACCGTGTATACTTGCACGCATATATTGATCGGTAAAACGACCAACAACGACAACTCCTTTATTCTCCCTGTTCATGAGGACTTGACTCTAGACAATTGGAGCAGCACTCCGTGCATCAGTCAAAAAGGGTAAAAAGGCAAAAAGTCTATCTGCCATGAAGCATGGCTTTATTCCCTACTTATTTTTTTTACACAGCGATAGCAGTTACTTTTGTCATGCTTTTTTCTAAATGCCTTGTATGATCAAACAGTTTCATATCTTAAAGTGAAAGCATTTTGTTTTTAGGACTCCAGAGTTGGATTTGTTTGGCCTTGCTGATGAGATGCCAAATTTTCACAGTGACTACAACTTTGATGTAGAACTGGACTTCGACTTGATAGAGATTGATCAAGAAGAGATAGATGACTATGAGGTGCCCAAGGAGATCAAAGAACGGGTCGAAGACAAACCCAAACCAAACCTCGATCAAACCATCACTGTCAATATCGGAACCTTAGAAAACCCTAAAGAAATCTAGATATGCATTGACCTTACCCAAAACAAAAGAAAATACCTGATTGAACACTTAACTCAGTTCCAGGATGTGTTTGCATGGTCACACAAAGACATGATTGGTTTGTCTACTGGCATTGTCATTCATAGTTTGCCTATTAAAGATGGATTCAATCCAGTCAAGCAAAAGCTATGACACCCCCAAATTCTCTACATTTCCTGTAGCAGATTTAGTGCTCACGTAAATATTCTATAAGACAATAACTTCTATAAATCCAAAATTCATAGTATCCCAATCGGTTAAGAATTCTCGTCAGAACAAATACCATATCTGGATACCCTCACTTGGATGTATAGATTTATAATCTTACAGATATTTCTTATATATCAATAATTCCTATCTATCTGACATTCACATTACAAATGATAAGATTGTTCTTGGAACTGAGGAGCGACCTCAGTGCTTACAGAACTCCCAAGATCATTCAATACCCTCATTCAGATGTATAGTTCATACAGATACTACACTTGATACTATTCACTATGAATAAGGTAAAACCATTCAACTAATAACTTAACCACATAATAATATCTGAGTACATATTGTTCAACTATTACATCAGATATATACCAAATTACATTCTTTGTCTTAATATAATAAACATTCATTCTTATAAACTGACTTCTACCCACAAGTATTATTTCCTGAACTTCCTGGGATATTCAGCGCAGCTGCAATGGAAAAAAAATATTTGCAAGAATGAGCTTTAAAATGCTCAGCAAGTTTTAAACAATTACAGTTTATACTCACACAATATCTGAAATAAAGGAACATTTAGTCCAGAGTATTTTCCACATATATATACTGAGGTTTGATCTACCAAACCCCACATATTACGAGTTTCTGTCAGTCATATAGACTTGGTAACCCGGGTTAATTTGGCCAACCACACCAGCTAGGAGTATGCATATCATCCTATACAACCACCCGGTCAATATAAAACTGCCGGTCATTAATAACCACCAGATCAATATAAAACTGCCGGTCATTGATAGTATCAGTATATATAATGGTACCAAATAATATTGGTTTCACCAAAGTCTATGCTTTGATATCAAATCAAAAATAATTTACGCAAGTAACGGTTCATATGTCTTAGTTATGCTTGAACAATAAGTAATAACCTTTTTCAAATCACAGATATCATGAATAAGGTTTATAACAATTTCGTATATCAATTTATATGACTTACATTTAATATTGAAATTAAATGAAGTTAGAAAAACTTGCCTTTTATCACGATCGGTTACTTAAGTTATTTGAAAGTATACTGACAACCTATATATATTATAACAGTCATTAGAAATGATAACAATTAATTTCTAATTAAACTAGTAGTGTTTGGGTTGATTTTGGAGTCCGTTCGGTATTTTATAGCTTCATTGAATAGCTATCGAATTAGTTTTTCAATAACTTTATTTAAAAATTTTAATATCTTATTTATATGCTTTAGATATTATTTATCATAATTTTCAAATGCTAAAAATAATTTTTAAATAATTTAATATCATTTAAAATAATTTTTAAGTTATTAATATTATTTTTAAATATTTAATGACCATTTAAAATGATTTTTAAATCATCAATATTATTTTTAAATAATTTATTTTATTTAATAATGATTTTTAAATCATTATTATCATTTTTAAATAATTTATTATTATTTAAAATGATTTTTAAATCAATAATATTATTTTTAAGTAATTTATTATTAATTACTTTAATTATTATTAATATTTAAATAAATTAAATATTAATAAAAATTTTATGTCAAAATATTAGAAATTATTTATATAGTTAAAAAATGATTTTTCAAAATTTTTTATTAATTATTTAGTATTTATTTATATTTATTGTAATTATTTTAATTAATAATTATTTATTGCCCGTCGCTATAGGTGTTCTTGGCCCAGCCAAGAACACGTTGGTCAACGGCCAGGGGCTCTGTTTGACCCAACTTTTCTGGCAATCAAGTTGGTTTCTGGGTAATCTAATCCGATGAAAATGTAGTACTGATGTAGTAGTACACTTCTATGGTCACTTTACTACTTAAAAACATCTCTACAAGTTCACACAGCCGGTCAAACCAACCCCCCAAGGCTGTTTATCCTTTCTGGGCTGCCCAGAAAGGCTCAGTCAATGCCGGTCAACGACCTTTATGGTCTTATATCTTGCCGGCCGGTTAATGTTTAAGTGTTCCAGTCATCGGACTCTATAGAAGAACTACAAGGGTACATGGTTTGATCAATCACAGAGTCTATATCTCAACAAGAAACAAGATCCAAGCTCTCAAACAACCTGTCAGACCGTTGCTCGAAATTTATGGGTTACCCAAAAATCGAACCTGGACGGTCAACGGGTTTTGACCGTTTATATTTTCCAGCCAGTGATTTTATAGGGTTCGAGAGTGCTCTAGTTATATAGTACACATGTCAAGGTACAACTTCTATTAACTTCTAACATCTAACCAGACTGACAAGTGAACGATCTAGGCGATCAAACCACCTGTCAGGTCATTTTCTTAAGCTTTCTAGGTTACCCAGAAAGCAGCTAGTCATGGTCGGTCAATGACCTTTGACGGTTTATAACTCCCGATCCTTTGTTCCGATTGTCCTTTTATCACTTCTAGGTTGTTAACAACATTATATACTACAACTAACAATCTTAAACACACCTAAACAACAAACAGTTAGCGAGATAATATGGCTGACATTCGTTGTCAGACCCTGTTTTGCAACTTCGACAGTTTGGCTTAAAACTCTATTTTGATGCTTTTAAATGTTATGGATTCGTGTTTTAGCAACCTAGATCACTTAATAACTTAATAATGAACATATCTAAACAATAACAATAACAATTAAACTTCAGAATTCAAAAATTGAGTTAGGGTTAAGTTTTTACCCTTTTTGATCACTTTTTGCTCCTTTCCTTCTTGATTCTGTTTCTGGTTTACTAGTAGTTGTTTATAAGTCAGTGGGCTATATATGTTAAGTAAAATTTTCGTGGTCTTGGGTTCTTTTAACCTAGCCTTATATGAAAGCTTCAAGTAGGGGTTAAAAATTTAATTTCCTCTTTTCTTGACACATAGACCTAGATTATTTATGATATAGGTTGTGTTGTCAATACCTAAAGAGATATAGAGGTATGGGAAATCTTTTGCTTGTTGCCCAAATGATTTGATCTTATCCTCTCTATTAAGAGAGTTTTAAGGATGTTTTAGTCATTTTGCATACACTAAGGGTACTTTGGTAATTTTGCATGTACTAAGGGTATTATGATACTTTCCTACTTAAATCCAAGGGTAATTTAGTCATTTCATATTATCCTTAGAAAATTTAAAAATAATTATGAACAATTAGGTTTTGTTAGTTTAGAATTATGGTTTATTATTAGGGTTTATAGTTAGGGTTAGGGTTTTCTAGATATATTTTGCAATTAATTCTTTAATTCCTCATATATTAATATATATATATATATATATATATTCAAAATTCTATATAACATTATCAATGTATTATATTATAATTCCCATTTATTATAATAATTAGGGATAAGATTTCTTATTTAAATAAAATCTTAATTTAGGGTTTACTTATAAACTTTTCATATAATGTTACATGGTTATATCTTATATGTGAATATGTACTTGTATATAGAAATATTAAAATTAATACACATCACACCAAGTAAAAAACATATTTATATTTACTGTTTAAATTAATATTCCTATTTAAAGTTTGGAATATTATAAAAGCTCAGGCGATTGAAACCTGAGTGGATTCTGAAAGTCAAAGAAGAAATTGTTAAGTAATTCAAAGCCGGCATTATCATGGTATCAACTTACCCTGAGTGGTTATCCAATATAGTTCCCGTGCCTAAGCCCGGAGGGAAGGTACGAGTAAGTGTGAATTACCAGGATTTGAACAAGGCTTGTCTCAAGGACAACTTCCCAGTACCTTTTATCCACATACTAATTAATAGACAACATGACACAATATGGTATGTATTCTTTTGTTGACTGTTTTGTCGAGTATCATCAAATCATGGTTGCTAAAGAGGACAGGGAGAAAACAACCTTCATCACTCCTTGGGGAACCTTTTGTTATAGACGTTTGTCTTTCAGCCTTATCAATGCCAGTGCTACATATCAGCGAGCCATGGTGGCCCTTTTTTCATGACATGATGCACAGAGAAATAGAGGTCTATGTGGATGACATCATCATCAAATCCCAGAAGGAGGATGACCACATCAGCTATCTCAAAAAGCTTTCCAACAAGTTGCGCAAGTACACCCTAAAGTTGAATCCGGCCAAATGTGCTTTTGGTGTCAAATTAGGCAAGTTGTTGGGATTTCTAGTGGGCAACAGAGGCGTTGAACTGGATCCCGCCAAAATTAAAGCAATCACCGAGATTCCCGTGCCCCGAACAGAAAAGGAAATAAGGGGATTTCTAGGGAGAATTAATTTCATAAGCAGGTTCATATCTCAACTTACGGCAACATGTGAATCCATATTTAAGCTTTTAAGGAAAAACTCCTCTATGAAGTGGAATGAAGATTGTCAAAATGCATTCCTTTCCATCAAGACGCAGTTGATCAAAGCGTCTGTCTTGGTACCACCAAGAGATGAGGTCCCCCTGTTTATGTACCTGTCAGTCAATGCCAATGCAATGGGCTGTATGCTGGGGTAGAAGGATGATAGAAGCAAGGAGAGAGCTATCTATTACCTCAACAAAAGATTCAGTAGCGGCGCGCAAAAGTACACTTTGATTGAAAAGACCTATTGTGCGTTAGCATGGGCCGCCATGAGGTTACAACATTATTTGCATGAGCACACAACCTATCTCATATCCCGCATGGATCCACTGAAGTATGTATTCAGTAAACCAATGTTGAATTTCCAACTGTCCAAATGGCAGTTGATCCTACAACAGATTGACATTATCTACGTGACTCAGAAATCTGTCAAAGGTCAGGGAATTGCGGATCAATTGGCCGAAGCACCGTCAGGGGATTTTGAACCCTTGGAAACTTATTTCCCGGATGATGGGATAATGACAATTTAACAAATCTCTCAAGAAAGTACAATCCAATATTGGAAAATGTATTTTGATGGAGCCGTGAACATGAAAGTTGCCGGAGCTGGGGCAGTTCTTCTCTCTTCTACAGGAGAACAGTATTGTGTGGCCATCAAGTTGTAGTTTGTCAACACCAACAACACATCTGAGTATGAAGGCTGTATAAAAGGTTTGAAACTGGCCCAATCCATAGGTTTCAAACATTTACTAGTCTTTGGGGATTCTGAGTTGGTTGTCAAACAAACAACTGGGGCGTATCATACCAAGGAATTGCATTTGCTGCCATATCATCGGCAAGTTATCAAGATATCCATGGAGTTTGAAGAAATAACCTTCATCCACATCCCTCGAGTTAGGAATGACTTTGTTGATGCATTGGCAACGTTGGCGTCCTTGATCCAGATATCTGATAGGATGGGAATTCCTGACATCAAATTTGCCAGCCAAAAGGCCCCATCATATGGGAATTACATTGGAGAAATATCAAATGAACTTCCTCCTATCAAACAGCATTAGTACCAAGATATAAAAGAATATCTGCGAGATGGATCTACGCCTACTGGGGCAAGTTAAGCTGAAAGAAAGCGGATTCATAAAATGGTTATGAAATTCTATCTGAACGGAGACACACTCTATAAAAGGGATGCTTGAATAGGCCTTTTAAGATGCCTGGTTAAGGATTAAGACCAAAGACTAATAGATGAAGTGCACAGTGGAGTATGTGTAATACCCGAGAATTTCCATATATTAATAAATGAATATATTAATGAAAGTGCATATTTATTCATATATAAATAATTTTGTGTTATGAGATGATTTAATTCAATTATATAAAATTGAATAATTATAATAATTAAGAAACTTATGGAGTTTGCGATAAACTAGTTGATAGCCTTGTGTGGCACAGTGACGTAATATAAGAAAGATTTTATTAATTTAAGCGAACAATTAATCTATATTAATTGTTATTGTAGAATATTAATTAATTGTTATCGTAGAATATTAATTAATTGTTGTGGAATATTAACTGTGATTGATTAATAATATGTGATTATTATTATTGCAAGAAATATAATAATAATAATGAGCAACGTGTTTATAAATATAATAAGATTTATATTAAAGTGATAATTAATCATATAAGGGTTAATTAAATTGTTATGGAGATTAACAATTATATTGATTGATGAAGGAAGTATGTATATTATTAATTAATAAGATGAGTAATTCTATGTGCAAGCATGCGAATTAAATGTGTAACATATATTAGCTAACTATGTATTATGTGAAGTGTAATATGACACTATTATATGGTAAGGCTTATTGAATTATGGAAGTTACATGATAATGCCTATGTGACATGTGAGTATACAGTAAAAGAATATGACATGGATTATATATGTGAAATTAATTGTACCACATTGCCATGTTAAAAGTGCATTGTGACTTAAAAGTATATATTATATAATCTAAGTGGACTTGTATAATATAAGTATGTGTGTATAGTTTAAGTATATAAATAATTAATAAAGTTCCTTCATTCATTGAATAAGGCAAGATGTGTTGTGACATTAAAATAGCCTATGTGACAATATGTATGTAAGTATACATTAAAATAGTATATCATGAATATAAATAATAATTGATGATTATTTATATATATAATGGAATAATAAAATTTAATAAAGGAGATAATGTGATGTGATTATATCCGAGTAAATTATATCCGGTATAATAAATGTACATGGATTATATGTAAATTACATTCACTACATTGTAACATTATTTCCTTATTGAAAACTACATTATGACTCTAAATGAAGTTACTACCTAAGTATACATATATACCTAAGTATATGATATATGTATGTGTATATAGCCTAAGTATGTATATATGCATGTTGCTAGAATGCTGAGCTTTTAATTGGGCTTCTCCTCGTCAGAATCCGCAAGCGCGGGTAAATGAAGCTCTGCTACTACGACTGTGGTCTCTGCCTCTAACCATGTAGAATATTCTGGAGAACGACCCGGATGTCTACTGGAGAACTCAGCCCTCTCCCTGTGAGTCCAACACTGATAGACTCTAACCAAGTCGGTCGGTGACATAGATGAAGCCGACATCCTCTGATCAGCAGAATCCTCAAAATGGTGTATACTCTGCCACTGATCAAACTGCTTTATAACTGACAAGGGATGATAAGTAGTCACACCCCTCAATCTTGCCAAAGGCAAATAATCCATGCCAGATGCATGAGTAATGAAGCTGAACGGGGTTGCCATCCCTGAGCATAACAAAACTGCGAACGGATGCTCAATATCCGACAAAAATGCTAACCAGGACTATGAGTCGATGCAATCAGGCGGACAGAAGGAGTAAACTGAGGATATCTCGTGGCTAAAACAATAGGCATGAGGTCTAAAGGATCCAATCAATCGTATGTGTGACATCAACCACATATACAGCACGACCGAGCTACCCCAGAAAAACCCCGCTAGATGGGTACTGCAATAGGTGAGCGACCTCAGAGTCTCCGCCAAAATTATAGGGATAATGGTACTACCCTGCCTAAGGGCTCTGATTACGACAACCAATCCCACATCAAGGTGATCAAAACGTAATGGCATGTAAACATACGCCACGATTCACATCAGCAGCATGTCTATCCTGGCTGTCTGCCACTCCTCTGCGAAAATGACGAAATCTCCGACGTGACGGTCGTAGCTGTCAAGCTCACCATAGCGCTCTATCAAGAAGTCAAGGGATATCACATGCCCTGAAACGATCTCATCCATGACTATGCTCTGTCGAAGACCAGACAGCCGAGTAAACTGTCTCTGCATGTCACTGATAGCCGTCCGATCACACGACGACTCTAAATCCAAGCCAGTAAATCTCTGGTACTCCTCCAGAGTAGGCAAAAGCTCACACCGCCCAATGCAAAATACCTGTCTCTCCGGTACCCATAAGGGTAGGACACCATCAATAAAGCCATCTGGAACCCTGAAATCTACAAGGGCCATCAAGTGCCCCAGCATCTGGTCAACTGTCCCCCTAGCTGGAAAGGGCAGACTATCATACCATAACCGCAATGATGCCGCCACCTCTGACAGTGGCAAATGCTCTATACGGCTAACTACAGACGTCGTCATCTGTAGCACCGTATCACAAGACCGCCCAGAGGTCAAGTCAAATTGCAGCTGTCTGAATGCATACACATAATACATGCATGATGACAATGATATAAACATGATGTAGCAGATAAAGATGATAAAAATATCTATAAAAAACTATCTACTACATACATCATCCCTATATCCTGGTACAAAGTGAAAGGAAGAATACAGGGAAATGGGGCACCACCACCCAGCTAATATAGTGGTCTATCAAAATGATGGCACAGACGCCGAATAGCCAAAATAGTGGCTGACTAAAAATATAGCTGCCATAGATATCACAGGAAGTCAAAGACCTCAGTATCAAACCGATCAACCTGCTTCAGATCCTCTGTCTGCACAAAGCTGCTGGGATCAGGCATATCTGGGCGGTATAAGGGAGGATCTGACCCTATATAACTGCTACTAAATGGACCTAAAGAGGGGCCTACTCCAAAGCTGGATGGGTCAAATGAAGATGCCTCTGATGGATCTCGGCCAAGGTGCCTGATAAAGAAACGAGCCTAGTCCAACTCCCTGGTCAGATATGCAATCTGGTCCCCGTACAGCCAAAACTATATGTTTTCAAAATCCCAGAAGCTCAAAACCTGCATTGGGTTAGTAAAAAACTCCCCATAGAGTCAAAAATGCATGCTTTTCAAAACCTAAGATTTTGGAAAAATTTTGCCAGAGTCTCCTTTGTAAAATGGACTGTCCATATGCACATAGGCATGCCTAGGTGGCCATTCAGTAGCACACCTACCCAAAAATAGAAACAATTCATATTTACTAAAACAAATCAAAAACCAGCCTCACATGGTCTCCAAAATACCATAGGCATTTTTAGTTAAAAGTCCAGGCTCACTAGGCCTCAAAAAGGTGATTAGACTGATCAAAAAGTGAAAAATTGACTGTCTCAGAACCTGAATTTTCTTACATCCAAACGTGCATCACAGTAAGATATGCATACATATGTAGACAGAATTTTTTTTACAGGTCATAGAGACATACATTTTTCATACATTGCATTTGAAAGCACCCTAGGTGGTTCGCATGCTTTTAACGGTCAAAAATTATGAAAGAAGGATGTATAACGTTACCTGCGCTGCGCTGAATGCGTAGGAACTGACGGATTCAGAATCCGACTGCCAGAACTCCGTAGATCTGAAAAAGAAGATCGAAAATCTTTTCGCTGCTCAAACGAGAAACTTGCAAAATGAAAAATTCCGCAGCACATTAAATAAGCTGGGTAGCCGCAGCTCCACCTGCGGCTACCGCACCTCTACCTGCGGCAGCCCAGATGGGTCCCACTCCCCCTGGCCCTGTTCGGTTAGAGTTAAAACGGAGTTAAAACGGGCTGCCAAGTCAAATCTGAAGAGAAATCGCTACGCGATTGAGCGGTTTGTCTAGAAATCCTGCGTTTAAGCAGCGTAATCCTGACGAAAAGGGAAATTACATGAGGACCCTTGATGTTCATCCCAGAGCCATGTCCGGGGATCAACAGATCAAACTGCAAAAAAACTGCGCAAGAATTGCGCGAAACTGCCAAAAACTGCCGTTTTTCAAAGTTCGGGTTCTGACCGAAGTCAGTTTCAGCCGTTGGCTCAACCCCAGCAAAGTTCGGGTACTGACCGAAGTAGTTTCAGCCGTTGGCTCAACCCCAGCAAAGTTTGGGTTCTAACCGAAGTTAATTTCAGCCGTTGGCTCAGCCCTAGCGAAGTTTGGGTACTGACCGAAGTAGTTTCAGCTGTTAGCTCAGCCCCAGCGAAGTTCAGGTACTGACCGAAATAGTTTCAGCCGTTGGCTCAGCCCCAGTGAAGTTCGGGTACTGACCGAAGTAGTTTCAGCCGTTGGCTCAGCCCCAGCGAAGTTCGGGTTCTGACTAAAGTCAATTTCAGCCGTTGGCTCAGCCCCAGCGAAGTTCGGGTTCCGACCGAAGAAGTTTCAGCCATTGGCTCAGCCACAGCGAAGTTCGAGTACAGATCGAAATATAGTCCAATCATTGGCTCAACCCCAATGACGCTTCAACTGACGGCTTAACCCCAGCAAAGCAATAGAAGGGATCTGGCAACGGAAACAATTATAATAATCCATTATAACTGATGGAATCTATTATACACATCCTCAAAGGGATCATTGAGGTAGTATCAATCAGAATCTGCGAAGTTATCGCAAAGGAAGTCATCCCTAACAGATCAAGACGAAAAAATCTGTGATAGCTTAACTCCGCCAATCTCATCAGAGTCAAACCATTTATCATGAATAATGTCATCCCCAGCAGAAAATGACAAAAGTAGTTCGCGCTAACTCCCTAATACCATCAATGGCTATACAAGACGGCGTCATCCCCAGCCAAGTGATAGCGCACGCAGCAAAAAGTAGCCCCATTCTACTTCAAGACGCCCAGCCTTCGAAATGACTCTGGCATTTTCTATTCCCAATGTCTACTAATGTTTATCCTGTCCATTCCACTACGTTATATGGACATAATAAAGAGGGGCATCTGTAGACACTCGAGATTTTCCTTGTCCCCGATACTCATCCAATAGAAGGGTAAAACCGCCAATCAACCCAAATCCGATCCACAATATCGGTGCTCCAGTTAAATTCGATTCCCAATATTGGTAATCAAGTTTCGACAGTCAATTGGACCATCAATCAAGCTCCGACAGTCAATCGAACCATCAATCAAGTTTCGACAGTCAATCGGACCATCAATCAAGCTCCGATAGTCAATCAGACCATCAATCAAGCTCTGACAGTCAATCGGATCAACAAGCTCAACCCCGGTCTCAACCCGAGAGGTACCAATCAGCCCCGGCAGCAACCCGGGAGGTATCAATAAATCCCGGTCTCAACCCGGGAAGTTAAAATCAACCCCAGTCTCAACCCGGGAAGTGCAGGTCATCCTCGGTCTCAACACGGAACGTTAGGCCAACTTCAGACATCAGCCTGAAGCATCGCAACAACTCCATAGCAAAACCTGAAATGACCACGTTAGCCTCAGAGACCACCTTGAGGTCAAAAGACTCGACTAGGATCCAAGTCTTAGAATCAGCTCCCGGAAGTCAACCAGCGACCATTACACTGCAGGCAGCCCCGGGAGGGGTACAACAGTCATTTTACCAACTTTTAAATGACTTGGTCAAACTCAAGCCAAATCGATGCCTCCAAAGTCAGAATGAACCCTAATGACAATCCCAAGTGGCAACAACGCAAGACAGTTCAATGGACAAACTACGTGGAATTGAAGACCTGGTTATGAACCCGTCTTCCTGGACTTGGAAAATGTTTTTTCCCATGTCATTGTAACACTCTCGGTGAGAGCTTTTCGGAAAGGTATCGCACTCCTCAAACTGACGCTCCGATCAAAAGTTAGAAAGTTTTTGACCAGACATCTCATTGCTCGGAGTGCACGTACTTCGAGATGACCAAGCCAGGCATGTGGGACCCACCTCAAGTGGCCGCACCTCTACCTGTGGCAGCCGCATATAGAGGTGCGGCTCCCCCCTCTATAAATAGAGGGGCAGCCCCCTCTCATTTGCATAAGCAAGGAGCGAAGCGAAGCCCTGCCCGATTGACTTTTCGACTTTTACACCTATTCCAAACCCAAATATTTTTATTCTAACACATAGATATACCCATATACTACCACATATCAAAAAAACCACCAATAGATTTGGACGTTTAAGGCCTACGATTCGGCAAAAAGCCCGTAGTGCAGCACATTGTAAGTATTTTTACGATCAGCAAGTCAATACTACTATTTTGCACTATTTTACACCTGCACATCAAGTTTTATCTTCTAACTATGCCCGAAACTTAGTTTCGTGGCTGTTTTCGTCAAAAATTGATACATTTTTGTACATAAACTCCGTTTTTAACATTTCTTCAACTCGGATTGACGATCCGTCAGCTCCAGTAGCTTCAATGCACTAGCACACACAGTTTTGGCAACTTCGCCGGACTGTGTTGTCTTCCCATTCCGGGTTTGGCCTTTTTTTGTATATATTTTACTGTTTATGTACTAACATTTTAATTCTGTCAAGCATGAATTTCAAATTCGAGGTAGTTTACCGCTTTTTTAGATATTTACGCATATCTTCGTATCAGTATTGGTTGACTACATTCTTGTTAATATATATATTTTAATTCAGTCCGGGCACAGTCATGAAAATCCATCGCCCTTTTTACTATTTTTGCACACTTCGTCATACTGGGTGCTCTCCCCAGTCCCTAGTTGACTATTTTTCTGTAATTTATATTTCAGTTCGGCCTGGATCATTCTGTGGCCTTTTTACTACTTTTATATATATTTATGCATATATAAGCAGCCTTTATCATCACTGGTCATCTTTCCAGTCTTGGTTGACTACGTTTCTGTCAATATATATATCTACATATATATTTCAATTCTAGTCTGGGCTTGCGAGTGAAAACCCATCGCCCTTTTTCAGCTTTTGTATATATATATATATATATATATATATATATTTCTTACTCAATTCCATTCAACTGTTGCATTTAACATTCATTTGTATATGAATCTACATTGATATATCTGCGGGTGGACTAGATTTATCCAAATCTCTCCAATTCTAGCTTTCGACGGTTCAAACAGGTCCCAACAGAAACCTGGAAGCTATAATGGTCGAGATTTCTTTAAATCTAGTTATTTTTATAGTTGCAGCACTGAAAGTAAACTCGCGTCCCTTAGATCGCTATCTAGTGGGAACGAGACGCTTTGGTCATGCGCAGCCAAGGATTTACTGATGAATCTTTGGTTCCATTGCGACGTGAGGATGTATATATATGTTTCTGTACAAATTTGAACTGTGCAGGTTTTGGCTACTCATATGTGAGCCTAGCAATTGTGGGATTCATGATCAAACTGATCAGAATCTGATTCCCACGATGGACAAACTTCGATTTACAGATGTACCCTGCCAGTTTTTTTCCTGTAAAATGTACATGCACAGACCTTAAAATGGTTATCCGGATTTAAGGTCTCAACATAGTAAAAATATGGATTGTCGTGTCAGCGTCCCTCCGATGGTTTTCATACCCATGAAGAGACCGACACTTTATATTTCTGTGGTGGAGGATGCTTCGCAGCTCGACAAATCACCATTTGCATGCAGCCTTAAGGCTATAAAGATAAAATTGAGAGTAGCGATATGTTTCAATTCCTATGTCAGCATAAGGGTTTGATAAAACCATCTTTCAAAACATCACTATCAATTCAATTTCAAAGCTTTTGCAAATCAAATTAAATGATTCTTTTTGCAAATCAAATCAAAGATTGATTTTCAAATCAAATCAAACCCTTCGTATATATGCTCAACGAAGCCTATCAAAGCTTTCAATCAATCAAAAGGCCCAATTTTCAAACAGCATTCACTCACGCATTCCAGTTTTAAGGGAAATATTGAAAAGATTACGGTACCGTGTTTACACGGGAGTCGTGGGGTGCCTAACACCTTCTCCACACTTAACCAAGCCCCCGAACTTAAAACTCCAATTTCAAATATCAAGTTTCGACAATGTCCAGTAATTGGGCCTCTTTTCAAATCAAATTCAGTTGAGTTGGTACAATCATTTTCAAAACTACCAACTGGCGACTCTGTTTAAATCAAATTAAATCGTCGACATATACACATGTTGTCCTCTTTCCTAAAAAATCCTTCAAAACCTTTTTTACAATAAAAAGAAAAAGAGTAGAGATAACTTAGGAAGATCGATTTGAGGAAAATCGGGTTATAAATCGACCCGCGGTATTTCTTAAATTTTCCAACGTCGACACTTTTCAAGGATATACTTTGCTGACTTGCAATCGACTCTAACTAAAAAATTTTGATTTAATAAATCACTTTGAAATTTATTAATACATAATACTAAGGATATATATATATACTAACTCCGTTAGCCTGGATTGCTAATCCGCGGCTTTTGCTCGCTTTAATATATATATAATGATATATATATATATATATATATATATATTTATACTAACTCGTTTAGCCTGTATTGCTAATCCGTGGCCTTTTCAGCTTTAATATATATATAAGCATATATATATATATATATATTTACATTAATCAGTTAAGCCTGGATTGGAAATCTGTGGCTCTTTCCAGCTTTAATATATATAAGTAATATATATATATATATATATATATATATATATATATATATATATATTATTTATTCAATGTGATTAAATATCAGTTTTAACTTTTCATTTGATATAATTCTGTACTGATGTAAAGTTTGTGGATAAGGTTTATCTGAATCTAGCCATCTCTAACTTTCAACCAGTTCAAAAGCTGTCAAAATGGAACCGTTATTGGGTAAAATCTAATACACGCAACACACAAGTGTAAGTGATCAACAAGTAATATAATGATAAGAAAAGTATTGTTCCCACAGAGACAAGAATTACAGTTTATCCTAGCAATTACCAATGTTATACTATCTCAATTTTATTAAATCAATGATTAAATGATGATATCTATGTAAAACTACCACTTAAACTATAACTAACATTATCCAGGAATTTAACAAGTTTTTGGAGAATTAAACCTACAACTTCACTTATTGTTTCACTTCGAATAACATACTTCCTTACAACTTAAATCAATTATTCTAGATATTAATCAAGAACACAAAAGTAGATATAACTATCTCTCAATGCATTACATCCATACTCCCTCAAATCCATAATTGATAGAATTAAGCAAGACACCTTAATTAACTAACTCACTATATCTCTATGTGAATTATAATTGAAAAAGGTTTAATCTCAAGTTCTCTTTAGATTACGCATGATGTATAGATATCTCTATCCTACACATGAATTATGAATTCTAACTAACTATAGAAATCACAAACATACGTCACTATGGCCAGTTTCAATTCCATATGTCATCTCTCGAGTTCATATGGATTAACAATTCATTGGTGATCAAGCAATAACATAAATTACGCACAAACCATAGCAAATAATCTGGGAATAATCTCAATAAGCTAAATAGAAAGCATGTCAATTCTTAGTTACATAATAAGCTTCGTTGTAGACTTAAATAGTAGATTAGTTCATCATAGACATAGTAAAAACTATCATCCACAAAGTAAATAACATCCTAAATACAAGGAATAGACGAAGAGAGAAAATATAATCTGAAATTGTATAGCTACTCGTCTTCAATCTCGCCTTGCGTTCGTCGTGCTTCGCCTTGCTTCAATCCTCCTCACGTGTCAACTCCTATAGATTACGGTTTGTTAATGTCCCAGTATATTCCATATATGCCCCTCTGTTAGTCTTATATATCCTCCTAAACGCGAGCCAAATACTCAATCTTTAGTTCTGTAGAATCTAATTCAAACAAGGAAACCTTCATCTCTACCTTATACTCCCGCCCCAGCGGGTGTTTTTCCTTAAAGTAGCCTGCCCCGGTGGGACTTATCCTGAGGATTTGCTGCACCCCCACCCCGGCGGGTAATTTGGCCTATGAGGGCCCGCCCCGGTGGGTGTCTTAGCTAAAATAAGCTGAAAATCTCCATTAAGTTCTGGTTTCTGTCAATTTTGGTTCCTACAATATCAATACAAAAAACCAAGTAAAATAATACTAAAACTACTTGAAGTAGCAAGGAATCAAGCTATAAAGGACACCGATTCGTAGGTATAAAACCAGCTCATCAAATACCCCCAAACTTGAGACTTTGCTTGTCCTCAAGCAAAACAATGCACATGCAACTAACTATATGCCTATACATGCAACTATCAGATAGTATAAAGCTAACAAGGATCGCCTCAGAGAAATCACAACAGATATAAACAACAAATCTAACCAAAAACATGTCAGCAATTTAAATCAATCTATCAATCAAAGCCTGTTAACACCGATGTAGCGTGTGTGTGCTCGACAACCATGATACCAACTACAATTCAAATATATCACATAATATGCTTCTTAAAAGGAAAACACAACTTTAACTCAAGAAATTATGTAAACAAGATAATTCAGCTAAAACGCAACATCAACCAAGCTGGAAGTCAATATGGGAAACCTTCGCTATCTTTATTCATTTACGGGGGCATTTTGCTCATTTTCCCGTACTTCTACTCTTCCTATGACTGTGCAATGTCTAGTTTCATTAGGCTATTTAGTGATACCCGTGTAGCGAGCTTTCGACCAACGACTCCCAAGCCAGATGGCTTTAGGGCACTGGGTGTAGAAACATCCCCTAGGACATACTTACTCGAGTATCAAAGGCCACGGAACTAAACGAGTCACGGTGTTTATTCACATATTTTTTTTAAAATTTTTTCTTCATTTCATTTCTTTTCTTTCTATTTTTTTTTCTTTTAGATAGCTCCCATATCTTCCCCCAAACTTAGGTTTATGCCGAATCCTAGTCATCACCACCAGTTCATTGAATTTCTGTCATTAAAGCTCAATTTCTTTCAAGAAATCAATT
Source organism: Panax stipuleanatus (assembly GCA_020205555.1). Classification (NCBI taxonomy): domain Eukaryota; kingdom Viridiplantae; phylum Streptophyta; class Magnoliopsida; order Apiales; family Araliaceae; genus Panax; species Panax stipuleanatus. The sequence continues at coordinate 64,374,031 of CM035116.1, forward strand.
ATGTCACTATTTGAACCAAGTTGGACTACATGGTCATCCTAACGTGCTATCTGGTACAACAGTGTTAAACAGGCAAAGATTCATGTCATGGTCTGTAATTACATCTATGTCTTAGTTGTCATTCCTGTTCAATTTCTATGCAAGTCTAGTCTCATCACTAGCTAAGGTAACTTCACACTTACTGACATACTTTGACTCATGCAATACTAACTAACGACTCTTTTTGTGATTTTCTAATTTTTTTTCATTTTTTTCAAATAAAAGTAATTAAATAAACTACTAATGCAAATGCAATAAATAAACTATACTAACATGCAATGCTAAACTACTATGCAAAACTAACTGCAATGTTCTAACAATGACTATCATGATAAAAAAATATACACCCCCAAACTTAATTTGTGTAATGTCCTCATTGTGAAAAATAAACAACATTTAAGCTTAGAGGACTTCCCTGAACAATCATGGATCCGGCTCGACCACCTCCACATCAGAATCAGAAGGTGGGTAGCCTGGGAGTGGCTGTGGAGTCGGGAAGTGGAATGGCTCAGCGGACGTGTTCAGCCACGTAAATGCCTCTGCTACTACGGCGTTGAAAGTGTTCTAAGTCTCAAACATATGGCTCTATCTCGCCGCCAGCCGGTTTTCCTTCCTGTCCTCCACCCTGCTCCGGTCATCCAATTGCAGCTGAAGTTTCCGGAACTGGGAGCTAAACATAAACTTTGTCGAGCGAGAAGTGCTCGATGTAGTAGCATCCCACTCCTCAGGTAGTCTGTCCTCCGCAAACTTGTCCTCCTCGGGCACCACATAGTCTGCATCCATGGCTTCGTCCTCCTCCTCATCCGAGTCTGAAGGAAATATGAAGCCGAGGCCGCGTGGATGTGACGTGCCCCCTTTCTAGAATGAGTATCAGGCAATCATTCTAGTGTCCAGTAGATGCAGTGGTTGCTGAATTGGCTCCTCAACTGCCCACATGACACCAGGACGGCGGCACAACCTAGTGATAAGGGACGAATGTGGCAATCCTCCCGACATAGGCCCTCTCAAGCATTGACGAATAGAGAAACTAATGATTGCCCCAATGTTGATATCAAAGTCTTTGATGATCGCGTACAATAGTGAGACCATTTCCTTTGTGATATCACTCGTATGCTGTGAGGGAAGAATCTTGTCACAAAGGAAATAATTCCAGATCTTCCCGTAGATGCTCAACTCCGAGCTTATGAACAATGTACCCTCTTTCTTGCCTTTCTGCAAAACCGTGTAGGGTTTGCATATTTCAGTCAGGATTTTGTCATATTCTGGCCCCTTGTATCGCAACTTGGTATACTGACATACTGCAGGCTCTCGTAAGTTGTAGAAGTCATTTATAGCCTCGGCACTGAAGGGCACCATCTTTTCCTGGATGAACGCTGAAAAAGGAGCTTTGTCTTCAGCGTTCGCATAAAATTCCTTCACTACAGCTACCACTGCTGCCTCAAGCTGATCAGTGAAGGTGACCCAGTCCTGCTTGATAATCTGTAACCCCAACTCACCATCCAATACATCAGGCTGAAGGCCACGTTCAGGGGTTAGTGCCTTACCGGCCAAATAGTCAACTTTGTCGGTAGCGAAAGCACTTATAAATTTCCTTCGGTCAAATGGTCTTGTGGGGGTGGATGAGCCCTCACCCTTCTGTCGTTTTGGTGCTCTTGGTGGCATGATGTTGCAACCCAAAAACACTATTTCCTATGCAAATTGTAGTTGTGGCTTTTTATCTAACAGTTGGTGGGCAATGTCACCAGAGCTTCAAGGATGGTGATGTTGGTTTTCTAATCTTTCCCCAATATTGTCTGATAGAACCAACTCAAACAGTATATATATATCAAGTGAAACAATTTTAACTACCAAACTATTGCCCACATATAAAACACCCCAAATTAACTTTTCCCCTAATTTCTTACCCTACTTGTTAACTCTGGTACAATATCAATTAAAGGATTGTATCTGCGTATACTTATCAATAGACTTTGTATGTTGCTTCACGACTTGATTGATGTTCAGAGTTGCACCAATTGACTTCAATCCTTTATTTGCGTGAATTCGATTGGATGAAGAATGGAGGTTGAACTTGTTCCAAGTTGCTTGATTAGTGTGTGATTGAAATCCCAATTGAAGATGGATGTGGAATTGAAGTTGTTGGTCGAGATGTAGTTTGGAGAGCTTTTCGGTAGATTATGGCTTGAATTTATGTTGGAGAGTGGCTTAAGTCAACTGCACTTTGTGTTTAAAAAAATAGAATTCCGTATACCTGCCTGGGCGAACACATTTTGCCCTTAGAGGCTGGCCGGGGCGGCACCTATGCAGCGCGTAAGCCCGCCGGGGCGGCACATGGTAGGCATAAACAGGCCTGCCGAGGAGGGCTTGGAGAATTTTCCTGCACTTAATTTTTGAAGTGTTTCTGCAGCATGTTGACTTGAATAGACTCCCTGCATCGATTTTAACTTGGCCATTGGGTTCTACCCTGACTTATCTGTTGTCATTAGCCCATACCTACACCGCATACCATTGCAATTGTTAGAACAAGCACTATAAAGAAACTATTACTTATCATGCATGATTATAACTAATTGACATCTATATACTATAAATGAAAGTAAAGGATGGGTTGCATCCCATTGAGCGCTTGATTTTAAGTTGTTCAGCCTGACTCTTTCTTCGGTTAGCTAATCAGGCTCCGCTGGGATATTGTGGATGCTCTTGGTCTCCACTGCACATGCCCAGCACTGTTTCACTATTTTCCCTTTTTCACCATCGATTTGCTTTGTACTAATTTCATCACCAATTCCACTTCGTAGACCAACTTTATCTCGGGAATCCTCATGAACCTCTTTGTTCCCTTTCACGATCCCCGAACATTCTTCAACATTGCTTGGGAATGTGATCGCTTTGAACACTTGAAACTTTACTTCTTGATCATTTACTCTTATAGTTAATTCACCATTCGGCACGTCAATCACAGTTATTTCGGTGGCAAAAAACAGTCTTCCCAAGATTATTGGAATTTCTTTGTCTTCTTCATAGTCCAACACCACAAAGTCTGCAGGTAAAATTAATTTGTCAACCTTTACCAGAACATCCTCCACTATACTAAATGGATACGTGATCGATCTATCTGCAAGTTGTTAGGTGATATTAGTTGGCTTGGCTTCTTTTAAACCTAACATTTTGTATATAGAGAATGGCATGAGGTTGATACTCTCTCCCAAATCACATAAAGCTTTCCAACAAATTTATTTTCGATTGAACAAGGGATGTTAAAACTCCCCGGATCCTTCACTTTTGGCGGAAGCTTTCTCTAGAGAATTGCGCTAGACTCTTACGTTAATGCCACGATCTCATACTCGCTTAGCCTTCATTTTCTAGATAGTATATCTTTCATAAATTTCACGTAGCTTAGCATTTACTCTAGTGCTTTGGCAAATGGGATATTGATGTGTAACTTTTTAAAGATCTCCATGAACTTCGAGAATTGGTTCTTAAGTTTTTGACTTTGTAACCGTTGAGGAAAAGGCACATGAGGTACAACTAAATTAAGTTTTTCTTGTTTTGAACTCTCTGTTTGACTTTCAACATTTTCCTTCTCCACACCTTTCTGCTCATGTCCTTGTCCCACGGAGTTGGGTACTATCTGTTTCTTCTCAGCGGTAGTTTCCTTTAACTTTTTTCCACTCCGAAGTGAGATAGCATTACACTGCTCATAACCTCCCCTAGGATTCTTTTCGGTGTCGCTCGGCAAAGTTCCTTGACGTCTACTGTTCAATGCACTTGCAATCTGTCCCATCTGAATTTCCAAATTTTTGATCGCAGCGGCCTGTGTTTTCATTGCCGCCTCATTTCCTATTATATATTTCATCAGTATCTCCTCCAAATCTGTCTTCTTCTCATGATGCGGGGCTGGCTATTAGCGTTGATTTTGAAAATCGGGAAGGGTATGCTGGTCGTGGAGCCTACTGCTGGTTCTGATTTTGGTTATGAGTCTGATTATTGCTCCACGAGAAATTGGGATGGTTCCTCGCCCCCTGGTTGTATGTATTCTGATAGGTGTTTTGTGGCCTGTTGTAACTACCCACAAACTGTACTGAAGTTGGATTTATCGCACAATGGTCTGTCGGATGCTCCCCTACACAAAGCTTACACACAACTGCTACCTACTGCATATTTCCACTCAACATGGCATCCATCTTCTTTGATAATGCCGCTATTTGTGCTGATAGAGCTGTCACAGAATCCACTTCGAAAATACCTGCTTCCTTGGGTTGAGTCATTCTCTCAGTTGGTCACTGATAGTTGTTTGCAACAATCGTTTCTATCAAGTCCCATGCCTCCTCAAATTTCTTTGCCATAAAAGCTCCACCTGAGGCTGCATCAATGCTAGTCCGTATATGACTTCCTAACCCATTGTAGAATGTATTCATCTGCATCCACTGCGGTAGTCCATGGTGTGGGCATTTCCTCAACATCTCTTTATACCTTTCCCATGCTTCATATAGTGGTTCTCCATGCTGTTGTGCAAATGAAGAAATATTCATTCTCAATCTATGTGTTTTTGAATGCGGGAAGAATTTAGCCAAAAATTTATGTGCCAAATCGTTTCAGGTGGTGATTGACCCCCATGGTAAAGAATGGAGCCAACTTTTTGCCTTATCTCTGAGCATGAAAGGAAATATCCTTAATATGATAGCATCATCTGAAACCCCGTTGCACTCGAACGTATCGCAAATCTCTATGAAACTGACAATGTGCTCTTTCGGGAGACCCCCAAACTGACAATTGTTCTGCACCATCTGTATAGTTCCAGGCTTGATCTCGAAATTATTAGCATTAATCGCCAGCCTGGTAATACTCGACTGAATTTTTGATATCTACGGCGTAGCATAATCCCGCAGTGCTTTCTGTTCCTCTTCAGCCATGTTATCCGGTGTTTCAAGTTCTCGAGTTTTCTCAATCCACTTACTTAACCTCTGAAACTGTTTGTCGATGTCGTCCTCTAAAGGCAACAAATCTGGCTTCTTTGATCGAGTTTGCATGCACTACTCGAGTTTACTTGAAATAACAAATAAAACAAAAATAAGAATAAAAATTAGAAAAATGTTTAACTAAAACTGATCTAATTAAACTGATATTGTAAGTAATAAACGCAATTATTGTCCCCGACAACGACGCCAAAAACTTGTTGGGTTAAATCTAATACCCGCAACATGCAAGTGTACGTGATCAACAAGTAATATAATGATAAGAAAAGTATCGTTCCCACAAAGACTAGAATTACAGTTTATCCTAGCAATTACCAATTTTATACTATCTCACTTTTATTAAATCAATGATTAAATGATGATATCTATGTAAAACTACCACTTAAACTACAACTAACATTATCTAGGAATTTAACAAGTTTTTGGAGAATTAAGCTTACAACTTCAGTTATTGTTTCACTTCGAATGACATACTTCCTTACAACTTAAATCAATTATTCCAGATTATTAACCAAGAACTCAAAAGTAGATATAACCATCTCTCAATGCATTACATCCATACTCCCTCAAATCCCCAATTGATAGAATTAAGCAAGACACCTTAATTAACTAACTCATTATATCTCTATGTGAATTATAATTGAAAAAGGTTTAATCTCAAGTTCTCGTTATATTATGCATGATGTATAGATATCTCTATCCTATACATGAATTATGAATTCTAACTAACTGTAGAAACCACAAACATACGTCACTATGGCCAGTTCCAATTCTATATGTCATCTCTCGAGTTCATATGGATTAACAATTCATTGGTGATCAAGCAATAACATAAATTACGCACAAACCATAGCAAATAATCTGGGAATAATCTCAATATGCTAAATAGAAAGCATGTCAATTCTTAGTTACATAATAAGCTTCGTTGTAGACTTAAATAGTAGATTAGTTCATCATAGACAAAGTAAAAACTATCATCCACAAAGTAAATAACATCCTAAATACAAGGAATAGACGAAGAGAGAAAATATAATATGAAATTGTATAGCTACTCGTCTTCAATCTCGCCTTGCGTTCGTCGTGCTTCGCTTTGCTTCAATCCTCCTCACGTGTCAACTCCCATAGATTACGGTTTGTTAATGTCACAGTATATCCCATATATGCTCCTCTGTTACTCTTATATATCCTCCTAAACGCGAGCCAAATACTCAATCTTTAGTTCTGTAGAATCGCATTCAAATATGGAAACCTTCATCTCTACCGAGTACCCCCGCCCCATCGGGTGTTTTTCCTTGAAGTAGCCTGCCCCGGTGGGTGTCCTTATCCTTAGGATTTGCTGCACCCCCGCCCTGGAGAGTAATTTGGCCTACGAGGGCCGGCCCCGGCGAGTGTCTTAGCTAAAACAAGCTGAAAAGCTCCATTAATTCTTGGTTTTCGTCAATTCCGGTTCCTGCAATATCAATACAAAAAATTAAGTAAAATAATACTAAAACTACTTGAAGTAGCAAGGAATCAAGCTATAATGTCACCGATTCGTAGGTATAAAACCAACTCATCAACCGTTGAGCTAGAATGTCTAAGATTTATTTAAATCTAGCTTTCTTTCTAGTTTTGTAAATATTAAAGTGACTACGCAACCCTAAATCCATATCTAGAGGGAATGGAAAGCTTTGGTTACGCGCATGCAAGGATTTAATTTATGAATTCTTTGTCTTGCGATGTCTAGATTTTAATTTGCATTTTATTTCAATATCTCTGTTGTGCAGGCTTTTTGATAATATTCTGTGAGCCTAGGAATCACAGGATCTATGATTAATCACACGGATCTAGATCCGCTTCCCACGATGGACAATTTTGCACTGTAAATATAGCCTGCCTGTTTTTTTTGTAAATGTAAATCAGAGGGACCTTAAAAGGGTTATTCGGATTTAAGGTCTCAACATAGTAAATTGTGGTTTGGGGTGCTCGAGTCACTTTGATGGCTTTCATGCCCATAAGAAGCCCGACACTTGTATATCCCGACAATAAAATCAAAATCAGCCGAATACAAAATAAAATGAAAGTATCAAAAGACTTCAATTCCTATGCGAGGGAAAGGGTTTGAAAACCATCTTCCAAAACACCACTTTCGTATCTTGTCTAAAAATAGGCTTTTTATTAAATCAAACTTTTCGTATATAGGTCCAATAAAGCACGACACTACTTCCAAATAAAGTACTTAGGCCTAATTACTACAAGCACACACACTCCAAATAAAATAGCACTAGTACAAAAATGACCTTTAGACACGGTTGAGAAAAATTAAAGGGACACGGTGGCAGTAAAACCTGTGACAAATTTTTTTTTTGAAGGAAAATTGTCACGGAATTAGGTAGTCAGTTTATGTACGGTGATTCACCGGGACTAATATCGATATGTAATTTTTTGATCACGGTGATTTGTAGTTCACGTGACTATTTTTATTTATAAATTTAGATACAGTTTGTTTATCGTGACTATTGAATTATTGTTACGAAAAAAGTTTGTGTCGTGACTAATTTTATATTTTTTAAGATATAATATTTTATGTTCATGTGATCAATGTAAAATCCCTAATTTAGACACCTAGATACTGATTAGTACACCTGGAAAACGGGCGGACCGGGCCGAGCGCGGGTCGGGCCGTTTTTGGGCCGGGCCAAAACAACTCGACTTTTTATGGGCTGAAAAGTTACGGCCCGTGGCCCAACCCGCCCCGGCCCGGCCTGCGGGCTTTTGCCTTATTTTTTTTTTTTTTGTAAAATTTATTTTACACAATCTTTTTATGTTATAATTTTACAAAATTCAAATTCCCTTAGCTTCATGAGTTAAGGATGTTTGTTAATGATACAACAAAACAAATCGAACTCTTTTTTTGGAACAAAAAAGAGAGGCAAATGGACTCTTTTTTAAGGAGCGGAGGGAGTAAGATTTAACATTTGTATGATTAACGTTTGGACGACTATTATACCTTACCAATAATAACATACTTGTTCAGTAGCACTGTTATCACTTATTCATATATTAGTTTCATTATAATATTAGGTTGGGACCAAATGTATGTTTACATGAATATTTGTTTCTTAATTAATGAAAACATACATTTTTTGCGTTTATAAAATGTAAGTTGATTAAAAATATATGCTTACAAAATAATAGTGATATAAGAGCTTGAGATTAATTTGATCTAAAAAAATTTAATCTCAAACAATTAGTTGTTGTAGCTCAGTTGGTTTAACTCTTATTTAATAAGTTGGAGGTCTTGTGTTCAACACAAGGCTCATAATGACCATGGAAAGGACTGTAAATACAACCATTTATTGCTCTACTTGCTTCAGACTATTGCTTTCATTCTCCAGGTGCAATTAATTCGCATTCAATTGAGAGTACCGGAATACGGTTGGACAACTCAAAAAGTTTTTCACTTGCTGAATTTTGCCGTCAACGGAAGTAAGGATGCGTCTGCTTTGCTAAGATATTACTTTATATATTTTTTGTGAAATAATCTGACACTTGAAAATTCTGTTCTTGACAGTAAGAGTTGTCCAGTATAATTTTCTGATGCATATATATATAATTATTGGGGTTGACAAAGAGTATAAATGTTTCTGGAGATATTAGCTCTTTGCAATTTCTGTCCAAGCAATGCAGCACAATTCATGGCCTGGAAATTAGTGATGAAGCTCTGCTCTTACATCTGAGACATATAGTTCTTCATAGCCTTGCAGCAAGCTGTCTGGTTACTTTTCTTTTCTCCACATTCTTTCGTAACATTTTTATTAATATCAGGGAAAATCAGAGGACAGACTGAGGAGGACAGACTGAGACGGACAATCAAAGGAACTTAGGTGAGAAATAAGAATAGGATTGTTAATTATACAGCCATAGGGATGATATTTCCTAAGTTGATAGAAAACATAACCTTATTTATCAAGTGATTACTTGTAAAAAATTCTCGTGGAACCATCTAGTAATTAATTGATCAAAAAAATGCACAAACCTCTGCTAGAGGTTGACATGTATTACTACTCTACTTGCTCTAGATCTTGTTTTAATAAGATCAACGACGGTTGTTTTTCAGTTACTCATAACTTATTTTTCTCTATACATGTTGCATTGCAATAGGCTGGCGAAATCTTAAAAGTATAATCCATATTTCTAGGCCTAATATTTCCATTAATCTTCATAAGCTTACCTTTGTTGACATTGCAGTTAGAAAGTCCTCTCTGAACAGCGTTTGCAGAAGAAGGGTCAAGTTTACTAGCCAGCCATCGAAGGACAATATATTTACAATTGCCTAGTGAATGTTCTGCAAATGGGCAGGTGTTTTCAGTTATTGCTTTTAGCAAAATATGATGGAACCAAATTGATAAGTTTCTGTTTCATGTAGATGAGTTTTGTTTCAGCTGATAAAAGGATCCTTTCTGTTTTTTTTTTTCCTGTTATTTTCTTTCTATTTTTGTTATTATTTATGACTTGCTACAGTGATCGTGGGGAGCATTCCACCATTAGCAGTCCAATGGAAATTGTTGATGCATTTAGCAGTGATGCTTCCCAACAAATGCAGAACTCGCCAAAGAAGGAAAACAGTTATGCTCTAAATAGAAAGCTCCCTCCGGCTGGTACCATCTTTTACATTTTTTTTGTTTTGTTTTTGTATTTTTTTGTATTTTTTTTAATGTTACTTGATTAATTTGCTTCTGTAGTTTGCCTGAGTTATCAGGATTGCAAGTCATTTGATGTTTTTCATATCAATATGTCAAATTAATCATCTCTTCTAGGTCATTTATGAGCTAGGTGTTTCAGTTTCCCGCTAAAAGGTGAGAGTTTGTTGGACATAAGAGTGGCCATTTCAAGGTTTCCCTTTTTTTTTTGATTGAACTAATTTACATTTTAAAACTTTCTCTAGAACAACTTCAAAATAAATAAATAAATCAAGTTGGGTTAGGCTGAATCCATATGAAAAAAAGACAGAAAAGTAAGGGATACAAACAGGACAATGAAAAAAAATAAAAACTATAACATAAATAAATAAATAATAATTATACATAAAGAATAAAAATGCATGAAAATAGATAAATAAATTAAATAATAAAAACCCACTGACCTATATATAAGAGTTTAAATTTGATGCACTAATTTCGCATACACAACGAGCGGGTTTAGGATCATGACACATTATTAAAATAAGAGTAATTTTGTTTAACTTAAGTACTTCACTAATGATGTATTATAATTATAATACTGTTCGTGTATACATTGACTGTGTATTAAACTTTAATTCTATATATAAATACATAGATACATGTATATAAAAAGTTAAAAAGAATACAAAAGAAAAACAAAAAACAGTTGTTAATTGTGTATGTTTGTTTAGCAAAAAAAAAAAGAGTATGTTTATATTTTCTACTAAAAACTGTAGTGAAATTTTGTAGTATGATATCGTTTGTATGGGAAAGGCACAATGAAAAGCAAAATAGAGTGGTTTATTACAAGCGGCCAACGACACACCAGTCAAAATCTTGGGCATAAAGCCTAGTAAAATTATGAAAGCCTTTTTTCTTTTTTTTGCATTTTGATATATTATTGTAGGAAACAATAAACTTCTTTGATTAATTTATGTTCAATTCCATTATATCTGATGCAGTAAAAGGGAACAAAGGACAGGGAGTTTCGGTTAATAAATCAACCTCTGAAGTCATCATTGCAAATCAGGATGTGGTCGTCTTTTAACGAATTAAAATCATAAGTTGCTCAAATCCTCGCGTAGTTGCATTTGGCTTTTGCCAAGTCTCATTGTTGTTGTATTAAGATCTTGAAATCTTGTGGATAATGTTGAGCAGGATTATATTATGAAGCCACTTTAGAAATGATCTTACATGTTCTTAAAGAGGTGGGAATGTTGGTAATGGACCAATTTGATTAGGATGATACCTGTTGTTCTTAAGTTGAGTTATAAAATGATTGAGAGCTTTGTGAAATTTGTATTCATTCAAATATAGTTAAGAGATTTCACTTTCTAAATTTCTGATTGTGGTAGTTTGTTGGATATTTAGTACTAGTTGAACTTATTTGCAATTATATGTTTTCTGCGTTTATTTCAGATTGCCCGAAGGACTCAGAGACGAAAAGTTTGAGTTATGTTTATAAGTTCTGAAAACAGCAAGCTTTCAGTTAATATGTTCTTCTGAGGGGAGAGGTCTTGCAATTTATATTTTACATATATGTAAATATATCACTTAATGCATTTTGTACATGCCTCTTTGATGCGGTTGAAGAGCAAGCAAACGTGCCAGTTTATGGAAAGATTTGATTTAATGGTAAAAATATGATTCAATGGCAATTCGGTAATTTTGGCCAAGTTTGGAGTGTCGGATTTGAGCGTTTCCGGAGCCTAATTTCATTGGAAACGGGTCAACGGTCAAAACTCACCAGCTTTTCGCTCGTGACGTGCAGGTTTTTTGGTCAAATTTCATCGTTTAGGTCTTCAAAAAGACATTTTTCTGCTTTAGGGTTATTTTCGTAATTGTCTTTATTAGTTTTTCTTTTTTGTTTTGGATTCTGCTTTTAGGATTTTGCTATTTAAACACTTGTTATGATGGGGAGCCGCAAGTTTTTGAGGAATAATAAAATTTACGTATTTTCCAAAATTCTCTGAATTAGAATTTTGCTGCCTATTTTCTGGTATTCGTAGAATCAACAGGTTATAGAAGATTATTGTTTGACAATCGTGTGCGGTTCAACAATTGATAACAGTTTTCTGTTTTTTTCGCTACGTTAGTTGGTATCAAAGCCTAAATCATATTCACCATGCCACCCCGTAGAGCTCGTGTGGATGATGTTTATGGGCGTGAGAATTTGCAGCGTCTTGAGCAGTGGTTCGAGCAGCGAATCGAACAAGTAATGGAGCAGTGGATGAACACTATGATGGATCGATCGACACTAAGGATGAGCGAGTTGTTGGCGAACCAGAATAGGAAAATTCCTCATCCTGGGAGGAACCCTAATTATGATGATCGAAGAAACCCTTTCGCAGGAGAGAATGATGAAGGAGATGACTTTGATGATGACTATGATGAGTCATCTCGTAGGCGTCGTCGACCATATGCAATGGAGGACGATAGGAGACGTTGGGAGACTGGTATGAGGACTGAAATTTTCGAATTTCGTGGTACCCTCCAACCAGAGAAATTCATTGATTGACTGGCCACGGTAGAAGAGATCCTACAATTTAAGGGTGTCCCTGATGATAAACGAGTACCCTTGGTTGTTACCAGACTCAGAGATAGGGCAATGGCTTGGTGGCAGCAACTCAGGCAAACGAGGGTTAGATTGGAAAAGTCAAAAATTACGGACTGGGAGAAGATGAAGAAACAGTTGCGGGCGACGTTCCTACATTATAATTATCAGCGATTAATGTACCAGCAGTTACAGAATTTAAGGCAAGGAGGTCGTACAGTTGATGAATACACAACTGAATTCTATCAGTTGATTGCTCGGAACGAGGTGCATGAGACAGAAGATCAGTTAGTAGCCCGATATATTGGGGGTTTACGAGAACAAATTAAAGAGACAGTTAACATGTTTGATCCAATGTCTATTTCTGCAGCGCATCAGAGGGCTGTGCAGATTGAGAAGAGGTGTCCTGGTGGTTTTGGGCAACCTGCTAGCTTTGGGTATTCAGGAGGAGGTGTTAATACTGGCCGTTCAGGCGAGGTTGCAGCGGCGGGGGTAATAGCCAAAACGGGAGCAGTAACAAATAATAATAGGAGGATTGGTCCAGTAAGTGGTATCAAGTGTTTTGCATGTGATGAAGTGGGACACGGGCAGGCTGAGTGCAAGAAAGCTGGAAAAAGGGCGATGTTTGCTGAAATAGATGAGGGTGATGATTGAAGATGAAACCTTGCTAACTGGTGAACCGATCTTTGATCCAGAAGGCGTGGACGAGGAGGTGATGACTGGTGATGTTGGGACTGCGTTGGTGGTGAGGAGGTCCTGCCTTACACCTAGGGCTGTTGATGATGATTGGCTGAGAAACAACATTTTCCAATCAACCTGTACTGTTAAGGGGAAGGTGTGTAGGTTTGTGATTGATGCAGGCAGTTGTGAGAATATAATTTTAGCAGAGGCAATCCGAAAGCTGGAACTAACAACGGAAAAACATTCAAAGCGGTACAAGTTAGCCTGGTTGAAACAAGGGGGCGAGGTGACTGTCTCAAGACGTGCACTGGTATCCTTTTCTGTGGGGACAAAATACAAGAACGAGGTTTGGTGTAATGTAGTAGCTATGGATGCATGCCATCTGTTGTTGGGACGACCTTGGCAATTTGATAGAGAGGTGGTTCATAACGGTAAGACGAATACTTACATCTTTGTGTTTGAGGGGGTAAAGATTGTGTTAGTGCCCAAGCGGAAAGAAAACAAAGGCAGTGCTAGTTTGTTGACTTTAGCACAGTTTGAGGAGGTGGTGCAGGAGACAAAAATAGTATACACCTTAATCGGGAGGGTGGTAGACAAGGAGGTCGAGGTTCCTGATGTAGTCAAACCACTTCTGGAAGAGTTCAGTGATTTATTTCCAGAAGAACTGCCTGAAGGATTACCCTCAATGCGTGATATCCAACATCAGATTGATCTGGAGCCCGGGGTAGCCTTACCCAATCGACCTCATTACAGGATGAGTCCCGGAGAGCATGAAGAATTAAGGAGACAGGTGGAAGAGTTACTAGCCAAGGGGTACATTCGAGAAAGTTTGAGTCCTTGTGCGGTACCAGCCCTTCTGGTATCAACGGAAGATGGTACTTGACGGATGTGTATCGACAGTAGAGCCATCAACAAAATAACGATCACGTACCATTTTCCTATTCCTAGATTGGATGACCTACTGGGTCAGCTTAGTGGGGCTACTGTGTTTACTAAATTGGATTTGAAGAGTGGATACCATCAACTCCGTATTCAGGCTGGCGATGAATGGAAGACAGCTTTTAAGATGAGGGAGGGATTGTATGAGTGGATGGTCATGTTGTTTGGGTTGTCCAATGCACCTAGCACCTTTATGCGTGTTATGAATCTAGTTTTGAGGCCTTTCATTGGGAAGTGTGTTGTTGTGTATTTTGATGACATTCTAATCTACAGTGCTAACCCGAGCGAGCATCTTAGTCAGCTGCGAGAAGTTCTTCATGTGCTGAGTAGGGAGAAATTTTATGCTGTAGTTAAGAAGTGTGTGTTTCTAACACCTAGGGTGCTGTTTCTTGGTTACATTGTGTCTGATGTGGGTCTGCAGGTAGATGAGTCCAAAGTAGAGGCAGTGAAGCATTGGCCAAGGCCTAGTACCATTACTGAAGTTCGGAGCTTTCATGGGTTGACCTCCTTTTATCGGCGCTTTATCCCTCATTTTAGTAGCATTATGGCTCCTATTACTGAGTGCATGAAGCAGGATGGGAAGTTTACTTGGACAGATGAAGCAGAAAATGCGTTTGAGCTGATTAAATTTCGCCTTACCACAGCTCCCATTCTAGTATTACCAGATTTCCATCAACCTTTTGTGTTGCATTCTGATGCTTCCAAAGTGGGAATTGGGGCTGTTTTGAGTCAAAACAGCAGGCCAGTGGCGTATTTTAGTGAGAAATTTTCGGGTGCCAAGCTGCGTTATAGCACTTATGATGTTGAGTTTTATGCTGTGGTTCACGCTATTAAACATTGGCGCCATTATTTGTTTCAGCGGTAGTTTATCATGTATACGGATCATGAGGCTTTAAAACATTTGCATAGTCAAGATAAAGTTTCCGCTAGACATGCGAGCTGGGTTGCTTACCTACAAAGGTTCACTTTCGTGGTGAAACACAAGTCGGGAGTTACCAATCGAGTGGCTGATGGTTTGAGCAGGCAAAGGGGACTACTAACTCGACTTTCTGTGGAGGTACCTGGTTTTGATTCATTTGCTGAAATACTTGAAACTGATCCATATTTTTCTGGTATTTTGGCAAAGGTTCAGGCAGGGGAGAGGACAGATTTCCATTTGCAGGATGGATTTTTGTTTAAGGACAACTAACTATGTGTTCCAGATTGTAGTTTGCGGTTGAAGATCCTTCAAGAGCTGCATGGCGAGGGGCATGTAGGAAGAGACAGGACCTTGCAGTTGGTGCGGTCTACTTACTTCTGGCCTACTATTCGGAAGGAGGTTGAAAAATTGGTGCAACGGTGTCGGGTTTGTCAAGTATCTAAGGGAACAGCAACCAATGCAGGCTTGTATATGCCTCTACCAGTTCCATCACAGCCATGGGTGGACATCAGTATGGATTTTGTGTTGGGATTATCGCGTACACAGCGAGGTAATGATTCTATTTATGTGGTAGTTGATCGTTTTCCAAGATGGTGCACTTCATTCCATGTAAGAAGACCACAGATGCTGTTCGTGTTGCTCAATTGTACTTTAGAGAGATTTATAGGTTGCATGGTTTGCCAGTGTCTACTGTGTCTGACCGTGATACCAGGTTTCTTAGCCATTTTTGGCGTAGCTTGTGGAAGATGGTGAACACACAGTTGAATTTTAGTAGTGCCTACCATCCACAGACAGATAGGCAGACGGAAGTGGTGAATCGGTCGCTAGGCAATTTGTTGCGGTGTTTGGTTGGAGAACATGTGAAGAGTTGGGATCTGAAGTTATGTCAGGCAGAGTTTGCTCATAATCATGCAGTTAACAGGAGTACTGGATTTAGCCCTTTTGTAGTAGTGTATTCTGTTGCTCCTAAAGGACCACTTGATTTGCTACCATTACCAGCAAAGACACGAGTTCATGGGATGGCAAAAACCTTTGTGACAGGATTGCAGGAGGTTCACAGGGCTGTCCGTGACAATCTGCTGCAGGCCGCGGACAAGTATAAACAAGCTGCTGATAAGAAACGGCGTCATGTTGAGTTCGAAGTGGGAGATTATGTGTGGGCTGTTCTTACTAAGGATAGATTTTCTGTAGGTGACTATAATAAGTTGTTTGCCAAGAAGATTGGGCCAGTGGAAATCATTGAGAAGATCAATTCTAATGCATATCGCTTGAAACTGTCGAGTCATATTCGTACAGCGAATGTTTTTAATGTCAAGCATTTGATTCCTTACACAGGCGATTCCTCCGATGATGACAATTCGAGGGCGAATTCTGTCCACCCTGGGGAGAATGATGCTGTTGAAGAGCAAACAAGCATGCCGGTTTATGAAAAGATTTGATTTAATGGCAAAGATCTGATTCAATGGCAATTCGGTAATTTCGGCCAAGTTTGGAGTGTCGGATTTGGGCGTTTCCGGAGCCTAATTTCATTGGAAACGGGTTAACGGTCAAAACTCACCAGCTTTTCGCTCGTGATGTGCAGGGTTTTTTTTGGTCAAATTCCATCGTTTAGGCCTTTAAAAAGACATTTTTCTGTTTTAGGGTTATTTTCGTAATTGTCTTTATTAGTTTTCCTTTTCCGTTTTGGATTCTGCTTTTAGGGTTTTGCTATTTAAACACTTGTTATGATGGGGAGCCGTAGTTTTTGAGGAATAATAAAATTTATATATTTTCCAAAATTCTCTAAATTAGAATTTTGCTGCCTATTTCCTGGTATTCGTAGAATCAACAGGTTGTAGAAGATTATCGTTTGGCAATCGTGCGCGGTTCAACAATTGATAACAGTTTTCTGTTTCTTCCGCTACGTCACTCTTAATTGGTGAAGTAGTAGGCTTTGAGTTGATAAAAGATTTAGTTGATGGTAATTCTTAAGTTGTGCAGATATAATGGACATGAGATTGCTTTATGCCTAATGACAATCGAGTATGGTTGGCATCAAAGGTAAAAATCTCATGAAGTATTGATGTGCAACCTTAGAATCTGGTTTAAGAATAATTTTGTCTCAGCAGTATTTAGTATTTTCTCCGTTTCAAATTATAAAGTCATTTTGAAAGTTAATTTATATTGTAGGTTGTTATTGGGGATTGGCATTGTGCCACAAAAATTAGATTTTTTTTTTTAAAATTAGAACCTTTGAGACACGGTGAAAAATCGAAACCAATATTTGTTTGGTCACGATTGAAAATTGGTTACCGACCATTAGACACGCATTTTAATTCATTGTCGTGACCAATTTTGTAATTTAGATACGATTTTATAAATTCCACGTGACGAAAAAAAATCCATACATTAATATTGGTCCCTGTTTGAACTTTCAAACCGTGACCACATGCTTACAACAAATTTGTTTTAGACACGGTTTTTAAAATATTCACGTGACAAATCAATTGTAAACATATTGATCAAAGTGTTATGACTATCACCGTGTCCAATACCTACATATATTTTTTATCGATCAACATTTTAGTCACGGGGTGAAATTAGATACGGTTGAAAGAATGAGATCGACACGGTGGAATCACCGTGACCAAAATTTGTCACGGAGCCTATAAACACGGAACATGTGAAACGAAAACTCGTATCTAAAAATAAATAGTCACGGTTTAAAATCGTATCCAAAGGTCATTTTTGTACTAGTGTAGGGAAATTGAAAAGACACGATAACCGTATTTCACGAAAATCGGGGGGTGCCTAGCACCTTCCCTCGCTTAATCAAGCTCCCGAACTCTATGAATCTAGGTTTCCAAGGACAAGTTAAATAGAGTCCAGTAATTGGGTCTGCTTGCAAAACTTTTCAAATAAAACTCGGTTAAGTTGGTAGAACCATTTCAAACATAACAACTGGCGACTCTGTAAAAATCAAACTTTTCAAATCACCCTTCAGATTAAAAAAATCAAATAGAGAGAAAACAAAGGTAAAAACACATAGGGAAAGGGGGATCGCCAAAGATTTTTTCCCGACGTCGACACTATGTGAATATATCATGTCGAAACTATAAACACCGAGAAAGGTTGAACTTAACGTAGAAGACGCTTGAAGACAAGTTTTTCTAACGCTTGTCTGACATTCGTGTTAGTCAAGTTTTTGTGATTCATGTTATATTGTGCATGAATTGTTTACGAAAGAGTCGATGCCAATTTTAACTCGGCAAGACGAACCTTAAAGATTTGATTGATTTATTTACAAGTCTTTCAAAGTAGTATTGATAACGCTATCTTATGCCAATTATTTTGTTACAAATTCAAAGGTAAGCCTGAGTATGAATAAACTAAGGTATTTTACATCGGTTATTCGACGAGCGCACGAGATTGCCAAACTTAAATGTAAATACGTTTAATGGATGAGTGTTGATCAACATAGAGTACTATAGGTTAATCACCTAGAAGTGCTCATAAGTTATATCGGATGTACAGTCTTAGTGTCGGGATGTCCTTTTCATGAATGAAAATGAAATGAGAATGTTCATGGTCTTTTGACGTACTCCAAATTCTTAAGTGACTATATGTACTTTAGAATTGTTTTAATAAAATGAAAAGTGCTATTTCAATTGTTCATAGTACTTCATAACTATTTGTTCAGTTATCGAAGATCAATCATATGATTCTTGATTTTGTGGTTGTGATATATATATTGTTAGACTTGCTGAGCTAGTTATGCTCACTTCTTGCTTGAATTATATGATTGCAGCTAAGAGCGAACGGACCGAGGGTTCCGATAAGGATATGGGCATAGCCAATATGGATAAATAGTTATCATGTAATAGAATAGTATATTTTGTTTGAACTTATATTTTGAACATGAACGATTTAATGGTTAACAGAACCTGGAAATGATTTATTATTATTGTAATAAGAATTTAGTAATTATGTTCATCTTGATGCATTTTTCAGTGGAATGAATGTATATTTAGTAGCACCGTGTATCACTATATCTATGGGTTGAAAGTACCCGGATTTGGGGTCATCACAGGATTGAAGCAAGGAGACTAGCGCGAAAAATTCATGGCCGGTATTGGAGAAAAGTAGCAGATTACTTTACAGTTTTTAATCTCTTTCTTCATCTCTAGTTATGTATTCAGAATGTTATTCTATTTGTGGACTTTGGTTTCTTATTCGATGATGTTGAACTAATTTACTATTTAAGTTTACAATGGATCTTTTTGTGTAAAGAATATTGACATACTTCCGTATTAATTCATTGAGACTATTTCCAGGGTTGTCTATTATGGTTTGTGCTTAATTATTTAATTGCCTGATCAACAATTACTTTGATAATCTATATGAACTCGAGAGACAGAGTATAGGTTTAGATCTAATCATAATAGCATTTGATTGTGATTTCTGCATGTCATTGGGATTAAATAATTTGTGCCTGGGATAGATATATACTTATGCATCGCATGTAATCTAATGAGGAACTTGTGCTTAAACCCTCTTTAATTGTAATTCACATAGAGATTTAGTGAATTAGTTAGTTAGGGTGTTCATCTGAATTTTATAATATATGGATTTGAGTTAATATGGGTATAACGCATTGAGATATGATTATATTTACTTTTTTGTTCTTGATTAACAATCCGGAGTAGTTAATTTGATTTAACAGGAAGTGTGTCGATCCAAGTGAAATATTAAGTGAAGTTGTAGGCTTAAATCTCCAGTATTTAATTAAATCTTGTGGTAGTTAGTTAGTTTTTAATTAATTAGTAGTTTTCGTTAATTTCACAAATTTGATTAATTGTTTAATAAAATTAAGATAATATAAAATTGGTAGTTGTTAGAATAAATTTTAATTAATTTCTCTGTGGAAACGATACTGGACTTATCATTTTATTACTTGTTGACCACGTATACTTGCGTGTTGCGCGTAACTAGATTTTTTCCAACAATAAAATACGCATCATGTTATTTTAACATGCGAAACATGTTGGATAAAATATATATATATATAGTAAACATGCACATATAGAATACTATATTTTACCCGGATTCATTATGGACTTTTATTCTAGTTTGGTTCACTAGAGCCACCAAGTGAACCATAAGGTCAAACCTAGGGTGCAAGAACAGAATTTAAATATAACTATTATATTTAAACCTGAGCTTCATTATAAATGAGTCTTCAAGCGCTTCTTGCTCATTTGTCTCCAATTCTTCAAGTAATTTTAACTAATCTTATTACATAAACATTTACAATAAATAAAAACCTTGATCAGCAGTCAAAGAGAAGTACATAGGAGGGTTATAGAATTTACATCAAGATAAATTAGAGAAGACGAGGTACGCATACCCCATTTATAAAACTCATTCATTCATACATCCTCATAAAATAAAATTCAATCATCCATTGGTGAATAGTCCATAATCAATCCAATTTATTATTATACATATCACCATATGCATCAATAAATAACATTCATCTCATGAATAAGAAAACCATTCCATATATGCATTGATATCATTTAATGGGCAATTTAAAGTTGTATTACATCCAATTATGAAACAAAATAAAGTCTTTTATTTTAATCTAAATGAACTCTTTTATTTTAATTTATCCAATTTTGAATAAAAATAAACTTCTTTATTTATAATCAAATTTCAAATTAAAATAAACTCTTTTATTTTAATTAACATGGAATTCAATTTTAAATTCAAAATAAACTCCTTTATTTTAACTTAAAATTGCTAGAAAATAAAGTATGTTAAATCCTATTCCTTATCAAAATAAACATCTTTATTTTTTAGGAAACATGGAATCCTATTCCATATTTGGATAAACTACATTATTCTAGGAAACATGGAATCCTATTCCATATCTGAATAAACTCATTTATTCTAATTAACGTGGAAACCAATTCCAAGTTAAAAGTTTTTATTTTAAAAATCCAATTTCTAATTAAAATATGATAGGTCTCCAAATTTTAGAAAATATTTTGATGATAACAATAATTAGGAAAAAGTTTTATTAAAGGGTAGAATCATCTCCATGGGATTTATTTATAAATATTTGATTTTAAATATCTTATTTATTTTGACCAATTTTTTTTTACAATTTTTAGGTCATGTAATTACAAAAGATGGAATTTCGGTAGATCCAACAAAGGTAGAAGTTGTAATGAATTGGGAACAGCCGAAGACACCGTCGGAGGTGAGAAGTTTCTTAGGATTATTGTCGACGGTTTATTCAGGATTTTTCCAAGATAGCAATTCCGTTGACTAATTTAACAAGAAAAGTGGCGAAGTTTGTAAGGACAGAGAAGTGTGAAGAAAGTTTCCAATAATTAAAGAAAAGGTTAAGTATAGCACATGTGTTATCTCTACTAGATGATACGGGAAATTTTGTAGTGTATTGCGACGCATCGCACAAGGGACTAGACTGTGTACTTATGCAAAATGGCAAGGTCATTGCATATGCATCGCATCAGTTGAAAGAATACAAAAAAAGGATATACAACCCATGACTTAGAGTTGGCCGCGGTAGTTTTTGCTCTGAAGATTTGGAGGCATTATCTTTATGAAGAGAAATGTGAGATATATACAGACCATAAAATTCTGAAATATATCTTTACACAAAAAGAGTTGAATATGCGTCAAAGGCGATGGTTGGAGTTGATCAAAGATTATGATTGCAAAATTGTATATCATTCGGGGAAGGCGAATGTGGTGATTGACGCCTTAAGCAGGAAAGGTCGTGAAAAGTTGTCAATGTTAACAGCTCAGGAAAAGCTAATAATAAAAATGGCAAAATTGGAGTTAGAGGTAAAGTATCCGAGAGAGTGTGACACCCTCAAATCCGGATACTTCGTTTCCACACGATTTGGTGTTCACTATCTAAATAAAACATGCATCTACCCAATAATAAGGAATGAAAAATAAATTACAACCTCATCATTAAATAAAATCTTCCTTATGAAAAAGGATTACAACCTTAGTCCAAAATTATCCCAGGTCTGCTAACCTTAACATAAACAAATAAGTGCGGAAATAAAATATCATAAACGAATCTTATTACAATCAAAATCAAAGATAACAAGTCTTCACTTGTTCATCTTACCTTTCCCATTACTTGTTAACGTGTCAACGTTCTAGGCTTTAACTGCAAGGGATTATTACATATGCAAGAGTGAGCAAACGAAAGCTCACTTAGAATACAACAACAATATAACATAACTGAATAATTTCAAAAGATTTGAATAACTTTACTTTCATCAACAATAAAGAATTAAATAATAATTCTTTCATCAATATTTAGAGTTTTGAATATTGAAATCATCTGAGGGTCATAAGACCTTGAACTATGCCCTAGGTTATAAATATTTTTGTTTAAAACCTTTAACAGTCATTTAGATTATAGACTCTAACTCGTACTTAGGGGGTGTCGATGTTGGTTTAAAAAATCCGCGGGTCAGGTCACAACCCGGATCTTTTAATCTCTTTTCCTAAGTTCTTTCTACCCTCACTCTTTTTATTTAGGAAATAAGTTTTGAAGGGTTTTTTAGGAGAAAGGCCAACATGTATCATGTCGACGATTTGAACGTTTTACAGAGTCGCCTGTTGGTAGATTTGAAATGGTTGTACCAACTCAATCGAGTTTTGTTTGAAAGAGGCCCAATTGCTGGACATTGTCGAAACTTGATCTTTGAAAACAAAGTTTTGAGCTCGGGGCTTAGTTAAGTGTGGGGAAGGTATTAGGCACCCCACGAACGGAACTGGATGGACGGTTCGATTGGAGATCGGAGCTGGATGGACTGTCCAATTAGAGATCAGAGCTGGATTGTCGGTCTGATCGGAGATCGGAGCTGGATTGATGGTCCGATTGGAGATCAGAGCTGGATTGACGGTCCGATTGACGGCTGAACTGTCATCGGTCAGTACTCGATGCTTCACTGGGGTTGTGCTAACGGTTGAACTGTCATCAGTCAGTACTCGACGCTTCGCTGGGATTATGCCAACGGCTGAATCTACTTCAGTCTGTACCCGAACTTTGCTGGGGTTGTACCAACAGCTGAACTGTCATCGGTCAGTACCCGATGCTTCGCTGGGGTTGTGCCAACGGTTGAACTGGCTTTGGTCTGTACCCAAACTTTGCTGGAATGGAACCAACAGTTGAACTGACTTCGGTCTGTACCCGAACTTTGCTGGAATGGAACCAACGGTTGAACTGGCTTCGGTCTGTACCCGACGCTTCGAAAGTGGCAGTTTTTGGCAGTTTTGCGCAGTTTCTTCGTAGTTTGCTCTGTTGATCCCCGGACATGACTCCGGGATGAATGCCAAGGGACTCTGTGGGGCTTCCTTTTCTGTCAGGATTACACTGCTTAAACGCAGGATTTCAGGACAAACCGCTCAATCGCGTAGCGATTTCTCTTCAGATTTGACTTGGCAGCACATAAGAACTCCGTTTCGACCAGAACTGAACTGAGCCCGGGGGAGTGGGACCCACCCTAGACTGCAGCCGCAGGTGGACCTGCTTCCACCTGGGCTATTTAATAGGCTGCGGGATTTTCATTTTTTAAGTTTTAGTTTTGCGTTCCAAACGGATTTCGATATTCTTTTTCAGATCGACGGAGCTTGGACAGCTATTTTTTGAATTCGTCAGTTCCTACGGGATCAGCGCAGCGCAGGTAACGTTTTACGTCCTTTTTTCTCAAGTTTTGACCGTTAAAAGCATGCGAACCACTTAGGGTGTGATGCTCCCAGAATAGGTCCAATCAACCCAACCCATTCTGAGTCGCCAAACACATGATACAGAATCTAAATACAAACTTTTATATCAAAAGGTCGTGAGTAGGACGACCATACAAGCTGTGATCTTCAAAACATATCGTATATAATACGAAATCTCAAATTCAGTCCTCAACAGTTACAATTATTATCACACTATTATACAAAAATAGTGAGGACTACTACTGCTCTAACTCTGCCCATCACTCTGTTCCCCGACTAGTCCCTGCAATATTCTCATTTCCTGCAGAGGACAATAGAATAAAAAGGTGAGCTCAACTAGCCCAGTAAAGAATATTATGACTAAGATAATGAAAAATAAATTATTGTTAGTCTTCAACAAATCAGATAGAATATGATGGACAACAAGTTTTAGATCAACAACTGCAGCAGAAATAACAATTTATCAGAAGAATTAAGTAAAAAATGATGTCTACTATCTTCTATGATTTAAAAGTCCATCATCAATATTTTATCCATGTTAATTAATATATATCTCAAATAAAATATTCATCTTTGCACTACGGGCCAAAGATATTCATTTGTATCACCAGTGGTCATGTTCATCTCAACACTTGTCCATCTTTGCACTATGGGCCAAAGATATTCATCAGGTAATCATTTATCTTTGCACTACAGGCCAAAAATATTCATCAAATAATCATTCATCTTTGCACTACATGCCAAAGATATTCATCAAGTAACCATTTATCTTTGCATTACATGCCAAAGATATTCTTTTGTATCACCATTTAAGACTGAAGATGATAAAAAATATTTTAAAGAACGAATCCAGCGAGATAAAGGACAAAAATTAGGTATTCGTAAATCAGTTTATCCAAGTTCAAAAATACTCCATAATAATCATTTGTGGAGCAAAATTCAAGAATGAAGTTCAAAACTTGGATCAAATCAAAGATAGGACCCATAATAGCCAACTTGGACAAAGAAAAGAAAATTTAATTTTTCGGTGAATAGTACCGTATTCATAAATAGTGCCGTATACGTGAATAGTAACCCCGACATGAAAAAGGTAAAAATTTCATAATAAAATTTATACCAATATTTTGGTGAAATGATATTTAAAGACATAACATCATTTTCAAAAAAAATAACATCCCTTACCTCAAAAGACAAGTACTTCTTGACTGGAATATCAAATATAATGCTGAAGAAAACTTGCACTGCTTATTAACTCTCAAAGTATCTAAATACTCACAAAAATACGCTTGATATTATAGAGAGAGAAACTTCTGATTCTGGTGTGATTTTTAATTCTAAACTAAGCATCCTATTTATAAAAAAATGCTTAGAACGCCAAAGTAGAAAATTTAATAAAATATTATTATTTTAAAAACAAATTCATTCCCACCTCCTGACCAATTCATCAACCAACACAAGTGGGTCCCACCCAGAAAAAACATTTTTTAAAAAAATATTTATAGCCCCAAAAATCAATTCAGACTCAATATTCCAGAACTTCAATAATTCATAATAAATAACCCTTTTATCAAAAAAAATACAAATCTTATGTCCATTCCATATGAAATTTATTTTTCTACAACTTTGTAGAAGAAATTTTTTCCAAATTCCGAACGAAAAATGACCCGAATTTACATACGGATGATTTTTTCACACCCTCACTCTAACAAAATCTTCAGCACCCACATTTTTTTTCTTTCTTTCTTTCATTTTCCCCTTTCTTTTTTTTCTCTCTCTCTTTCTTTCCTCTTTTCTTCCTCTCTTTTCTTTTCTTTCTTCCTTTCCTTTCCCCCCACCAATTCCCACTAACTCTCTTTCTTCTCTCTCTCTCCCCTTTTTCTTCTCTCACCCCCACCATTTCCTCCACACACACACACACAAATATGTACACACACACACACACACACACACACACACACACACATATATATATATATATATTAAAATATTTACAATTCCAATTCTATTTTCTCTCTTCCACCTCATCTTATTCATATACCATGAATTTATTGTAAAAAAATATCACCATTATTATATTATTATGTTATCACATTATACACTTGTAATATTATAATAATATATTCAAAATGAATTATTTTATCAGAAAAGATAAAATATTAATTCTCAATATTGTCTCTTTTGTTGAAAATTCCTCCCTTAATATCCACAATGAATAAATATTTACTTATCATTTCTATCAATAATTAATTAATCACAAATAATATTACAGAACCACAATATTGGCAACCAGGTCGTTTCTAGGAAAGAGGGGACTTTTCGATAAGGATTTCTCCTTACTAGCGCGCAATTAGATTAACTAACCCCTTTTCTAGACAGAACTTCCTAGACATTGCCAATAATGTTGTCTAATAATATTATTCAAATAATATAAATTATTGATTTGATAATGTAAAATATTGTGCAGTGACAATTATTGAAACACCAATAATATAAAATATTGTGTAATACCGTGTGCTACTGTGCAACGACGCGTATTACTTCATTTTTAACTACCGGGTATTCCAACAGTTTTAACGATAACCGTTACGCCGTTATTATTAGAAAACACATTCGTGTCGTTTTCTTCATCTGATAATTTTCTGTTATGTGGCCCATAAATGGCTGCGCTGTCATACGAATATTCCCCGACAACAAGAATATTCCACGACCAAACGAATATTCCCGAACAACAATGAATATTTTATAACTACTTGCTTATTTTGAAATATTTGCAAGTATTACCCCTAACTTACCACATCATTCAAATCAACCTCTTACTATTCCAAAATAATATATAGAGAAAATTCAATTTTATTCATAAAAAGTTGGGGTCTTACACAGGGGCCTTTCAAACGCAATGTATGAAAAATATATGCCTATATGACCTGGCTAATTTTTTTTTGACTATATATGTATGCATATCTTACTGTAATACACGTTTGGATGTAAGAAAATTCAGGTTCTGAGACAGTGATATTTTGCACCTTTTGACCAGTTTAGTCATCCTTTTTGAGGCCTAGTGCGCCTGGATTTTCAACTAAAAATGTCCATGGTAATTTGGCTACCATGTGAGGTTGACTTTTGATTTTCTTTCATAAATATGCCTGTGTGCATATGGACAGTCCATTTTACAAAGGAGACTCTCGCGAAATTTTTCCAAAATCTTAGGCATTGAAAAACATGCATTTTTGACTCTACTGGTGATTTTTAACTGACCCATGTATGTCTTAGGACCTAGAGATATATGCTGGATTGTTTGAAAATGATAAGCCACATGTTTTAGGCTTACCTCACCCTTTCTGAGGTGATTTGGAGTATTGGTGTATGCGATGGATCGCGAGAGACCCGACAGTTTCAGCAGGGTATCCTCAGGTATCAGACAGAGGAGGGCTTCTGATGTTCCCAAGCCTCGTCCAGCTCGGATGCCTCGCAGACTGGTGGAGGCGGTGATTCGTCCAGCACAGGACGAACAACACTTGATATTGACGATGAGGAGGCTCCTTTTGTTGCTCCTGTTCCCGCTCAGGCTCCACGTGCGGAGGTCCATGGCATTGTTGTGCAGACGCAGGAGTTACTGGGCGATTTGAGTCACCATCCCTGTTGAGTTTGTACGTAACGTAATCATGCAATCAAATCACATAAATAGGACGGAAGCGCGAAACATAGGTTTTCAAAAATTTATACAAACCCATAACCATGATCATGCTTTGTGCTAGTTATCAATAACAGAAAAGAGAGAACATGGAATTATACCTTTGAAGATCCAAGCTTCCTCAGGTACAAGTTCTACTCCTTTGATTCCTTTAATTCCTCTGTAGTGGCTCCTTCCCTTGATCAATGTCAGTCACCCAAATGTTTGGCCTCTAACGGTGATCCACCAAGGAAGATGAAGAACTCAGGAAGATGGGTTATTGGCTTAACCTTTGTTTCTATCTCTATAGAATATGTGTACACCCAACCCTTGAAAAAATTCACGTACCTTATTTCTGATATAAGACCCTCTTATATAGATATTAGGTTAACCCTCCTAATCCAATTAGAATAGGGTTTTATTTAATTAATTAATTAAACACTTTTAATTAATTTATATCCTAATCTTATTACGATTGAGAGAGAGTACTGATATTACATTAATTTCTTAACTCCTTTATAATTAAAATAATAATAATAATAATAATATTAATAAGACTCCTCTTATTAATTTATATTTAATATTTCTAAAATATTAAATAATAAACATTAAGTTATTTAATTTATTCTATCACCATAGATTAAATTAATTATACTTAATGCATTATTACTATCATGCCATTTTCTTCTTAAATAATTTTTCTTCCGTTTATGGTGTGACCCTTTAGGTTCTCCATATTAAATCAGTTGTGAATAAATCAATTAGAATAATTCTAATCTTATTTAAATAAATAAATTAAACTAATAATCTATTTAAATAAATAACATTTATTCTACAATAGGGATAAGCCTCCCTAGCGATTAACGACTTTCAAGAGAATATAGATTTCAACATTAATCATAAAAGAACCTGTGAGTTAATAGTTACCGTACAATTCAATCCTTCCTCCATACAATATCCCAATTAAATATAAGACATGGATTTACTGTCAAGTCTTAATTTATTTAATCATATGTATTTCGATTAGAAAACGCACAACTCCGAATAATGCAAATTAGAAACCTCTTTCTAATTTCATTCCACCTTGGCCAAGGATTCCTGGTTGTCATTTAACGAATCACATAGGACATATCTCCTCTTTTATTAGAGGTGGTAGATTCTTTATTGATCATACATTATCTCCATATGTAACTCATTATACCCAAGCATACCCTATATATACCTTAAAAGGCCTTAAGGAATAAGTCAAAGTATAATTTGTTATATATAAGATACTATGATGATTTTAAGTCTAAGGATCACTTGTACTACTATCACATTAGGAATTTCTATTGACAAGCGAGTAAAACTCCATTAGGTATTCCATAGCGAGTCACGTTCAGTGAACTTATTCTCCAATAAGCACCTACATACTTGCTTTAGTGTCTCAACACAAATGACCATGAGATCAGTCATCCTCATCTAATGAGCAAGCAACATATGTACCAATCTATCCGGATTTAGTAATCCCCATTTTAGAAATCCCATGATTGAGAACTATTTTAGTTTTTAAGCTTTCTAAGAATTTAGATTTCATTAGCATGATCTCATCATGATTCTAAAAGCATTGCTTAAAACTATAGGTTATTTACATATTATAAAAGTGGCACCATGTAGATAATTAAAAGCCTTAAATGAATATCTTATTAATAAATAAATAAGATTGTTTACAAAGTATGTGCTTTATCATCATACATGATTGGCTTATATGCACACTACTATCAATCTACCATTTGCACTAAAGCCAATCGCCATGGTATCTGATACCCATCTTCTCTAAGTGACGATCAAACTGCTGTTGTGTTATAGCTTTAGTAAATGGATCTGTAATGTTATCTTGAGAGTCTATATGCTTTTCTTTCAATGATTTCTTTAATCAAAGTGCCGCAACACATGTTTTAGATTTAAGATGAGACTTAGGAACTATTCCTAGTTCTGTAATGAACTTTTCATCCGAAACATCAACTTGCAGCTTCACTTACGGTTATATACTTTGTCTTTGTCACTAAATTCGTAACCTTTTGCTGTTTGGAACCTTTCCAATTCATTGCACCACCTTTCAAGGTAACGACTTACCCTATAGTGGATTTACTGTCGTCTTGGTCAGTCTGAAAACTTGAGTCTTTTTAGAACTCTAGATTTATTCAGACCCATCATGTGTCATGATTACATCCCTAGTGTCAGTTAAGTACTTTGGGATGTTTATCACTGTCTCACAGTGATCTTCTCCAGAATCTGACTGATCAACATCAAGTCTCGTATATTTCATTGCATACATGATAGTAACTCATACGATCTCTCTTTTACTGAGGACAATATTAGAGAGATACACTCCATGGCTCATCATCATGAGGCACTCTTTTGGAGTTTGCCATGCTAAACGCCTTTAGCATCTAATGAATATACGTTTTCTTAGGTTAAGCCGAACATCCTTTTAAATCTATTAATACAGATTTATATCCCTAATGCGGGATGTTCTACCCAAATCATTCATGGAGGAATGTTTAGGCAACTTTTTTTTGATTGATTTTAGCATAGGAATTTCATTCCCTATCAGTAATATATCATCAACATATAATACATGGAATGAAACAGCGCTCCCACTAACCTTCTTGTACACACATGGTTCATCCTCATTTTTGATAAAATCAAACTCTTTGATTGTCTCATCAAAATGAAAGTTCCATCTACGAGAATCTTGCTTCAATCCACGAATGGATTATTGTAGATCATATGCATGATTTGCTTCAACCATTGAAACAAAAACCATCTGGCTGTATCATACATACATTCTCCTCTAATAATGTATATTTGAGGAAGGGCGTCTCCACGTCCATTTTGCCAGATTAAGTAAAAATAAGCTGCAATCGTAAGAAAAATCCAAATGGACTTGAGCATAGCTTCCAAATCCATTTTAGATTTTATGGTCATCTACCATTTCTCTGAGTCTTTATTATTCATAGCCTATTCGTAATTCAATGGATCATCATCATTCATGATGTGTACCTCATTGTCATCCTCTATAACGAATCCATACCTCTCAGGTATCTTCGGTACTCTTCCAGATTTACGAACAGGGTGTGGTACAGTAGGTTCTTCCACTTAGTTAGGTACCTGACTTTGATCCGTGATAATTTGTGGTTCTTGAACTTCTTCAAGATATATCTTACTCCCACTGACCCCTTTATGGATAAACTCTTTCTCCAAGAAGGCAGCATGTTTCGCAACAAACACCTTTTGATCAGTTGGATGATAGAAATAATACCCTACGATTTCTTTAAGGTATCCCACAAATCTAAACTTATCAGATTTAGTCTATAGCTTATCATTTTCAAACTTTTTGACATAAGCTGGACAACCCCAAGTCTTAACATGCTTAAGATTTGGTTTCCTCCCTTTCCACATCTCATATGGAGTCTTTGGGGTGGATTTGGTAGGTACCTTGTTAAGTAGGTATGCAGCCGTTTCTAGGGCATATCCCCTGAAGGAAATTGGAAGGTCGGTAAAACTCATCATGGATCGAACCATGTCCAACAGTGTTCGATTTCTCCTTTCAGATACTCCATTTAACTGTGGTGTACCTGGAGGAGTCCATTATGAGCTTATACCAATTTCTTTGAGATAATTGAGAAACTCACCGCTTAAGTATTCTCCACCTCGATCTGATCGAAGTATCTTTATACTCTTGCCCGTTAGTTTCTCTACTTCACTTCTGAACTCTTTGAACTTTTCAAATGATTCTGACTTGTATTTCATTAAATACACATATCCAAATCTTGAGTGATCATCAGTGAAAGTAATAAAATAAGAATACCCACCCCGTGCACTTGTTGTCGTAGGTCCACAAACGTCTGTGTGAATCAATGTCAATAACTCTGTAACTCTTTCTCCTTTTCCACTAAAAGAAGATGTAGTCATTTTTCCCATGAGACAATATTCACAAGTTGGATATGATTCATAATCGGATAGCTCGAGGAGCCCATCCTTATGCAACTTGGATAATCTTGTTTCATTGATATGATCGAGTCTACAGTGCCACATGTAGGTATAATTAATATCATCTCTTTTCCTTTTCTTATTTTGTTCAATTTGAAATATATTTTCTTGCAAGTCAAGTATATAAAGCCCATTTTGTAAATTTCCAATACCATATAAAATATCGTCTTTATAAATAGAACAACCATTATTCTTTATAATAACATCAAAACCTTCCATATCCAATACAGAAATTGAAATAATATTTTTAATAATATTCGGAACGTAATAACAGTTATTAAGATAAATGGACTTGCCCGAAGGCATTGCTAAACAATAAGTTTCTACAGCTAATGCAGCAACCTTTGCTCCATTCCCCACTCGTAGGATCACCTCATCATTGTTCAGCTTTCTACTTCTGACCAGTCCCTGCACAGTATTACATATGTGAGAACCACAGCCGGAATCCAATACCCAAGTAGAATTATGACTTTCAGAAAAATTAATTTCAATCATAAACAAACCTTGATTGGAAGTCGAAGCTTCTCCAAGATTCTTCTCTACTAGATACTTCTTGCAGTTCCTTTTCCAATGTCCCAGCTTGTTGCAATGAAAGCACATTCCTTTAGCTGGTTCATGTTTCTTTTGTTCCTTTTCTTTTCCCTTTCCCTTAGCCTTCTTGGATTTCTTCTTTTCAAAAGATACCTTGGGCCTCTTCCTTTTATTGGAAGAATCCACCATCAAGATATGGTTCTTCTTGGATGGGAAGTGACCTTCTGTAATTTTCAGCATGTTAAGCAGCTCAGGCAAGCTGACATCTAGCTTATTCATGTGAAAATTAACCACAAACTACGAGAAGGTCTCAGGGAGTGACTGCAAGACCAAGTCTTGACTCAACTCCCCATCCATGACGAACCCAAGTTGTCCAAGGCGTTCAATCAAATTGATTACCTTCAGAACATGAGTCTCGACGGTAGTGCCCTCGGTCATCCGAGATCGGAAGAGCTCCTTAGATATCTCATATCTAGCAGTTCTACTCTGTTCACCATACAACTCATTGAGGTGAAGCAGCATAGCAGGAGCATCCATATTTATGTGCTGACGCTGAAGCTCGTTATTCATGGATGCGAGCATGATGCATTGAGCCACAGATGCATCATCTTGCCATTTATTGAAAGTGACAATCTCTTTCTCAGAGGCTATTTTCCGAAACAGATTCAGGGATAGTTGAATTTAGTACATAAGAAATCTTTTCAGCAGTGAGAACAATTCTCAGATTTCTTAGCCAGTCCTCATAATTCGGCTTGGTAAGCTTATTTGCTTCAAGTATGCTTCGTAGTGAGATTAGTGATTTTGACATTTTTAAAATTCTACATGTGAAAAGACAATATTTTTAGCAAACATTCATTTTATTAACTTTGCATACCAAAATAAATTTAGGTCTTTATTTTTAAATTGGTATCTTCTACTATTTTCATCAAACTATATTACCCTCACTTATATAGTTCGGCAACATCTAATTAAAGATTTGCTAGTGAGATTAAGGATCCCATTTCAAATGTATATAACCTTGTGGATAACACAACAAGCGATATACAAATAAATAGGTAGACAATTCTTGTGAATCACATCATCATGTAACTCCTTTTATTTTGCCTCTTAAAATCATAACGGTCAAGTATGTGCACATCCGAACTAAAATGATTTAAGTTAAGTCCAGTCTAGCACTTCCATAAATTTTTAAAAAAAATGTTCGTCCTTGTGGATAGCACAACAAGACTAGATCGTTCAATTTTCTTGAAAAGCATCAAATGTGATTAATTAACTACTTAAATACTCAATACTCGCCTTGTGGATAACACAACAAACTCATATTAAATATTTAATACTCTATTAATTAATCATGCTAGAATGCGACGTTCAATATTCCAAATATCATTTGAACGCTTCGGACTTAATATTATTTCTTTGAAGGGTTTGTTATTATTTGTCTCATCTTGTTTAGCGCGCATGCACACACACACACACACACACACACACACACACACACACATATATATATATATATATAAAATACGCATCATTTTATTAAACATGCGAAGCATGTTTGCATAAAATATAATATATATAATATTTAGCATGCAATATAGAATACTATATTCTATCCGGATTGATTATGGACTTTTATTCTAGTTTGGTTCACTAGAGCCACCAAGTGAACCAAAAGGTCAAACCTAGGAGTGCAAGAATTTAAAATTAAATATAACTATTACATTTAAACACGGGCTCCATACAAATAGGTCTTCAAAAGCTCCTTCCTCCTTGATCTCCAGTTCTTCAAAAATTCTAACTAATCCTACTACATAAACTATTTCATTTAAATTGAAACTTTGATCAACAGTCAAGGGGAAGTACATAGGAGAGAGATAGAATTTACAATAAGAAGAAAACCAGAAAAGACGAGGTACGCAGACCCCATTTTATAAAACCCATACATTCAACCATTCATGCAAAATAAAATCCAATCACATTGGTCATAGTCCATAATCAACCCCATTTATTATCATATATATCATCATACGTATCAATAAAACTTATTCATCTCATGAAAGTAAATTCATTCCATATATGTATTAATATCAGTTAATAGGCAAAAGTTTGCTAAACTTTATTTTTGAAAAAATAAACTCCTTTATTTCATTCAAAAACAATTCCAAATTAAACTCTTTAATTTTAGCAATTCTGAAATCATATTTCATAAAAAATAAAAATCTTTATTTTAAACCTTTATTAATTAAATAAACCAGTTATTTAGTTAATCAAAACAAAAGAAAAAAAAATTTCAGTTCTTGTCCAGTGGCGCAGCTGCCCCAGAAATGTAAAGGGAACCGGCGCAGCTGCGCAGCATGAAAACCAGGAACAGACACCGTCGCAGCTGCGTAGCAAGAATGCCTTGCACCGGTGCAGCTGCGCAGCTTCGCAGAATCTGAAAAAATTTTGTTGCCCAAGAACTCGATGCAATCGCATATCATACATGTATGGAATAACATAAACTGATAATTTGCATAAGATTGGCTCTGATAGCACTGTTGGGTTTGTACGTAACGCAATCATGCAATTAAAATCACACAAATAGGGCAAAAGCGCGAAACATAGGTTTTCAAAAATTTATACAAACCCATAACCATGATCATGCTTTGTGCTAGTTATCAATAACAAAAAAGAGAGAACATAGAATTATACCTTTGAAGATCCAAGCTTCCTCAGGTACAAGTTCTACTCCTTTGATTCTTTTGATTCCTCTGTAGTGGCTCCTTCCCTTGATCAATGTCAGCCACCCAAATGTTTGGCCTCTAACGGTGATCCACCAAGGAAGATGAACTCAAGAAGATGGATTATTGGCTTAACTTTTGTTTCTATCTCTATAGAATATGTGTACTCCCAACCCTTGGAAAAATTCACGTACCTTATTTCTGATATAAGACTCTCTTATATAGATATTAGGTTAACCCTCCTAATCCAATTAGAATAGGGTTTTATTTAATTAATTAATTAAACACTTTTAATTAATTTATATTCTAGTCTTATTAGGATTGGGAGAGAGTACTGATATTATATTAATTCTTAAACTCCTTTAGAATTAAAATAATAATAATAATAATAATAATAATATTAATAAGACTCCTCTTATTAATTTATATTTAATATTTCTAAAATATTAAATAATAAACATTAAGCTATTTAATTTATTCTATCACCATAGATTAAATTAATTATACCTAATGCATTATTACTATTATGCCATTTTCTTCTTAAATAATTTTTCTTCCTTTTATGGTGTGACCCTTTAGGTTCTCCATATTAAACCGGTTGTGAATAAATCAATTAGAACAATTCTAATCTTATTTAAATAAATAAATTAAACTAATAATCTATTTAAATAAATAATATTTATTCTACAATAGGGATAAGCCTCCCTAGCGATCAACGACTTTCCAGATAATATAGATTTCAACATTAATCATAAAAGAACCTATGAGTTAATAGTTACCGTACAATTCAATCCTTCCACCATATAATGTCCCAATTAAATATAAGACATGGATTTACTGTCAAGTCTTAATTTATTTAATCATATGTATTTCGATTAAAAATCGCACAACTCCAAATAATGCAATTTAGAAACCTCTTTCTAATTTCTTTCCACCTTGGCCAAGGATTCCTGGTTGTCATTTAACGAATCACATAGGACATATCTCCTCTTTTACTAGAGGTGGTAGATTCTTTATTGATCATATATTATCTCCATATGTAACTTATTATACCTAAGCATACCCTATATATACCTTAAAAGGCCTTAAGGAATAAGTCAAAGTATAATTTGTTATATACAAGAAACTATGATGATCTCAAGTCCAAGGATCACTTGTACACTATCACATTAGGAATTCCTATTGACACGCGAGTAAAACTCCATTAGGTATTCCATAGCGAGTCACGTTCAGTGAACATATTCTCCAATAAGCACCTACATACTTGCTTTAGTGTCTCAACACAAATGACCATGAGATCAGTCATCCTTATCTAATGAGCAAGCAACATATGTACCAATCTATCCGAATTTACTAATCCCCATTTTAGAAATCCCACGATTGAGAATTATTTTTGTTTTTAAGCTTTCTAAGAATTTAGATCTCATTAGCATGATCTCATCATGATTCTAAAAGCATTGTTTAAAACTATGGGTTATTTACATATTATAATATCTTATTAATAAATAAATAAGATTATTTACAAAGTATGTGCTTTGTCATCATACATGATTGGCTTGTATGCACACTACTATCACCTTTGAGATATCTTCATGCCAATGAGGTGACATAAAGTTTTTGTATTCTTAGATTCTTTTTCTTGCTTTTTACCATTCTCGGGGCACAGGTTTTTGACATAGGTTGGTTTTTGATGCAGGTTCCCGGCTTTATGCAGTCTCGAGGGAATTGGTTCAGTGTGCACTCCCTGTATCATACTTTGCACGAGGATTACAGGGAGATCGTAGATGGCTGGGGCTTTCAGGCCTTTTTCTCGATCCTTCCCCGCCGTTGCCCCTGGGGGTATATGAGGGCTTTATTTGAGCGTTGGTTCCACCAGACTCAGTCCCTTTATCTGCTGGACTTTGAGGTGATGATGACTCCTATGGACTGGAGGTTCATCACTAGTATTGAGTTTGAGGGTGAGCCAGTGCCTATTGTGGCTGACATCACTCCTACTGCCTTTCGATCTATGCTGGGAGTCCCTACGACGGCATTCCAGGGTCGGACGGTCCGATCTGGTCCCTTGAGTATAGATGCCCAGGATGGGACTTTACAGGAGCCCCCGCCTGATGATCAGAGGGCTAGAGATCGCATTCTGAGGCTATTATTTTTGTCGATCATCAGGGGTTATTTTGTGGCGGACAACTCATCTACTGTGTACTTCGCCTTGATTAGCGCCACTCGATATGTAGAGCGCCTCAGTGACTATGATTGGGGCTCCTATACGTTTGCCTATTTTCTCCGTGGTATGCGCATGCTTTCGGAGGGTGTGACGGAGGCTTGGCTTGGATTTTGCCCATTTTTGCTGGTGAGTACATCTTCTGTACCTTTTTGATTTTAACATTCATTTTTTTTCAGTCTTGGTCACTGAGGACTTTTGCTATTTGCATGATCAGCTTTGGGCATTTGAGAGGCTTCCTTGCCTATGGCCCGCTTCTGCTCTAGGTCTGGAGACCTATCCTCGGGGACAGAGATGGCATCACTCCACTTTGATGAAGGTCCCTGTTGCTGAGGGATTCACTCATGCCCGTTTGAAGTTGGAGCTTTTGACGGCGGGTTCGATCACCTAGACACTGTATACCTTCGAGTTTTTGACCTTCAAATTCGAGGGAGGCATCCCTACAGGTCGGGAGTTTGTTTTGTCGACCTGCAGAGTC
Source organism: Panax stipuleanatus (assembly GCA_020205555.1). NCBI lineage: Eukaryota > Viridiplantae > Streptophyta > Magnoliopsida > Apiales > Araliaceae > Panax > Panax stipuleanatus. The sequence continues at coordinate 64,411,254 of CM035116.1, forward strand.
CCTTTGTTGACGGTGGGAGGCTGGGAGCTCTATCTTAGAAAGAGTGCCATTAGGAGCGTTACGGAGGAGATCCGCATTCCCATTGCTCCTCCTATTTGGCATCATTGGCCATTGACCGTGCCATTGACAGATATCCCTATGGAGGGCATAGATGGCTTTGCCTTATTAGAGGGCCCGTACAGCCAGGAGGCCTTTAGCAGTTGGTGGAGTCCTCGCACTATTGGAGCTCAGACTCGTGCCACCCAATTTATGGCAGACATGGTGCCAGGATCCGTGATGATGACGAACTGGATAGTTTGCCTTAGAGAGCCTACTCATGCAGACTAGATAGCAGATCACCAGGGAGTTGGAGCAGGCCCGTTTCTTTATTAGGTACCTTGGCCGAGATCCATCAGAGGTATCTTCTTTTAACCCATCCAGCTCTGGAGCAGGTCCCTCTTTCGGTCCATTTAGCAGTAGCTATGCAGGGGAAGATCCTCCCTTATACCGCCCAGACATGCCTGATAGTAGCTGTTTTGTATCCACTGAGGAGATGGAGCAGGTCGATCGCTTTGACACTGATGTCTTCGACTTCCTCTGATAGCTATTGGAGCTATATTTTTGGTCAGCCACTGTTTTGGCTATTTGGCGGTTGTGCCATCATTTTGATAGACCACTGTATTAGTTGGGTGGTGGTGCCCCCATTTCCCTGTATTTTCCTTTCTTCCTTGTATTATCAGACATGGATGATGTCTTGCAGTAGATAGTTTGTTGTAGATATTTATGATCTTCTCTATCTATCGCATCATGTTTATATTTGTCATCATACATATATTATGTCATGTGTATGCATTCAGACAGCTGCGACTTGATTTGACCTTTGGATGGTCTTGTGGTACTGTGCTACAGATGACGTCGTCTGCGGTCAGCCGTATTGAGCATTCACCACCGTCTGAGGTGGACACATCATTGAGGTCGTGGTATGATAGCCTACCCTACCTAGTCAGAGGGACAGTGGACCACATGCTAAGGATTTCATTAGCCCTCGCAGATTTTTGGGTGCCATCTGGATTTGTTGATGGTATTCTACCCTTCTGGATACCTGAGAGACAGGTGTTCCACTTCAGGCGGCATGAGTTGACGTCGACTCTCGAGGAGTACGAGCGATTTACTAGATTGGCTCTGGATTTGCCGTGTGCTCGTACGGCTATTAGTGATATGAAGAGACCGTTTACCCGTATGTCCTGTCTCTATCAGAGTGTGATCAGGGATGAGATTGTATCTGCACACGTGATCTTGATTGATTTTTTGATCGATCGATTTGGCGAGCTCGACAGCTACGATCTCCATGTCAGAGATTTTATTATTTCAGCAAAGGCATGGCATTTGGTCAGAGTAGACATTCTACTGATGTGTATTATGGCATATGTCTATATGCCGCTTCGCTTAGATCATCTAGATGTGGGATTGGTTGTTATGGTTCGGGCCCTTAGACAGGGAAGCACCATTATCCCGATGAAATGGGCTGAGACATTCAGACCCGCCACACATTATAGTACCCATCCAGAGGGGTTTTTTAGGGGCAGCTCGGTCTTGCTGTATATATGGCTGATGTCCCATATAATGACCGATTGGATTATTCAGGCCTCGAGGCTTTTGATTCACTCATGAGACATCCACAGTTTACTCTTTTCAGCCTGCGGAGTGCATTGATGCAGAGTCATGGTTGGCATTTTTGTCGGATATTGAGCATCTGTTCTCGATCTTGCCATGCTCAGGGCTAGCGTGCCCATATATCTTTATCACCCATGCTTCTGGCTTGGATTATTTGCCCCTAGCAGGTTTGAGGGGAGTGACTACCTATCATCCCCTGGCAGTCATGTGTCAGTTTGATCAGCTGCAGAGTCTGCACCATTTTGAGGGGTCTGCTGATCAGAGGACGTCAGCTTCTTCTATGTCGTCCACCGACTTGGTTAGAGTATATGAGTGCTGGACTCATCGAGAGAGGGATGATTTCTCTGATAGCTATCCGGGTCGTTCTCTGAATTATTCTGCATGGTTGGAGGCAAAGACCGCAGTTGCAGCAGCAGAGCCTCATTTATCTCCAATTATGGACTCCGACGAGGAGGAGCCTATGGTGGATCCAGATTCTCCTACCGAGGATGAGCTGTTCACGGGTTTGACATCGGCTCTAGTGAGTGATCCGTCGGTTATTCCTGCAGAGACGGATCCGGCTTTAGCGGACTCACTATTCAGGATGACCTTTGAGCGAGATTCAGCTAGAGCGTAGATGTTAGCTGCCTTGTCTGGCAGAGATTTAGCTTTTAATGAGAGAGATGGACTCAGGGCCGCATTGGATGCTAGATTGATTGAGCGGGAGGAGCTCCAATCTGCCAGAGATGTAGTGGTTGTGGAGCGAGATGAGATCCACTCGGCTAAAGACGCAACATATATTGAGATAGAGGAGACTTTGATTGCTCGAGACGCAGCTTTTGCTGATAGGGATAAGGCTATAGCTTCCCGTGATTTCCACATTGCTGATAGTACTACTCTTCGATCTTACACTCATGGTTTGGTCACCGAGATGAGTGTATACATTGATAACCACAGTGCCACCTTGTAGATGACTGTGGAGGTATTGAGCCGTATGGAGGCTGAGTGGATGGCACTTACAGCTGCTCCCCCATCTTCAGAGAGAGATGCCATGTTGGCATTGATGACCCGCTTGTCCTTGGGTCCGTAAACTAGCTTTATTTTTCCTGCACAGACTAGATCAGCCATTTTTGTCATGTACAGGGTATTATGTATATATTAAACAATGTTATATATCAAAGAAATATAGTTTTGATTCACTTCCTTGATTGCATATGTACTGTCATTGCTGAGTGATTACCACTTCTTTCATGACTCGCAGTTGTTGATGTATCTTGAGCTTCTCCTTGATGGACTGACAGTTGAGATGTCAGGGAGTATCTCAGATGGGCCTGTTGACTAGGGTAGCTTGATAGAGTTTAGGTTTCACCAGTTTTTGGTGTCTTGGGACTGGTCTTTTATTGATTTTCTTGAAGGTCAAACCGCGTCGTAAATGGCTGCCTACGTACTCCCGGGTGTAGGGAGATCAGGTCATTCGTAGTTCAGGCTATTTGCCGGAATGGTTTGATTTTTGGATTTTTGGATTTTTTTGATTTTTGGATTTTTTTTCTTAGTTTGACCGCACCTATAAATGGCTGCCGACGTACTCCTGGGTTGGGGGAGATCAGGTCATTTGTAGTTCCGACTGTTTGTCAAAATGGTTTGATTTTTGAATTTTTTCTTAGTTTGACCGCACTAGAAATGGCTGCTTACGTACTCCCGGGTGTAGGGAGATCAGGTCATTCGTAGTTCTGGCTTTTTAGTGAAAAATCGAACCTGATTTGATTCGTAGGACCCGGATGCGGGTATGCATATGTCTCAGACGTAATATCTTTTAATGGCGTCTGAATTAATGAGTTGGGAAAATTTGTTCCCATCCATTGCTTGTAGTCTGATAGCTCCCCCTGTCAACACCTCCTTGACAATGAAAGGGCCTTCCCAATTTGGGGCTAACTTTCATTTGGCTTCATCCTGATTGGCCAGACTTTCTTTAGCACCAAGTCATTTTCTTTGAATTGTTGGATTCGGACCTTCTTGTTGTAGGATCTGGCGATCCTTTGCTGGTATAACTGTCCATAGAAAATGGCTGTAGCCCTCTTTTCATCTATCAGAGACAGTTGATGATATCGGTCTTGCAACCACTGATCCTCGTCTATCTGAGTGTCGATTATAACTCGCAAGGATTCCATCTCTACCTCTATGGGAAGGACTGCCTCCATGCTATAGACCAACGAATAGGGGGTAGCCCCAGTAGAGGTGCGCATTGATGTCCTGTATGCTAACAGGGTTAGAGGCAGCAGGTCAGGCCATTCCTTGTGATTGGCGGACATTTTCTGCATGCTTTTCTTGATGTTTTTATTGGCCGCTTCGACAGCGCCGTTCATCTTGGGCTGATAGATGACGGAATTGAGATGCTTGATGTGGAACTTATTGCACAATTCTTTCATTATTTGATTGTTCAGGTTCTTGGTGTTGTCTGATACGATCACCTCCGGTTGTCCATATCGACAGACGACATTGTTTCTGATGGAACTAATGATAACCTCTTTTGTAACTTTAGGAAAAGAGGCTGCTTCACCCATTTGGTGAAGTAATCGATTATGGTGAAAATGAATCAATGACCATTGCTGGCTTTTGGTTCCACTGGACCTATCACATCCATTCCCCATATGGAGAAAGGCCATGGTGAACTCATGTTGTGCAGCTCATTCGGAGGAGCGTGGATGGCATTTCCATGTATTTGGCATTGATAACATCTCTTAACGTGATCGTCGTAGTCAGCCTTAAGAGAGATCCAATAATGGCCTGTTTTGATTATCTTCTTGGCTAGCAGATGACCACTCATGTGTGGACCACAGACTCCACCGTGGATTTCATCCATAAGTCATTGGGCTTGCTCTTTGTCGAGGCATCTCAACAGGCCTATTCCAACATAACTTTTGTAAAGTGCATCTCCGCTCAAATAAAACTTCATGGACATTTTGTGAATTCGCTTTTGCTCTGATTGACTTGCCCCAGTGGGTGTGGACCCATCACGGAGATATTCCTTGATGACTTGATACCAAGGCTGCTTGATAGCAGGTATTTCATCTGATACTTCTCCAATGTAATTCCCATATGTCAGGGCTTTCTGAATTGTGAACTTGATGTTGGGCAATCCACTCTTATCGGATATGTGAATTAATGAAGCTAATGTTGCCAATGCATCAGCAAAGTCATTCCGACCCCGAGGAATATGAACGAAGGTTATGTCTTCGAATTCCCGGTATATTTTGAGGACCTGCCGATGATAGGGCAACAAATGCAGTTCTTTGGTGAGATATGCTCCGGTGGTTTGTCTGATGACCAGCTCGGAATCTCTGAAGACGAGTAGGTGTTTGATAGACATGGATTGGGCTAGCTTCAACCCCATTATACAGCCTTCATACTCGGTCGTGTTGTTGGTGTTGCCAAATTAAAGTTTGGTAGCCACAGGATACTACTTTCCTGCACTAGAGATGAGGACTGCCCCAGCTCCGGCACTTTCCATGTTTACCGCTCTGTCAAAATACATTTTCCATGATTGGACTGTATTCTCGGACTGGAGTTGTTGAATTGTCATGATCCCATCATCTGGGAAATATGTCTCCAGGGGCTCGAACCCTCCTGAAGGTGCTTCAGCTAATTGATCTGCAATGCCTTGACCCTTGATTGACTTCTGAGTCACGTAGACAATGTCGAACTGCTGTAGGATCAACTGCCATTTGGATAGTCGTTAATTCAACATTGGTTTGTTGAATATGTATTTGAGTGGATCCATGCGAGATATGAGGTAGGTCGTACGCCCATGCAAATAGTGTTGCAACCTCGTGGCGGCCCATGCTAACGCACAGCATGTCTTTTCGATCAGGGTGTACTTCTGTTCACCACTGCTGAATCTTTTGCTGATGTAGTAGATGGCTCTTTCTTTACTACTATCATCCTTCTGTCCTAACATGCAGCCCATTGCGTTGTTATTAACGGACAGGTACATGAATAAGGGAACTCCATCCCTTGGGGGTACCAAAACAGGTCATACAGCTGCTTCTTGATGGCGAGGAAGGCTTGTTGACACTCCTCATTCCATTTGGTGGAGGAATTCTTCCTTAACAGCTTGAAGATGGGTTCGCAGGTTGCTGTGAGTTGGAAAATGAATCGGCTTATGATGTTGATCCTTCCCAGGAATCCCCGTATCTCCTTCTCTGTACGAGGTATGGGCATTTCAGTAATGGCTTTGATCTTGGCAGGGTCGAGCTCGATGCCTCGATTGCTCACCAAAAATCCTAGCAGCTTGCCTGCTTTGACTCCAAAAGCACATTTGGCGGGATTGAGCTTGAGGTTATACTTACGTAACCTGTTGAACAGCTTACTGAGATGGTCAATGTGATCATCCTCCCTCCGGGATTTGATGATGATGTCGTCCACATAAACTTCAATCTCTTTGTGCATCATGTCATAAAAGAGGGCCATCATAGCTCGCTGATACGTGGCTCCTGCATTGATAAGGCCGAAGGATAGTTGTCTATAGCAGAAGGTTCCCAGGGAGTGATAAAAGCTGTTTTCTCCCAGTCCTCTTCAGTATCCATGATTAGATGATAACCAGCAAAGCTATCCACGAAGGAATATATGCCATACTGCATAGTATTGTCAATCAGGATGTGGATGAAAGGTACCAGGAAATTATCCTTGAGGCAGGCTTTGTTTAAATCCCGATAATCGACGCAGACTCGTACCTTCCCTCCGAGTTTAGGCACGAGAACTATATTTGATAGCCATTCTGGGTATGTTGATACCATGATGATTCCAACTTTGAATTGTTTAATAATTTCTTCTTTAACTTTCAGACTCCATTCAGGTTTCAATCGCCTGAGCTTTTGCTTGACTGGTTTGAATCCATCTTTGATGGGCATTCGATGGATGACAATATCAGTGGATAAGCCAATCATGTCTTCATATGACTATGCAAATACATCCTGGTACTGTTTTAGGAGTTTGATCAGGTCGGCTTTTTGATTGGTTGTGAGGTCTGAACCTATTTGGATTTTATTGGTCCCGATTGGGTATGACAATTATGCGCAAGTATACGCGGTCAACAAGTAATAAAGAGTAAGTACAGATATCGTTCCCACAAAGAAATAACAGATAAAAGGTCGCTAAACCACTAGCACATAATCGTCTCAGTCTTATTTAAACTAGCGGTAAAGAGAATGAATTTAAACTAATTAAACTAGACAAGGAGTTAAACTTAAACTAATTAATCCTAGAGTAAAATCAGATAATGAAGATATGAGATTCCAATTTCTCCTAATGATTCGTCTAAGTCGACATACTTCCAATTAGGTTAAATTAATCGTCAAGTTTGTTAGCCGAGAACACTAAAGTGAGAGAAGGCCATCTTTCGATGCACCTACTCCATACCACGTGCAATCCATAGATGATAGAACGCACGTGAACACCCACATTATCTAAACCCCTATATGTCTATGGTGTTTACAAATAAATAGGGTTTAAGGTCAAGTTCTCTATTGACTACGAGCGGAGCTTCGGTATATGTCTATCCTAAGCACAAATCATATATCCAACGCTATGTGAACATACAATCGCCCACCACTACGATTAGATCTAAACCTACATTTTGTCTTTCAAGTCCACATAGGTTATCACAGTCAGTAATTGGTCATAACTCAATTAAGCAATGAAAGCATAAATCGCAATGGACAATCACATAACAATAAAAAAGAACCAACATGGAAGATAAATTAACATCAACTACTCATTAGGTTCCATCGAAACCTCAAAATAAGTTTAAGTCATAGATAACTCAAATATATTATCCACAAGATTAATATACACCATCCGAATACAAATGATAATAAGAAGAGTAGAGATAGAGAATGCAAATCTGTAATCCTTCTCCAAGTATGGATCTTTGATTATATCACTTTCTTCAATCTTCAAACACTAATTAAACCCTAGAATCTAACTAACTAACACTAACCTAATACTAATCTACTCCTAAGCTAGATTAAACAAGAAATGAAAAGAGAAAATGAAGAACAAGCTAGGGCTTAAGGCCAATGTTTTACTCCCTAGTGGAGATTCTCGACCAAAAGGGACTAAAAACCCTTATATCTATGCCTTCTCCAGTTCGTTTAAGTGAAGTCAAAGTCAGGCATAAAAATAGACTGGTGCGGCCGTGAGCGCCCAAGCCTTCTTTGTGGCGCGGCCGCGCGACACTGGAAATGCTGATTTTGCTAGCTTTTACTGCTGGAATGCTAGCGTCACGTAGTCTTTAGTTGCTTACTCCTGCACCTCTAGCAATCTTGCATCTTTTTGACCTTTTTGCATCACCACATTCCCATTTGGCTGTTCGACTTCTTTCCATTGCCATACCATCATTCCATTCTAGTTCCTTTTGGCAACACTTCATCCTTTTAAGCTCAATAAGCGCCAAGAGAGTTCCTAAACCTAAAAATCACAAAATAAAGGAAAAACACATGAAAAGCACAAGACTACTTGAGTTGAAGCAACAAAATGAGTTGGTTAATATCCGAATGAGTGGTCATAAAAACCACTAATCAGATTTCTTTGATGTTTTTGGAGGTTCCTATGTTGATGGTGATGGTTTGTTCAAGGTTTGGTTTGGGTTTGTCTTTGACCCATTCTTTGATCTCCTCGGGCACCTCATAGTCATCTTCCTCTTCTTGATCAATATTCATCAAGTCGAAGTTCAGTTCTACATTAAAGTCATAGTCATTTTGACAGGTTGGAATCTCATCAGCAGAGACACACACCTCCAATGCTTTGGTCCTGAAAACAAAAATGCTTTCATTAATATATACAACTGCTTAAACATACAGAGAATTTGTAAAGCATGACAAAAGTTACTGCTATAGCTATGCAAGCAAAAGTAAGCAGTAAATAAAAGCATGATTAAGGGCAGATTGACTCTCTACCCCTTTACCTTTTTTGACCGAGGTAAGGGACACTGCTCCAGTTGTCCAAGGTCAGTTCCTCATGATCCGGGGGATCAGGGATTTATGATTATCCGTCTTATCTTGGATGATGATTGAGACATCCTTCATAATAGGGCCAGGGATTTGCTTTGAACTGTTCCCTTTTCCCTTCTTAATGCGAGGAATTTAAACTTGATCCTCGTCGTCGCTGTCTGGGAGTTTGTCATTCATGCCCTCGTAGTTGATAATGACCCTCATGTTAGCGAATGGGTCTCGTCCTTCATACAGGATCTTTTCTTTTCCCTTTTCGCTGTCTGCCTTAGGCTTGAGGGCTTTTCTTTCCTGGACAGGTATGATTGGAGGGAATATCATGGCTGATAACACAGCCGGGATTTTCCTCAAAGGTTTCACCCATCAGGCATTTATGAGGTTTGGCAGCAGAATTGTGGAGGCATGAGCCTTGGGATGTTTATGTGGGTTCTGGTAGCTTGACCCGGATGAATATCCCAATCCTGCTCTCCCAGTCTGACTTGGGATTTGGACTGGCATCTTAATACCTTGATTATCCTTTCCCAACCCTTCTCCAGGGTGGAAGCCAGAAGATACCATTTCTTGCCCTACTGTCATTACTTCGATGGAGACTTTAGGCTTTAGGGCTGGTGCCCCGATAGGTAGATACTGAGTATCGCTCACCTCTAGATCTTAAAAACTGGCAGGTTCAATCCCTGCATCCAAGCTAATCACTGGCATATCCCCATGTATGTAGGTAGGGTATTCTAGTTTGACATTCACTGTGATGAGGCTGCCATTGATAATGTACTTGAGTTGTTGATGGAGGGTGAATGGCACTGCCTCTTCCATGTGGATCCAGGGTTGCCCAGTAATAAGTTGTATCCGATGGCGATATTGAGCACCTGGAAAGATACGTAGAAAGTGTGTGGGCCAATCTCTAGAGGTAGCTCTATTTCCCCCATAGCCTGTCGGCGAGATCTATCGAAGGACCGGATGACCATATAACTGGTTTTGATCCAGTTCGGATTGATCTTCATCCTTTCTAAAGTATCGTATGGACAAATATTGAGGGATGATCCTCCATCGATGAGCACACCTCCGATCACATATCCGAAGGACATTACAACTATATGTAGGGACTTGTGGTGGCTCGTTCCCTCTACCGGGATATCATCGTCAGTGAAAGTTATCACATTGCTGTTAAAAATGTGCTCTGTCACGTGACAAAATTTCTCGGTGTCCACTATATGTGGCAAATGAGCTTCTTCTAGTACTTTCACTAGAATGTTGGGATGATCCTCTGAGGATAGGACCAAGTCGAGGATGGACATTTGTTTGGGTGCGTCCTCCAAGCTTTGCACTATTTTGATTTCATTGTGTCCCATTTTGTTGAGGAACTCTTTGATTTTCTCTTCAGCCACCTTCTCTTTTGCTTTGATAACCGGTTTGATTACCCGCTGAGGTAGGTATAAGGGATTATCCTTTCGGCACAACGGTAACATTGTTTGAAGTGGAGCCTTCATTATCCCCATAGTTCCATGGGACACACTTCAGACTGATGATTGGATACTGAGGTCTGAAGGGCAAGATTAGAGGCTAAGGTGCAGCCACCTTCATAGGATCTGGTAGTTCTTGAACCCCTTTCCCGGTTAGTACTAAGAGTTTGAGAGTCGACTCCCCATCGCAGGATATAACAACCACTGTGTTCTGGTTCCATATAGTGGGGATCCAGAGAGTGTCATTTTCTGGGAGATCGAGGATTTGATTTCCCCTTATCAGGTTCCTATTTTCAATCATGTCTTGAATTAAGTTACGAAGTGCCCAGCAATCTTCAGTATCATAGCCGGGTGAATTTGAATGGTACTGACATATTTGGTCAGGTTTGAATTTTCTGGCTCGAGGGTTCAATGGAGGTAACAAGTCTGCAACCATTCCTTCGTTGATTAGCATTTGAAGGATTTCTTCCATTGATTAATTTAGGTTGGTGAAGTTCCTTTGGAATAGGAATTTCCCATCTGCTCGGAGATTCTCTTCTTCGGCCACCCTGCTGTCCCAAAGATCATTCTCATTAGACTGGTATTGACTTCTCGGGGAAGTGATCTCTGGTGTGGGAGGACGATCGACAATGGACTGGTTGATTTGTTTCACCATATTCCTGGTGAGCTGATGCTGGTAAACAACCAGTTCTGCTAACTGCTCGATCTGCTCCTTGATAGACTTGATCTCCTGCTCTATCAGGAACTACCTTTCAAAAATTTCCCAACTACCTGGGCTGGTGTTGTTGGATTGAATTGATTCTCCCACATAACGGAGGTAATTGGATCCTTCTCTATTTCTGGCGTTGATCATGTTGACATTCTCCTCTTTATGCTGTGGCAGAGGATTGTCCTGCACATGGGGTTGCTCAGGCTTTGTGACCATAATCTCTTCGCTGTCAATCAAGTCTTGTATTTTGTGCTTGAGAGACCAACTGTCTTGGGTGTCATGGCCTAGAGATCCAGAGTGATAAGCACACTTCTTGCTTGGGTAGAAATTCTGACCATTAGTGTTGGTTGGTGGAAGGAGTTGGACAATCTTCTTCTGGGCTGTCAGAAGTTTGAATACATTCCCAAGTGAATCCCCCAGAGGGGTGAAGGTTCTTCGATGCCTAACCTCCATATTTTTATGGAGTGGAGGGTTTGAAGGATGTGCTGGATTTTGAAAAGGGGTATAATTCCTCCTTTAAATGGGCATACTGTTTGACTCGCCCCTTGGATTTTGTCCTTGTAAGACTAAGGACACTTCCTCGTCTTTCTTTTTGTGCACCCTCCGGGGATTACTTCCGTAATTTTTGGACTGGATATGCTCAGCGACAGCTTCGAGGGCGATTAGATCTTTTATCTTCCCCGATTTGAGCCCCAATTCGGCCATTTTGCCATGTTTGATTATTTTAGAGAATGGTTTTCCTATGCCTGCTAGGACCCTCTCATAATAAAACGCTTCTTGGATGTCGATGAAGGTCATGACTATTTTAGATTTAGTTATGGCTGGGGTGACATGTGCTGCGACCCGTCTCCTTCGCTGGGCATATTCTCTAAATGATTCAGTGTTATTCTTCCTAATCTTGGTAATTTGGTATCTGTCTGGAGCCAGCTGCGATTGGAAGCTGTATTGACCGAGGAAAGCGTGGGCCAGTTCTTCCCAACTATGGATTTTGGAGTTGTCCAGACGGGCATACCATGCTCTCGCAGCTCCGGTTAGACTTTTCTAAAATAGCTGCATTCAAAGCTTCTCGTCCTCTGCATAGGATCTGAGTTCTCCAATGAATACTTTTAAGTGTGTGTAAGAATCTCCCATTCCATTATACTTCTCGAAGTCAGTAGTCTTAAATTTTTCGGGATAACAAGCCCCGGGGAATATACAGAGGTCGGAGTAATTGACACTACCGAATGCCCCAATCCCTTTGATTGATCGGAGAGCTTCCTCCATTTGTTGTACTTTCTTCATAATGTCACCATCTTCCTATTCTTTGACGAGGGGGGTGACTTCAGTGGTTTTGTTGGTCGTGTCCGGGTTTTGTGGTCCAGGAATCTAAGTTTCAGCCTTTTCAGTCTCTTGACCGCCAGCACTAACACCAGATGCTCCTGGTTCTATGTGAGCTTGAGATTGTTTCCCTCTAAGGGCCTTGCTTTGTTCTCGTAGAAAACCGGCTAACACGGCTATCTGATTTTTCAGTCCTTCAAACTCTTCCCGAGATACCGGGGCGGATTCTGCCTGAGCACTAGAAGCCATATCCGTGGATGGACTGGGTACTTTAGATTTAGACCTAGTGATAGGACCAATTTTTACCTACAACAAAACGTACGCGTGTAAATTTCCTGATGTAGGTAAGGACAGGATGCATGATGTGTTTTTTAGATTTGATCCTGCAAAACCGAGGTTAGTTGTTTTGATGACAGGATGACATGGTATTTTGACAGGGAAAGTAAATCTTTCATTATGATATTTACATGGTGCTCCTCGATAATTTGAGACTTAACATGGAATTGAAAGAGGAAGGCATAAAGAAGCTTCCCTTCGGATTTGGTTAATCAGAGGCTGACATATCTTAGGTTACTCTCGTGGCTTTGTATTCGACATGAATGTTCCCAGATCATCGCAATCTACTAGAGGGGAAATTAATCCGATCGTTCAATTGGAGTGAATCTGGGTGGTGCATTTTTATGAGCCCCGGAGACTTAGCCATCCCCAGAGACATTACTTATCACCGACTAGGTTTTCCTCCTTATGAGAGGAACACATCTCATACATTCATATACATCGTGCCTTACCATTTTGCATATGATGACATGGGTACGAAGCACTAAATATAGGTGCGAAGCACTAAAAAGCAGGAAAGCATTCATTCACATTCATTCAATGTAAAGATGCAGCATTCACTCATTCATTGACTGTGGAGACGCAAAATTTCACGCATTCAATAGTTTTGAAAAAAAAATGTTTGAAAAGATTTGAAAGCGGCCTAATCCCTCTACTGTCCCCAGTAGAGTCGCCACCTGTCGACGTTGGTTTAAAAAATCCGCGGGTCGGGTCACAACCCGGATCTTTTAATCTCTTTTCCTAAGTTCTTTCTACCCTCACTCTTTGTATTTAGGAAAAAGATTTTGAAGGGTTTTTTAGGAGAAAGGCCAGCATGTATCATGTTTACGATTTGAACGTTTTACAGAGTCGCCAGTTGGTAGATTTGAAATGGTTGTACCAACTCAACCGAGTTTTGTTTGAAAGAGGCCCAATTACTGGACACTGTCAAAACTTGATCTTTGAAAACAAAGTTTTGAGCTCGTGGCTTGGTTAGGTGTGGGGAAGGTGTTAGGCACCCCACGACTCCCGTGTAAACACGGTACCGCATCTTTTCAATATTTCTCTTTAAAACTGGAATGCGTGAGTGAATGCTGTTTGAAAATTGGGCCTATTGATTTGATTGATTGAAAGTAGTGCTTTGCTTCGTTGAACCTATATACGAAGGATTTGATTTGATTTGAAAATCAGTCTTTGATTTGATTTGCAAAAGTATTTAATTTGATTTTCTTGAAACACTTTTCTTTTGATTGATTTGAAAATGATGTTTTGAAAGCTGGGTTATCAAACCCTTACGCTGCCTAGGAATTGAAGCCTGTTGATACCTCCAATTTTATCTTTATTGCCTTAAGGCTGCATGTGAATGGTGATTTGTCGGGCTGCGAAGCATCCTTGACCATAGAATATACAAGTGTCGGTCTCCTCATGGGTATGAAAACCATCGGAGGGACGCTGACACGACAATCGATATTTTTCATTATCTGGAGACCTTAAATTCGGATAATCGTTTTAAGGTCTATTTACATGTACATTTCTACAGAAAAACTGGCAGGGTACATTTGAAAATCGGAGTTTGTCCATCGTGGGAATCAGATTCCGATCGTTTTGATCGTGAATCCCACGATTCCTAGGCTCACATATAAATAGCCAAAACCTGCACAGTTCAAATTTGTACAAAAACAGATAAATATCCCAAAATTGCCAGAACCGAGGATTCATTTAGTAAATCCTGGTCCGCACGACCAAAGCGTCTCGTTCCCACTAGATAGCGAGCTAAGGGACGCGAGGTTGCTTTTGAAGCTGAAACTAGAAAGAAAGCTAGATTTAAGGAAATCTCAGCCATTCTAGCTTCCCGGTTCAGTCTGAAGGTTTTGAACCGTTTGAAAACTAGAATTGTCTAGATTTAAATAAATCTAGTCCGCTTGCAGATATATTAGTGTCAATTCATATAAGATGAATATTTACAGCAACAGTTGAATGGAAAGCGAGTAAAGCAATATATATATACAAATATGTATAAAAGCTATAAAGAGCGATGGGTTTTCACGCCGGTGCCCGGACTGGAATTGAAAAATATATATATATATATATATATATATATGTATATATATATTGACAGAAACGTAGTCAACCAATACTGGGAAGAGGACCAGTGATGGTGAAGGCTGCTTATATATGCATAAATATATATAAAAGCAGTAAAAAGACAACATAATGATCCAGGTCGAACTGGAATGTAAATGTATAGAAAAGTAGTCAACCAGTGACTGGGGAGATCACCCAGTATGGCGAAGTATGCAAAAAAAAAGTATAAAGGCCATGAAATAGTCCAGGCCAGACTGGAATGTAAATTGTAAAAAAGTAGTCAGTCAGTGACTGGGGAGATCACCCAGTATGGAGAAGTGTGCAAAAACAGTATAAAGGGCGATGGGTTTTCACGCCGGTGGCCGGACTGAATTGAAATATATATATATATATATATATATATATATTGACAAAAATGTAGTTAACCAAGACTGATACGAGGACTAGTGATGGTGAAAATCGCTCATATATGCGTATATATATATAAAAGCGGTAAACTACCTCGGATTTGACATCCGGGTTTGACAGAATTGAAATGTTAGTATATATACAGTTAAATATATATAAAAAGGGCCAAACCCTGACTTGGAAGTTAACCCAGTCCGACGAAGTTGCCAGAACGTGTGTGCTAGTGCATTGAAGCTGCTGGAGCTGACAGATCGTTGAGTTTTAGAAATGCCAAAAAATCAGTTTATGTACAAAAATGTACCAAATTTTGATGAAAACGGCCACGGAACTAGGTTCCGGGCATTTTTAGAAAACGAAACTTAACGTGCAAGTGTATAAAAGTACGAAGAATTAATATTCACTTTCTGATCGTGAAAATACTTACAATAGACTACTACACGAGCTTTTTGCCAAATCGTAGGCTATATGCGTCCAAATCTACCGGTTATTTTCTAATATGTGGTAGTATATGGGTATATCTACGTGTTAGAGTGAAAATATTTGGGTTTGGAAGAGGTGTAAAAGTCGAAAAATTGAAATGCCAGAGCTTCGCTGTGTTTCTAGATTCTTGAAAATGAGGGTGGGTGGCCTCATATTTTTAAACCAGGGAGCCTCCACTCTACCTTCTGCTGCCATAGGCAGAGGTGCGGCTCCCCTGGCGGTGTTCGCAGTGCCGGGTTCTGTCATCTCAAAGTACGTGCACTCTAGATAACGCACAGTCGAAGTTAAAACTTTCTAACTTTTGATCGGAGCGTCCGTTTGAGGCGTACGATACCTTTTCGGAAAGCCCTCATCGAGAGTGTCGTAATGACATGGGATAAGACATTTTTCGGATCCTAGAAGATGGGTTCATAACCAGGCCTTCGATTCCCCGTAGTTTGTCTGTTGAGCTGTCCTGCGTCGTTTGCACTCGGGATCGTTGTTATGGTTCATTCTAACTTCGATGGCATCAATTCGGCTTGAGTTTGACCGAATTGATTGAGAGTTGATAAAATGACCATTTTGCCCCTCCCGGGGTGGTCGTTGGTGGATCTGGCTTCCCAGGGTCATCTCTGGGGCTGAACTGCACTTCCCGGACTTACGTCGGGGCTGATCTGTACTTCCCGGGCTGAGACCGGGGATGACTTGACACGTCTAAGGTTGATGTCAAGGTTGAACTGTACCTCCCAGGTTGATGCCGGATTTGACTTGATGACCCGATATTGAGATCAGGATTGATCGGTACCTCTCGGATTGTCGCCGAGGCTAATTTAAAAGCCCGATATTGAGATCGGGGTTTGACTTGATGGCCTGATCATAGATCAGGGTTGATTTGATAGCCCGATATTGAGATCAGAGTTGATCTGACGGTCCGATTGACGATCGGAGCTGGATTGACAGTCCGATTGGAGATTGGAGCTGGATTGATGGTCTGATTGGAGATTGGAGCTGGATAGACGGTTCGATTGGAGATCGAAGCTGGATGGACGGTCCAATTGGAGATCGGAGCTAGATAGACGATCCGATAGAGATCGGAACTGGATAGACGGTCCGATTAGAGATCAGAGCTGGATGGACGGTCCGATTGGAGATCGGAGCTGGATAGACGGTCCGATTAGAGATCGGAGCTTGATGGACCGTCTTATTGGAGATCGGAGCTGGATTGACAATTCGATTGGAGATCGGAGCTGGATTGACAGTCCAATTGGAGATCGGAGCTGGATTGACTGTCCGATTGGAGATCGAAGCTAGATTGATGGTTCGATTGGAGATCGGAACTGTATTGACGGTCCGATTGGAGATCGGAGCTGGATGGACTGTTCGATTGGAGATCGGAGCTAGATTGACTGTTCGATTAGAGATCGGAGCTGGATGGACTATTCGATTGGAGATCGGAGCTAGATTGACTGTTCGATTAGAGATCGGAGCTAGATTGATGGTCCGATTGGAGATCGGAGCTGGATTGACGGTCCAATTGGAGATCGGAGCTGGATAAACGGTGTGATTGGAGATCAGAGCTCTATGGACTGTCCGATTGGAGATCAGAGCTGGATAGACGGTCCGATTGGAGATCAGAGCTGGATTGAAGGTCCGATTGGAGATCGGAGCTGGATTGACGGTCCGATTGGAGATTGGAGCTGGATTGACGGTCCGATTGGAGATCGGAGCTATATAGATAGTCCGATTGGTGATCGAATTTGACTGGAGTACCGACATTGGTGATCAGATTTGACTGGAGTACCGACATTGGTGATCAGATTTGACTGGAGTACCGACATTGGTAATCAAATTTGACTAGAGCACCAATATTAGTGATCGGATTTAGGTTTACCGGCATTGGTGGCCGAATTTAGGTTTACTGGCATTGGTGACTGAATTTGGATTGGAAGTCTGGTATTGGTACCGGGATTGGCTTGATTGACGGTTTTGTCCTCCCACAGTGTTCGTATTGGGGTAAGGAAAATTTCGAGTGTCTACAGGGGGATCAACCCTTCGTACCATGTATTGTGCACAAACATTTAACTCTTTCACGTAGTAACCTCCCCTAATAAATAGGGTTGTTCATCTCAGTATTTGATACAAGTCCGCACCAAAGAAAGTTTGGTTTGGATAGCTAAAAGAAAATTTGGAGTTTTCAACTATCATCAACTAAGGAGTAGTTTAATCGACTCACAAAATTTAATAGTTCGATAATATAAGAATTATGAACCAAATATAAGTCATAACAATAGACTTCACAATAACTAGGCATGCTTTAAAAATAACTTAAAGCATTTGAAAGATTAAGTAGATCTTGCTTGAACAAATAAGTCAAGATCACATTACTTCAATAATAAGTTCAATACTTGTTCGTTATGAATATCAGAATACAACATAACTTGTACAATAATTAACAAGTTAAGTATCGAAAACGAATTTGCATAATATAAAGAGTAAGGATTCGATAACTTGCATAAACGTAAAAGAAAGGTTTAGGAAACTTGCTCAATATGAATAACAAGTTTAGGGTTTAGAAAACTTGCCTCAAGCGCAGGCTACACTTTACAATTACAAATCACTCCCACAATTATTCTACATGTTACATTATGTTTATAACATCAATTAGTACATCACCAAGACGTTTAAACCGTTGAACTACTTACTCAAGTTCAACCCACAACATGGTTTACAACATAAGTTGCTAACTAAACACATACGTGAGTCTACACTCACAACATACACATCACAAGCTTATAACGCTTTAAACTCCCATGTCGTACCTTATGAAAGTAATATCCAAGTACACACGTAATATATTAATATAAGACTTCAAATTATCTTAAACATATCAAAAATATGTTATCTCATTGTCTAATACACTTAACACATCATCACATTAAGTTATCTAAACAAACACTGCACAAAAACTACTCGAAACTCAAATGGACTTCCCGGATAGCAGGTAGCCCGCTAGGGCGGGTGATCCTAGGCTTAAAGCCCCGCTGGGGTGGGTCCCCCCTCTGGTGGGTCCCCCAGTTCGCGATCGTGTAGAGAAATAAGCCAATTTGGCTTATTTCTTCTCACCAAAGTTCGATTTTTATCAACATAATGTATATAAAAATTTATGAAAACAAAATCTTAAAGTTTAACATGATTATAACATTCATAAACACTATAACACATAATCAAAACACAATTTTCACAATTTTTGAAGAAAACAACATTCTCAAGTGTTCTTGACGAAAATGGATACCGTGAGTTCGTTTTTAAACCAATTCATGTAATTCCAATTGTATTAACTCTATTCCTTAACATATTATCATAATTCATGATCAATTTAAACAACAATTAACAATCACACACCAATTTTGATAATTTAGAAGACTATTTTCAAAATAAGTTCACAGTAAATTACTATGGACATGATTTCTTCATGTTTATTGTATTTACGTGAATTGAATCACTTAGACAACTATAAGAATCATATATAAGTATACATATATATATATATACATCATATATATATATCATAATTAAGAAATTTTCATAAAAATAGTTTTACAGAGAACTATCAATACGAAGAACATAAACACAAAATTTCTAAAACTACAAGTTAGGATTATACCCTTGTTTGATTAGGAGAAGAGGATGAAGATGGTTGTTTGATTCTCTCAAAGCTTCCTTCTCTTTCCTCTTCTTCTTCTCTCTAACTTCTCTCTGTATTTTTCTCTTCTTATTTTGACACTGATAAAACTCTAACTTTGTTTTCTTCTAACGTATAATATAAAATATACATATACATACATATATAATTGACAATCATATAATAAATATATTAATTGACAATTAAATCCCATACTAATTACATCAGTTATAATTTTTGAAAATCAAAAGCCATAAGGCTTTGTTTGGCAAAAACAGTTTATTTTTAAAAATAGATTATTAGTAGCTAAGGCCCTGTTTGGTAAAACGAGATTAAATCCCATACTAATTACATCAGTTATAATTTTTGAAAATCAAAAGCCATAAGGCTTTGTTTGGCAAAAACAGTTTATTTTTAAAAATAGATTATTAGTAGCTAAGGCCTTTGTAAGTCTCGAGTGTGTGAGCAGTTTCGGCTTTCTGGGAATCACTAGATGATAGGGTATGTGTTTATGTTAAGCAAAGAAAGGGGTATGTACGGAAGAACACAGATTAATTAAAACTTTAATTTTAACTATGAGTAGATTGTTTAGATCTAGTTCGTCGGTTAGTAATAGATCTTCTCTTCCTTCTGTTCCTAATATAATTAACCAAGAAGAACAAAGTTATGAAAATATTAACCAAACTCTTAATAACTAGAATATACCTAGTGTATCTCCTAAATAAATTTATCAGTCAACCTTCATCGATAATTTCAAAACTGATTACAATGTTAAAACTGTTGAACGTGTGTATGCTATTAATAAAGAATATGAAAATTGTAGTCTTCTTTCTCCCGATGTCATTAATAAACATCGTAAAAAGGGTTATAATTTTATTCATATTGGTTTGGTACAAGTTGCAGTTAAACCATTAACTATTAAAGGAATAAACTCAACCGTCTTTTTATGCTTAAGAGATGCTCGTTATCTTAATTATGCTCCTAGTATTGTTGGAATCATGGAATCTAGTTTACATGATGGTCCTATTCATTTTAATTGCTTTCCTGATCTTCCTTTAAGTCTGTCTGATATTAATTTACTTAAGGCTTTAACTTTGAATATTAAAACTGCTGGAGAGATAACTCAAATGATTGAGGGATCTCAACCCTTAGCTTTAATCTTTAGAATTTATTATAAAGTTATGAAAACCAATTTAAATATTCATGCTCTTAATAAAAGTCCTAAAGATCATACTGTTTTAATACAGAGTAGCACTAGTAACGCCAATATTCAAACACCTAAAACTATTCTTTGGAAAGATGTCACGTTACCTAGCCAATGGATTCTTCCCCAGGAAGTTCCACAAAAACCAGTTAATAATAATTTGTTAAATTTAGAAAATATTAAGCAATTTTCTGATGGTACTGTTCGAATTAGTTTTGAACGTACTAGAAGACCTTTTATTATTGAAGAATTTACCAGTTCCTCAGTCCCTTCTACCTCTAGAAGAGACACTGAAGTCTTAAGTGACTTTTCTATTCCTGATGTTAAACTGAAAGGCGTGTTGAATCAGGGTCAGACAAGTCATCCTTGTTATACTCCTGCCTTTCAGACTGATGGAGAACATGAAGATGTTTCTCCTACTGTGTCGGTCGGACCTTCTCCCTCTGACTTTGATGCCCCAATTAATCACCAATTAAGAGTCCTTACTAAAGTCTCTAAATTGGATTGGGATAGCCTTGTTAATGATTTTAATTCTAAAACTAATCAAGCTAAACGACATGCTTTTCGTAATATGCATGATAAAATTGATAGAGATAAAATTGTTCATAATTGGAAAAAATTTGTTAAACTTACTAGAGAGAACCTTACATTTTATGATTGGTATGATAGAAATCATTGTAAAGTTCTTACTAAATCTCAATGGATAAAAGAAGATAAGTCCAAAACTTTAGCTTCTCATCCTCCCCTTGAAACTGTTCTTTTACAAGTCAAAAATAACTCCGTTGTTGCTAGTCCTTTTAAAGTAGCTGATGGTAAAACTGATGATAAAAAGATTATTGAACAAAATAATTTTACTAATCAGTATTTAGCCACCATAGGAAAACAACTTGATAAAATTGAAGAAAAGTTTGATAATACTCTTATTAAAACCCCTGATAAGAAACTTGATCAGCCTTTGTTAACTCTTCCTGATAATAGAGATGGCAAGGGATTGCCTAGTAAAGATTCTGATTTAGTTAAAAGTATTGATAAACTTATTAAAAAGATTGGTTCGAGCTCTGGCGAAGCTAGTGGAACCGTGGCCATCATTGATCAGATTCAAGAATCTGGCAATGATTACAATAGTGACTCAGATGAGGTATCTGAGGTCGCTTCTGTTCCCGACCTTACTGAACAATTGAAAAAGTTAACTTTTAATAACGCTAGTATTACAAAAAATTGGTATACTAGACCCACTCCCCCTGATCTTCAGTTCGAGGAAAAGAATCTTGACAATCAATTTTCGGTTTCCTCCAATAAAATTTATGAATGGAATATTGATGGCTTCAGTGAACATCAAATTCTTACTAAAATGAACCACATGTCTATGGTTGCTAATAGTTACATCACTGCTTTTACTAATCTTACTCAACCTGAAATTGTTGAAATTTTAACTAATGGTTTTTCGGGAGTTCTTCGCTCTTGGTGGGAAAAACACCTTGATGAAGATGCTAGGAACTCTATTATTCATGCTTATCAACTTGATGATAATGGTCAACCTATCTTCCGTGAAGATATTGGTTTTGGTGTTCCTGATGGTATTAATACCCTAATTTTCACTATAATAAAACATTTTATTGGTACTCCTAGTAATATTACTGAACGTATCCATGATCAACTTAGTAATCTTACTTGTCCCACTTTAAGTGATTTTAGATGGTATAAAGATGTTTTTATTTCGCGTGTCATGCTTCGTAATGATAGTAACAAGCCTTTTTGGAAGGAAAAATTTGTTAATGGTCTTCCGTCTTTATTTGCTCATAAAGTCCGTGAAGAACTTAGTAAAACATTAGGCTATATTGATTATGATAACCTCACTTACGGTGACATTGTTAGTTATATTCAAAAAATTGGACTAAAAATGTGTATTGATTTCAAAATCGCTAAACAAGCTGCCAAAGATAAAAAGAAAGCTAAATATGAGCTTGACACTTTTTGTGAACAATATGGTCTGCCTCCTATTGCCCCTTCGCGTAGAAAGCATAGGAAAAAGCACTTAGAAATTCATAAAAAACGCAAGCACCATAAAAAGCGCTCTAGTCAGACTAATAAAGAAAGTTATTATGAAAAACCCAGGTCTAGAAAGAAAACTGGAAATAAAAAATCCACTTCTAAATCTAGTGATAAGAGTAAAATTACTTGTTATAATTGTGGTAAAAAGGGACATTATAAGAATGAATGTAAATTAAAACAAAAATTAAACCAGTTAAATATTTCTGTTGAAGACTCTGAAAAGATTTTTGATTTACTTAGATCTCAGTCTGATGAAGATAATGATATTTCTGATATTCCTTATTCTTCGGCTAATGATCAAAATAGTCAGACTCCTAGTGAAGATAATGAAGTTACTTTGTGTACTGATAATTGTAGGTCTGATTGCTGTAAAACTATTAATGTTCTTACTAAAGAGGAGCAAGAAAGCTCTTTGTTAATTGAATTAATTAGTAAGCTTACTGATGAAGATTTAAAATTGCAATACATGAAACAGTTAAAGGAATTGTTTTCTAAAAACATTTCTGGAAAGGGTAAAGTAATAAAAGCTAAAGAGAAGCCGCTTATAAGCCTTAATAAAACCCTTGAAAGATTTAAAGTGGCTGAGAGAGAGATTACTCTCCCAGAACTAAATCAAGAGGTCAACAAGCTTAAGAAAGAGATTTCTAGTCTCAAGACTGAAATCTCCAACTTAAGAAGTGATATGACTGCGTTAGTTAACAAAGACTCTGAACTTCATATTTCTGATTCTTCAGAAAATGAAGACTTACCTGAAACTTCAGGAGTCAATGATGAAGAGTCTCCTTTGTTTATTCAAGGTAATTCGTTAAAAAGGATAAAAGATATTACCATTCAAAAGTGGTATATTTTGATACGATTAATGGTTGATGGCACTTTTGCTATTCAACTTCCTGCTCTTGTTGATACTGGTGCAGATCTTAATTGCATCCAGGAAGGGTTAATCCCTACCAAATTTTATGTTAAAACCAGTGAACGTTTAAACTCTGCTAATGGAAGCAGCATGGAAATTAAATATAAGCTCCCTAAGGTTCATATTTGTCAAAACGATATATGTTTTAAAACTTCTTTTGTGTTAATTCTTAATTTAACTGATAAAATTATTCTGGGATTACCATTTATTTATTTGTTATACCCTTTCACCACCAGTAATAATGGGTTAACTACTGAGCACCTTGGGCACAAAGTTATCTTTGAGTTTTTAACTCAGCCCAAAGAAAGAGACTTAAGATTTATTCAAGATGAGTCTATTTCTAAGTCACTTAACTTGTTAAAATGTAAAACTTCTCATTTAAAGTTTTTAAAACATGAAATTAAGTATAAACAGGTTGAAGGCCTTCTTTTAAGTGAAAAGATACAAGATAAAATTGAAGAACTTCGTTTATTCATGGTTAAAAATTTGTGTGCCGATTCTCCTAATGCTTTTTGGCATCGTAGGAAACATGTTGTTAAACTTCCTTACGCTAAAGAATTTAAAGAACATCTTATTCCTACTAAAGCTAGACCTATTCAAATGAGTCACCAACAAATGGAACTTTGTAAGCAAGAAATTAACGATTTACTTGCCAAAGGTTTAATAAAACATAGTAAATCTCCTTGGTCTTGCCCTGCCTTTTATGTTAATAATGAAGAAGAAAAGGAGAGAGGTGTCCCTCGTCTAGTCATCAATTATAAGCCTCTTAATAAGGTCTTAGAATGGATCAGGTATCCCCTTCCCAATAAAGAGGACCTTCTTAGTCGTCTTAGTAATGCTACCATTTTTAGTAAATTCGACCTTAAGTCTGGTTTCTGGCAAGTCAGTATCCATCCTAGTGATAGGTACAAAACCGCCTTCACAACCCCTTTTGGTCATTATGAATGGGTTGTTCAAGCATTTGGCTTGAAAAACGCTCCTAGTGAATTCCAAAATATTCTCAATGAAATTTTAAATCCCTTTAGTCATTTCATTATTGTCTATATTGATGATATCCTTGTTTTTTCTAAATCTATTGACGAACATTTCAAACATTTGAATTCGTTCTTCAAAGCTATCAAAGTCAATGGTTTGGTTCTGTCACCAACCAAATGTTCTCTTTTCCAAGTTAAAGTTAAATTTCTTGGCCATGATATTCATCGGGGTTTGGTTCGTCCTATTCAAAGAGTTATTCAATTCGCTGATAGATTTCCTGATAAAATCCTTGATAGAACTCAACTTCAAAGGTTCCTAGGATCTCTTAATTATGTTGGCAAATTCTATAAAAATTTACGGAAAATCTGTAAACCTTTGTTTCTTCGTTTACAGAAGAATCCTCCTCCCTGGACTGATGAACATTCTGCCATCGTTCAGCAAGTTAAAAAATATGTTAAGGTTCTTCCCTGCCTTGGCATCTCTAATGAATCAGCCTTCAAAATAGTTGAAACTGACGCCTCCGAAATTGGCTTCGGCGGCATTCTGAAGCAGAAATTAACTCCTGCTTCTTCTGAACAAATTGTTCGATTCCACTCTGGCGCGTGGAATCAGGCACAATTAAACTACAGCACTATTAAAAAAGAAATTTTAGCTTTAGTTTTCTGTGTCAGTAAATTTCAAAATGATTTATTAAATCAAAAATTTTTGGTTCGTATTGATTGTAAGTCTGCTAAATATATTTTAGAAAAAGATGTTAAAAACATCGCTGCTAAACATATTTTTGCCAGATGGCAATCTATTTTAAGTATTTTCGATTTTGACATTGAATATATTAAAGGTAGTGATAATTCCGTTCCTGATTTTCTAACTCGGGAATTTATTAATTCAGGTACCCCTCAGGTTCAAAATGAGTGTGAGAGGGAAAGATAAAAATGTTAGGCCCTTGGGTCCTCCAAGCCCAAGCCCACCTAGTCAGAAGCCCGTGGGAGCTATAATCCCTCATCCTGCTACTCCCCTTACTGTAGTTAATAGGTTCACTCCTTTGGTTTCTAGCTCGAAACCCTATAGTTCAGCTCTGGTTCAACCCCCTTTAATGGTTGATCCTTACGCTTCCTCCAGTAATCCTCCTGCTGGTCAGCGTGTTCATACTGAATACGTCCCTGTTTTCAGCACCAATTTATTTCATATCGAACGACATATGAAATCAATTGATGATCCAGTCAAATTAGCTGCCCAGTTCTTCCCAACTGGTTGGCATTTTATTCCTTCTGCTCCTTATAAATCTCTCATGTACTATAAGGATGTCCTTTTGCAAACTCAGTCAATCGTTATTAAACCTATTTATGATAGAAATGATTCTTCAAAAATCATCTATCATTCTCTTTATATTAAACAGGTTATCTCCATGCCTAACTGGGGTAATCATCCTAGTGATCTTAGGCAGCTTGAAGGTCATGATAGCCAGTTTTGCTATTATGATTACATGGAAGCTTGGAACAGAGTTTTTCTGTTTCAAACTCCATCTTTTAGTCATTCGTGGTTCATCCAATTTGACCACAAATTTAAAAGTCAATTTCCTCATTGGTTTGTTCTTTGGTGGGAACGTTATGGTCTCATCTTTGATATCCTCCCCATTGAGCTTCAGACTGTTCTTAATGTCTTTAGCTCTAGGGTTCCTGTGGTGCAGTCTAATTGCTGCATCCCAGTTATTCTCCATTTCGCTAGTAAATATAAAGTCCCATGGATCCTTCGATGGAACTATGGATTTTATTCTCCAACAGTCAATGTTGCTCTTTCTTCTTTAGTCGCCCCTGAAAAAGGTGCCTCTAGTAATCACCTTAATCAAATTACTCATGTTACTCGTGAGTTTTCAGTTAAATGGTGGGATAAGTTTGATCCTTATCGCATCGTGGGCCAATTTCAGAAGGAATTTCCCAATCCTTCACCCATTCAAACGATTCCTCCTCCAAAGGAATCATCTTCCAGTAAATCTAAATCCAAGAAATCTTCCAGTTCAAAGTTAGACTTCTCGGATATTGATCATTGTACCAATAATGAGCTTAAACAGTTATCCCGTTTAATTCAGAAAAGAATGGATAAACTCAGTGAGGACTCAGTTCCTTCTGTTTGTTCATCTTCTTCTTCTCGCTCCAGTCATCACTCTAGCCCTACTGATCCGTACGGAAGCATCTCTCTTCAGGATGCCCAGGATCCGTTTGCCTAGGGTCCAGGATCCATTCGCCTTGGGTTCCTACAGTCACCTGGGTCAGCTTTGTTGCTAGATGCCCCTGCCCGCGCAGCCCGTGCTCCTTTGTCCAAAGTAGCCGAAAGCAGTTGCTGAGTCAGTTGTCATTTAGTCAGATGTCTGTATCCTTGTTAGTCAAAAGTTGTTATTATTGTATTTCGTCTGTATTTGATTAACGCGTCTGTAATAGTAAAAGCTGTTTGTAATAGTCAAAAGTTGTAATAATGCTTTCATCTTTTGATAAAGCATTACTGTTGTTCAATAGTCATTCTTGTTTTGTAATTATTGAGTTGTAATCTCTCAGCCTTTTCTCTTTCTATATAAGAGAGGCTCAGTCTTTGTTATGAGGCAGGATTTAGTAATCCAATAGAGCGTTTGAGAAGACTCAGATTCCTATCTGACTAATCTTCAACTCTCTTGCCTTCTCTCTTAGATATGATAAGTTTCTATAATCGAGTCAATCTGTTGTAAGTAACCAAGTTAATTGTTTGTAATTATTTCATAGTACAATAAAAGTTTATTTTGTTTAAACTTCTCTTATTACTTATGAACTGCTGCTTTAATTTCTTATAGTTTTGCTATAGTTGTTATTCAGCTTTGTTTATGCGCCACTCTTCTCTTTTAGTCTTCATCTTCCGCCTTTTGGAATTTAATTAAATAAAAGCTAACATCAATTATCCATATAACAATTGCCACATAACATTTATAATTACTTGCTAATTATAATTTCATGCAACGATTATCACATAAAATATATCTAATTTAATTACCTCAATTAAATTAGAACTATACCATAAAATTATTACATATCAATTAAATTAAATATTAAATATTCATTTAATCAATATATTACACTTAAGTAAATTACTCCATAATCATCACATAATTTATTTATTTAACTCAATAAATAAATAAATTAAAATATTTATTTAATTCAATAAATATTAAAATTGAATATATAAAATTCTCATTCGTTATAGGGAGTCGGAGGAGAAGCTGTTTCAAATGGAAACTCGTTTAACCTTATTGGACAAAGTAAAGGAAGCACAACTCCAGGATGAGGAGTGTGAGAAAATAAGGAAAAGAGTGTCCGAAGGGGAAGATGTTAAATTTAAAGTCGATATCGAATGATTGTTAAGGTTTAAAGGAAAAATTTGGGTCCTGTCGGTACCGGAAGGAAGAGAGGAAATTTTGCATGAGACTCATAATTCGAGATATTCGATTCACCTAGGGAGCACAAAAATGTATCAAGATCTTCGACAATAATTTTGGTGGCCTAATATAAAGCAAGAGGTTACAAAATGTGTTGCAAGGTGCTTAACTTGTCAAAAGATTAAAGCAGAACATCAAAGGCCAAGTGGTATGTTACAACCCTTGGAAATACCGGAATGAAAGTGGGAGCATATTGCTATTGATTTCGTGGTAGGTCTTCCAACTACACAGAAAGGTTATGATGCAATATGGGTAATCGTGGATCGACTGACAAAATCAGCACATTTCTTTCCGATCAAGCTTAGATTTAAATTAGATTAGTTGGCAAAGTTATATGTCAAAGAAATTGTTTCAAGGCATGGCATACCGGTATTAATCGTGCTTGATCGAGATTCGCGTTTCACATCTAATTTCTGGAAGAGTCTGCAAGAGCATATGGGAACGTAGCTAAGACTAAGCATAGTATACCATCGTCAAACTGACGGTCAAAGTGAAAGGACGATTTCGATGTTAGAAGATATGCTAAAACCTTGCGTCATGAATTTTAAAGGAAATTGGGACGACCAACTACCTTTAGTAGAGTTTGCTTATAATAATAGTTACCAAGCGAGTATTGGCATGTTGCCTTACGAAGCGTTGTACGGAAGAAAGTTCAGGACTTCATTGTGTTTGGATGAGGTATGGGAACGTCGACTACTGGGACCGGAATTGGTGCAACAGACTGCAGAAATCATTAAAGTGATAAGAGCGAGACTAATTGTTAGATTTGTAAGATTAATGAATGCAATCAACATGCATAAAATAAACGGAAGCATGGTAAATCAGAGTTTTAAAATTTTACAAACCATATACCCGGATCATCCTTTATGCACAGTTATTAATTAAACAAAAAGATTAAGAATAAGATTTATACTCTTGAAGATTCTAGCTTTCTCAGGTATGAGTTCAACTCCAAATCCTTTTCACGTTCTACTTGAATCCACTGGGTTGATTCTTTCCTTTGATCAACGTTAGCCACCCAAATGTTTGGCCTTTAAAGGTGATCCACCAAGGAAGAAGAATAATTCAAGAAGGTGGGTATTTGGCTAAACCCTAGTTTCTATCTTTATAGAAAAGGTGTACTCTACCAACTCTTAGAATAAAGTGTGTAACCTTGTTCCATAATAAGACTTTCTTATTTACAGATGTAAGCAATGATAGTAGTGTGCATACAAGCCAATCATGTATGATGACAAAGCACAATACTTTGTAAACAATCTTATTTATTTATTAATAAAATATTCATTTAAGGCATATAATTATCTACATGGTGCTGTTTTTATAATATGTAAATAACCCATAGTTTTAAGCAATGCTTTTAGAATCATGATGAGATCATGATAATGAGATCTAAATTCTTAGAAAGCTTAAAAACTAAAATAGTTCCCAATTGTGGGATTACTAAAATGGGGATTAGTAAATCCGGATAGATTGGTACATATGTTGCTTGCTCATTGGATGAGGATGACTGATCTCATGGTCATTTGTGTGGAGACACTAAAGCAAGTATGTAGGTGCTTATTGGAGAATAAGTTCACTGAACGTGACTCGCTATGGAATATGTGACGCCCCCAAATTCCAGGACCGCCACTTGGTCTCTCGAATTCGGTTCATCACGTGCTCATGGTAATACATCACGATAATAATAACTAATATCACACGATCACAGCGAAAAATCTATTCTAGAATAATTTATAATAATTTATTATAATTATTCCCCCAAGTCTCGCAACCTACAGTACTTAATAGATTACATAATAATATCAATTAACGACTTATTACATAACCTAACTTAAGCTTAAACATAATCAAAACCAGTCTTACTACATCATCTTAATACAACATTAAAATATTTAAAAACGTAAAAGAGACAAGCTAGTTGGTAGCCTTGCCCTTGCCCTTATCAACGCCCAAAGGTTCGCCCTGCTCTGCCTTAACTGAAATATTTTAGGGAAAGCAAGAATGAGCACAAATTGCCCAGCAAGTAATATACAATAAGGGTAAGTGATAAAATCCTTAATTTTCTAAAGGGTATAACAAAGTTTGATAGTTCAAGGATAACAAGAATATCAACAGTTTTCAATAATAGTCATTAAGGACAGAATAATATCAATGTGATTCAATAACAAATCAATTCAAGATTTCAAGATAACTGAATACTGAGCAGTCGCTAAGGACTATGAAGTTCTACTAGAATTAACAGTAATAAACTGAAAATCTAACAAAAACAGGTATAGCAGGTGATCAGCCTAAAGCACCATCGTTATGCATAACAATCAATCATACTCAAGTGTGCACGTCGGTTCTCCGACAATTATATATTCCCTTCAAAGAAGGTTGTTCTTCTCAGTCAAATACAAGATCCTGCACCAATCAACTAGTTTGGGTCGCTTTTCAATAATATAAGTCTAGCCGAATCAAATGGCATAGACACTTTCACAATATTCAAGAACAATACTAAGTTCAACATGAATAATAGCTTTAATGAAATAAGAGTTCAAGTATGCTAATTCAATTCAAACGATTAAGTAGGAAATTAGTTCGCAATATACAAAGATAGAATACTTGTATCCAAAGAGATAAGGTTTAGATACTCGCTTACGATATCCGTTGAATAAAATAATGCAAGGGTTTAGGATACTTGCCTTATGCGTAGTTTACTCACGTAAAGCTAGCCAACACTTTCGAATTCCTATCGTAATACCATTACGTATATATATGATATTCATTAGTCATATAATTTAACTTCACATTTTATCTTCGAATATATGATCAACACATAAGCTAAGTTTTAACCTAGCTACACAGTTATATAGAATATAATTTCTATTCTTAACTTCCTCTTTTCTTAAGTTGATCATATTCATACATCATTACTATCATGTGAGACTACCACAATTAGTAAACATACTCGCATATTATTAATATCACATAAGACTACAAGCAATACTAAAATATATTTCATTTTAGCAAGTTATGGCATTCTCATAAGTTAACCGTTGGGTTCAAGTAACACATAACATATGATATCACAAAGTACGTACACATATTTAAAGGATACTTTCATGCTTGTTCAATCTTTCAAATTCCAATCATATATGATTTAGTTTTTTTTTTAATTCACGATCCCGAACGACTTAGGGTTATGCAATGCCATGAATTTACATAAGTTGTCATGCTTATCATTTAGAGATATAAAGTAGTCATATATTTTATTGATACACATGTTCATATGTTTCTATGTCACGGATGTGTGATTCTAGCACTGTTACTAGTTCGAAACTTAATCGAACTCATGCTTGATTAACTTGCATTACATCTAACAAGTACGTACATGTATGATGCCTTCAAAGCATATTCAATCATGTTGAAAATATCAGAACGTAGAGTCCTAATATAACATGTCAAGGTCCACATTTAAAGCTTATGTTGTCATTAGTAAGGTTCACATGTCCACATTTTATTATGGAACCTATATACGCGAGTTAGCATGCTTTTCATACATCCTTAAATCATACAAATATGCTTGCAAGGTCAGAATGTTAACATGGCAAGTATACATATCGAGTTCATTTTCAAATTTGAAGTTTGTTTATAAAACTTCTAAGTTTATCGCAAACTATAAGTATGTGTGTAACTCTTAGTAAAACATGCTTACATTGTCTCAATATATCCATATAGGCATGCCAAGCTCATTAGTAGACTTGTTGAAGTCACATTAGTTATTTATACCATAACAGATTTCTAGCAGAAAGCAGGAACTAGATCCAGTAGCCGGCGCAGCTACGAAGCGGTTCCCAGTTCAAAATTGGAGCAGCTGCGCAGGGCCTTGGCCAGCAAAATATAAGTCCAGCACTGGCGCAGCTGCGCAGCACCCTAGTATAACCAGGGCGCAGCTGCGCCGTTACCTATACAGAGCTGGAAGCTCCTGCTTCGGCAGACAGCAACCCAATTCATAAAATTTATTCACGAAAACAATCACATTGTATTCTAACATGCTTATAAGTTTATTATAACAACTAAATAATTGTTCTATACCCCAATTACAACCCAATTCAACGTGATCAAGATTTGAAACTTTGACAGTGAACAAGAATGAAGATTATGGAATTCAGAATTATACCTCTTGAAACTTAGTTTGCTTAGCTTCTAACTTTCTGTGATTGCTAGATTCTTCTTTGAACAACAAACACTCAAACTTCAATTCTCAGAATTTTATCAGACAAAACATAGCAATGTAAACTTAGTAACATAGCTACCAATTTATAAAGGAATTGTTATCTAGTTAATGGCTTTGCTCAAAGGTTAGAATTCATGAGGTAGAAGAAGAGAACAATGGGTAATAAGGAGTTGCTCAACTACTCTTCCTCAGCCATATGCTTAGCCATCATCACCATGGAGTATAGCTGCTCAAGTTTACGCAATTGGATTATAGGCCACTGTTTGGCCACTGTTGGAGCAACTGATACATTTGAATTTCCAGCATTGTGATTAATTAGTTCAATTTAGTTACTATACTTTCCAAAAAAATGGGTTTTAATGTACAATTATTACTATATTAGGAAAAATTAGGGATTACCTATGTACTCACATCATATAATCCATGCACATTTATTAATACCGGATATAATTTACTTGGATATAATCACATCACATTATCTTCTTTATTAAATTTTATTATTCCATTATATATATAAATAATCATCAATTATTATTTATATTCATGATACACTATTTTAATGTATACTTACATACATATTATCACATAGGCTATTTTAATGTCACAACACATCTTGCCTTATTCAATGAATGAAGGAACTTTATTAATTATTTATATACTATAAACACATACTTATATTATACAAGTCCACTTAGATTATATAATATATACTTTTAAGTCACAATGTACTTTTAACATGGCAATGTGGTACAATTAATTTACACATATATAATCCATATCATATTCTTTTACTGTATATTCACATGTCACATAGGCATTATCATGTAACTCCCATAATTCAATAAGCCTTACCATATAGTAGTGTCATATTACACTTCACATAATACATAGTTAGCTACTATATGTTACACATTTAATTCGCCTGCTTGCACATAGAATTACTCATCTTATTAATTAAATAGTAATTAATAGTATACACACATCCTTTATCAATCAATATAATTGTTAATCTTCATAACAATTTAATTAACCCTTATATGATTAATCATTACTTTAATATAAATCTTATTATATTATAGACACGTTGCTCATTATTATTATTATATTTCTTGTAATAATAATAATCACGTATTATTAATCATTCACCATTAATATTTTATAACAATTATTCTACGATGATAATTAATTAATATTTTACGATCAACAATTAATATAGATTAATTGTTCGCTTAAGTTAATATAATCGTTAATATTACGTCACTATGCCACACAAGGCATTTCATCGAGTTTATCGTAAACTCCATCAATTTCTCAATTATTATAATTATTCAATTTAATATAATTGAATTAATCATTCTCATAACACAAAATCATTATATTCAAATAAATTCTCATTCCCATTAATATATTTATTTAATAATATATGAAAATTCTCGGGTATTACAGAATACCTAATGGAGTTTTACTCGCCTGTCAATAGGAATTCCTAATGTGATAGTAGTACATGTGATCCTTGGACTTGAGATCATCATAGTATCTTGTATGTAACAAATTATACTTTGACTAATTCCTTAAGGCCTTTTAAGGCATATATAGGGTATGCTTGGGTGTAATGAGTTACATATCTCAATAAAGAATCTACCACCTCTAGTAAAAGAGGAGATATGTCCTATGTGATTCGTTAAATGACAACCCAGGAATCCTTGGCCAAGGTAGAATGAAATTAGAAAGAGGTTTCTAATTTGCATTATTTGGAGTTGTGCATTTTCTAATCGAAATACATATGATTAAATAAATTAAAACTTGACAGTAAATCCATGTCTTATATTTAATTGGGACATTGTATGGTGGAAGGATTGAATTGTACGGTAATTATTAACTCACAGGTTCTTTTATGATTAACGTTGAAATCTATATTATCTGAAAAGTCGTTGATCGCTAGGGAGGCTTATCCCTATTGTAGAATAAATGTTATTTATTTAAATAGATTATTAGTTTAATATGTTTATTTAAATAAGATTAGAATTGTTCTAATTGATTTATTCACAACCGGTTTAATATGGAGAACCTAAAGGGTCACACCATAAAAGGAAGAAGAATTATTTAAGAAGAAAATGGCATGATAGTAATAATGCATTAAGTATAATTAATTTAATCTATGATGATATAATAAATTAAATAGCTTAATGTTTATTATTTAATATTTTAGAAATATTAAATATAAATTAATAAGAGGAGTCTTATTAATATTATTATTATTATTTTAATTCTAAAGGAGTTTAGGAATTAATATAATATCAGTACTCTCTCTCAATCCTAATAAAGATTAGGATATAAATTAATTAAAAGTATTTAATTAATTAATTAAATAAAACCCTATTCTAATTAGATTAGGAAGGTTAACCTAATATCTATATAAGAGAGTCTTATATCAGAAATAAGGTACGTGAATTTTTCAAGAGTTGGGAGTACACATATTCTATAGAGATAGAAACAAGTGTTAAGCCAATAACCCATCTTACTGAGTTCTTCATCTTCCTTGGTGGATCACCGTTAGAGGCCAAACATTTGGGTGGCTGACATTGATCAAGGGAAGGAGCCACTACAGAGGAATCAAAGGAATCAAAGGAGTAGAACTTGTACCTGAGGAAGCTTGAATCTTCAAAGGTATAATTCTGTTTTTCTCCTTCTTCATTCACTGATAATTGATGCACAAGAATGATCATGGTAATGGGTTTGTATAAATTTTTGAAAACCTAATTTTTTACGCTTCCGCCCTATTTATGTGATTTGATTGCATGATTGCGTTACGTACAAACCCAACAGGCAACCCTCCTAAACTATTTAGGATTAGGGTTTTATATTAATTAATAAAACCCTTTTAATTAATTAGGCTTCTCAATCCTATTGGGAATAATTAAACTCTTTTAATTAATTAGCCTCTTAATCTTATTAGGAATATATATATGAGAGAATATCTTATTAATTAATTTCCAAACTCCTTTAGGAATTAAATAATAATAGTAATAGTAATAATAATAATAATAATAATAATAATAATAATAATAATAATAATAATAATAATAATAAGACTCCTCTTATTAA
Organism: Panax stipuleanatus; assembly: GCA_020205555.1. Lineage (NCBI taxonomy): Eukaryota > Viridiplantae > Streptophyta > Magnoliopsida > Apiales > Araliaceae > Panax > Panax stipuleanatus. The sequence continues at coordinate 64,446,244 of CM035116.1, forward strand.
TTTATATTTAATCTTTCCAAAATATTAAATAATAAATATTAAGTTATTTAATTTATTCTATCACCATAGATTAATTTAAATATACTTAACTTATTATTACGATTATGCCATTAGCTTCTTTAATAAATATTCTTTCTTTTATGGTGTGACCCTTTAGGTTCTCCATATTAAATCGATTGTGAATAAATCAATTAGAACAATTCTAATTTTATTTAAATAAATAAATTAAACTAATAATTCATTTAAATAAATAACATTTATTCTACAATAAGGGTAAGTCCCCTTAGTGGTCAACGACTTTCTAGATAATATAAATTTTAACATTAATCATAAAAGAACCTTAGAGTAAATAGTTACCGTACAATTCAATCCTTCCACCATACAATTCCCAATTAAATATAAGACATGAAATTACTGTCAAGTCAAATTTTATTTAATTATATGTATTTCGATTCTAAATGCACAACTCCAAATAATGCAAATTTGAAACTCCTTTCTAATTTCATTCCACCTTGGCCAAGAATTTCTAGGTTGTCATTTATCGAATCACATAGGACATTTCTCTTCTTTTACTAGAAGCAGTAGATTCTTTATTGATTATTCATTATCTCCATATATAACTTATTACACCAAACATACCCTTTGATATACCCTAAGGATCTTAAGGAATATGTCAAAGTATAACTTATCATACACAAGATACTATGATGATCTCAAGTCTAAGGATCACTTGTACTACTATGACTACAGGAATTCCTATTGACAGGCAAGTAAAACTCTATTAGGTATTCCTCAGCGAGCCACGTTCAGTGAACTTATTCTCCAATAAGCACCTAAATACTTGCTTTAGTGTCTCCACACAAAATGATCATGAGATCAATCATCCTCATCCAATGAGCAAGCAACGTATGTACCAATCTATCCGGATTCACTAACCCCCTTTTTAGTAATCCAACGATTGGGAACAATTTTAGTTTTAAGCTATCTTAGAATTTAGATCTCATTAGCATGATCATCATCACGATTCGAAAAGTATTGCTTAAAACTATGGATATATCATATATTATAAAAATAGCACCATAAAGATAAATTAATGCCTTTAAATAAATAATTATTTTATTAAAAAATGAATAAGATTGTTATAAAGTAAATGTTTTATCATCAAACATCATTGGCGTGTGTGCATACTACTTTTATTAATAGTTTCTCAAGACAGACTAAAGAAATATGCAGATCAGCATCAACAGAAGCGAGAGTTTGATGTAGGAAGTTACGTGTTCTTAAAAGTATCTCCCTAGAAGGGGAAGATAAGATTTGGTAAAAAGGGAAAGTTAAGTCCGAGATTTGTTGGACCTTTTGAAGTGCTAAGAAGAGTAGGCGAAGTGGCTTATTAAGTAGTGTTGTCTCCTGAGTTGGAGCACATTCATAATGTGTTTCATGTTTCGTTACTACGATCGTACAAACCCGATTACAAGCATATAATAGAATATGAACCCTTTCAAGTTGAAAAAGATTTAACATATGAAGAAATTTTGGTTCAAATAGTGGTCATGTAAGAGCAAGTTCTGAGAAATAAAGTTATACCTTCTGTAAGGTAATATGAAGGAACTACAATGTCGAGGAAGCTATATGGGAACTCGAAGATAAAATGAGAAATAATTATTCCTAACTCGTTGTTTAACTTTGTATTGCAATTCGGGGGACATAATTTTTATATGAAGGGAAGATTGTAACAATTATAGATTTTGCGATTCTGAGGACAGAATCCTTATAAGAAGGGAAGAATGTAACGATTGTGAAGTTTGTAAAAAGAATTATAAATATTTATCAAATAAAATAAATATTTTGATGGAAAATATTTTTGGAATAATTATTTGGTGTTATTATGTTGATCAATTATATGTACTTGCTTATATATTTTAGTGCGTAATTTTAGTTCACTAATGGATTAAAAAATTCAATTAAAAGAATTAAATTAAATATTATTAAAAAATGGCTAAATCAGAATTCTAATTAAATGATAAGGTCCAAGTGTAAGGAATTAAATATTTCCAATATGTGGGAATTGAATATCCAATTTAATTTTGTAATAAACCTAATATAAATTCAATTTGAAAAGCCAAAATTGGTCAAATGGGTAGATAATTGGGAGGTAGGTAAATGGGGTATAATTATGAGTATTTGGGATAATTATCAGATATAATTGGAGGTGGTAACGACTAAATAATTTAGTAGAAGACAAGTTATTTAGGTGAAAGTCAATCAAAATTAAGCAAAACATTTTTGGACCAATTAGATGAGAGGGAGAAAGAAACTTGCAGTCAATCTAAACTTTTGATCAACCATTAAAATTTCAATCCTTTCTTCTCCCAGTAACGCTTAATAAACTGAAAGTAATATTATTTCTCATCATTCTTCATCAGTTTATTTTCGTTCAATTCCTTTGCAAGTGTAAGGAAAATATAGAGAAAGAGTGAAAAGGGTCTGTGGTAGGAAAAAGGAAAAAAGTGTTTAGGAGATAGATGAAGAAGGAAGGGCTTGATCAAGTATCCTAGACCATCTAGCAAATTAAAAGGAGGCTAAAAGGTAAGGAAAAAGCTTTAAAATTCTTAATTTTCATCTCTTAAGTGTTGCACTATTAGAATTTTTTTGGTTGTATGTGTGACGAACAAGTTTTTTGTAATTTATTTTAAATATTTATTAAAATAAATAAATATTTTGTTGATTTATTTATTGAGTTAAATAAATGTTTGATATATAGAATGTGGTAGATTAATTTAATTAAATGTGTTACATTAATCAAATTAATGTGGAATAATTTTATAATTTAAAGTGTGAATTTAATTGAGATTATTAAATTAAATGAGTTGTTTAATAATTATAATGTTATTCTAATTAATTTAATAATTAATTAGAGATTTAATGATTTGTCATAATTAATAAATGAGAATTTTAATTATGTGATGATTTGATTTAATGTGTAATATTGGCTTTTATTTAATTGAATTTAAATAATATTATTTGATTAATTAAAGTGTGACAAATAAATCATATAATAAATAAGTTAATTAAATTAAACTAAAAACGAGTTATTTTGGACTAACCAAACATGACCTTATGAACATGGGAGTAGTTAAGTGCATAATGGCCTTAACTGACACCCATGTTGTGCAAGTTATTTTCTTACGTATTATATTATATATCAGACTTGCGAGTAGTTATATCATATCAGTCAGAGAAAACATAACAAAAAGAGAAAAGAGAGAGAGATTTGAGAGAATTGTGAATTTAGAAAGAAGATTTAGAGAATCAAAGAAAGGTTTCTATCATCTAAACAGAGTTATCAAGGGTAATTTCTTAATCCCAAACTCTAATTTACGTTCTTAGTTTTCTCCATGAAAAGTTACTTTGAGTTCTCTATAAATGGAATTTCATGTTTGAATTGTTAAGAAGTTGATTATATGTGTTTATTAATATGCATAATTCGTTTGTATATGATTTATATGTGATTTAGAGTAATCAAATTAATGAAATTATGTTTAAATTGATGTTTTGTAGTTTACAGAGAAATAATATTTGAATATTGCTTATATGTACAAAAAATTATGCTTAGATTTCATGTTAATAAGTAAATTGATGATGGTATATGTTTATACATGTACAAACAAAAAAAACGAAAGTTAAACGGACTGATTTGGTGTTATAACGAATCTGTAATATGTGATTTCATAAAATTAACGAAACTTGGGAAAAATAGCAAGAACATAAAAATTATGTGTTCCAATTTAGTTGTTTATGTAATTTAAGTTGTTAAAATCATGCTAAGGATGTTATAAAACGTTTCTGTAAAGTTCATAACTTATGGGTAGTGTTAAATTTATTGTTTGAGCAAAGTTTTGGCCTAATTTGGCTTTTTCTATATTCTTCGCGAGCTCTGTCTGTGTCTTACTGTGTTGTGGCGCTGCAGCGCAGGTTCTGTGAAGGAATAGAGCGTTGCAGCACCATGCTTAGTGCCGACTAACATGTCACGGCGCCGCAACGCCCATTCTGTGAAGAAATCGAGCGCTGCTGCGCCAGGCCAGTGACCTGCTGACGTGGCTCGGAGCCGCAACGCCGGTCCCCAGTTCAAACTGGGCGCTGCCAGTTAGCAGAATGGCCTAAATTTTTTATGTAAGTGTTCAAGTCCAGAAATGCAATTTAAAACCTAATGTAATGAACATGAAAATGTGTTAATCATATATTGAGATCTTAAAACAGATTATTAACATGTCAATGATGGTTTACGTGATTAATTGATAAGTCGAATACGTGTTTTAAACTCGTTGTTCATGAAGTCTAATAATGTGTTTAAGAGTTAACATTTGTGGATCCGATTAATATAATCAGATTCAGAGTTAAGATAGTATACTCATGATGCTAGTTGAGTTACGATTAATTGGTATTTTGAATGTAATGGTATGTATGATTAATTGGAGAATGTGAATTATAAATTGTAGCCTACGCACGAGTCAAGTTCTTAAACCTTACTTTTACATTATGCAAGTTCTCTATTCCTGACTTGTTATCGTTACGCAAGTTTCTTAATCCTACTCTTTATTGAGCAAGTTCGCAAATTATATTCTTATATTGATCCAGTTCAAACTCTTATTTATTCAAGTCTATGATTCCGAATGAGATATTCAAGTTCTTATAGTCATTCAGTTATATGCGTTGAGATTCAATCTTGATTTAAGATCATTTATCTTATTGTATTAAAACCTTGAATGGCTAGCGATCCCTTTTGATTCGACTAGTCCATAGTTGCTGAGCGTTCTAAATTTTAGAACTTTTGTTAATGAAACTTATCCAAACCAAACTTCCTTTGGTGCGGACTCTGATGTCAAACTGAGATGAACAACCCTTTATAGGGGATTATTTACGCGTTAGCGTTGAGATGTTGTGCACATACATGGTACGAAGGACTGATCCTTCTAAGTACGAGAAGTAAGGTCCATATAGTCTTACGACTGTTAAAGGTTTAAAGTAGAAATACTTGATAACCTAGGACATAGTTCTTGGTCTTGTGACCCTCAGAAGTACTTTTGATTCTTGTTATTTATTCTTGATTCAAAAGTCAAGTTTTTATTATCCAGTATTCATTGATTATCCGCATGTAATTATTATTATTATTGTTATACTTGTGGGCAATCGTTTCTCACTCTTGCATAATAACATTGCAGCTAACGTAGAAAGAGTTGACGAGCCGACCACTAGTAAAGTAAAAGGCAAGGCAAACAAGTGATGAAGACTTGTTTATTTTTTTTAATTGAGAATGTTGATGTTAAGACTCACTATGTTATGTTTAAGACTTATCTATTTTTATTTATGTTTCCGCACTTGATGAATTAAGGTTAGTTGACCTGAGATTGATTTGTTTAAGATGTTGTAACCCCTTAAGGGGAGGATTTTTATTTTTAATTATGAGTTACATTATTTATGGGTAGTTAGATGTGTTATTATTGGACAGTGAACAACAAATTCTGTGGAATTGAAGTATCCGGATTTAGGGGTGTTACAATATGAATTGATGAAAAGCTTAATTATGTGTTGTTGGGTGTTACATAATCTGTTAGTATCTTCCACATCTGCAATCAAAGCAAACAAATCTGAATTTATGTGCAAAGGGGGAAAATTGGACTATTGGACTGGGCTTGGTCATTTTGGTCGGTTTTAAGGATTATTATAGTGGAGTGTGTATGTTTAAAGTTTTAAATTGATGGTTGAATGTTATACTCTTCTGAAATACGAAAACAACCGAATTTAAAAGAACCAAAACGGAGCTAAAACCAATTCGTGGTGGAAGATTTCGTAAAACATGTCGAAATATGAAAATCTAGTATGAACTCTGAATTGGAATCCTTAAAATGGTTTGTTATAGTTTTTGTAATGCCCGAGAAAATCGGACTTTTATGTAAATAAATTTTATTTTATTTTATTGAATAAAATTATAATATATGTTTATTAAACTGAGTAAGCTGGTTAAAGGTCGTTCTATGACCTAGAAGATGCGAATGTGGTTAGGATTCTGGTTATATGCTAGAATTAAATGATTTAAATTTCTAAGACAAAAATAAAGATTTTTCGAGAAATTTCTAAGAAATCACTATTCATCCGTTTCTGCGGGAGCAATAACGGTCGAATTCGAACTTAAAACGAAGAAATGAGCATTGAACGTTCATGAACATTTAACGAACGCGTAAAAAGGAATGAAACGGTGAATTTATCGCTAACGGATTCAGAAACTTATTCTGTCCGGATAGATTCGAAGAATATAAGATATGTGAACTTGTGACGCCCCGAAATCCGGTCTATCTTCACACCTGTGATACCCCCAAATTTGGGTCCCCAGAACCTCGGACCTGGTACGTTATGATACATCATTTCTATAACTATTGCGGAAGATATAAACATAAATTGTTTATATAATAACTTTTACACATAATTCCCAAGGTCCGTTAACCTTAACTGATTACATGCATTCAATATCCTATATGACATACAATGCCATTTGCGTTCAATAATATTATAATTTTAACCACACTATAATTCAATCCTAGAACTTGTCTTTTCTTTTGCCTTTGACCGAAGTTTTCGTCTTAATTTGAAATGGTTATCATGATATAGCAAGGGTGAGCAACAATTTTGCCATGCAAGTTTAAGTTCAAAAGAAGATATATCATGATTGAAAAGGAATAATAAGCTGACAAACTTTCAACAATATAAGAATTGTGAAAGAATATGAATCAATAATGCTGAATATCCAACAATGAACATGAATAAATTCAACTGAACAATATGGTAATGAAGGTGATCAGCCTTTCATACCTAATGAACATATACAATATGCACAACGTGCGAATCAATAAATCATAGATGTGGTATAATCAACAATAATTAATCATGAACATGCTTTACAATAACAACTCGAGTTCGAGTTGAGAAACTTATCTGTATCGTTGATTACTGCTACGCAATCTAATTTAATCGCTTTATTGAAAAGACCTATCAGTTATAAGATTTATCTTTCAATTAGTATAACATACTTTATCTCATCAGTCTATTACTTTAAAAGTAAACTATCTAACACTTAACCACATAGTCAAATATTAGTTAACCTTAACACCATATTTATTTACAAGTCTAAACCTAGCACACATCAAGTCTTGAACAATATTCAATATAGTATACTGAGTGGTTTTTCACAAATAACTAACAAATTAGTTTTTGTCTCGAATACACTGTTTTCATAGTGAGTTAGATCGATTACTAATTAGTATATACCTTCCCCATATGAAGGAGTCGTTTAGCTCAGCTACTATACATCAACTATTAAAGGGTACGATTGCACTACTTTAGACTTAACACTTACTCGTTCATTTATAAGTTATTATTATAACTCAGTAAACTGTTTACTGTTTCAGTAAACTGAAATCAAACTATCTTCCATTCCTAATCTTATCAGTTTCCATTTCAGCAAGCTGAAACCAAACTGTCTTCCTAACATTTTCAGTTTCCATTTCAGCACCCCGAAATGTTCATTTCAGGAAACTGAAATTCCTTTTTCACGAAAATACCAAAACAGCTTATTATTTATCTATCCTTTGGCCAATCATATATACATATATTTCATACACAAAAAGTATTTTTCTGGAATTTTTCAACTCCCTTAAGTATTTTTCAAAAATCCATTTTTAGTTAATTCCTTAACAAATTAGCTACCTTACGCTTAACTCCAAAAATTCCCAACTCTTGGCGGGATCTTACACATGTTAATGTGAGCTTACAGTTTAAATTTTGTGGCCATCGGAGTTATACAACTCCGGTTATAGCAATTTTCGTCAGAAAAACATAAATATTGAAATGGTCATAACTTGCTCAATCTAAGTCGGAATGAGCTCATTTTTGGACACAAGCTACTTTATAACATATATTTTAATGTCCCAAAAGATTGGATTTTATTTCAATTTTTAAGTGGCCGAAACAGTCCCCAACAGTTCTGGACAGATTGCTTTTTCTCATTTTTTAGATTTTGCTTCCTTTACTAATTTCAGTCCACACGAAAATTTACAACTCCTTTTTAAGTGATTCCACTTGAAAAAGTTAGAAGACTTGTATATCTAACTCTAAAAATTGACCACACTCAAAAATTCAAAATATAATGAGAGATATGGTTGTTTCCATTTTATACTTCGTTTTTACAAAAATATGATTTTTCATACTTGATGATTTCTAAGAAAACTTTCATATTCTCACCTAATAACCAACATAATCCATCATCAAACATCATAACACAAACTAATACCAAATATATTCATGGATCTATCATGATCCATGATCCATTTCACCAAAAATCACCAAACATAATATAAAACACAACTAAGGATAAGAAAAATTAAGTTTTCTTACTTTTGAAAAACTTATTTCTATTTCTTAGTTTAGATCCAACTTTTGATCCATAAATAGATTAGATATAAACTTAATATATTAGTAAACACATAAACACATAGATCTAAGGTTTTTGACCTCAAGATCATCACTTTACAAAAATCAAAACTTAAATCAATCAAAGAAGAAAAATAGATTATAAAAGTAGAATCCTTTATACATTCTCTTGATTTTTCATTTCTTCTTCTTCCTAGGACTTGATTTAAGAACTAAGAACCATAAGAACTCTCTCTCTCTCCCCTACCTCTTGGCCGAACCCTCTCTTCTTCTCTCTCTAATTTCCTTTGTTTTCTCTCTCTTTCTTTCTTTAGCAAATAAATAAAATGAGAGCAAAAATGAACAATTTAGTTTACTTAGATAAAATGATTAGATATATCATATCATATCTATCCATATCCTCATTAATCTATTCACTTCTCTCTCTCATCATAGAAAAGATAACTTGCAAGAAAGAATAAATGAGTTGGCCCAAATAAAAAGCTAACACCTTAAAAGTGGATTACCTAATAAAATAAAACCAATCATCACAACCATCTCCCATTCTCCTCCTCTTTTAGTCCAGCCATATAGCCCTCCTTATCCATCCATTTTGTTTATATAATACTTAATATAATGACTAACATGCCCCTCCCTAATTGGGTTTAAGTCTTGGGCTTTCCTTAATTCCTTTGGGCTTGCTTCTTTTTCTTAATTTACTTAGTAACTAAAATAAACTTGGACTTCCACCAATAATTTAATTGGGCTAGCATAATACTTGTCCCATATATAATATATTGGGCTAGTTTAATAACTTAATTGCTATTAAATCAAATTAGCTACAAGTCCAATGTTTTAATAAATAATTGGGCTACTTATTTAATTCCTTGGGCCATAAAATCAACTTAGGTCCATATTTTTAATTTTTATCTTACTCTAATCATTTAGTTAGGGTTCCATTACACACCTTTATAAATAAATTCCTTACTCATACATTTTAATTTCATAACCCAATTAGACTTGCTTTACTTAGGTTATAAAATTAATTATTAAAGATGTACAAAATAAATCTCTTAGAGTATTTAATTACTCTACCTAATATATATATTAGGTTATATAACCTTATTCTTAATAGGTATCGTAGTACCTTATCCTTAATATTCCTTCTAGTACATATAGATTCCTTTCTAGGGTTTAGAAATTTTATAACCCATATATTCTCTATTCTCATTCGAATATTAAACCATATAGGTTATTCTTTTAAAATTTTAAATTATTCCTCAAATTCTCATCTAGGTTTATTCTTTTAACCTTTATTCTAATCATTTAAGATCTTATAAATTTTTGGGTTGTCACAACACCCGGATTCCGTACATCACGAGTACATCTCGTTCCATACATACATCATTATATCATGAAGAATAACGATATATCCATTCAATTCCCATGTTCTATTACCTTAAAACCTCATTCATTACAAATAATGATAATTACATTATTTTTTACATTTTACAAGTGTGACTTAACTAGTCACTACATCTACAGAATAGTTTAACTAACTATTCTATAAGTCTTGGCTTGATCTTCACGCTCATTCATATGATGAATGACACTTCATCTTGTGACGCTAGTGGTACTCGCAACCATAGCACCTTACCATAGAAGGACATCGATCAACTCTATCTTCATAGGATCCTTTAATACATACTACCGTCGTTCGCTGAAAATGTTTTTATTTCAAGCAAGTGTGAGCATTCAATTGCTCATCAAGTCATAGCAGTTGAATAACAACAACTAAAGAATCAAAATTCTTTTAAGACTTTAATAACCGAACAATGGTTATGAAGCAACTCGAATAATAGGAATGCATTCTGATTCCTATCATTTTCACACGTTCATCATATTTCCTTTTTCATACTTTCCTTTTCTACTCGTTCATATACATTCTGTCTGGCTAGAATCATTAGCACAGACTTAACAATAATGGTTCATGAATAAATCGAACTTCTTAACATGAAGCAGTTCAATCACAGAACAGTTCATTTCACAGAAACATCGAAGCGTTAATATTGTGGCACAAGGCCTCATACATTGTACCACCTTGTACAAACATTACACATTTGCACATACGAAATACTTTCTCATGTTCAACATCTAAGAAAGTTAAGAAAATAACATTCATAGCAAAATATGAATAAAGTCAGGAAACTTGCCTTAGCGTTGCATACTGCTTACGTTATACCGTTCATCGTAATCCCTATATAACACATAAGGAAAACACATACCCATTAGTCATATACTTGACTTATGCATTGGTTTAAACTTCACTTTACTTCTTATGGTTCGCGTTCTTGTAATCTAAGTTTATGCGACCAACCCCCATATTCATTTATTCTATTCTTTCAATAACATTATACTTAACACACATCGAGTCTCTAACATTATTCAATATAATACACTGAGTATTTTCTCACAAACAACCAACAAACTAGTTTCCCGTCTCGTCTACACTGTCTTTTACAGTGAGTTAAATCGGTTGCTAGTTCGTATTAACCGTCGCTTTCTGACGGAATCGATTAGCCCAGATACTATATCTCGACCATTATAGACTACGATTATACTACAACTTAGACTTAACTTACCCGAAACATTATAACTATAATGTTCGTTAAGTTAATCCTCATTTCATATCTTACAACGTTCGGTCCATTTAACTCGGAACGTTAATCAAGTTATTATTGTTAACTCAGCTTGTTCAATGTTATACATTATTTATTATTCTTCATTCTCTTATTACCGTTCGTTACGGCTTCCTTGATGATTACACATCTTACTTACTATATTTGCCAACGTCTAAGTCATACAACCAATGTACACTTAGAACGTTCGCCCAACGCAAATAAGATTCACGAGAATCGTTTACGTATTCAGCGTTCCCGTTATTCGTCTTTTAAACCTTCACCCAACCTTTACTTAAGGTTTTAATTACTTTCAATAGTGATTCATTACATGAACATTACGTTCATCATCATTTCTTAATGTCTAAGCCATACAGTTTGTTGTAGGTTAATATCGACCGTTTATCGCAACAACGTTGCGTTTACAGTGTTTATACGCTTTACACTCAACTTCCATTACGACATCATAACATCGGAATGTTATAAGCCACCCTCGTGACTCAACGTCTATGGAATTACAACCCTAGCAATCCCACACGTTCATTTCACCGCGAATACGGTTCCCGGATATTGGTTACGTATTTGTGTTTGTCATTTTATAACCTTTATTCGACATTTAATCGTCAAACTCAAGGTTTTAATCATTATTCTAGACATTTCTTTTCATGAACATTGCATTCATGCTTGCCCCTTAATTACCATCCAAAAAGTTGGATAATAAAAATCTCCAGTCAGAAATTTTACACTTAAGGACGCTGCGACGCCACTTATAGTGTTAAACATGGCGCTGCAGCGCCGAGTGGCAGTGCTCGAACCCCTGGTCTGGCGCTGTGGTGCTAATTCCTTAGGCTTGGGCCCGACCTTGTGCTTTAGGAAAAATATTCAACTTTGAACTTCTCGAGCTCGTAACGCTAACTTTATAACTCGGAATTGGTTCATTCCAAAGCCATTAGCTCACATATCACATATTCTACCTTTCTATCCAGTCAGATTAAATTTCTGAATCTGTTGGCCAAAAATTCGCCGTTTCGTCCCTTTTTACGCATTCGTTAAACGTTCGTGAACGTTCGACGCTCATTTCTTCGTTTTAAGTTTGAATTCGACCATTCTTGTTCTCGCAAGTCTTATTTACCTAATTCTACGATACGCCATCGAAAACCAAATTTTCCAAGTTAAACGGCGACTTTTGACTTTTAATTCGGGAAAATTTACGATTTCGACGATTATCGCCTAATCTAGTAACTTTTTCCATAACTTCGTTACTCGAGATTTTTATTGTGACACCCCCAAATTTGAGTACCTTCAAACCCTTGATATGGTGCTACACGATGCTACAATCTACTCATACATTCAATGAAAGACTTCAATAACATGCACGAGTTTACTAAGTATTACATTCTATTAATCCCTTCCCAGGTTCTTTGTAACCATTACATTTATTCTGTGTCATAATATCAGTCATTACAATACTAATACTATGCTATTGCAAGGATCACTATTTGTCCATCTTGGACTTGCCCTTGTCTTTACCGGATTCTTTGGTCTGTTAGCTCTTAGTTGAAATCATTTAGTTTTAAGCAAGAATGAGCATAAATAGCTCAGCAAGTTCAGCATCATATTTTGAAACCATAAAATCAAGAATCATGTGACTTCATCTTCAATAGTTGTACAATAGCTATAAAGTACTTAAGAATAATCAAAGTAACATTTTGATTCCTTTAAAACCATCCTCAAGGACTTAAAGTCTCTTCGGAATCTGAGCTGGTCAACGACCATGAACAATAATTTAGTTCTCATTCGTGAAAGGAACAACCTGGCACTGAGGCCATAAGTTCGATATAGCTTACGAGCACATCCAGGTGATCAGCTTGTAGTACTCTATGTTGATCAACACTCATATATTAAATGTATTTACGTTTAATTGGTGGCAACCTCACGTGCCTGTCGAATTAATGACGTAAAAATATTTGTTTATTCATACTCAGGCTTACCTGAGAATCCGTACCGAGCAATTGGCATAGGATAATAACATTGTAAATATTCTTGAAAGATTTGTGGAAAACCAACCAAAATATTCTAAGTCTCGATCTAGCCGAATCAAATGGCATCGACTATTTAATAACAGTTTATGTATAAGAAATCATGCATAATGACGGCTTGTCCAACATAAAGTGTAGACAAGAGTTTAGAAAACTTTCCTTTGCGTCTTTAAACCTTTACGTTTACTCTACTCGGTCTTTACATCTTCTACAAAGCATAAACACATAGCATACCAAATGAGAATTCATAATTGATATACAATGTATAACCTATCCTCTCCTTCTTGTATAACTTAGCCGAATTGTTAAACTAATAACATTCATTCAAGTTATTTAACATTTGTTATGGCTTATTAAGATCTATATGTTATAAAACGACTCTCGTCGATCCTTGTTAAGCACAACGATAGACGAAACCCTAATTGGTTTGTTACGTTAATCACATTTCCATCGAATTCTTGTTCTCGAACTCCGTATAGAATTTACATAAGTTTTAACTTCATTCGATATCATTCATGCATCGTGCACATCTATTACATGTTATATTACCTTAAGGCACGCTCACAACTCGATTACGATTCATAGTTCACATTATCGGATTTCGAGTTTTAAATTTAAATACATTTTGTCAACATTTAATTCTTAAAAACATTCTTAAACATGTTGTTTAAGTAATTTCTCTTCATGAATATTAACCATATAGTTGCCCCATAAGTACCATGTAGAAAGCGAGGTTAAGAAACATGCACGTCGAGAATTTTTTTCTTAAGGGCGCTGCAGCGCTAGCCATAGGCTTAAAGCCGGCGCTGCGGCATTGGCTCGCAGTAAAAATTCCCCTATCCCGGTACTGCAGCGCTGGAACATAAGGTCTGGGCGGCGCTGTAGCGCCGGCCCCCAGCCTTAGATTTTTTTTTCAAAACTTAAATTTCTTGAGCTCGTAACACAATCTTTACAACTCGGAATTGGCTCGTCCCAAAGCCATTAGTTCACATATGTTATGTTCTATGCTTTCATCAAGTCGGAATTCATTTCTAAATCTGTTGGGAAGAAATTATCCTATTAGTTCATTTTTACGCATTCTTCCAACGTTCATGAACGTTCGATGCTCAATTATTCGTTTTAAGTTCAAATGCGTTAGTTCTTGATCTCACAAGTCTTATTTACCTAATTACACGTTACGCCATTGAAAACCATCGTTTCCAAAACAAACGGTGACTTTTAACTTCTATTTTGGGAAAATTCACGGTTTCGACGATTAATATCTAATCGCGTAACTTTCGTCGAATCTTCGTTATTCGATATTTTTACTTCGAACCAAGTGGAATCAATCCATTGGTTGTTCTTTAATGATTCTAACCAATGTAAACATCTATGTGTTAATGGTTTTACATGCTTATCATACAAATTCTCAAGAATTTGATAAGTTCTACATTAGTTCCTTAATCACTTAATATGATTTCATTATGCATGGCTTATTAGTGTTCCTAGTTCCCTACTTAGCAAACCTTATAACCTCTTATTAATCATGCTCCACCAATTCACTTCTCTATCAATTCTATATTGAAAGACCAATGAATTTACACAATTTCCTTAACCTTATATCTTTGTTGTTCTTGTTTGATAAAAGACTTATGAACTTCTTGGCTCCTTGGTTTGCTTGATTCTTATCAAAGGCAATAAGCTAGCTTCTTCTTCTTCTTCTTCTCTCTCTCTCTCTCAATATGTGCTCAAATTTGATCAACCAACAAAATAACCAACGAACTTTTCTATTTATAGAATTTGTAAGGCTTAGGGTAGTTGGTCATTAGGACCAAACCTCCTCTTGCCCATGTGCTAGCATGTGCTAGCACATGCACCCCTCATGGCCTCCTTGTCACCCCATGTCCCCCCCATGTGCCACTCATGTGCTCATAGGTTGCCCCATGGGTTGCCCTATAGTTTAACCCACCAGTTAACCCACCGGTTCGATCAACGGGTTAAGTTATTAAATTTAATTCAAATTGAATGTATTTACTTCGTATAAAATTCGTATTATACGTCATGTTAATTCTCGTATCCTCTTTGTACTATACTCGTATAATATCTCGTATTATACTCGTATTTATTTCGCATAATAATCAATATTATTATGCATAACCTATTTATTCTTAGGTTTTAATCTTCCCAACCCTTAGGGTTTTAAGTCCTCACGTGAAAACTGCGTGAGCCATAACTAGAATATTATTAGATATTCCATCCCGTCTTGAAATCTTATCATTATGTGTTTCTCGAAAATTCAAATATAATTCCCGAGCAGAAATGGATGAATAGTGATTTTACCAAAATTTCTCAAAATTTTTTTATTTTCGTCTTATAAATTCACATCAATTATTTCTACCACGTAGCTAGAATCCTAACCATTTCTACATTCTCTAGGTCATAGAATGACCTTTGATTAGCTTACTCAGTTTAATAAACAAATAATCAAATTTTATTCAATAAATCAAATAAAATTTATTTACATAAACGTTCGATTTTCTCAGGCGTTACATTTACTCCAAACCAAATGGAATCAATCCATTGGTTATTCATCTATGATTCTAACCATCATAAACATCTAAGTTTTAATGGCTTTCTTCTTTAAGTTCCTTAACCATTTAATTATGGTTTAGCTTATTCATTCACATCCATTTCAAGATTTTAACTCATTTCTTTATTAAATTCTTAACCATTCCATTATGGTTTTACTTGTTCTTGATTATTAGTGTTTTAAAGTTCACTAATATCCACCTTATCACTTCGTATAATTCATGCACCACCAATTATCACTTCGCTATCAATTTAAATATTGAAGGAAGATGAAAATTCAAAATTGAACACTTATACCTCTTGGTGCTCTTGAGTTCTTAGATTTTATTCTTGACAACAATCTTAGGTAGCTTCCTTTGCTTCTTCGCTTGCTTCTTACTCTTTCTTCTCTCTCAAATGTATAAGTTGGTGATTTGTGAAAACACAAATCAAATTTTAAGCTTGTTATTTATAAAAATTTCAAGACCAAGGGTATAAGGGTCATTTAGGCAAACCTCCTTACCCCCCATGTCCTTCCATGTGCTACCACATATGCCACTATGTCTCACTATGTGCCCCTATGTCTCCCAACATGGGTTTTACCCACCCGTTAACCCATCGGTTCGACCGATGGGCTCGGTTCTTAATTTGGGCTTAACATTAATTCAACTTGGGCTTGATTTAAATAATCATTGGGTCTTAATCATTCACCAATTGGGCTTGACAAAAAAAATCCAAGTCTAATAGTTAAAGTCTATTAAGACTTATCGTATTCTTATCGTATAATTCCCGTATTCTCTTCGTATATACTTAGTATGATATTTGTATTATACGTCGTATTCATCTCGTACCATACTAGTATAATAACTATTATTATACTTGTATTCGTTATGTATAATAATCCTTATTATTACACTTAATCGTTTTTCCTTCGATTTCACTTTCCCTAACCCTTAGGGTTTTAAGTTCGCAAGCGAAAACTTCGCGAGCCATAACTGCAATATTATTAGATATTCCATCTTGTCTTTGAATCCTATCATTACGCGTTTCTCGAAATTTCAAAAATAATTCCCGAGCATAAACGAATGAATAGTGATGGAAATTCAAATCATTTAATTTTAACACATAGCCAAAATCCTAACCACATTCGCATCTTAAAGGTCATAGAATGACCTAAAACACATAACACAAAATATAACTAATAAAAATTCATTTTATTAATTAATAATTCTTTAAACTAAATTTCTGGACAATCCGATTTTCCTGGTTGTCACATTCTTTCCCCTTATAAAAATTTCGTCCTCGAAATTTCCAAAACCACATTCATACCCGAATGTGTTATCCTTACAACTTTTAACGAAGGTTTAATCTCACTTCTCCTTATTTTCGTTAAAAAATCTCAACATACCAATTCAATTAGGTATTTACCTAATTATTCCTTTTAATTAACTCCTCCACATCTTTTTTTCCTAAGGATCATCATATGTTATAATCATCATGTGTTACACATCATGATAAGTATACTTCTAATCCTTCGAGATATCACATTCACCCCTTTTTCTATAAATTTCGTCCATAAATTTTTTAACATAATCTCTTTCTCAACTTCTCTTTAAAGAAGTTGTCATCCTTTGTACATTCAAGGACCTTCATAATTTATAATGAATTATGAAGTAGAATGAATAGTTAGGAATATAAGGATTCCTTTAAAACATTTCATACGTTGCTGAGGGGTCTTATAGACCATGATCTCTTACTAGGTCTAACGGTATTTCACCGTAAACCATCCTTACTCACCCAGTACGTTTACGATCACAAAGAAGGTAAACCACCTTTTTCGGTGAATTAGGTGATCAGCCCATTCCCATATCTCGGGGTTTGTTCTCCTCAGACTTATTTATCAGATTCCGCACCAAAACAATTTGGCTTGGTATAATTTCTCAAAGAAAGCTTGATTTTCTTTAAACATGACATATCATTTGTCTAGCCAAATCAAATAGCTCAGGCCATACTAATAAACTGGACACCAACTTGAAACATTCGTCTAGTCAAATCAATTGACATCGACTACTCCTTTTTAATTCTTTCACAATACTTCAAAACGTTTAATGACGTCATGATACCGTACTGATTTACAGTACGTTGAGAACTTCATCAGTTTATGATTTTGTCATACTACATATTGCCATAGTGTGTTGATGATCTTACGATTACATCCAACACTAGCTTTAATGCATTGATAACTCCGTCTTTTTACCATTTATGCATCAAATGCACTGATGATATAAAATTTATTTTGATATTTCAAATCAAATTATGTCTAGCCGAAATGATTGTCATATACATACAAAGAATAGTTCTTTTTAAAAATCCATTGGTTTCCAAAAGTTGAAACCAACATTTTCTTTCCAAAAACATACACACCAGCACGATGTCAATAATTTCAAAATCTAATATAGCTAGAAGACTTGGAATATCCTTATTCTCCACCTTCGTTCATTGTCTTTATTGTGACAATTCTTAATCTTCTCTAACACCTTCAATACTAAGTATACTGATAATGATACATTTTCAGTCTACCACATCCCTATACCTTAGTTGTAACGACCCCAAAATTTTAATAATTCAACTCTCGACATCGGCCGTTAACAATACATCGAACTTCTAACTTTACATCATTAATCAATATTAAACTTAATAAAATGCAGAATAATTAAAACTTTTCTATGTTCTTTCTTTATTTCCCTGAATCACAACCTTTATCATCTGCATATCTTTGAATCAAATCTATTTTATGACTCGCTTCATCAGAATAAATAAAATCTTATAATACAAATCAATATCCATTATACATTGAATAACTCAACTTACAACTTAGCAATTATGATACATCCAAACCATCAGATATATTTCTCATTTAAAAATAATAATCTTCTTGAATTGCTATTGATCTCTATCGTTCAATTAGCACGTATCATTACCTTAAATCTTTGACCTGCAAAATGGTTATTTTGCAAGAATGATCTTGACAGCTCAGCAAATCTAACAGTTTTCATGCATTACATAACACATAATATCATTCTCAGATCATACATCATAATCATTTAACTAAACACATCATACATGCTGTACTTCACATCTCAATTAAAGATTGAGTCCCATGACCCAATCAGCTTAGTCATAAATTGACTTTCATGGTATAAAGCATTATTCATAATTCCACATAACATTTAACAGTTTGAACTATAACAATCGGTTACCAAGTTCATAAAGTAAATAGGAACTGAAAGACTTGCCTGGCTCGTAGATTACCAATTACCCAAAAACAGCTTATAATTATATGCACTTCATGAATCCTACACAACATATCATCATGCATATCAACTCTCAAACATATAACAACGCTGAGAAATTATTTAAGTAACTCTACTTTACGATCTATGATCATCTTCTTTAAGTTTGATACCCAATGTTTAATTATGTGTTTAAGTCTTGTTAGGGCTTCTCATTATACCTTATTAAGCGTGTATAATACTAATTAGAATTACCAATATTAAGTTTTTATTGAATATGCAATTAAAAAGCTCTTATTTATGCCTGACTGCCTACTGGCGCTGCAGCGCCCTTTCCCTTTATATTATCGGCGCTGCGGCGCAGGGTGCAGATATCAGTTAATAGGTCGGGTAGCGCTGTGGTGCCCTGTTTAGCCTTAAGACGTGCACTGCAGCGCCAGGTCCTAGTTTCCATTGATTGCCATGTCAGCGCTGTAGCGCTCTAACTTAGTTCATAAGCGGCGTTGTGGCGCCTCTTAGTAGAACTCAGCCATTAGACATCCAATTGAGTCCGTTTGAACTCTATGGACTCCTAATTCATAGAACTACCAGTAATTTAACATCTTCTAAGAACTAACAAAATATTCCAAAATATCAACTTTAACTAACAAACTAAATTTAAAATTTAAAATAATAAAAATACCAAAAATTAAGTAAGAAACATACCCAAAAATACGAGTTCCACAAACTGCCTACGCACTAGACACTAAAATTTAACTAAGGAGGTCTTTATAAAAAGTTCTCCCACGACAAAGCCTTTCTGAAAATTGGAGGCCTTATTGTTGGCGAATGAAACAAAGGGCCAAGCCCTTCTATTTATAGATTTAGAAAAGGGTAAAGTTCTCAATTTAGTCGATGTGGGACTTGGTTTATACTAAGTTTAATTGGTTTATACTAATTTTTCATATTTTGAACTTGTTTAGCTTAATCATTCACCACGAATTCGTTTCTTAACCAATTCGATCCGTTCAAGTTGCGTTGTTTTCGTTTTATAGAGGAGAGCAACAATCAACCATCAATTTAAAGTTTCTATCATGAATTCATCATCAATTTTAGTCTCAAAGCAAACCAAAACACACATTACCATCAAAACCCAAATTCCTCTTCTTTAGTATAAATACATAAATTTGATTTCTGAAAAATCGTTTCTAGATGATCATTATCAAATTATAAATATTTAATAATATATATAACATCATAACCCACAAATTCATTAACCAAAACTCCAATTTTAAATGAAAACTCAAGAACACATAAACTAGAAATATAAACTAGATTATATACCTTTAAATTCTTGTTTAACTTTGTTAAAAGATGAGAATAGCCTTGTTAATCTTCTTCTTTGATTTTCAGTTTTCTTCCTTCAATCACCAAGAATACTCTTCTCTCACAAATTATTTTATAACTCTCTTATTATATAGTATCATGTGTCACACTCCTTAGTTAATTAAATTCTAATATTTTAAATTGAATTAAATTAAACTTCATTCCTTAAGAAATAAAATTTACCTTATCAGTCAAATTATAATTTCTATTCAACCATTATAATTATAACTTTATTTAACAATTCTCACTCCTCTAATTTATTAAATTTAATTAAAATATCACTGTTGATGTGAGGAAAAAATCTTCTCTTTGGACAGATCTTCCTCTTCCTAAATTTTGTTATTTTTGACCCTTATTTGTGTTATCTATTTTATGAAGGGTGAAACTTTTAGGAAAAGACCAACATGTATCATGTCGATGATTTTGAAAGGTTTACAGAGTTGCCAGTTGATATATTTTGAAATGGTTGTACCAACTCAACCGAGTTTTGTTTGATTTTTGCAAGTAGGCCCAATTATTGGACGCTGTCAAAACTTGGCCTTGGAAACCGAGATTCTTAAAGTTCGGGGGCTTGGTTAAGCGGGGGGAAGGTGTTAGGCACCCCCGACTTTCGTGAAACATGGTTACCGCATCTTTTCAATACTTTCCTTTTTATTTACAAATGTGTGGTATGCTGGAAGTAATTGAGCCTACATTTGTTTGATTTGAAAGTAGTGACGTGCTTCGTTGGACCTATATACGAATGGTTTGATTTGTTGAAAAGTCCTTTTTAGACAAGATATGAAATGACGTTTTGAAATGTGATTTTCAAACCCTTTCGCTCGCATAGGAATTGAAGCCTGTTGATACTTCCATTTTATTTTTTTTCGCATTCGGCTTGATTTGGATGTTTATTGTCGGGATGTAAAGTATCCTCGACCACAGAATGTATATGCAAGTGCTGGTCTTCTTATGGGCATGAAAGCCATCCAAGTGACCCTAGCACTACA
Source organism: Panax stipuleanatus (assembly GCA_020205555.1). Classification (NCBI taxonomy): domain Eukaryota; kingdom Viridiplantae; phylum Streptophyta; class Magnoliopsida; order Apiales; family Araliaceae; genus Panax; species Panax stipuleanatus. Next base: position 64,467,615 of record CM035116.1, read on the forward strand.
AACCCCAATGTATTATGTAGAGACCTTAAATTTGGATAACCGTTTTAAGGTCCATCTGATATACATTTACAGAAAAATTGGCAGGATGTATTTACAATTTGGATTTGCCCATCGTGGGAATCAAATTTAGATCAGTGTGATTGATCATTAATCCCACGATTCCTAGGCTCACAGAGAATATCAAAGAACCTGCACAGTAAAGATATTGACATATAGTACAAATTATACTCTAGACGTTGCAAAACAAAGGATTTATCAGTTAAATCCTTGCATGCGCGAATCCAAAGCTTCCCGTTTCCGCTAAATATGAATCTAGGGTCACGTAGTCGCTTTAATATTTACAAATCTTGAAAAAACTAGATTTAAATAAATCTTAGCCATTCTAGGTTCCCGGTTTCGGTTTGATCGATTTTGAACCGTTGGAAAGTTAAAAAGGGCTAGATTTAGATAAATCTAATCCATAATATTTACATCAGTGTAGATTAATATCAAATTAATATTTAAAGTAAATGTTTAATCACATTGAATAATATATATATATATATATATATATATATATATAATTTATTGATGAAATAAAATATGTACAAACAGATTACTGAAAATAAAACTTACAAATATGACTCGATTATAGAAACCATAACATTGTTTACTAAGAAAGAAGCAGAGGTTTAAAGATTGGTCAGATATGAATCTGAGTCTTTCTAAAACTCTCTATTGGATTTCTAATCCTCCTTCAAACAAATGACTTCGATTTCTTTTTGTAGAATAAGGAATCAAAACTATTACAGACTCAAATGATTACAAACATCTTTAACTATTGCTAAACAGTAATGCTTTAACAAAAGTAAATGATTACAGACGCATTAATTTGAAAAGAAAATATAACTTTTGACTAAATGACCAGAATGGACGACAGTGGATAAGTGACTCCACCAATCGACAAATGACTCATACATGACTTTCGGCTACTTTTGACTAATCTTCTGCTTTTGGTGGAAAAGCATAAACTTCAGCATGTGACTATGGGCCTGTACGGAATGAGTAGACAGGCAAGAGGGCAGGCATCCTATGCAAAAGGATCTTGAGCATCTTGGAGAGTTATGCTGCCGTATGAATCCTCAGCACTGCTTGCCATTTTACAAGAAATTAAAGAAGACGATGAACTTTCTGAAGCTGTAATTTCTTCATGAAGTTTATCAACTCTGTCTTGGATAATCTGAGCAAGTATTTTTAACTCTGCATTTGAATATTTATTAATATCCAAAAAATCTAATTTTGATTGGGAAGATTTTTTGGTTTAATGGAGGATTCCTTGGGTGAAACCAATTTAATAGGAACAGGGTTGACTGGAAATTCTTTTTGAACTTATGATACGATAAATGTCAAATTTATCCCACCATTAATGGAAAAAGTTGAAGTAACATAAGTTAATTGACTAGAATGAGAAGCGAAAGAAGTTTGACGCTAGATGACTGGAAAATGGATTCAACAACAGGGGTTAGAAGACCATATTACCATTTAAGAATCCATGAGATTTTATATTTACTGACGAACTGGAGAAGGATAGCAATACAATCAAATTTTTGATTGTATGGACTTCTACAACAGAAATGGCTAACTAAGGGTTTAAGCTCTTGGGGAAAGATATCAAAAGTAGGTCCAAACCTTATCTACCAAAGAGTAAACCAGAGGGGGAGCTGACTCTCAAATTTGTGGTCAAATTGAATAAACCACGAATGACTAAAGGAAGGATTTTGGAATAAGAAGATTTTATTCCATGGTTCAGTATAATCATAATAGCAAAATTGACTATCAAGATTATCAAACTGTTTAAGATCAAAAGGATGATTACCCCAATCAATCATTTAAATAATCTGTTTAATATAAAGTGAATGATAAATGACTTTGGAATTATCATTCCTATCATAGATAGGCTTGATAAGAATTGACTGAGTTTGAAGAAGAATTTCCTTATAATACGCAAGGGATTTATAAGGAGCAAAAGGAAGAAAATGCCATCAAGTTGGGAAGAACTGAGCAGCCAATTTGACTAGATCATCAATAGGCTTCATATGAGGTTCAATATAAAACAGATTGAATGTGTAATTGGGAATATACTGCGAATGCAGTTGAACTGGATTAGGGTTACTAGACGAAGAAGACGAAGCGAATGGATCCATTGACTTTGGTGACTGGGCCAAAACCGTTTTATAAGGCTTTGGAACAGTACCAAGAAGATGATACCTATTGGCCACATCAACTGCTTTCCAATTGTGGCTAAATACTGATTAGTAAAATTATTTTGTTCAATACTTTTCTTTTCGTCAATTTTGCCATCAGCTACTTTAAACGGACTGGCAACAACTAAAGTATTTTTAATAGTCAAAAGGACAGTCTCTAAAGGAGGATGACTGGCCAAAACTCTTGTCTTATCCTCTTTAGTCCACTGACTTTTGGTTAAAACATTATAATGAGAATGATATTTATCATACTAATCATAAAAAGTAATGATTATTTTTTCATTGTTAATAAATCTTTTCCACCTATTAACGATTTTATCTCTATCATGTTTATCGTATTTGTTACGAAAAGCATGCCTTTTATCTTTATTAGATTTGGAATTAAAATCTTCTACCAGATTATTCCAATCTAATTTAAATTCTTTAGTCGGACCTCTTAACTGAGGATTAATCGAAGCTTCAAAATCTGAAGGAGTAGGACCTAACGAAGATGTAGGTGAAAGATCTTGATCTTCTTCTACAATATCATTAGTAGTGTAACAAGGATAACTAGTTTGACCTTGGTTTAAAATACATTTCATTTTAATATCTGGCATAGAAATATTACTTAGTACTTTAGTGTCTCTTCTCGAAGTAACTGAGGGAACTGAGGAACTAGTAAATTCTTCTGTGATTAAAGGTCTATTGGTACGTTCAAAACTGACTCTGACAGCACCATCAGAAAATTATTTAATGTTTTCTACACTTAACAGATTGTTAATAACTGGTTTTTTTGGAAATTCATTAGGTAGAACCCATTGACTAGGTAAAGTAACATCCTTCCAAAGAATAGATCTTGGAGTCTGGATATTAGCATTACTAGTACTGCTTTGAATCAAAACAGTATGATCTTTGGGGCTTTTATTAAGAGCATGCACATTTAAATTTGTTTTCATGGTTTTATAATAAATTCTGTAAATTAAAGCTAGAGGCTGAGATCCCTCAATCATTCGAGTGATTTCTCCTGCAGTTTTAATAGTTAAAACTTATGCTTTTAACAAGTTAACGTCGCTGAGGCTTAATGGAAGAATAGGAAAGCAATTAAAATGGACATGTCCATCATGCAGACTTGATTCTATTATTCCAATGATACTAGGGAAATAATTGAGAAAACAAGCATCTCTTAACACAGAAAAATACTTGAATTAATTCCCTTAATATTCAAATGTTTAACTGCGACTTGAACTAATCCAAAATGAATAAAATTGTAACCTTCTTCCTGTGTTTATTAATAACATCAGGAGATAAAAGACTATAATTTTTATATTCTTTGTTAATAGCATAAACTCTCTCAACTGTTTTAACATTATAATCTGTTTTAAAGTTATCTAAAAAGGTTGACTGATATATCTCTTTATGGGATACACTAGGTATGTTCCAATTACTCAAAGTTTCATTAATGTTTTCATAACTATGTTCTTCTTGATTAACTATGTCTGGAACTGGAGGTAAAGTTGACCGGTTGCTAACTGAAGAACTAGACCTGAACAGTCTACTCATTTTAGAAAATTAAAATTTTTAATAATTCAAAGTTCTACCATACATACCCTTCTTACCTTAAGCAGACACATACCTATGTTCTAGGTCAGACACCCGACACTGCTCCACTCTGAGACTTACAAAGGGCAAAAAGACCGGGGCGAACACGGTGTTCCATAGTAAGAGCTAGGTAACTTAAGAACAGAGAAGAAAGAAAAAATTTTGATTTTTGAAAATGGCTTAGGCTGAACAGTTAAGATCAACAATTATCAAACAAACAACCTGAACGCTCTAATACTAGGAGGGCAGAATAACTAAGTAAAGAACAGGAAGAACAATCAACAAAGGCGCATGCAATCTGAATCACTAACTATATGGTACAAACAGATTACTGAAAATAAAACTTACAAATATGACTCGATTATAGAAACCCTAACATTGTTTACTAAGAAAGAAGCAGAGGTTTAAAGATTGGTCAGATATGAATCTGAGTCTTTCTAAAACTCTCTATTGGATTTCTAATCCTGCTTCAAACAAAAGACTTCGCTTTCCTTTTATAGAATAAGGAATCGAAACTATTACAGACTCAAATGATTACAAACATCTTTAACTATTGCTGAACAGTAGTTCTTTAACAAAAGTAAATGAATACAGACGCATTAATTTGAAAAGAAAATACAACTTTTGACTAAATGACCAAATAGCCGACAGTGGATAGGTGACTCCACCAAACAACAAATGACTTTCGGCTACTTTTGACTAATCTTCTGCTTTTGGTGGAAAAGCATAGACATCAGCATGAGACTATGGGCCTGTACTGAATGAATAGACAGGCAAGAGGGCATGCATCCTATGCAAAAGGATCTTGAGCATCTTGGAGACTTGTGCTGCCGTATAGATCCTCAGCACTGCTTGCCATTTTACAAGAACTTGATGAAGACGATGAACTTTCTGAAACTGCAATTTCTTCATGAAGTTTATCAACTCTGTCTTGGATAATCTGAGCAAGCATTTTTAACTCTGCATTAGAACATTTATTAATATCCAAAAAATCTAATTTTGACTGGGAAGATTTTTTGGTTTTACTAGAGGATTCCTTGCGAGAAACATATTTAATAGGAACAGGGTTGACTGGAAATTCTTTCCTGAAGTTGACCTCTGATACGAGAAATGTCAAATTTATCCCACCATTTACTTGAAAAACGTTTAAGTAACATAAGTTAATTGACAAGAATGAGAAGCTGAAGAAGTTTGACCGCTAGATGGCTGGAAAATGGATTCAACAACCTGGGTTAGAAGACCATATTGCATTTAAGAATCCATGGGATTTTATATTTACTGACGAACTGGAGAAGAATAAGAATACAATCAAAATTATGATTGTATGGACTTCTACAACAGAAATGGCTAACTAGGGGTTTAAGCTCTTGGGGAAAGATATCAAAAGTAGGTCCAAACCTTGTCCACCAAAGAGTAAACCAGAAGGGGAGCTGACTCTTAAATTTGTGGTCGAATTGAATAAATCACGAATGACTAAATAAAGGATTTTGGAATAAGAAGATTTTATTCCGTGCTTCAGTATAATCATAATAGGAAAATTGACTATCAAGATTATCTAACTGTTTAAGATCAGAAGGATGATTACCCCAATCAGTCATTGAAATAATCTGTTTAATATAAAGTGAATGATAAATGACTTTAGAATTATCATTCCTATCATAGATAGGCTTGATAAGAATTGACTGAGTTTGAAGAATAATTTTCTTATAATTTACAAGGGATTTATAAGGAGCAAAAGGAAGAAAATGCCATCAAGTTGGGAAGAACTGAGCAGCCAATTTGACTGGATCATCAATAGGCTTCATATGAGGTTCAATATGAAACAGATTGATTGTGTAATTGGGATTAAACTACAAATGCAGTTGAACTGGATTAGGGTTACTAGACGAAGAAGACGGAGCGAATGGATCCATGATTTAGGTGACTGGGCCAAAACCGTATTATAAGGCTTTGGAACAGTACTAAGAAGATGATACCTATTGGCCACATGAACTGCTTTCCAATTGTGGCTAAATACTGATTAGTGAAATTATTTTGTTCAATACTTTTCTTTTCGACAATTTTTCCATCAGCAACTTTAAACGGACTGGCAACAACTGAAGTATTTTTAATAGTCAAAAGAACAGTCTCTAAAGGAGGATGACTAGCCAAAACTCTTGTCTTATCCTTTTTAGCCCACTGACTTTTGGTTAAAACATTACAATGAGAATGATATTTATCATACTAATCATAAAAAGTAATGTTTATTTTTTCATTGTTAATAAATCTTTTCCATCTATTAACGATTTTATCTCTATCATGTGTATCGTATTTGTTACGAAAAGCATGCCTTTTATCTTTATTACATTTGGAATTAAAATCTTCTACCAGATTATTCCAATCTAATTTAAATTCTTTAGTCAGAACTCTTAACAGAGGAATAATTGATGCTTCAAAATCTGAAGGAGTAGGACCTAACGAAGATGTAGGTGAAAGATCTTGATCTTCTTCTGCAATATCATTAGTTGTGTAACAAGGATGACTAGTTTGACCTTGGTTTAAAATACCTTTTATTTTAATATCTGGCATAGAAATATTACTTAGTACTTCAGTGTCTCTTCTCGAAGTAACTGAGGGAACTGAGGAACTAGTAAATTCTTCTATGATTAAAGGTCTATTGGTACGTTCAAAACTGACTCTGACAGTACCATCAGAAAATTGTTTAATGTTTTCTACATTTAACAGATTGTTAATAACTGGTTTTTTTGGAAATTCATTAGGTAGAAACCATTGACTAGGTAAAGTAACATCCTTCCAAAGAATAGATCTTGGAGTCTGGATATTAGCTTTACTAGTACTGCTTTGAATCAAAACAGTATTATCTTTGGGACTTTTATTAAGAGCATGCACATTTAAATTTGTTTTCATGGTTTTATAATAAATTCTGTAAATTAAAGCTAGAGGCTGAGATCCCTCAATCATTTGAGTGATTTCTCCTGCAGATTTAATATTTAAACTAATGCTTTTAACAAGTTAACGTCGCTGAGGCTTAATGGAAGAATAGGAAAGCAATTAAAATGGACATGTCCATCATGCAGACTTGATTCTATTATTCAAATGATACTAGGGAAATAATTGAGAAAACGAGCATCTCTTAACACAGAAAAATACTCGAATTAATTTCCTTAATATTCAAAGGTTTAACTGCTACTTGAACTAATCCAATATGCATAAAATTGTAACCTTCTTCCTGTGTTTATTAATAACATCAGGAGATAAAAGACTACAATTTTCATATTCTTTGTTAATAGCATAAACTCTCTTAATTATTTTAACATTATAATCTGTTTTAAAGTTATCTAAAAAGGTTGACTGATATATCTCTCTATGGGATACACTAGGTATGTTCCAATTACTCAAAGTTTCATTAATGTTTTCATAACTATGTTCTTCTTGATTAACTATGTCTGGAACTGGAGGTAAAGTTGACCGGTTGCTAACTGAAGAACTAGACCTGAACAGTCTACTCATTTTAGAAAATTAAAATTTTTAATAATTCAAAGTTCTACCATACATACCCTTCTTACCTTAAGCAGACGCATACCTATGTTCTAGGTCAGACACCCGACACTGCTCCACTCTGAGACTTACAAAGGGCAAAACGACCGGGGCGAACACAGTGTTCCACAGTAAGAGCTAGGTGACTTAAAAAACAGAGAAGAAAGAAAAAATTTTGATTTTTAAAAATGACTTAGGCTGAACAGTTAAGATCAACAATTATTAAATAAACAACCTGAACGCTCTGATACCAGGAGGGCGGAATAACTAAGTAAAGAACAAGAAGAACAATCAACAAAGGCGCATGCAATCTGAATCACAACTATATGGTACAAACAGATTATTGAAAATAAAACTTACAAATATGAATCGATTATAGAAACCTTAACATTGTTTACTAAGAAAGAAGTAGAGGTTTAAAGATTGGTCAGATATGAATCTGAGTCTTTCTAAAACTCTCTATTGGATTTCTAATCCTGCTTCAAACAAATGACTTCTATTTCCTTTTATAGAATAAGGAATCGGAACTATTACAGACTCAAATGATTACAAACATCTTTAACTATTGCTGAACAGCAGTGCTTTAACAAAAGTAAATGAATACAGACGCATTAATTTGAAAAGAAAATACAACTTTTGACTAAATGACCAAATGGCCGACAGTGGATAGGTGACTCCACCAAACAACAAATGACTTTCGGCTACTTTTGACTAATCTTCTGCTTTTGGTGGAAAAGCATAAACATCAGCATGTGACTATGGGCCTGTACTGAATGAGTAGACAGGTAAGAGGGCATGCATCCTATGCAAAAGGAGCTTGAGCATCTTGGAGACTTGTGCTGCCGTATGGATCCTCAACACTGCTTGCCATTTTACAAGAACTTGATGAAGACGATGAACTTTCTGAAACTGCAATTTCTTCATGAAGTTTATCAACTCTGTCTTGGATAATCTGAGCAAGCATTTTTAACTCTGCATTTGAACATTTATTAATATCCAAAAAATCTAATTTGACTTGGAAGATTTTTTGGTTTTACTGGAGGATTCCTTGCGAGAAACATATTTAATAGGAACAGGGTTGACTGGAAATTCTTTCTGAAGTTGACCTTTGATACGATAAATGTCAAATTTATCCCACCATTTACTTGAAAAAAGTTTGAGTAACATAAGTTAATTGACTAGAATGAGAAGCTGAAGAAGTTTGACCGCTAGATGGCAGGAAAATGGATTCAACAACCGGGGTTAGAAGACCATATTGCCATTTAAGAATCCATGGGATTTTATATTTACTGACGAACTGGAGAAGAATAAGAATACAATCAAATTTTTGATTGTACGGACTTCTACAACAGAAATGGCTAACTAGGGGTTTAAGCTCTTGGGGAAAGATATCAAAAGTAGGTCCAAACCTTATCCACCAAAGAGTAAACCAGAGGGGGAGCTGACTCTTAAATTTGTGGTCGAATTGAATAAATCACGAATGACTAAATAAGGATTTTGGAATAAGAAGATTTTATTCCATGCTTCAGTATAATCATAATAGCAAAATTGACTATCAAGATTATCTAACTGTTTAAGATTAGAAGGATGATTACCCCAATCAGTCATTGAAATAATCTGTTTAATATAAAGTGAATGATAAATGACTTTAGAATTATCATTCTTATCATAGATAGGCTTGATAAGAATTGACTGAGTTTGAAGAAGAATTTTCTTATAATTTACAAGGGATATATAAGGAGCAAAAGGAAGAAAATGCCATCAAGTTGGGAAGAACTGAGCAGCCAATTTAACTGGATCATCAATAAGCTTCATATGAGGTTCAATATGAAACAGATTGACTGTGTAATTGGGAATATACTGCGAATGCAGTTGAACTGGATTAGGGTTACTAGACGAAGAAGACGAAGCGAATGGATCCATTGACTTTGGTGACTGGGACAAAATCGTATTATAAGGCTTTAGAACAGTACCAAGAAGATGATACCTATTGGCCACATCAACTGCTTTCCAATTGTGGCTAAATACTAATTAGTGAAATTATTTTGTTCAATACTTTTCTTTTCGTTAATTTTGACATCAGCTACTTTAAACGGACTGGCAACAACTGAAGTATTTTTAATAGTCAAAAGAATAGTCTCTAAAGGAGGATGACTGGCCAAAACTCTTGTCTTATCCTCTTTAGTCCACTGACTTTTGGTTAAAACATTACAATGAGAATGATATTTATCATACTAATCATAAAAAGTGATGTTTATTTTTTCATTGTTAATAAATCGTTTCCATCTATTAACGATTTTATCTCTATCATGTTTATCGTATTTGTTACGAAAAGCATGCCTTTTATCTTTATTAGATTTGGAATTAAAATCTTCTACCAGATTATTCCAATCTAATTTAAATTCTTTAGTCAGAACTCTTAACTGAGGATTAATCGAAGCTTCAAAATCTGAAGGAGTAGGACCTAACGAAGATGTAGGTGAAAGATCTTGATCTTCTTCTACAATATCATTAGTAGTGTAACAAGGATGACTAGTTTGACCTTGGTTTAAAATACCTTTCATTTTAATATCTGGCATAGAAATATTACTTAGTACTTTAGTGTCTCTTCTCGAAGTAACTGAGGGAACTGATGAACTAGTAAATTCTTTTATGATTAAAGGTCTATTTGTACGTTCAAAACTGACTCTGACAGTACCATCAGAAAATTGTTTAATGTTTTCTACATTTAACAGATTGTTAATAACTATTTTTTTTTGGAAATTCATTAGGTAGAACCCATTGACTAGGAAGAAAATGCCATCCAGTTGGGAAGAACTGAGCAGCCAATTTGACTGGATCATCAATAGGATTCATATGAGGTTCAATATGAAACAGATTGAATGTGTAATTGGAAATATACTGCGAATGCAGTTGAACTGGATTAGGGTTACTAGATGAAGAAGGCGAAGCGAATGGATCCATTGACTTTGGTCACTGGACCAAAACCGTATTATAAGACTTTGGAACAGTACCAAGAAGATGATACCTATTGGCAACATCCATTGTAGGAACTAGGCTTACTGGATGAGGAATTAAGGCTCCTTTGGGCCTTTGACTTGGGCCTGGAGGGGGCCTAACCGAAGTGTTGCTACCTCTCACGCTCATCTTTTTAGTGTACCTGATTTAATAAACTCTCGAGTGAGAAAATCAAGGACTGAATTTTTACTACCTTTAATATATTCAATATCAAAATCATAAATACTTAGTATAGATTGCCATCTAGCAAAAATATGCTTAGCAGCTATATTTTTAACATCCTTTTCTAAAATATATTTGGCATAATTGTAATCAATTCTAACCAAAAATCTTTGATTTAATAAATCATTTTGAAATTTACTAATGCATAGAACTAATGCTAGAATTTCTTTTTTAATTGTGCTATAATTACTTTGAGCCTTATTCCATACACCAGAATGAAACCGAACAATTTGCTCAGAAGAAGCAAGGGTTAATTTTTGCTTCAGAATACCTCCGAATCCAATTTTAGAAGCATCTGTTTCAACAATTTTAAATGCAAATTCATTGGAGATGCCAAGGCAAGGTAATACTTTAACGTATTTTTTGACTTGTTGGACGATGGATATATGTTCATCAGTCCAAGGAGGGGGATTTTTTTTGTAAACGATGGAACAGAGGTTTACAAATCTTTTTAAGATTTTGGTAGAACTTACCAACATAATTCAGAGATCCTAAAAATCGCTGAAGTTGAGTTTTGTCAATGATTTTATCAGGGAATTTATCTGCAAATTGAATGACTCGCTGAATGGGTCGAATAAGACCATGATTAATATCGTTTCCAAGAAATTTGACTCTAGTCTGAAAGAGACTACATTTAGTCGGGGAAAGGACTAAACCATTGACGTTGATAGTTTTGAAGAACGAATTCAAATGCTTGTGGTGTTCTTCAATTGATTTAGAGAAAACAAGAATATTATCAATGTAAACAATAATGAAATGGCTAAATGGATTCAAAATATCATTGAGAATATTCTAAAAATCACTAGGAGCATTCTTGAGTCTGAATGGTTGAACAATCCATTCGTAATGACCAAAAGGAGTTGTGAAAGCAGTCTTGTATCTATCACTGGGATGAATACTAATCTGCCAAAATCTTGACTTAAGGTCAAATTTACTAAAAACGATTGCATTACTAAGTCTACTAAGAAGGTCTTCTTTGTTAGGCAACGGGTACCTAATCCATTCTAGGACCTTGTTTAGAGGCTTGTAATTAATAACTAGTCTGGGGACTCCTCTTTCTTTTTCAGCATCATTATTAACATAAAAAGCTGGACAAGACCAAGGGAGATTTACTATGCTTAATTAAACCCTTTGCAAGAAAATCATTGATTTCTTGCTTACAAAGCTCCATTTGATGGTGATTCATTTGTATAGGTCGAGCCTTAGTAGGAATTAAGTGTTCCTTAAATTCCTTAGCATAAGGTAACCTTACAACATGCTTTCTTCTGTGCCAAAAAGCATTGGGAGAATCAACACAAAGGTTTTTATTCATAAATTTCTTAAGTTCTTTGATTTTTTCTTGAACCTTGTTAATGAGAAGAAGTTCTTCAACATGTTTGTATCTAATTTCTTCTTTTAAGAATTTTAACTGAGTAGTTTTACAATTCAACAAGTTTAAAGATTTTAAAATAGATTCATCTTGAATAAATTTCAAATCTCTTTCTTTGGGCTGAGTAATGAATTTAAACACTACCTTTTGACCCAAATGTTCAGTGGTTATACCATTATTACTGGTAGTGAATGGATACAATAAATATATAAACGGAAGACCTAAAATAATCTTATCCATCAAGTTGTGAATTAAAATAAAAGTGATTTTAAAACACATACTATCTTGACAAATATGAACTTTAGGAAGCTTATATTTTATTTTCATCTTGCTACCGTTAGCAGAGTTTAATCTCTCACTCGTTTTTTTGTAAAACTTAGTAGGGATTAAACCTTCTTGAATACAATTAATATATGCTCCAGTATCAACTAAAGTAGGAAGCTCAATTGAAAATGTTTTATATATGACTAGCTTAACAATAATATACCATTTTTGAATGGTGATATCCTTTAATCTTTTTAATGAATTACCTTGAACCATGAGAATTGACTCTTTATCTTTAGCATTAGAAGAATCAGCTTCTTCATTATTTTCTGAGGAATCAGAAATGTGAAGGTCTGATTCTTTAGCTGTAAGATTAGTCATTTCTCTTCTTAAACTAGAAATCTCAGTTTTAAGACCTAAAATTTCCTTTTTAAGTTTATTAACTTCTTGATTTAACTCAGGTAGAGTTATTTCTCTATTAGGAGTGTTAAATCTTTCTAAAGTTTTATTAAGGCTGATAATAGGTTTATCTTTTCCTTTAATAACCTTATTTTTCCCTGAATTGTTTTTAGTTAACAATTCTTTTAGTTGTTTCATGTACTGTATTTTTAACTCTGGGTCAGTAATTTTACTAATTAAGTCAATTAACAAAGAGCTTTCTTCGTCATCTTTGTTAAGCACATTAATCGTTTTATTGCAGCAGTCAGATCTGCAAGTATCTGTACGCAAAGTGACTTCATTTTCTTCCGTATTTGTTTGATCATCTTCATCGTTATTAGAAGAATAAGGAATATCAGAATAATCGTTGCTATCAATGTGACGCCCCCAAATTTGGACCGCCACTTGGTCACTCGAATTCGGTTCGTCACGTTCTAATACCTAATACCACAATAAATAATACGACTAAATATCGCATTGTACAATGGAATAATACACAACTATTATAGAATAGATTACATTTAATTAATATAATTTATTCATGTCCCAAGGTCTCATAACTTAAACAGTGATTACATAGCTTAAACATAACTTAAGCGTAAATAACCTTAACTAGTACATAATATCATAAGTCCTTTATTACAACCATAAAGTGCTACATAATTAAAGCTACTCAGTAGCCTTTTCCTTGCCCTTATCTGTGCCCGAAGGTCCACTCTGTTCGACCTTAACTGAAATGTTTTAGGGAAAGCAAGAATGATCACAAATTGCTCAGCAAGTAATATACAATAAGGTTGAGTAATAATTCTCGAATCCCCATAAGGTATAGCAAGGTATGATAGTTCAAGGATAATAAGAATATCAACAGTTCTCAACAACAGTCGCTAAGGACAGAATAATATCAATATGATTCATTAATAAATCAATTCAAAATTTTAAGGTAACTGAATACTGAGCAGTTACTAAGGACTATGAACTTCTACTAGAATTAAAAGTATTAAACTAATAACCCAATTAAAAACAAGTACAACAGGTGATCAACCTAAAGTACCCTACGGTATGCATATCGTTCAATCGTACTTAAAGTGTGCACACGTCGGTCTCCCGACAAATATATATCCCCTTCAAAGAAAGTTGTTCAACTCAGTTAACACAAGAATTTCGCACTATTCAATTAGGTTTGGACAACTTTCTAATCATGTTATAAGTCTAGCCGAATCAATTGGCATAGACGGCTCTTTAAATGAATAAGCGAACAATTATAAGTTCAATACTCGAATCAAAGTTCAAGAATAAACAACTCTATTCTATTATATCATAGGATAAGAATTATGCTATCAATTATTTACTTGTATAACAAATAATAGTACAAGCTTCAGAAATGTTCAATAAAGAGTAGGGTTCAAGTACTTGCTTACGATATCCGTTGAATAAAGTAAAGCAAGGGTTTAGGATACTTGCCTTTAGCGTAGTCTATCCACGTAATTTAACCAACACTTTTGAATCCTATTATAGTGTATTACATGTTTAGGATGTCCATTAGTTAAACATATTTGATAAACAAACTTGATATCTAGGTCAAGTGTACACATATGACTCAATCATAAAAATTTATACGTATGTTATTACGTAGTTCGGAACTATCGTTAGACCTCATCATAAAAAAAACACCTTGTCAATTTAAGCTAAGATAGGTGTTAACATGCAAGGCTACCTCTATCAGTGTGTCATGGAAAGAAATAAGCATAATGAATTTATACTAGCATGCTACACATTTCAGAAATCATAAAAGTCACTTTCTAGGTCTGCAGAAGGGCGCAGACGAGCCTGATTTGTAATAGGGAGACGCGCGGTCGCGCGGCTCCCAGTTTAAACCAGGGCTGGGCAATCAATTTCCTTGGTCTAGCTTGCCCATCCTTGCACATATAACATATATTAACATGTCAAGGGTCCTTTTGTATCTCTCAAGTCAGTCTAGGTCACTTCTTTCATAATATGGTTCTAAGTTGAACATTTCATCAAGTTAAGGCCATTCAAGGTCATGAAACCACAAAGTCTAACATGCTTGCTTCTTAAACATATAAGGTAGTCATATAATTCATATTAGACATGCTTGTGAGTATTCATATCACATATGTGTAATTAGCATTGTCTTGGTTTGAAAATATGCTTCGTTTATGCTTCACTTGAATTACGATACCTAAGCATGGTATAGATACGTTTATGATACATGAGTAAGTCTAAGAGTATCACCAAGCATGTTCACAAATATCAGATTCTAACTCTCAAAGTAGCACGTTAACATTCATGTTCAAAGTTCGTATTTTCATTAGTAAAGCTTACTAATAAGTCCAACATGTTCATGCTTCATTACGAAATCCATATACGTAAGTTAGTATGTCCGACATGCATTTCAAAACCATACTAACATGCTTGCAAGATCGAAATATCAAAACGAATATAATAAGTCAATGTCCATTTTGAAACTCTAAGTGTTCATTGACATGTTATCAATATCCTCTAGTATGTTAAACTACTTCACTTACTATACATCATGCTCGCATGCTTATGTACAAATGAAATCAGACCACACTAACACGTCTTCAAGTTAGAATTTTAAGGTCCACATGGTTTATTGAGTTTACATATTGAAAACTCAAGTTTTCTTTTGAAATCAAGCTAGGTGAGTGATTATATGAAAGGCGATATAAACTAGCATGTCAAGGATTGAAATAGGCCTAACTAAGTTATATTAGCATGCTCCATAAACCAGATAGCCTAACAAAACAGTTAACAAAATCTGCAGATGGGCGAGGCCGCTCGCCGGTTGTACTAGGGATACGCGCGGCCGCGCGGCTCCCCTTCCAGACCAGAGACTTCCCAGCCTAGGCAGATACCAAGCCCAATACCCAATTTTCTTCACCAATTCGACTGTAACCAAGCCGCATTGCATACTAAACATGTTAATAAGCCTATATAACAACTTATATAAGTGTTCTACAACCCAATCACAATTCAATTTGGCATAATCAAGAAATTGGAATTCAAGAACTCAAGAAATTCTATTGATAGAAAATGAAAAGTAAGAAAGAGGGATTATACCTCTGTAATGTGAAATGAGTTTGCTGCTAAATGAATTCCCAAACTCTTAGAATACTTGTATGCTCTCAATTCACAAACTCAATAAATTCTCAGCAAATCAAATTAGAAGGAGATGGGTTGTATTTATAGAGAAACCAATATACAGACAATGCATATATACATCAAATTAAACCAATGAGAATGTTAGATTACATGATGGTTAAGAGAGAGTTGGTAGATGGTTGTTGAAGATCATCATGATAACCACTCCCCCCCATAATCATGAGCTAGAAGGTGCTTGGGAGAAGAATGTGGAATAGCTCCTAGCCTTTATGTGCTACACGTGAATGAGAACTGAGGAGCAATTGGACACTAAATTTGGGACAAGCCTTAATCTCTACATTTGCAAATGGACTACATGCTACACTTGTATACAAATACCATATACTTATGTTATATATTATATGTACTCTTAGGTTATATCTTGTACACATTTTATCCATACATAGGTTATAATTTTAATGCCACAATGCAATAATACTCCAATGTAATTTGTACATATATAATCCATGTACATTTTATCATGCCGGTATAATTTACTCGGATATTATTACATTACATTATCTCCTTTGTTATTAAATTGTTCACCATATATTCATGATGTCTCACTTTAATGTATATTCACATATCATTGTCACATAAGCATAAATCATGTAGCTCACATAGTTCGATTAATCTTAATATATGGTCTCTATATATAGTATAGTTACATAAATATTGCACCACACTATATAATATAGTTGCACTACACTCCACACTTCATATAATATATTGTTAGTTACTATACGCTATACATTTAATTCGCATGCTCGCACATAGAAGTTAATAATTTACTTATCTTATTAATTAATTAATAATAATATTAATTAATCCATTTCTCATTAATCAATGAAATTATAATTTCCATAATAGTTGATTAACACTTACATGATTTAATTATCACAGTGAATAAATGTAAATCTTATACTATTTATAAACATGCCGATTTATTATTATAATATTTCTTTTACAATAATAATAATCACATATTATTAATTAATCACCATTAATATTCTATAATAACAATTAACAATTAATATAGATTAATTGTTTACTTAATAATTTATTCGTTAAATTAATATCATCATTAATATTTCCTATCACTGTGCCACATAAGGCTTTCAACGAGTTTATCGCAAACTCCACATTTCCTCAATTGTTATAATTATTCATTTTAAAATAATTGACTTAACTCATCTCATAACACAAAATCATTTATATACAAATAAATACTCATTCCCATTAATATATTCATTTATTAATATTAAGAAATTCTCGAGTATTACATCCTCCCCCCCCCCCCCCCCTTATAAATATTCCGTCCCGGAATTGCTACAAGGTTACACAAATAGATGGGGATAGTCCCTCATTATCCTACCTTCTAACTCCCACGTTGCCTCCTTGACATCGTGGTTACGCCAAAGTACTTTTACAGATGAAATAATTTTATTTCTCAAGATTTGCTCTTTCCTATCTAGTATTTAGACAGGAATTTCTTCATACGCCAAGTTCTTCTCCACTTGAATGGGCTCTTATGAAATCACGTGCTTGTAGTCGGCCTTGTACGGTTGCAACACGAAAATGTGGAACACGTTGTGGATGTGCTCCAACTCGGGTGGTAATGCAACTTTGTATGCCACTTCGCCCACTCGCTTCAGTATCTCGAACGGTCCTATGAATCATGGACTCAATTTTTCTTTCTTGCCGAAATGAATCTTTCCCTTCCATGGAGATACCTTCAAGAAAACAAAACTGCCAACTTTGAAGTCTCGGTCCTGCCGATGCAAATCTGCGTACTTTTTCTGGCGGTCTTGAGCAGCTACTAGTCTGGCTCTTATCACTGTCACCACGTCTGCGGTTTATTGTACTGGCTCTTCATCCTAATATAATGGCATTTTGCACTTTCTTCCGTAAAGAGCCTCGTACAGTGGCATGTCGATACTCGCATGGTAACTATTGTTATACGCAAATTCGACTAAGGGTAGGTGGTTGTCCCAATTTCCCTTGAAGTCCATCACGCAAGTCCTAAGCATGTCGTCCAGCGTTTGTATAGTTCGCTCACTCTGTCCATCTGTCTGAGGATGATAAGCGGTACTCAACCTCAATTGTGTTCCCATTCCCTCTTGCAAACTCTTCCAAAAATTCGACGTGAAGCGCGGATCTCGATCAGAGACAATCAATATAGGCACTCCATGTCGTGAAACAATCTCCTTTACGTAAAGGCTAGCTAAATGATTCAAACTGTATCAGATCTTGATCGGTAGAAAATGTGAGGTCTTTGTAAGTCAATCCACGATAACCCAAATAGCATCATAACCTTTCTGCGTGACTGGAAGTCCTACCACGAAGTCCATCGTAATATGCTCCCATTTCCACTCTGATATTTCCAACGGTTGTAGTAAACCACTCGGCCGCTGATGTTCTACTTTAACGTGTTGGCAAGTCAAACATCTACTAATGCACTCTGCGACTTCCCGCTTCAGGTTGGGCCACCAAAAATGTTGCCTCAAGTCTCATACAAAATCTCTTCCCTTAACTCAGTTACCGCTGGTACCCACACTCTTCCTTCGAATCTCAAAATACCGTCTTTATCCATTCGGAATATCTCTTCTTCATTTTATGCGATCCTCTTTCTAATTTTCTGGCACTCTTTATCTTTCTCTTGTGATTCCTTTACTCTATCCAACAAGGTTGGACGAGCTTCCCTTATAAACAATTTCTTTTCTGACCTTTCTGGTCCTCTTACCTCTATCTCTAATCTTTCCATTTCTCTTAGCAATCTTCCTTAGTCGTCAAACGAAATAGTTTCTCCCTTCCTTTTCTGCTCAGAGCGTCGGCAACTACGTTTGCCTTACCCGAGTGATAAAGAATATTGCATTCATAATCCTTGATCAATTCTAACCGCCTCCTCTGACGCATATTCAGCTCCTTTTGTGTGAAGATATATTTCAAACTTTTGTGGTCCGTGTATATCTCACATTTCTCCTCGTATAAATAATGCCTCCATATCTTTAACACAAAAACTACTGTCGCTAATTCTAAGTCGTGAGTAGGGCATTTTTTGTAATCCTTCAATTATCGTGACGCATACACAATGACCTTGTTGTGTTGCATGAGCACACAACCAAGTCCCTTGTGCGATGCATCACTATACACCACAAAATTTCCCCCATCATCTGGTAGTGATAACACAGGCACTTCGCTCAATCTCTTCTTCAACTCTTGAAAACTCTCCTCACATTTGTCTGTCCACACAAACTTCACCGTCTTCCTGGTCAAATTGGTCAATGGGGTTGCTATCTTAAAAAAATCTTGAATAAATCTTCGATAGTACCCAGCTAACCCTAAGAAACTTTTCACCTCCATCGGTGTTCTTGGTTGCTCCCAATTACTCATTGCTTCAACCTTTGCAGGGTCTACTGAGATTCCATTCTTATCCACCACGTGACCTAAGAATTGAACCTTCTCCATCCAAAATTCACACTTAGAAAATTTTGCATACATCTTCTCTTTCCTTAGTGCCTCTAAAACAATCTTCAGATGTTTGGCGTGCTCTTCTTCTATTTTCAAGTAGATCAAGATGTCATCAATAAAAACTACCACGAATTTATCCAAATGTCTTGAAAACTCGGTTCATCAAGTCCATAAATACTGCCGAAGCATTGGTCAATCCGAATGACATTACCAAAAACTCGTAATGTCCATAACGGGTTCGAAACGCAGTCTTTGGTATGTCCTCCTCTCTTACCTTCAGTTGGTGATATCCTGTCCGTAGATCTATCTTCAAGAAACACTTTGCTCCCTTCAGTTGATCAAATAAGTCATCTATCCTCGGTAACGGATATCTGTTCTTGATCGTTACTCTGTTTAATTCTCTATAATCGATATAGAGCCTCATTGATCCGTCCTTTTTCTTAATGAATAACACTGGTGCTCCCCAAGGAGACACACTTGGTCGAATGTAACCCTTATCCAATAATTCTTGCAGTTGTATCATCAACTCCTTCATTTCTACCGGCGCCATACGGTATGGAGCTTTCGAAATTGGTGTCGTTCCCGGTGCTAAGTCTATTATCAATTCGATTTCTCTGTCTGGCGGAAGACTAGGCAGATCGTTCGAAAACACATCTTAAAATTCATTCACTACGGATATATCCTTAATTTTTACTCCCTTTCTCCGAGTACCAGCGATGTAAGCTAAATAACCTACACATCCTTTCCTTAACAATTTCTTGGCCTGCATCATCGTAACGCAACACGATTGTTTAAGCGATGAGCTACCATAAAACACTACCTTAGACTTACTCGGAGTCTGAAGGTTCACACATTTATTCAGACAGTCAATTATTACTGCATGGTTATACAACCAATCCATTCTCAGTATTACGTCAAATTCTCCCAATCTAATACGAATCAAGTCTACACTCAGTTCATGTTCTCTAATGTTTGCGCGATAACTTTGACAAACGTATTCTATAGGGATTATTTCCTTATTCGTAACTTCTATGTTCAAGGGATCTTCTAAACGTTCTCGGGGTGTGTTAAGTCTACTAGCAAATTCTTCAGATACAAAAGAACAGGTGGCACCCGAATCAAAGAATACATAAGCATTTATATCATTGATTGGGATTATACCTGACACCACGTCCTTTGCAGCCACTGCGTCCTAGACGGTCATGTTAAAAGTTCTGGCGGTTGGGCGATTGGATTGTGCAGGTCCGCTGATCATCAGCTTGTTTCCCCGTTGTTGGCTCCCTTCGTTACTTCCCTTCTTTGGGCAGTCCTTAATCCAGTGCTCCGTCGAGTCACATGCAAAGCATCCTTGTATCTTTTTTAGTTTCGGGCAGTTGGGCGAGATGTGCCCTTCCTGTCCACAGTTGTAGCAAGTGCCACGCCCCTTCCAGCACTCACCCTGATGGTTCTTCCCACACTTCGGGCATCATTCAGCCTTCTTCTTGAAACCTCCACAAAAATTTCCATATTAATTGTTGTTATTTTTGTTGTTGTTATTTTCCCATTTTCTCTTTCCCAACTTGCTTCCTCCGCTATTGCTTCCACCAGTACGGCTCTCTCCTCCAGTATTCTTCCCTTTCTTTTCCTTGTTATACAAACTTAAGGCCTCACTGCCACCTTCCGCAATGATTGCCTTCTCTAGCAACGTCGCAAAGGAATCAATTTGAAGAATTGATACCTTATTGAACAACCACGACTTTAGCCCTTGTTCGAATCGTCTCGCCTTCCTTTCCTCATCTCCAACTTGGTGTTCCGCAAATCACGCTAGTTCGTTAAACTTTGTTGCGTACTGTGCCACCGTCATGTCACCTTGTTTTAGTTCTAAGAACTTTACCTCCATTCTATTCTTCATGCTTTTTGGGAAGTACTTTTCAAAAAATAGAGTCTTAAACCTTTCCCATGTTATCGTCCCTTCTCCCGCTCTCTGTTGTTTAGCCACCCACCAGTAGTTCGTCTCGCCTCTCATTATGTACATAGCAAATACTGTCTTCTGGTCTTCACCCACACGGGCTATAGTGAAGGCCTTCTCGATCTCCATGATCCAGGTTTGTGCGATTATCGGGTCAGTAGTACCCTCGAACTCTGGGGGTCCTACACTCCTAAAGTCTTTGAAGGTTGTTACTAGGACGATTTGAGGGTTTGGGCGAATAGGTTCATTGTTCCTTCCCCTTAGGGCTTCTCCTAACAAGTCTACAAGTTTCTGAATCGGGTCTACTTGTTCCCTCTCGTTATTAACTGATTCCTCAGGTGCAGTCAATCTACGTCTTGGTGCCATGATCTGCATCACAAATTTTTATTTTATTATGGCTCAGTTATATAACTTAAGTATTTCTTTTAATACTAAAAAGAATAAATTCATAACACGCTTCTGAAATAAACTTCATTTATATTCATATGCCAAATTGTTTCATTACATGATTTTTCCCTAGCATATTTCTATAAATGTTATCACATATACCCCTTAATATCACCAAAGATAGGGAATATACCTACCTACTACCCCTCTAACAAAAGCTTACTCGCGGTTTACATCACTATCCCACACTCTACACAAAAAGTTGGGATTACAACATATATACAACACATAAGATAAATAAGACTAAACTACTACTCGACTGACTAAGGATCTCATCCCATCATCCCACGCGCCACGGCGCTCTTATACTCGATCTGCACTATATACGCCACTAACTCTCGGCTCATAATATGTAGGGTCTGTCCCTGCTCCGCTGGGTAGTGGTACACACCATCAATCACCCTCTCGAAGGCCGAACGAAACACGTACCCCATCTTGTTCATCTTCCTCTTCTTGCATCTGACCACATCCTTCAGGTCGTCAACTCTCTCATTGGCCGCCTCCCACTTCTCCTCGAAGTGTATCCTATCCATCACCTCTAACTCTAACTGAGTACGGAGTGCTTCCTTCTCAGTCTTCTCATTCAGCTCCCTCTGCTCAACCTCTTCTAGCTTTCCTGCCAGATCCACGTTCCTAGCCACCGACTTGTGAAACAAAGTCCCAGTCTGGATTCCTGCCTCCTTGCGGTATGCAATCTCTACCTCTAGTTCCTGTATGACCAGCTTCCTCTGATGGTCTTCGTCCCTTAATTTCTGGAACTCTGACTCTCTCTCTTGGGCCTCTGCCTCTAACTCCTAGACTCTGCAGTCCAACTCTAGGATCTGCTCCTCATACTCGCCTAACATCTGCTCCTCTACAGTAGCCTCATCAGAGTCTTCTACTGGCTCATCCTCCATCAGCTCGTCCTCCGGGTAGAACTCTACCTCAATCTCATCCTCGTCATCAGACTCGGATGGTGCCACAGCCTGTACTGGCATAACCTCCAGAGGTGCCTCGTATACTACATGTATATCCCTGGGCTCCTCCTCAGCCACTCTACTGGGTACTCCCATATCTGCCATCCTACAATCACAAACACAAGACAAACACATAGCAACTCCAGTAGAATGTTAAATAAAATATAAGTTCATTGTATAGAATGAAGTTACATTTCACAACATACTAAGTCTCTCAAAGAAAACTCTACATGAGTTTTATCTCCTCTCTAACTTCTAAATTCTCCTAAGTCGTAATCTAGGACACTTACTCCTAAGGTTTATAACTACAGCTCTGATACCAACCTATGACGCCCCCAAATTCGGACCGCCACTTGGTCACTCGAATTCGGTTCGTCACGTTCTAATACCTAATACCACAATAAATAATACGACTAAATATCGCATTGCACATCGGAATAATACACAACTACTACCGAATAAATTATATTAAATTAATATAATTTATTCACGTCCCAAGGTTTCGTAACTTAAACAGTGATTACATAGCTTAAACATAACTTAAGTGTAAATAACCTTAATTAGTACATAATATCATAAGTCCTTTATTACAACCATAAAGTTCTACATAATTAAAGCTACTCAGTAGCCTTTCCTTTGCCCTTATCTGTGCCCAAAGGTCCGCTCTGTTCGGACTTAACTGAAATGTTTTAGGGAAAGCAAGAATGAGCACAAATTGCTCAGAAAATATACAATAAGGTTGAGTAATAATTCTCGAATCCCCACAAGGTATAGCAAGGTATGATAGTTCAAGGATAACAAGAATATCAACAGTTTTCAACAACAGTCGCTAAGGACAAAATAATATCAATATGATTCAATAATAAATCAATTCAAGATTTCAAGGTAACTGAATACTGAGCAGTCACTAAGGACTATAAACTTCTACTAGAATTAACAGTATTAAACTGATAACTCATTTAAAAATAAGTACAACAGGTGATCAGCCTAAAGTACCCTACGGTATGCATATCGTTCAATCGTACTTAAAGTGTGCGCACGTCGATCTCCCGACAAATATATATCCCCTTCAAAGAAGGTTGTTCAACTCAGTTAACACAAGAATTCCGCACCATTCAATTGGTTTGGACAGCTTTCTAATCATGTTATAAGTTTAGCCAAATCAATTGGCATAGACGACTCTTTAAATGAATAAGCGAACAATTATAAGTTCAATACTCGAATCAAAGTTCAAGAAAAAACAACTCTATTCTATTATATCATAGGATAAGAATTATGCTTTCAATTATTTACTTGTATAACTAATAATAGTACAAGCTTCAGAAATGTTCAGTAAAGAGTAGGGTTCAAGTACTTGTTTACAATATCCGTTGAATAAAGTAAAGCAAGGGTTTAGGATACTTGCCTTTAGCGTAGTCTATCCACGTAATTTAACCAACACTTTTGAATCTTATTATAGTGTATTACATGTTTAGGATGTCCATTAGTTAAACATATTCGATAAACAAACTTGATATATTGTTCAAGTGTACATATATGACTCAATCATGAAATTTTATACGTATGTTATTACGTAGTTCGGAACTATCGTTAGACCTCATCATAAAAAAAACACCTTGTCAATTCAAGCTAAGATAGGTGTTAACATGGAAGGCTACCTCTGTCAGTGTGTCATGGATAGAAATAAGCATAATGAAGTTATACTAGTACGCTATACATTTCAGAAATTATAAAAGTCACTTTCCAGGTCTGTAGAAGGGCGTGACCGCGCATTATTTATAATAGGGAGACGCGCGGCCGCGCGGCTCCCAGTTCAAACCAGGGCTGAGAAATCAATTTGCTTGGCCTAGCTTGCCCATCCTTATAAACATAACATATATTCACATGTCAAGGGTCCTTTCGTATCTCTCAAGTCAATCTAGGTCCCTTCTTTCATAATATGGTTCTAAGTTGAACATTTCATCAAGTTAAGGCCATTCAAGGTCATGAAACCACAAAGTCTAACATGCTTGCTTCTTAAACATATAAGGTAGTCATATAATTCATATTAGACATGCTTGTGAGTATTCATATCACATATGTGTAATTAGCATTGTCTTGGTTTGAAAATATGCTTCGTTTATACTTCACTTGAATTACGATACCTAAGCATGGTATATATACATTTATGATACATGAGTAAGTCTAAGAGTATCATCAAACATGTTCACAAATATCAGATTCTAACTCTCAAAGTAGAATGTTAACATTCATGTTCAAAGTTCGTATTTTCATTAGTAAAGCTTACTAATAAGTCCAACATATTCATGCTTCATTACGAAATCTATATACGTAAGTTAGTATGTCCGACATGCATTTCAAAACCATACTAACATGCTTGCAAGATCGGAATATCAAATTGAATATAATAATTCAATGTCCATTTTGAAACTCTA
Source organism: Panax stipuleanatus (assembly GCA_020205555.1). Taxonomy (NCBI): domain Eukaryota; kingdom Viridiplantae; phylum Streptophyta; class Magnoliopsida; order Apiales; family Araliaceae; genus Panax; species Panax stipuleanatus. The sequence continues at coordinate 64,492,724 of CM035116.1, forward strand.
AGGGGTTCATTGACATGTTATCAATGTCCTCTAGTATTTTAAACTATTTCACTTACTATACATCATGCTCGCATGCTTACGTACAAATGAAATCTGACCACACTAACACGTCTTCAAGTTAGAATTTTAAGGTCCACATGGTTTATTGAGTTTGCATATTGAAAACTCAAGTTTTCTTTTGAAATCAACCTAGGTGAGTGATTATATGAAAGGCGATATAAACTACCATGTCAAGGACTGAAATAGGCCTAACTAAGTTATATTAGCATGCTCCATAAATAAGATAGCCTAACAAAACTGTCAACAAAATCTGCAGATGGGCGCGGCCGCGCGCCAGTTGTACTAGGGATACGCGCGGCCACGCGGCTCCCGTTTCAGACCAGAGACTTCCCCAGCCTCGGTAGATACCAAGCCCAATACCCAATTTTCTTCACCAATTCGACTGTAACCAAGCCGCATTGCATACTAAACATGTTAATAAGCCTATATAACAACTTATATAAGTGTTCTACAACCCAATCACAATTCAATTTGGCATAATCAAGAAATTGGAATTCAAGAACTCAAGAAATTCTTTTGACAAAAAATAAAAAGTAAGAAAGAGGGATTATACCTCTGTAATGTGAATTGAGTTTGCTGCTAAATGAATTCCCAAACTTTTAGAATACTTGTATGCTCTCAATTCACAAACTCAATAAATTCTCAGCAAATCAAATTAGAAGGAGATGGGTTGTATTTATAAAGAAACCAATATACAGACAATGCATATATACATCAAATTAAACCAATGAGAATGTTAGATTATATGATGGTTAAGAGAGAGTTGGTAAATGGTTGTTGAAGATCATCATGATAACCACTCCCCCCATAATCATAAGCTAGAAGGAGCTTGGGTGAAGAATGTGGAATAGCTCCTAGCCTTTATGTGCTACACGTGAATGAGAACTGAGGAGCAATTGGACACTAAATTTGGGACAAGCCTTAATCTCAGCATTTGCAAATGGACTACATGCTACACTTGTATACAAATACCATATACTTATGTTATATATTATATGTACTATTAGGTTATATCTTGTACACATTTTATCCATACATAGGTTATAATTTTAATGCCACAATGCAATAATACTTCAATGTAATTTGTACATATATAATCCATGTATATTTTATCACACCGGTATAATTTGCTCGGATATTATTACATTACATTATCTCCTTTGTTATTAAATTGTTCACCATATATTCATGATGTCTCACTTTAATGTATATTCACACATCATTGTCACATAAGCATAAATCATGTAGCTCACATAGTTCGATTAATCTTAATATATGGTCCCTATATATAGTATAGTTACATAAATATTGCACCACACTATATAATATAGTTGCACTACACTTCACACTTCACACTTCATATAATATATAGTTAGTTACTATACGCTATACATTTAATTCGTATGCTCGCACATAGAAGTTAATAATTTACTTATCTTATCAATTAATTAATAATATTATTAATTAATCCATTTCTCGTTAATCAATGAAATTATAATTTCCATAATAGTTGACTAACACTTACATGATTTAATTATTATAGTGAATAAAATGTAAAATCTTATAATATATATAAACATGCCGATTTATTATTATAATATTTCTTTTGCAATAATAATAATCACATATTGTTAATTTATCACCATTAATATTCTATAATCAATTAATTAATATTCTATAATAACAATTAACAATTAATATAGATTAATTGGTCACTTAATAATTCCTTCGTTAAATTAATATCATCATTAATATTTCTATCACTGTGCCACACAAGGCTTTCAACGAGTTTATCGCAAACTCCATATTTTCTCAATTATTATAATTATTCATTTTAAAATAATTGAGTTAACGCATCTCATAACACAAAATTATTTATATACAAATAAATACTCATTCCCATTAATATATTTATTTATTAATATTAGGAAATTCTCTGGTATTACAATCAACGTCATTCTCTATTCTTATTAACTCTAGAAGCTTATCAGTTACAAAAATGTTCAACTGACTTAATTTCTGTTTAATCTTACACTCATTTTTATAACCTTTCCGGCCGCAATTATGACAAGTAATTTTACTTTTATCATAAGTGTTTGATTTGTGAGAAGATTTTTTATTATGAGTTTTTCTTTTTGACTTAGGTTTTTCATAATAGTTATCTTGATTTTTAGACTGATTAAATCTTTTCTTATGATGCTTACTACTTCTGCTTTTTTTAATATATTTTTTCTGATGCTTTCTTCTAGATGGAGCAACAGGAGGTAAACTATATTGTTCGCAGAAGGTTCCAAGCTCATATTTAGCCTTGTTTTTGTCTTTACTAGCTTGTTTAGCAAGTTTATAATCAATACACATTTTAAGCCAATCTTTTGAATATAGCTGATTATATCACCATAAGTTAGGTTATCATAATCAATATATCCTAAAGTTTTACTGAGTTCTTCTCTAATTTTGTGGACAAACAAATTAGGAAGACCATTGACAAACTTTTTTTCCCAGAAAGGCTTATTACTATCACTTCTCATCATGGCACGAGAAATAAAACATCTTTGTACCATTTAAAATCACTTAGAGTGGGACAAGTGAGATTACTCAACTGATCATGAATTCTTTCAGTAATATTACTAGGAGTTCCTATTAAATTTTTTATTATGGTAAATATTAATGTGTTTACTCCATCAGGAATACCAAAATCAATATCTTCTCTGAAGATTGGATGGCCATCATCATCCAACTAGCGTGCATGAATTATAGAGTGCCTTGCATCTTCATCAAGGTGTTTCTCCCACCAAGAATAAAGGACACCAGTAAATTCATTAGTTAATATTTCAACAATTTCAGGTTGTGTTAAACTACTGAATGCTATAATATAACTATTAGCGACCATGGACATGTGATTCATGTTAGTAAGAATTTGATGTTCACTAAATCCATCAATATTCCATTCATAAATTTTATTAGAGGAAACAGAAAATTGATTATTTAGATTCTTCTCTTCAAACTGAAGATCTGGAGGAGTGGGTCTAGAATACAAATTTTTTGTTATATTTGTATTATTAAAAGCTAACTTATTTAACTGATCATTAAGTGCTGGGATTGAAACTGTTTCAGATTTATTATCCGATTGACTATCGTTTTCATCTTCAGATGATTCTTCAATCTGATCTATGATAGCAATAATACCACTAGCTTCACCAGAACTCATTTTTTTTAGCAATTTATCTATTGTTTTGACTAAATCAGAATCTTTATTAGGCAATCCCAAACCATCTCTATTTTCAGGGAGAGTTAATAAAGGCTGATCAATCTTTTTATCAGGATTTTTAACCATAGATTGATCAATCTTTTCTTCATGTTTATCCAACTGCTTTCCAATTGTGGCTAAATAATGATTAGTGAAATTATTTTGTTCAATAATTTTCTTTTCATCGGTTTTGCCATCAGCCACTTTAAACGGACTGGCAACCACTGAAGTATTTTTAATAGTCAAAAGAATAGTCTCTAAAGGAGGATGACTGGACAAAACTCTTGTCTTATCCTCTTTAGTCCACTGACTTTTGGTTAAAACATTATAATGAGAATGATATTTATCATACCAATTATAAAAAGTAAAGTTTATTTTTTCATTGTTAATAAATATTTTCCATCTATTAACAATTTTATCTCTATCATGTTTATCGTATTTGTTACGAAAAGCATGCCTTTTATCTTTATTAGATTTGGAATTAAAATCTTCAACCAGATTATTCTAATCTAATTTAAATTCTTTAGTAAGAACTCTTAACTGAGGATTAATCGAAGCTTCAAAATTTGAAGGAGTAGGACCTAACGAAGATGTAGGTGAAAGATCTTGATCTTCTTCTACAATATCATTAGTAGTGTAACAAGGATGACTAGTTTGACCTTGGTTTAAAATACCTTTCATTTTAATATCTGGCATAGAAATATTACTTAGTACTTCATTTTCTCTTCTCGAAGTAACTGAGGGAACTGAGGAACTAGTAAATTCTTCTATGATTAAAGGTCTTCTAGTACGTTCAAAATTGACTCTGACAGTACCATCAGAAAATTGTTTAATGTTTTCTACATTTAACAGATTGTTAATAATTGGTTTTTGTGGAAGTTTATTAGGTAGAACCCATTGACTAGGTAAAGTAACATCCTTCCAAAGAATAGATCTTGGAGTCTGGATATTAGCATTACTAGTACTGCTTTGAATAAAAACAGTATGATCTTTGGGACTTTTATTAAGAGCATGAATATTTAAATTTTTTTTTCATGGTTTTATAATAAATTCTGTAAATTAAAGCTAGAGGCTGAGATCCCTTAATCATTTGAGTGATTTCTCCTGCAGTTTTAACGTTTAAAACTAATGCTTTTAACAAGTTAACATTGCTGAGGCTTAATGGAAGATCAGGAAAGCAATTAAAATGGACAGGTCCATCATGCAGACTTTGACGCCCCCAAATTCCAGGACCGTCACGGGGTCGCTCGAATTCAGTTCATCACGTGCTCATGGTAATACAATAATAACTAAAATCACACATTCACAGCAGAATACCGAATTTAGAATAATTTACAATGATTTATTATAATTATTCCCCCAAGTCTCGCAACCTACAGTACTTAATAGATTACATAATAATATCAATTAACGACTTATTACATAATCTAACTTAAGCTTAAACATAATCAAATCCAGTCTTACTACATCATCTTAATACAATATTAAAATATTTAAAAACATAAAAGACACAAGCTAGTTGGTAGCCTTGCCGTTGCCCTTATGAATGCCTGAAGGTTCGCTATGCCCTGCCTTAACTGAAATATTTTAGGGAAAGCAAGAATGAGCACAAATTGCCCAGCAAGTAATATACAATAAGGGTGAGTTATATAATTCTTAATTCTCGAAAGGGTATAACAAGGTTTGATAATTCAAGGATAACAAGAATATCAACAGTTTTCAATAATAGTCGCTAAGGACAGAATAATATCAATGTGATTCAATAATAAATCAATTCAAGATTTCAAGATAACTGAATACTCAGCAGTCATTAAGGACTATGAACTTCTACTAGAATTAACAGTAATAAACTGAAAATCCAACAAAAATAGGTACAACAGGTTATCAGCCTAAAGTACCATCATTATGCATAACAATCAATCATACTCAAGTGTGCACGTCGGTTCTCCGACAATTATATATTCCCTTCAAAGAAGGTTGTTCTTCTCAGTCAAATACAAGATCCCGCACCAATCAATTAGTTTGGGTCGCTTTTCAATAATATAAGTCTAGCCGAATCAAATGGCATAGACACTTTCACAATATTCAAGAACAATACTAAGTTCAAAATGAATAATAGCTTTAATGAAATAAGAGTTCAAGTATGCTGATTCAATTCAAACGATTAAGTAGGAAACTAGTTCGCAATATACAAAGATAGAATACTTGTACAGTAAAAGAGTGTAAGTTAGGAAACTTGCACAATCATAGATTTCCTTGTATAAAGTAAATGCGTCAGTTAGGATACTTGCCTTTAGCGTAGTTTACTCACGTAAAGCTAGCCAACACTTTCGAATTCCTATCGTAACGTATATATATGATATTCATTAGTCATATAATTAAACTTCACATTTTATCTAGCTACATAGTTATATAGAGTATAATTTCCATCCTTAACTTCCTCTTTTCTGAAGTTGATCATATTTATACATTATTACTATCATGTGAGACTACCACAATTAGCAAACATACTCGCATATTATTAATATCACATAAGACCACAATCAATACTAAATATATTTCATTTTAGCAAGTTATGGAATTCCCCTAAGTTAACCGTCAAAATCGGATTCACATATATCACATAATATATATACATGTTAAAGAGTCTTTTTATATTCGTATAACCTTCCCTTGTTCCAAACATATGTGATATAGGTTCTAGGTCGACACTTGCGGTCATTCAAGGTCATGAAATTTACAAAGCCTATCATGCTTGCTTTCAAAACACTTAAGGTATTTTTATTAACTTGTATTAGGCATGCTCATGAGTACTCGTATCACATATATGTAACTAGCATTGTTATTATCTTGATAACATGCTTCGTTTACACTAAACTTGAATCATGGCAACTAATCATGGTATATATACATGCATGACACATGAATGAGTCTAAGGGTACTATCACATGTGTCCATAAATATCAGAATATGAAACTTACAATAACATGTTAAGATTTACGTTCAAAACTTATACTTTCACTAGTAAAGTTCATTTAACACGATCCACGTGCTCACGTTACCTTATAAAATCAATATATGCAAGTTAACATGTATTACATGTGATTCTAGGTCATGTAAATATATTTGCAAAATCAATACCTCAATGTGTCACACATGTCAAAGTTTGTTTCATAAAACTTCTATTTTCGTTCGAAATGTTTACTAATCGAGGTTTAGCATGCTCACGTTATACTATGAAACATGTATACACAAGTCATCATTCATTTCATGCATTTCTAAGCCGCTCTACCACGTATCAAAAATCAGAATATACTCATGCTTTATAATGTTAATGATTGTTTATGAAACTTTAAGTTTGTTTCCAAACTTCATGTCATTTTGTTAACCATGCATGCTAATATACTAAAACATGCTTACATTGCCTCATTAGGTTTATATATATGTATTAATCATGCTTCTATGCTTGTTTAAACAAAATCAAACAATTAGTACATAACAGTTTTGTTGCAGGGTGCAGAAAATTGCAGCAGGTTGCCGCGCTGCGGCGCGGCAACAACAGCCACAATCTGGCACTGCGGCGCGGGAGGCGCTGCGGCGCCGCGATGCAAACTCAGTTCCTGCAGTTCACGCTGCAGCCAAAATCATCCCCAAACTTCCCATTTCATCGATTTCAACATACCCAGATGCTATTAGCCTTCTTTAACTTACTAACACACACACACACACACACGCACGCACACACACATATATATATATATATATATGCTTATATAACAGTCAATCGCCATTTATCAATTCCCAATTTCATGAACTCCAACCAAATTCACGAATTTGATGTTTTACAGAAATTGCAGAGCAAAAATAGAAATGAAAGTCAAGAAAGCTATATAGTGGTTCCATCATGTATGTATGTTCATATAACAACAATATAAGGGTTCTACAAACCAATTATGAGCCAATTTGGCATAATCAAGAATTTGAAGGAAACTTCAGAAACAGAAAATGAAAATGAAGAACAAAGAAAGAGGGATTATACCTTTGCTAGGATTCAAATAGAGTTTGCTGCTAATCCAACTTCTCCTACTGATATATGTATATTGCTTTCACTAACCATTTATGCAAACTCTCAGCAAATTGAAAACGAAGAAACATGGCTGCTATTTATAGAAGAATCCTTACACAGACAATGCAATTGTCCATTAAATTGAACCAATAGATTGAAGCTTTGTATATCAGCTAAGGAAGAGTTGGTAGAGTGGTTGAAGAACATTGTTGTGCCCACTCCCCATATCATGATTTGCTAGAATGCTGAGTTTGAGAGAAGAGAGTAGGCTAGCTTCATGATGCATTTCACGTGTACAAGGTTTATGTCTATTAATATGGGACAAGGCATAGAAATCGCAGCATTTCCAATTTGTAAACAAACTAGTGTTAATACTTAGGTTATATATACACACATATTTAGACACTTAGGTCTTTAATTGAAATGTCACAATAATTCACATAATGTAGTAAGTGTAAATTGACACATATAATCCATGTACATTTTGTTAATACCGGATATAATCTAATCGGATGTTATCACATTACACTGCCTTCTTTATTAAACTAATAGTTTATAATATGTTCATGATATTTTATACAATGTATACCCACATATTTACACAAGCATAAACATGTAGCTTATATATTTCAATCAATCTTAATACATGGTCTCTATGTGTAATGTATTCACATTACACTATATAACATAGTTTATGTATACTTGTATGGTCACACCTAAGTGTTTCTCTACACTATATAATATAGTCGTATTCCATATACTTTATATTTAATTCTTGCACATTTGCACATAACATTCAATATAATCTTATTATATTAATAACTTACTTATTTATTTTATTATTCATAATGTCAAATAAATAAATTATTCATTTTATTGATTAATTAATAATAATATTAATTAATCCATTCCTCATTGATTATTAATTTATATGATTAAATATCATACATTGCTTATTATTATTATATTTCTTGCAATAATAATAATCACATATTATTAAATTAATCACCATTAATATTCCACAACAATTAATTAATATTCTACGATAACAATTAATATAGATTAATTGTTCGCTTAAATTAATATAATCATTCTTATATTACGTCACTGTGCCACACAAGGTTATCAACGAGTTTATCGCAAACTCCATCAATTTCTCAATTATTATAATTATTCAATTTAATATAATTGAATTAATCATTCTCATAATACAAAATCATTTATATTCTAATAAATTCTCATTTCCAATAATATATTCATTTAATAATATTAAGAAATTCTCGGGTATTACACAGACTTGATTCCATTATTCCAATGATACTAGGGAAATAATTGAGAAAACGAGCATCTCATAAACACAGAAAAATACTCGAATTAATTCCCTTAATATTCAAAGGTTTAACTGCGACTTGAACTAATCCAATATAAATAAAATTGTAACCTTTCTTTTTGTGTTTATTAATAACATCAGGAGATAAAAGACTACAATTTTCATATTCTTTGTTAATAGCATAAACTCTCTCAACTGTTTTAACATTATAATTTGTTTTAAAGTTATCTAAAAAGGTTGACTGATATATCTCTCTAGGGGATACACTAGGTATGTTCCAATTACTCAAAGTTTGATTAATATTTTCATAATTATGTGCTTCTTGATTAACTATGTCTGGAACTGGAGGTAAAGTTGACAGGTTGCTAACTGAAGAACTAGACCTGAACAGTCTACTCATTTTAGAAAATTAAATTTTTTAATGATTCAAAGTGCTGCCATACATACCCTTCTTACCTTAAGCAGACACATACCTATGTTCTAAGTCAGACACTCGACACTGCTCCACTCTTAGACTTACAAAGAGCAAAAAGACCGGGGCTAACACGGTGTTCCACAGTAAGAGCTAAGTGACTTAAGAACAGAGAAGAAAGAAAATTTTTTGATTTTTAAAAATGACTAAGATTGAACAGTTAAGCTCAACAATTATCAAATAAATAACTTGGCTCTGATACCAGGGAGGGCGGAAAAAGTTAGTAAAGAACAGGAAGAACAATCAACAAAGGCGCATGCAATTTGAATCACAACTATAGCAATAACTATAAGAAATGATAACAGTAGGGCCACAGATTTCCAATCCAGACCCGACGAAGAAATGCAAATATATATATAAAAGCTCTAAAGAGCCACAAATTTTAATCTAGGCTCGAATGAAATGTAGATTTATATATATATATATATATATTTATAAAAGCTGTAAAGAGCCACGAATTTCTATTCCAGGCTCAACTAAAATAGAAATATATATATATATATATATATATATATATATATATTTATAAAAGCTATAAAGAGCCACGAATTTCAAATCCAGGCTCGACTGAAATGTGTGTGTATATATATATATAAACTATAAAAAGGCCATGAATTTGCAATCGAGGCCAAAAGAAGTCAAAATAATTATATATATATATATATAGTTATAGATATATATAAAAGCGGTAAATGCTACAGATTTACAATCCAGGCTTGACGGAATTGAAAGTTAGTATATATATAGTCAGTTATATATATAATAAAGCTGAAAAGGCCACGAATTAGCAATTCATGCCGAACAAGTTCGTATATATATATAAAAGCGAGTAAAAGCCACAGATTAACAATTCAGACTGTGAAAACAAAGAAAAACGTATATGTTTATACTTATATATACTAAAAAGTAAGCTAGAAAGGCCACAGATTTGAGATCCGGGCAAAACCAGAATATAAAACTTTATATGCACGTTCACATATACGTAATAAAGTAGGAAATAGTTTCTGATCGTAAAAAAACTTACAATGGACTACTCCACGAGCTTTTTACCACTCGGAGGGCTTCAAATCTCCGTTTCCACCGGTTAATTTTTGATATGTTGTATAATATACATATGCAAACGTATTGTAAGAATAAAATCAAAGTTATAGCTTAGCAATTAGCAGCATCCTCTTCGTTCCAATAAGCAAAAAAAGGGTATAAGTTATAGCTTATTAGTTTTAAAAGTATGGTTGATGTTCTTCGTAATAAGTTCTTTGTATATATATATGAGCTTTATAAAAATTGATATAAACATGATTATATTGTGTTCATAAAATTGTTTAAATATAAATTGTATGATGGTTTTAAGTCGGTTAATTCATGTATACATGATGAACATGAAGATGGACATGAAGAATTCATGTTCATCAAAAGTTAAAGTGAAATAAGTTTTTGTTAATTGATCTTTGAAAATCAAAATTTGGGTTTGATTGATAATCATTGGGTGAATTGATGTTAGATAATGATAACATGTTTATAAACGGATTCAATGTGATTTGAATTGTGTGTTTGATTGAGAAATAAACTTACAGTGTTCAATTTTATTAAGAACACTAGAAAATAGTTTTTATCCAAAATTTTCAAAATTAAGAGTGTTAATTATGTGTTTTGATGATTAAATATGTTAAAACCTGTTAGAAACTTAAAATTTATGTTTTTTATAAAGTTTTTATGAATTGTGTTGACTGGAATCGAAATTTGGTGTGGAGAAATAAGCCAAATTAGCTCTTTCTCTGCACAGTTCGCGGACCAGTCTGCGTTCGCTGCAGGGGGCCCGCCCCGGCAGGCCTATCAAGGCAAAAACTCCCGCCCAGGAGTATGGGGGGTGCAGAAGAGAAATGTTTTATTTGTTTTGTGTACTTTTGTTTAAGATCATGAAAAACTAAGTTTATGTAATAAACTTGATGACATATTAGGCATACCTTGAAATGCTAAATATTAGTAATGAATTATATTCATAAAATAAAATGAGTAATTATAATTTAAATAATTATAATTATAGTAAAGGTTTAATTTAAATTATGATTTGTGAAATTATAATGAATATAGTTTGATTAATTTTAATCAAAGTAAATGTTTAACTTAAATTATAATTTATTTAATTATAATTTAATATGTAATTATAATTTGAATAATTATAATTAAGGTAAATGTGTAATTTAAATTATAATTCATTTTAATTATAATTTAATGAGTGCATGGATTGAAATTGATTAATTATAATCAAAGTAATTATTTCATTTAAATTATAATTGGTTTAATTATAATTTAATTAATATAAATGCATAAATTGAGTTTGATTAATCAAAATAAATGTTTAATTTAAATTATAATTTGTTTAATTATAATTTAATTAATATAAAATGTAATTATAATTTGATTAATTATAATTGAGGAGAATGTGTAATTTAAATTATAATTTGTTTAAATTATAATTTAATTAATATGAGTACGTAATTATTAGTTGATTAATTATGTGAAAATGTAATATGATTATGTGATGTGATTAATTATGTGATAATTAATTATTAACTTAATAATTAAATAGGAATGAGTTAACCTAAATGGGTTAACTAATTATGAGAATTTGATATGTGATAATTAATTAATATTATTAATTATACATATAATTTGGCAGTGTGTGTTAAATAAATAAATGGGAGAGAATTATGAAATGTAAAGTAGAATTTACTTAAACGATTGCTAAGTGTTGCTATATGACTAATAGTTGATGTGTATGGTAATACGTTGTGTAGGATTCATGAAGTGCAGATTATTATAAGCTATTTTTCGTTAATTGGTAATCTACGAGCCATGCAAGTCTTTCAGTTCCTATTTGCTATGTGAACTCGATGACGAATTATTTTAAATTGTATTTCAAAGAGCATGATATGTTATATATGTTGTAAGTATGAAATGATAAAGTCAATTTATGACTTCATTGATTGAGTAAAGAATGTTGATTGAGTAAGGAACTCAATCTTTGTACTTGTTATATGAATTAAAGCATGCATGATATGTTAGTCTAACGATTATGATGTATAAAATGAGCATGTTATTTATGTGCTACGTGATGCATGAAAGCTGTTAGATCTTGCTGAGCTGTCGAGCTCACTCTTGCAAATAACTATTTTTGCAGGTCAAGATTTCAAGGTAATGATACGTGCTATTTGAATTATAGAGATCAATATTCAAGAAGATTACTTATGTTAGATAAGAAATGCATTTAATGTTTTGATTGTAACATAATTGTTGAGTTGTAAAGTCGAGCTATCCGATGTATAGTGGATATTGCTTTGTGATGTAAGACTTTGTATAGTAACTTCAATGTAGCGATTCATGTAATAAATTTGAATCAAAGATATGTTATGTAAAGGTTGCGATTCAGGGCAATAAAGAAAGAGATATATAAAAGTTTTAATTATTTCGCATTTTTAGTGATTGTATCCTCGAATAATGATGTAAAATTAGAAGTTCGATGTATTGTTAACGACCAAGATTGAGAGTCGAATTGTATGAATTTTGGGGGAGTTACACATGTATTGTCATCGGGGTGACTGTATCTCCCGGGGTTGTAGTCGAGGCTTGACTTGACATCCCGGTGTTGTCGTCGGGGCTGAGTTTAATCTCCCGGTGTTGTCTCCGAAAGGTAAAAGATGATTTTACCTTTCTGCAGGGTTAATAACAGGAATGCAAAATTTTGAGTATCTACAGATGCCCCTCTTTGTCATGTTTATGCAATGCAATGGAATGAACAGGATAAAGATTGCTAGACACTAGAAATATGACACATGCAAATGTAATGTAATGCATGAAATGTCATGTTACAAATGCTATATGCCCTTGTGGTGTTAGTTGCCACGGATATGCTATCACTGGCTAATCCCGCACTTCTTGTTGGGGGTGGAGTTGTTCAAGATGGTTTTCACTGAACTCTTTTGATGCCTACTCGAACGGTAGTTTGTAAAATTTGATCATCACCGGATATTTCCCGGTGTTACATTGGGTTGAAGCGAATGATTTACCATGTCCGTCAGTGCTATCCAGACTAATCCTACGACATGCTGAAGATATATTTTCAAGATCTCTGTAGGGAAGATTCCTTCTTGGTTGATGCCTTTAGACATTTTTGAACTCGACGTTGGGGTTGTCACCAACATCTTCTGTCTCCAGATAAGCTTTTTGACTCTTTTATTCCGCTGGGGATGTTCCTCTTTTAACGAGTGACCTCATTGGGGATTCCTGATGCCTATCCTGATGATAGCTTACACCAGTTTACATCATCAGATCTTTCCCGACGCTACATTGGAGTTATCGCCAACGATTTGGATTACTGATCGGTTGATGCCGACGTTTTTATTGGAGATAGAAGTCTCACGATCTACTCGAACAATAGTTGACAATGATTTGACCATCATTGAAACTACTCGATGCCTACCCGAATGGTAGTTTGCAATGGTCGATTGAACTGATTTGATTTCTACTTGCGTGGTAGTTTGTAGAGTTTGACCATCACCGAACCTTCTCGGTGCCTACTCGAATGGTAGTTTACACAGTCGGTTGAACCACCGATCCTTCTCGGTGCTCCCGGTGGGATTTGTATAACAGATTCCATCATCTATCATCTGTGGGGAAAAATATCTCCATGGTTCTCATAACCGGCTCATTCGGATGCTACGCTGGAGTTGCCGCCAATGGTTTGTCATGTCAGATGCTCTTACCTCCGCTGAAGTAGTTTTCAACGGCTTTCATCACCGGCTCATTCCCGATGCTTCGTTAGGGTTGTCGCCAATGGTTTACACTGTCAGACCTAATCGATCTCGAAGTTGGGGGTATCTTTTTGATAAGTCATATCCTCAGACTAATCTAGAAAATTTGACGCATTCAAAACCCACTGCTCATAACGCCGGACCTTCCTGATGCTCTGACAGAGGCAGTTTTTCGTAATTTTCAGCAGTTTTCATCATCGGCATTTCGAATACCTCATCGAGGCTTCTACCAATGGCTTATATGAAGTTCCTTCCTTCGTCAGGAGCTTGACACTTAGAATCAGGGTTTTCAGCCATTCCGCTCAATCGTGTAGTAGTTTTTTTCCCTGATTTGACTTTTTAGCTTCTATAAACTCCGTTTTAACTTTAATTGGACCAAACCGGAGGGGGTGGGACCCACCTTAAGGAGCCGCAGGTCCACTTGCGGCTGTCGCAGATGGAGTTGCTACTCCCTTCGAGTATAACTTAGGCTACCGTGGCTTTCATAATTCATTTTTAAGTTTGAACTATAAAGAAAATCCGAGATTTTTTCTTCAGATTTACTGAGTTCTGGCTGCTTTTTTCAAATTCCGTAACCGTACAAATGTTTTGCACATCTCTGGTAACGTCTACATCATTTCTTTTCAAGTTTTGATCGTTAGAATGTTAGATTTCATTCAGTATGCTTCTAGACACAATATAGCTGTAATACCCGAGAATTTCCTAATATTATTAAATAAATATATTAATGGAAATGAGAATTTATTTGAATATAAATGATTTTGTGTTATGAGAGGGATTAATTCAATAATTATAATAATAATTGAGAAACTTATGGAGTTTGCGATAAACTCGTTGATAGCCTTGTGTGGCACAGTGACGTAATATAAGAATGATTATATTAATTTAAGCGAATAATTAATCTATATTAATTGTTAATTATAAAATATCAATTAATTGTCATCGTAGAATATTTGTTGTGGAATATTAACTGTGATTGACTAATAATATGTGATTATTATTATTGCAAGAAATATAATAATAATAAACCACTTGTTTATAAATATGCTGAGATTTATAGTTGTTAAAGTGATAATTAATCCTACGATTATTAATTAAGTGTTATTAATAATTACGAGGAATGGATTAATTAATATTATTAATTAATTGATAAGATAAGTGAATTATTAATTTCTATGTGCAAGCATGCGAATTTAAAAGTGTAACGTATAGTGACTAACTATATACATAATGTAAAGTGCAATGTGACTATGTTATATATAAACTATATAGTAAAGTTTATTAAGTTGAAAGGGTTACATAAAGTATTTATGTGGCAATTATATGTGAAGAGTACATTAAAATAATGTATCATGAATATATATAATAAATAATTATAATTGATGATTACTTATATATATAATGGAATAATAGAATTTAATGAAGGAGATAATGTGATGTGAGTATATCCGAGTAAATTATACCCGTATGATAAAAATGTGCATGGATTATATGTGTGTAAGTCACACTTACTACATTATGTGAATTATAGTGTGATATTTCAATTAAAGACATATGTATAAAATATATATATACATATAGCCTAAATATATAATACCTAAGTATACAAACTAAGTGTTGTATTAGAATGCTGAGATGACTTTGCTTGTCCCTAAATGCTAGACCCAATTGCTCTTCACGTGTATGACAAAAGGCTAAAGCCTATTTCCCCATTCTCCTCCCAAGCTCAAGCTAGCAATGATGATCAAGAGGATGGTTATCATGATTACATTCACCAACTAATTACCTACTACTCTTTAACCCCCATGCAATTCACAAATCTCGTTAGTTTAATTTGTTGTACATATGCATTGTCTGGACATTCATTCCTCTATATATACAAGCTCTTCCCCTTCAATTTTATTTGCTGAGAGTTTGTTCAAGTATCAGATTACATTGTGAGTGATAGCAAGATAGTCACAGAGAGTTGGGAATTCAAATTTAGCAAGCTTAATTCATAGCAAAGGAATAATCTATGCTTCATGTTCTTCAGTTTGTATTCTTTGCAAATTCTTGAATTCTTGATTCCAGTTGGAAATTATGGTTTTGTGATTTGAGGATGATAATTAGTTGTTAAAAGGTCTTATATACATGTTAGAATTACTATATAAGCTTCCTTGTTCTTCAATTTCATTTTGTGTTTCTGTTTCTGAGATTTCTGTGAAAACTTCAATTCTTGAAATTAAGTTGGAATTCATGAATTGGTGATTCAATAATGTTAAATGACTGTTATATAAGCTAATATAGGTGATCATGAGGTAATATAGTGGGATTGATAGTAATTTCGTAGGAATTTTATGTGTTTGGGCTGGAAGTCTGCCGAGGCTGGAACAGTCTGCCACTGGCTGCAAGCCGGCACAGCTGCGCCTGTTTTGTGCAGGGCAGCTGCGTAGCTGCGCCAGCAGCCTACTGCAGTTGTTGAAATCTGCTTGTTTTCTGCTACGTACTAATGGTTTGAATTGGCTTAAGATAGCATGCTAGCTTGTGTAACACATGTATATGAATATATTAAGGCGATGTAAACATGTTGTATTATAGTAGCATACATGGTTAACGAAAAGCATATGGTTTACGAGATAAACTTAGTATTTTAAAAACAAACTTTGAAGTAATACATGTTCTATGAATTCTGAACTTAGATTGTTGTATACGTGCTTGATTCAGATATACGTAAGTATGATATAGTGGTTATAGCATCTTTGTTCACGACCAAACTTGTTAGACCTTGTGTTAGAGAAGTTTTCAAGAAAAAGCTTGATATGTTAAAGTTAATATACATGAATGCTACATGATGTAGGTTCTGATTTTTAAAAAGATGATGACATAACTTAATTACATGTGATACGAGTTTTAAAGTTGTCTTGGATATGTTATATTCCATCATTCATGTTAAAATGATTTCAAAGGCAAACTTGGATATGTTTTCAAAACCAATTGCATTAGTATGAATAGATGAGTTCTAAGAATCTAAGATAGCATGTTTAAATCCATTATGTCTCTAAACATGGTTTTTATGTGTTTGATATTATGGAAGTAAACCAAGCATGAGTTTGAAGCATGTTTCAAAATACTAAACAATTCTAGTTATTAATAAATAATGTGAACACCATAAGCATCTGTATTAACAGATTATGTGACATCTATGTAGAACGTATAGCCAAGTTATAAAGCATGATAACCACATGGCTTTTCTATTCATTAATACCATGTAAAGAGTAAGCTAAAACTTGTGGCAATAAACTCAAGAATGGTTATATGCTATGTGATATCTTACGTTGATACTTGAATCCGATTTCGACGGTTAACTTACAATAATACTATAAAGTGCTAAATAGAGTATGTTTGCTATTTGTTATAATCGCACATGATGGTAATGATGTATGAAGACGATTAACTTGAGAAGAGGAACGTTAATGATAAAAGATATTAAAAGTCGAGACTTGTGAAATTGTATGATACTATACATAGTATAACTGTGTCGCTAGGTCAAGACTTAACTTATGTGATTATCATATATACGAGATGAGATATAATGTTAAACTATATGACTAATGAATATCATATATACATAACTATATTACGATAGGATTCGAAAAGTGTTGATTAATTTACGGGGATAAACTACGCTTAAGGCAAGTTTTCTAACTTACACTCTTTTACGGTGCAAGTATTCTATTCTTGTATATCGCGAACTAGTTTCTTTACTTAATCGTTTGAATTGAATTAGCATACTTGAACTCTTATTTCATTAAAGCTATTATTCATGTTGAACTTGGTATTATTCTTGAATATTGTGAAAGTATTTATGCCATTTGATTCGGCTAGACTTATATTATTGAAAAGCGACCCAAACCAATTGATTGGTGCGGGATCTTGTATTTGACTGAGAAGAACAACCTTCTTTGAAGGGAATATATAATTGTCGGAGAACCGACATGCACACTTGAGTATGATTGATTGTTATGCATAACGTAGAGTACTTTAGGCTGATCACCTGTTGTACTTATTTTTGATTTGGGTTATCAGTTTAATACTGTTAATTCTAGTAGAAGTTCATAGTCCTTAGTGACTGCTCAGTATTCAGTTATCTTGAAATCTTGAATTGATTTACATTAATATTACTCTGTCCTTAGCGACTATTATTGAAAACTGTTGATATTCTTGTTATCCTTGAACCATCAAACCTTGCTATACCCTTTCGAGAATTGAGAATTAAATTACTCACCCTTATTGTATATTACTTGCTGGGCAAATTGTGCTCATTCTTGCTTTCCATAAAACATTTCAGTTAAGGTAGAGCATGGCGAACCTTCGGGCGTTGATAAGTGCAAGGGCAAGGCTACCAACTAGCTTGTCTCTTTTATCTTATTTAAATATTTTAATGTTGTATTAAGATGATGTAGTAAGACTGGATTTGATTATGTTTAAGCTTAAGTTAGATTATGTAATAAGTCGTTAATTGATATTATTATGTAATCTATTAAGTATTGTAGGTTGCGAGACTTGGAAGAATAATTATAATAAATCATTGTATATTATTCTAAATTAGATCTTCCGCTGTGGATGTGTGATTTTAGTTATTATTGTATTACCATGAGCACGTGACGAACCGAATTCGAGTGACCAAGTGGCAGTCCTGAATTTGGGGGCGTCACAATAGCGAATAGGCATGCTTATAGGACTTGATAAAAATTTTCAGACTCAGTAAATATGCATGTTTTACTACTCTGAACGTTTTGATGTAAAAAAATTTGATTATGAGACAGTCATTTGGCGCCCTTTTTGGCCAGTTTACTTGTCCTATTTGAGGGAAATGAGCCTGGATTTTCAACTAAAAATATTCATTATAATTTAGCTGCCATGGGGAGTTTGATTTTGATTTTTTTTCATATATATGACCTGTTCATGTTTTTGGGTAGGTGTGCTACTTAATGACCACCTAGTTATGCCTATGTACATGCGGACAGTCTATTTTACAAAGGAGACTCTAGCGAATTTTTTTTAAAAGCCTGAGCATTTAATGAACATGCAATTTTAACTCTACTGGGGATTTTTGTTAACTAATGCATGCTTTAGGACTTAAAAAATGCATGAATCAATGATTTAATTTAATAAGTCGTAGGTTTAAGGCTTACCTCACCCTTTCTGAGGTGATTTGGAGACTTTGTCCAGGTTATGGAGCCAAATAGACCAGGTAGTGCTAGCAGGGTCACTTCGGGTGTGAGGCGGAGGAAAGCTTCTGATGTTCCCCAGCCTCGTCCAGCCCGTCTGCCTCGCTGTTTGGCTGAGTCTGTGATTCGTTCGATCTAGGCTGAGATGTCAGATGGTGTGGACGAAGAGAATGTCCCATTTGTTGATCCTGCTCCAGCTTATGCTCCACGTAGGAAGCTTCTAGCTATTATTGTGTCAATTTCGGAGCTGTTGGGTGATTTAAGACGCCATCCCTCGATATACCTTCATGCCAATGAGGTGACTGAAGTTTTCATAAAGCTGATATGAATTGTGTTGACTGGTATCGAAATTTGGTGTGGAGAAATAAGCCAAATTGGCTTTTTCTCTGCACAGTTCACGAACCAATTTGCATTCGCTGCAGGGCCCCTGCCCCGGCGGGCCTATCAAGGCAAAAACCCCCGCTTCGGCGAGCAGGGGTGGGGGGGGGGGTGGGGTGCAGAAGAGAAATGTTTTATTTGTTTTGTGTACTTTTGTTTAAGATCATGAAAAACTAAGTTTATGTAATAAACTTGATGACATATTAGGCATACCTTAAAATGCTAAATAATATTAATGAATTATATTAATAAAATATAATAAGTAATTATAATTTAAATAATTATAATTATAGTAAAAGTTTAATTTAAATTATGATTTGTTAAATTATAATGAATATAGTTTGATTAATTTTAATCAAAGTAAAAGTTTGACTTAAATTATAATTTGTTTAATTATAATTTAATATGTAATTATAATTTAAATAAGTATAATTAATGTAAATGTGTAATTTACATTAAAATTCATTTTAATTATAATTTAATGAGTGCGTGGATTGAAATTGATTAATTATAATCAAAGTAATTATTTAATTTAAATTATAATTGGTTTAATTATAATTTAATTAATATAAATGCATAAATTGAGTTTGATTAATCAAAATAAATGTTTAATTTAAATTATAATTTGTTTAATTATAATTTAATCTATATAAAATGCAATTATAATTTGATTAATTATAATTGAGGAGAATGTGTAATTTAAATTATAATTTGTTTAAATTATAATTTAATTAATATGTGTACGTAATTATTAGTTGATTAATTATGTGAAAATTTAATATGATTATTTGATGTGATTAATTATGTGATAATTAATTTTTAACTTAATAATTAAAGAGGAATGAGTTAACCTAAATGGGTTAACTAATTATGAGAATTAGATATGTGATAATTAATTTATATTATTAATTATACATATAATTTGACAGTGTGTGTTAAACAAATAAATGGGAGATAATTATGAAATATAAAGTAGAATTTACTTAAACGATTGCTAAGCGTTGCTATATGACTAATAGTTGATGTGTATGGTAATACGTTGTGTAGGATTCATGAAGTGCAGATTATTATAAGCTATTTTTCGTTAATTGATAATCTACGAGCCAGGCAAGTCTTTCAGTTCCTATTTGCTATGTGAACTTGATGACGAATTATTTTAAATTATATTTCAAAGAGCATGATATGTTATATATGTTGTAAGTATAAAATGATAAAGTCAATTTATGACTTCATTGATTGAGTAAAGAATGTTGATTGAGTAAGGAACTCAATCTTTATAATTATTATATGAATTAAAGCATGCATGATATGTTAGTCTAACAATTATGATGTATAAGATGAGCATGTTATTTATGTGCTACGTGATGCTTGAAAGCTGTTAGATCTTGCTGAGCTGTCGTGCTCACTCTTGCAAAAAACTATTTTTGCAGGTCAAGGTTTCAAGGTAATGCTACGTGCTATTTGAATTATAGAGATCAATATTCAAGAAGATTACTTATGTTAGATGAGAAATTCATTTAATGTTTTGATTGTAACATAATTGCTGAGTTGTAAAGTTGAGTTATCCGATGTATAGTGGATATTGCTTTGTGATGTAAGACTTTGTATAGTAACTTTGATGTAGCGATTCATGTAATAAATTTGAATCAAAGATATGTTATGTAAAGGTTGAGATTTAGGGCAATAAAGAAAGAAATATATAAAAGTTTTAACTATTCTGCATTTTTAGTGATTGTATCATCGAATAATAATGTAAAGTTAGAAGTTCGATGTATTGTTAACGGCAAAGATTGAGAGTCGAATTGTATGAATTTTGGAGCGTTACACTTGGTATCAGAGTTGATAGGTTATACACCTTAGGTAAGAGTACCTTAGGCTATGACATTAGGTTATAAGAAGTTAAGTTTTAGTTACGTATGATAAAAAGGTGACTTTTTTCACATACGTAGAAGTATAGGATGAGTTAAGTTCTAGAAATATTATAAGAAGAAGATGAGAATGACGAGGAATAAAACTCGAATAAAATATTAAGTAACATGAATGAAATTAGAAATTCTTGAAGGAAGAGTTGTTAAATAAACAAGAAGTTTCAAAGAAGAATGTTGAAGAGATATAAAGATAAGAATCAGGAGTTGCCTAACTCTAATAATAAAGATGACGAATAATGATGAATAGACAGTCTATAAGATTAAAAGCATAATGGAATTATGATATGATGTGATGAATAGGTAAAGATAAGAATATTGTAAAATAAAACGATCATGAGATAAGAAAATAATCATAAGGGAGATGATTATAGAATAAGATCATGACGTGATCTTTTAAAGTTGTAAAGACAGATGGTCTGTAATGATTAAATAATTATAGTTTGATGCTATAACGAGAATGTACTGTGATATAGTACGAGATAAACTCACGAGGAGTTATAAATGATGAGATACAGAAAATTTGTATTGAGCAAAGAACAAGTTATGAGCAATATAGAGTTAAGTGGGATTTCAACTGAGAGCTCATGTGGTGGCTAAGTTGTACAAACCTTTATATGGGCAGGAGTTTTGTGCTTACACTTGGTTTATCACAGGGGTAATCATTGAAATGTGGTGTCGCACTATCGATATATATATATGGTGAGAAGGTGATTCTTGTCCCATGTTTATAGTTGATAGTTAGAAGATATATTAAGATTAGATTAGATGATATTAAGGTTAGGTGCGAGTTCTTAAAACTCATACTTATGGTGAGTTCGTGACTCATAATCATATGTATATTTTTGAACCCTTAAGCATATGGACAGTCTCTGATCAGTTCTTTGACTACGTATTGCTAGGACAAGTTCTTAAACTCATATTATTGTGGTAAGTTCCTGAACTTCCAAAGTGTGGTAAGTTTGATGAACGATACTGGGTATAGAAAGGGTATGGTATAGAAAGCATTGATGTTATTGAAGATTGATAGAATGTTTAAGCAATGAAGCGGTGGAGTAAAGATTTAAATTGATGGAGAAAATTTTGATATTCTAAATCTCCTAGCTTTGCTAGATTTTTTGAAATTTAGTGACTTTGTGCTGATGTTGCACTTCTGATTTCTTGAAAAATATTGGATCAAATGATTGAACTAATGGATTTTTAAAATAGTGATATTATTCACATGTCTATGCTAATTGCTTCAGCTAGACAAAAATGATTTGAAAATTTCAAAATGTATTTTATATATTCTATGCATCATTTGATATGATGTAGGAATAATAGTCGAGGAAGTCATCAATGCGGTTAAACCTAGTGTTGGATGTGATCGTAGGATCGTCAGGCCACTATGGTATGATGTAGTATGACGACGTCATGTAATGACGAAATTCTCAACGTACCATTACTACGGTACGAGATAAGGATATTATAAAAAGATTTATTTATTTTAGTTTCCTTAAACTATATAAAAAAAATTATTGAGTTGGTTAAATATATATATATATATATATATATATATATTTCAATTGATATCCGAATTGTTGCTAGAAGTCTATGCTACTTGATTCAACTAGACAAGTATTGAAAGATGTTTATGAAATTCGAGCGTTCTTGGTCAAACTATGTCAAACTAAATTATTTTGGTGTGGATTCAGATATTAAGAAGCTGAGGTGAACAACCTTATAAAAAGGGGACATGTTATCGGAGATAATAGTTCCGAGTGTAACGCATATAGTCGTTACGATGTACTACGTTTGTGCACGACGTAGTGGTGCGATAGTCTGATCACCTAGAGCACCGATGCAGGATGTTTACAGTCTGTTTGATTGTTAAACATTTTGTTAGAGCGATTTATAGTGTGAAGTACCGGGGGTGGAGTACTGTTAAACCTAGAGATGAGTTCAAGGTCTTATGACCCCTCAGCATGATTTGAGAATCTTTTAAATTCCTGAGTTATTTATATCGCTTCCCAATTATTGAGCAATTGTGAAAGATTCTTATTATTCTGAAGAAAAATGTGGCAAGAAGAATATTCCTTAAAACGAAGTAGTTGTGGAACGCAACAATCTAGTGAATAAGGATTAATGTAAAATCTATTTTGATAGATTGATATACAAAGATTAATGATTAAAAATTTCGAGGAAGAAATTCTTAGAAGAAGGGGTGAATGTGATAACCCGAATACTTACAAGATAGTGAATTATGAAGTATATGAATTCTACGAGGAGAGTATATGGTAATGATCCTTAGAAAGGAAATGAACGGGTTACGGAATATATAATATTTGATATAATTGTAATTAATTGAAGGTTATGTAATAAAACCTAAAACTTGTTAAAGGAATGAATGGAGTTGTATATATATAAAACTTTTGTTGAGATAATGTGTTGAAGTTATTCAACAATAAAATTTTGAAAGAGATTTTGTGAAAACCGAGTAAGAGAGGTTTCGTTGATTTCGATGACATAATCCTTATAAGGAGGGAAGGATGTGACAACTCGGATTTTTAAGAATTAGTAAATGAGAATTTAATAAATAAAATTCTTATTATGAGATATTTCGAGTTTGAGTATGTGTATGTGTGTCATATGTTGTGAAATATGTGATTTGGTGTGAAGAGAATTTTATATATTAATTTTAATATTTATTGAATTAAATAAATATTTTAATTTATTTATTTATTGAGTTAAATAAATATTATGTGTTGGTTATGGAGTAATTTAATTAAGTGTAATATATTAATTAAATAAATATTTAATATTTAATTTAATTAATATGTAATAATTTTATGTTATAGTTCTAATTTAATTGGGATAATTAAATTAGGTAAAGTTATATGGTAATTTTTACATGAAATTATAATTAGAGAGTAATTATAATTGTTATGTGGTAATTTTTATGTGATTAATTGATGTTAACTTTTAATTAATTAAATTAGAATGGTAAGATTTAATTAATTAAAGTATAACATTAAAAATATGTGTTAAATGATTTATTAAAAGAGTTAAAAGAGTTTTTTAAAATCGTTTTCCCAAACAAGGCCTTTGCACCGTTTTAAATCCGTTTTGCCAAACGGGGCCTTAACTACTAAAAATCTATTTTTAAAATTAAGTTGTTTTGCCAAACAAGCCTTAGGGCTTTTTAAATTTCAAATGTGTAACCTATGTATTAAGTGCAATTATTGTATTTATTAGGGTCATTATATATTATAAGTAGAGCTGCAAACGAACCGAACCGAACTTTGTCGAACTCGAACCGAACTCGAACACTTTTAGTTGAACTCGAACATGTTCGAGTAACTCGATCGAACTAATAACTATGTACGAGTTCGGATCATTTGGTGTTTGCGAACTGTTCGCGAACATGATCGAGTTCGCGAACAAGTCGAACATATGCTTGTTCGCGAACACAAATTATGTTCACGAACACCAAACTTGTTCACGAACACAAACTTGCTCACGAACACAAACTTGTTCACGAACATAAACTTGCTTACGAACACAAACTTGTTCACGAACACAAATTTGTTCACGGACACAAATTTAGAACTCTGAAGCAAAAAACAGTTAAATAAATACAAAATATATTTTCTCTAAGAGTCTAAGTATTCAATCAAAAATTAGACCAAATATTGTAATCATCATTCATCCAAAAAGACCAAAACCAAAAATGATTACTTAGAACTTAGAAGTTATAATTAACTTAAAAGTTAAAAGTTAACAAGTACTTAAAAATTCTTGACTTACAAATATCAACAATCAAATAATAATATCAAAAATTCTTTCAACTCTACAAGGTCCAACCACTTCAAGTAGAGTCTACAAACAAATAATTATCAAAAACTCACAATTTAATATTATTAATGTATTTCTTTTGTTGTTATTTTTAATTAATATTCAATTTTTTTAGAATTTTTAAATTTAATATCTAGTTTTTATTTTTGATCTTCAAATTTAGGTATAGTTTTTAAAGTTTCAAAATTATTCAATAATTAATTTAATGATTATTACTCTATTACTGAAGTCTTGATACGTACATTGAAGACTTGATTTCTTTATTCTCCATCTCGATTTGACAATTTCAATAACTCATATACATGTAAGCAACTGTATTGTAATTTGTATCATTCTTTAATTAATGTCAAATTGTCATTACATGATGATTAATGGCTTTATTTATGTGCTTTATGACATGGTTTATAATTTATTAAAATATTTAGGATGTAAATTATTATAATCCAACAATCATTGTTCAAAATTTTATAAAAATATAAAAATTATTTTAATTAAATTAGAATTTAGAGGTGAAGAAGTACACATTATTATATATTAATTATTTAATAAAAAAGTTTACTTATAATAAATTATTAAAAAAATAAAAAAGATGTTTAGGTAATAAAAAAAATAACTACAAATTTAACAATTATTAATATGACAAACTTTAGAATTTAATATGAAATAACCAATTATTTGTATTTAGAATTTTAGAAACAATTTAAACATGTAATTAAGAAATCGAACTACTCGAATCGATCTCGAACTTATCATCTCGAACTTATCGAACCAAACTCGAACCTATCGAACTGAATTGATTTTGAACTTATCGAACCGAACTCGAACTTACCGAACTCGAACTGTTCGCGAACAAAGACGAACCGAACCACATGGTTCACGAACATGTTCGATCGAGCAATCGAACGGAACACTCTGTGCGAACTCGACTCGACTAGGAGAGCAAGTCGAACTCGAACCGAACCGAACTCGAACCGAACTGAACCAGTTAGCGAACCGTTCGGTTTCTCTGCAGCCCTAATTATAAGCAACAATTAGCATCATCCTCTTCGTTCCAATAAGCAAAAGAAGGGTATAATTCTTAGCTTATTAGTTTAACTTATTAGTTTTAAAAGTATGGTTGATGTTCTTCGTGTTAAGTTCTCTATATATATATATATATATATATGAGCTTTATAAAAATTGATATAAACATGATTACATATATATATATATATATATATATATTGTGTTAATAAAATTGTTTAAATATAAATTGAATGATGGTTTTAAGTCGGTCAATTCATGTATACATGATGGACATAAAGAATTCATGTTCATCAAAAGTTAAAGTGAAATAAGTTTTTGTTAATTGGTCTTTGAAAATTAAAATTTGTGTTTGATTGATAATCATTGGGTGAATTGATGTTAGATAATGATAACATGTTTATAAACGGATTCAATGTGATTTGAATTATGTGTTTAATTGAGAAATAAACTTACAGTGTTCAATTTTATCAATAACACTGGAAAATAGTTTTTATCCAAAATTTTCAAAATTAAGAGTGTTGATTATGTGTTTTGATGATTAAATATGTTAAAACCTGTTAGAAACTTAAAATTTATGTTTTCTATAAAGTTGATATGAATTGTGTTGACTGGAATCGGAATTTGGTGTGGAGAAATAAGCCAAATTGACTTTTTCTCTGTACAGTTCATGAACCAGTCTGCGTTCGCTGCAGGGGGCCGGCCCCGGCGGGCCTATCAAGGCAAAAACCCCCACCCCGACGCGCGGGGGGGGGGGGGGGGTGGTGTAGAAGAGAAATGTTTTATTTGTTTTGTGTACTTTTGTTTAAGATCATGAAAAACTAAGTTTATGTAATAAACTTGATGACATATTAAGCATGCCTTAAAATGCTAAATAATAGTAATGAATTATATTAATAAAATATATTGAGTAATTATAATTTAAATAATTATAATTATAGTAAAGGTTTAATTTAAATTATGATTTGTTCAATTATAATGAATATAGTTTGATTAATTTTAATCAAAGTAAATGTTTAACTTAAATTATAATTTATTTAATTATAATTTAATATGTAATTATAATTTAAATTATAATTAAGGTAAATGTGTAATTTAAATTATAATTTAATTTAATTATAATTTAATGAGTGCATGGATTGAAATTGATTAAATATAATTAAAGTAATTATTTAATTTAAATTATAATTGGTTTAATTATAATTTAATTAATATAAATGCATAAATTGAGTTTGATTAATCAAAATAAATGTTTAATTTAAATTATAATTTGTTTAATTATAATTTAATTAATATAAAATGCAATTATAATTTGATTAATTATAATTGAGGAGAATGTGTAATTTAAATTATAATTTAATTAATATGAGTACGTAATTATTAGTTGATTAATTATGTGAAAATGTAATATGATTATGTGATGTTATTAATTATGTGATAATTAATTATTAACTTAATAATTAAATAGGAATGAGTTAACCTAAATGGGTTAACTAATTATTAGAATTAGATATGTGATAATTAATGTGTTAAACAAACAAATGGGAGAGAATTATGAAATGTAAAGTAGAATTTACTTAAACGATTGCTAAGCGTTGCTATATGACTAATAGTTGATGTGTATGGTAATACGTTGTATAGGATTCATGAAGTGCAGATTATTATAAGCTGTTTTTTGTTAATTGGTAATCTATGAGCCAGGCAAGTCTTTCAGTTCCTATTTGCTATGTGAACTTGATGACAGATTATTTTAAATTGTATTTCAAAGAGCATGATATGTTATATATGTTGTAAGTATGAAATGATATAGTCAATTTATGACTTCATTGATTGAGTAAAGAATGTTGATTGAGTAAGGAACTCAATCTTTCTACTTGTTATATGAATTAAAGCATGCATGATATGTTAGTCTAACGATTATGATGTATAAGATGAACATGTTATTTATGTGCTACGTGATGCATGAAAGCTGTTAGATCTTACTGAGCTGTCGAGCTCACTCTTGTAAATAACTATTTTTGCAAGTCAAGGTTTCAAGGTAATGATACGTGTAATTTGAATTATAGAGATCAATATTCAAGAAGATTACTTATGTTAGATGAGAAATGCATTTAATATTTTGATTGTAACATAATTGTTGAGTTGTAAAGTTGAGCTATCTGATGTATAGTGGATATTGCTTTGTGATCTAAGACTTTGTATAGTAACTTTGATGTAGCGATTCATGTAATAAATTTTAATCAAAGATATGTTATGCAATGGTTGAGATTCAGGGCAATAAAGAAAGAGATATATAAAAGTTTTAATTATTCCGCATTTTTAGTGATTGTATCATCGAATAATAATGTAAAGTTAGAAGTTCGATGTATGTTAACGGCCAAGATTGAGAGTCGAATTGTATGAATTTTGGGGGCGTTACACAGGTGTTGTCGTCGGGGTAACTATATCTCCCCGGTTTGTCGTCGGGGCTTGACTTGACATCCCGGTGCTGTCGCCGGGGCTGAGTTTAATCTTCCGGTGTTGTCTCCGAAAGGTAAAAGATGATTTTACCCTCCTGCAGGGTTAGTAACAGGAATGCAAAATTTTGAGTGTCTACAGATGCCCCTCTTTGTCATGTTTATGCAATGCAATGGATTGAACAGGATAAAGATTGCTAGACACTAGAAATATGACACATGAAAATGTAATGTAATGCATGAGATGTCATGTTACGAATGCTATATGCCCTTGTGGTGTTAGTTGCCACGGGTATGCTATCACTGGCTAATCCCGCACTTCCTGTTGGGGGTGGAGTTATTCATGATGGTTTTCACTGAACTCTTTTGATGCCTACTCGAACGGTAGTTTATAAAATTTGATCATCACCGAATATTTCTCGGTGTTACATTGGGTTGAAGCCATTGATTTACCATATCCGTCGGTGCTATCCAAACTAATCCTATGACATGTTGTAGATATATTTTCAAGATCTCTGTAGGGAAGATTCCTTCTTGGTTGATGCCTTTAGACATTTCTGAACTCGACGTTGGGGTTGTCACCAACATCTTCTGTCTCCAGATAAGCTTTCTGACTTTTTTTTCTGCTGGGGATGTTCCTCTTTTAACGAGTGACCTCATTGGGGATTCCTGATGATAACTTACACCAGTTTACATCATCAGATCTTTCCCGACGCTACGTTGGAGTTATCGCCAACGATTTGGATTGCTGTTCGGTTGATGCCGACGTTTTTATTGGAGATAGAAGTCTCACGATCTACTCGAACAATAGTTGACAATGATTTGACCATCATCGAAATTACTCGATGCCTACCCGAATGGTAGTTTATAACGGTCGATTGAACTGATTTGATTTCTACTTGCGTGGTAGTTTGTAGAGTTTGACCATCACCGAACCTTCTCGGTGCCTACTCGAATGGTAGTTTACATAGTCGGTTGAACCACCGATCCTTCTCGGTGCTCCCGATGGGAATTTGTATAATAGATTCCATCATTTGTCATTTGTGGGGAAAAATTTCTCCATGGTTCTCATTACCGGCTCATTCTGAATGCTACGCTGGAGTTACCGCTAACGGTTTGTCATGTCAGATGCTTTGACCTCCGCTGAAGTAGTTTTCAACGGCTTTTACCACCGACTCATTCCCGATGCTTCGTTAGGGTTGTCACCAACGATTTACAATGTCAGACCTAATCAATCTCGAAGTGGGGGGTATCTTTTTGATAAGTCATATCCTCAGACCAATCTAGACACTTTGACGCATTCAAAACCCACTGCTTACAACGCCGGACCTTCCTGATGCTCTGACAGAGGCAGTTTTTTGTAATTTTCAGCAATTTTCATCATCGGCATTCCGAATACCTCATCGAGGCTTCTACCAATGGCTTACATGAAGTTCCTTCCTTTGTTAGGAGCTTGACACTTAGAATCAGGGTTTTCGGCCATTCCGCTCAATCGCGTAGCAGTTTTTTTCCCTGATTTAATTTTTCATCCTCTATAAACTCCACTTTAACTTTAATTGGACCGAACCGAAGGGAGTGGGACCCACCTTAAGGAGCCACAGGTCCACTTGTGGCTGCCACAGATGGAGTTGCTACTCCCTTCGAGTATAACGTAGGCTACCGTGGCTTTCATAATTCATTTTCAAGTTTGAACTATAAAGAAAATTCGAGATTTTTTCTTTAGATCTACTGAGTTCAGGCTGCTTTTTTCAAATTCCATAACCGTACAAACGTTCTGCACATCTCTGGTAATGTTTACATCATTTCTTTTCAAGTTTTGATCGTTAGAATGTTAGATTTCATACAGTATTCTTCTAGACACGATATAGCGAATAGGCATGCTTATATGGCTTGATAAAAATTTTCAAACTCAGTAAATATGCATGTTTTACTACTCTGAACGTTTTGATGTAAAAAATTTGATTTCTGAGACAGTCATTAAGTTTACTCGTCTTATTTGAGGGCAAATGAGCCTGAATTTTTAACTAAAAATATTCATTATAATTTAGCTGCCATGGGGAGTTTGATTTTAAATTTTTTTTCATATATATAAACTGCTCATGTTTTTGGGTAGGTGTGCTACTGAATGGCCACCTAGTCATGCCTATGTACATGCGTACAGTCCATTTTACAAAGGAGACTCTGGCAAAAATTTTTTAAAAGCCTGAGCATTTAATGAACATGCAATTTTAACTCTACTGGGGAATTTTGTTAACTAATACATGCTTTAGGACTTAAAAAATGCATAAATCAATTATTTAATTTAATAAGTCGTAGGTTTAGGCTTACCTCACTCTTTCTGAGGTGATTTGGAGACTTTGTCTAGGTTATGGATGTAATATCCGAGATTATTGTGTAATTTAATAATTTTCAATAGAAGAATTTATGTGAAACTCTTGTGTGATTTCTATTATTAGGGGTATATGTGCTATTCATATATGTTATGTGATGAGATGTATTTAAATAGTTGGTTTAGTTTAATTTAACTATTACAATTGGTTAAGTAGAGAATTAATTCTATTAATTTCGTGGGATGGTATTAAAATATGAGTGGGAGTTCAGAGTGGAATTTAGAGACGCGGACAACGTATTTGAGTCTGGAACGTCGAAATTAGTCAGAATAGGCTGTAACCACAAAAATGTGTCACGGTTGACTTTTTGGTCAAAGTCAACTGGTTGACTTTTTTGGTGAAAAAGTCAACCATGAATTTCGGAGATGAATTTAACAAAACGGGTAGTCCCATGACGTCTGGAATGTCGACTTTAGTAGGAATCGATATAAGTATCGAAATGCGTGGCTACGGGGGGTAAAATGGTCAAAATAGTTATTTAATTGATTAAAATAGTATTTTAATATAGAAGTGCAGTAGCTGTGGGTCAAGTGTGACTATCAAATGGGACAATGAGGAGGGAGTATACGTATATAGTGGAATTGAAGGAGGAGGGAGTTAGTTTTATATCTTCTTACACCCAAAATCTTTTCATTTTCTCAAACTCCCACTTTCTTCTTAATTAACTAAACTAATGAATGGATATGATGGCTGTAATTGACGTTATGGAGTTGAAGGGGTGGAAGACTCAAGAAATTTCAACTTCTATATATACCCTCCTCTCAAAACACCATTCTTGTTGCTTAAAAAATTTCATACGGGAGAAATATTGAGAGCTTGGGTGAAGTTGGCATTTTTCTGGAGAATTTTGCAAGCAAGGGAGATTGGTTATCAAGCTTCAATCCGATCATTATCAGTAACTAACTCTAATCAAGAGGTAATTCATAACTTTATATGTTCTTGACAAAAATAGTAAAAAAATGCGTGGATAAGCATGGTAGATGTTTGTTTTGGCTTTGTGATGCCATGTTATTGTGTATTACTGTTATGTGGCTGTTAAGAATGAAAATTCTAGACTTAAATCATGTTGCAATTATATAGAGAATCAAGGAATTATGCTATGCATGCTATATGTTTGATTAAATGCCACTAACATGGCAAATTGTTCGAATCATGGGAATTTAGTCAAGTTAAGGGTTGTGTTATGTGCAAACATGTTAGTATAGGTGTTCTGGACAGTAGGAGCCTTTCAATTACATGCCAGAATCAAAAATATGGATTTTTGTCAAAGTTGGTTGAACATAGAATCTGTGACTTTTTGGGTTTTTCGGAGCCTCGGAATCATGGTTTCTATAACCCGATTAGTGTATGTAATAATTTTGTAAAATACTATGTAGTATCATGTACAACCTGACCAAATTTCATAAGGAACGGAGCTAAATTGAGAGAGTTATGATTTTCGTTAGCCAGCATGTTGGAAATAAATATTTGCAGATTTCTGGGTTTTTTCCAGAAAGTTTCTAAGTATAGAACGCTGTCTGGCATGCTTTTCTAGGCAGTTGGTTTGTGGTCTTAACATGCTAGTTTCTGGTATGTGATATTTTTGTAAAATACTATGCTATATGGAGTATATTGTGTCCAAGTTTCATGGTCAGATGTTGTGTAGTTTAATCAAAATTAAATTGCAAAGTGGGCTGCTCGAGTTGAAGAATTTTCTGGGCAACGAAGAGCAGCGCAGCTGCGTCGCTCATCAGGCTTGTGCCTGCGCAGCTGCGCGGGTCTGGTTCGGGTCTGGTCGGGTCGGGCCGGGTCAAAAAAATGTCAGAAACTTATTTTTGCTCAGAATCTCAGATTGAACCACTTTACCTATATGACGCTATATGATATGTGATTGAATAAGTTTGATGATAGCATACACGGTAGTTTAATAAACTTATTAAAATAAAAGGAAGTCATTATACTTTCAAGCCGTGTTTGAAAACCTAATTGCTTAACGTGACACATATGAATAGGTTACGTGA
This sequence comes from Panax stipuleanatus, assembly GCA_020205555.1. NCBI lineage: Eukaryota > Viridiplantae > Streptophyta > Magnoliopsida > Apiales > Araliaceae > Panax > Panax stipuleanatus. Next base: position 64,525,926 of record CM035116.1, read on the forward strand.
AGGTTAATTGCTAGATTTAGCGATAGCAGACGTATCAGGCAAGTTTCTTACCCTATTTTTCATTGATAAATTATTCAAGCCTTACTCCTTTTATTGTGGTAAGGGTAAGTACTGAGCTCATGTTTATTCGTTGACTCGTACAAGTTCCTTTGACGTAAAGTTCTACAACTTCAATTATCTTGCAAGTTTTATTGTTGATTACTCAGTTATTGCTTCAACTGCTATGCTTTAAAGTTCTATTTATTTAAAGAACTGTTTCTAAGTATGTTCACTGGCCTTTATTTTTGACTAGTTATTATTGATGAAAAATGATTTAATTCAAATCTTTCGAAGCTATTTAATGTTTACCAATCCAAATTGCTTTGGTACGGTCTCGCATGAATACTAAGATGAACAACCCGAATAAACGGGCAAACAGATGTCGGGCATATAGTCCCATTTATGCTTATGTAGTTTAAATTTAATACTTGTGCACAATGTAAGGTACGATAGGCTGATCACCTGGAGTACTTACAGAGACCGTTTGCAATCTATTTGATTGTTAAACCGTTTGATGGTTTTCGATGAAACAAAGTAATGTTCAGGGTATTCAACACCCCTTAGTATGATATTGAGAATTCTTAAACTCTTATCTATGATATTCTTGTTTAACACTTGATAATTCTTTCAACTGTTGAGATATAGGCATACAGATGCTTTTAATCCTGATGTATGTTTTCAAACTACTTTATATACTTGCTGGGCAATTTGTGCTCATTCTTGCTTAAACCTTTCAGTTAAGGATGAGAAGGCTGAGGGCTCGGGCAAAGACAAGGGGACGTCTAAGATGAAATGTTGAGAGTTGTTTATGTAATAAGTTTATATTTTCGCATATGATGTTATGTACCAATAAACGCTAAGTTAAGTTTCGGTTTATTTAAGGTTGTAAAGACTTGGGATTTTATTTGAATAAGTATGTAATAGTTATTACTATTATTATTATTTCTGGAGTTTCTGTAGTTAGATGTTGATGTATGTTGTATCGTGAGCACCAAGTCCTATAATTGATGTTACACGGAATTGGGGGCGTCACAATGGAGCCAGATAGACCAGGTAGTGCTAGCAGGGTCACTTTGGGTGTGAGGCGGAGGAAAGCTTCTGATGTTCCCCAGCCTCATCCAGCCCGTCTGCCTCGCCGTTTGGCTGAGTCTGTGATTCGTCCAATCTAGGCTGAGATGTCGGATGGTGTGGACGAAGAGGATGTTCCATTTATTGATCCTGCTCCAGCTTATGCTCCACGTAGGGAGCTTCCAGCTATCATTGTGTCAATTTTGAAGATGTTGGGTGATTTAAGACGCCATCCCTCGATATACCTTTATGCCAATGAGGTGGCTGAAGTTTTCATTCTGGATCTCTCTTTCTTTTGCCATTTCAGGGCACATATTTAATATGGACTTGCTATTTGATACAGGTTCCGGGCTTCACGTAGCCAGGGGGAACTAGTTCAGCGTCCACTATTTATATCATACTCTGCATCCAGAGTATCCAGCCATCGTCAACACTTGGGGTTTCGAGGCCTTCTTTTCTATTCCTCCCCGTCGTTGCCCCTAGGGTTATCTGAGGGCATTATTTGAGTGCTGGTTTCACTAGACCCAGTCTCTTCATTTGTTAGACTGTGAGGTATTGATGACACCGATGGACTAGCGGTTCATCACCGGGATAGAGTTTGTAGAAGAGCCAGTGCCGTTAGTGGCTGACATTTCACATGCTGCCTTTAGATCCCTTTTGGGAGTTTCTGCGATGGCTATCAAGGGTCGTACTATCCATTCTGGTCCCTTCAGTGTAGATTCCCAGAACGGGGCTTTAACTGAGCCTCAGCCTGATGATCAGAGGGTTAGAGATCGCATTCTTCGGCGACTGTTCTTGGTGATCATCAGGGGTTGTTTCATTGCAGATAACTCCTTGACGGTCTCTTTCGCTCTGGTTAGCGCTACTCGATTCGTGGAGTACCTCAGGGATTTTAACTGGGGTACCTATACCTTTGCCTATTTTCAACACGGGATGCACCTACGCTCTGAGGGCGTGACGGAGGCTTGGTTAGGTTTTTATCCCTTTTTACTGGTGAGTAATTTCTCTTTCACCTTTCCATTTTCCTCACTTGTGTTTAACCGTTTTATTACTGAGGTCATTTGATCTTTGCATTGCTAGTTTTGGGCATATGAGAGGCTCCCTTGCCTACGCCCAACCACTACTTTGGTCTTGGAGACATATCTGAGGGGACGACATTGGCATCACTCCACTTTGATAGAGGTCTCTGTAGCAGAGGGGTTTACCAACTCCCACTTATAGCTAGAGCTGTTGACTGTCGATTCTATCACGTGGGTTCCTTACACCCCGGATTATCTGACAGTCGGGTTCGAGGATGAATTTTTGACTGGGATGGAGTTTACATTGTCCACTCATCGAATTCCCCTTCTGACCGAGGGAGGTTGGGAGCTCTACTTGGGAAAGCGCGCTATTCGGAGCGTCACGGGTGACATCCGCATTCCCTTTGTTTCTTCTACTTGGCATCTTTGGCCCTTGGCTCAGCTGATCACAGATATTCCCACGATGGGCATAGATGGCTTCACCCTGTCAGATGGTCCTTATACTCAGGAGTCATTTCATTGCTGGTGGAGTCCTCGCACTATCAAAGCTCAGACTCGTACTACCCAATTTATGGCAGACATGGGGTCGGGGTCTGTGATAATGACTAACTTGATAGCTTGCCCTTGAGAGCCTACTCATTTAGAGCAGATTTCAGGACTGACCCAGCAGTTGGAGCGGGCTCATTTTTTCATCCGGCACCTTGGTAGGGATCCATCAAAGGCATATTCATTTGATCCTTCCAGCTCCGGAGCTGGTTCCTCAGCAGATCCATATTTTGGTAGCTATGCAGGTGCCGACCCTCCTCTTTATTGACCGGACATTCCCACGGGCCGAGACTCCGTGACTCAGGAGGAGTTGCAGCAAGTTGATCACCTTGATACATATATTACAGATTTCTTCTGATAGCTTTCTCGCTATATCTTTTGATAGGCCCTTGTTAGATATTGGACGGCTATGCCCCATTTCTTGTTATATCTTTTGATAAGCCTCTGTTAGTCATTGGGCAGTTATACCCCATTTCCCTGTACTTTTTATTTTGCATTTTATGAGCAGACAGAAATGATGCTTTCAGTAGATAGTGTATTATAGAAATGCATTATATTTCCTATCTATTGCATCCTATTATCATTTATCATTGTCATTATGCATGTATTATGTCATGGATATGTACTTAGATAGGTGAGTTTAGATTTAACCCCTGGATGGTCTCACGATACAGTTCTACAGATGTCTTCATCTATCGTTAGATGTATCGAGCATCTGCCACATTCTTTGATAGCATCTTCCTTGAGATCTTAGTACGACCTCCTGTAGATAGGGGGACAGTTTATCAGATGTTGGGTCATTCTTTGGCCATTTTAGATTTTCAGGTTCCACCGGGATTTGTGGACAGCATGCTATCCTATTGGATACAATAGCGCCATGTTTTCAGGTTTGGGCTTCATGAGCTGACCCCTATGTTGGAGGAGTATGAGCGCCTCACAGGTTTGGCATTAGATTTGCCTTATGCCAGGATAACTATTAGTGACATGAGATGCCCAGTCATGACTGTGACTGGTCTGAGGCTTAGAATCGTCAATGAGGAGATTATTGCGGGGCACGTGGTGTCTATGGACTTTTTGATTGATCTCTTCGGCCGACTGGACAGCTATAAGCAATATTTAGGAGACTTTATCATCCTTGCAGATGAGTGGTAGTTTGCATGCGTTAACGTTAAGTTGATGTGTGTCACGGCTTATTTTTACAGGCCAATATATATGGACCACTTGGACACTGGCTTGATGGTATTGGTTCATGTTCTAAGATAGGGTTGTGCTATCCTGCCGATGATATTAGCCGAGACCTTGAGGTCTTCTACATTCTGCAGTACCCATCCAGAGGGGTTTTTTAGGGGTAGCACCATTTTGCTGTACGTATGGTTCATGACACACTTGAGACCCATCGGTACCTTCAGATATCATGGGTATTTCTTTACTCATGAGATAGCCACTCCCACTCCGACTTGTAGCTAGAGCTGTTGACTGCCGATTCTATCACGCGGGTTCCTTACACCCCGGACTATCTGACAGTCGGGTTCGAGGATGAATTTTTGACTGGGATGGAGTTTACATTGTCCACTCGTCAGATTCCCCATCTGACCGAGGGAGGTTGGGTGCTCTACTTGGGAGAGAGCGCTATTCAGAGCGTCACGGGTGACATTCGCATTCCCTTTGTTTTTCCTACTTGGCATCATTGGCCCTTGGCTCAGCTGATCACAGATATTCCCACGATGGGCATAGATGGCTTCACCCTGTCAGAGGGTCCTCATACTCAGGAGTCATTTCATTACTGGTGGAGTCCTCGCACTATCGAAGCTCAGACTCGTACTACCCAGTTTATGGCAGACATGGTGTCGGGGTCTGTGATAATGACCAACTTGATAGCTTGCCCTAGAAAGCCTACTCATTTGGAGCAGATTTCAGGACAGACCCAGCAGTTGGAGCGGGCTCATTTTTTCATCCGGCACCTTGGTAGGGATCCATCAGAGGCAGATTCGTTTTATCCTTCCAGCTCCGGAGCTGGTTCCTCAGCAAATCCATATTTTGGTAGGTATGTAGGTGCCGACCCTCCTCTTTATCCATTGGACATTCCCACTGGCCAAGACTCCGTGACTCAAGAGGAGTTGCAACAGGTCGATCACCTTGATACAGATATTATAGATTTCTTCTGATAGCTTTCTCGCTATATCTTTTGATAGGCCTCTGTTAGATATTGGGCGGTTGTGCCCCATTTCTCGTTATATCTTTTGATAGGCCTCTGTTAGTCATTGGGCGGTTGTACCCCATTTCCCTGTACTTTTTATTTTGCATTTTATGAGCAGACAGAAATGATGCTTTCAGTAGATAGTGTATTTTAGAAATGCATGATATTTCCTAGCTATTGCATCCTATTATCATTTATCATTGTCATTATGCATGTATTATATCATCAATATGTACTTAGATAGGTGAGTTTAGATTTGACCCCTGGATGGTCCCACGATACGGTTCTACAGATGTCTTCATCTATCGTCAGCCGTATCGAGCATCTGCCACATTCTTTGATAGCATCTTCCTTGAGATCTTGGTACGACCTCCCGTAGATAGGGGGACAGTTGATCAGATGTTGGGTCATTCTTTGGCCATCTTAGATTTTCAGGTTCCACCAGGATTTGTGGACAGTATGGTATCCTATTGGATACCAGAGCGCCATGTTTTCAGGTTTGGACTTCATGAGCTGACCCTTATGTTGGAGGAGTATGAGCGCCTCACGGGTTTAGCATTAGATTTCCCTTATGCCAGGACAACTATTAGTGACATGAGATGCCCAATCATGACTGTGACTAGTCTGAGGCTCAGAATCATCACTGAGGAGATTACTGCGGGGCACGTGGTGTCTATGGACTTTTTGATTGATCTCTTTGGCCGACTGGACAGCTATAAGCGATATTCAGGAGACTTTATCATCCCTGCAGATGAGTGGTAGTTTGCACGCGTTAACGTTCTGTTGATGTGCGTCACGGCTTATTTGTATATGCCAATATATATGGACCACTTGGACACTGGCTTGATGGTATTAGTTCATGCCCTCAGATAGGGTTGTACTATCCTGCCGAAGATATTAGCCGAGACCTTGAGATCTTCTACATTCTGCAGTACCCATCTAGAGGGGTTTTTTAGGGGTAGCGCCGTTTTGCTGTACGTATGGTTCATGACACACTTGAGACCCATCGGTACCTTCAGATATCATGGGTATTTCTTTACTCATGAGATAGCCACTCCCACTCCGACTTGTAGCTAGAGCTGTTGACTGCCGATTCTATCACGCGGGTTCCTTACACCCCGGACTATCTGACAGTCGGGTTCGAGGATGAATTTTCTACTGGGATGGAGTTTACATTGTCCACTCGTCGGATTCCCCTTCTGACCGAGGGAGGTTGGGAGCTCTACTTGGGAGAGCGCGCTATTCGGAGCATCACGGGTGACATCCGCTTTCCCTTTGTTTCTCCTACTTGGCATCATTGGCCCTTGGCTCAGCTGATCACAGATATTCCCACGATGGGCATAGATGGCTTCACCCTGTCAGAGGGTCCTCATACTCAGGAGTCATTTCATTGCTGGTGGAGTCCTCGCACTATCGAAGCTCAGACTCGTACTACCCAGTTTATGACAGACATGGTGTCGGGGTCTGTGATAATGACCAACTTGATAGCTTGCACTAGAAAGCCTACTCATTTGGAGCAGATTTCAGGACAGACCCAGCAGTTGGAGCGGGCTCATTTTTTCATCCGGCACCTTGGTAGGGATCCATCAGAGGCAGATTCGTTTAATCATTCCAGCTCCGGAGCTGGTTCCTCAGCAAATCCATATTTTGGTAGCTATGCAGGTGCCGACCCTCCTCTTTATCCATTGGACATTCCCACTGGCCGAGACTCCGTGACTCAAGAGGAGTTGCAACAGGTCGATCACCTTGATACAGATATTATAGATTTCTTCTGATAGCTTTCTCGCTATATCTTTTGATAGGCCTCTGTTAGATATTGGGCGGCTGTGCCCCATTTCTCGTTATATCTTTTGATAGGCCTCTGTTAGTCATTGGGTGGTTGTACCCCATTTCCCTGTACTTTTTATTTTGCATTTTATGAGTAGACAGAAATGATGCTTTCAGTAGATAGTGTATTTTAGAAATGTATGATATTTCCTATCTATTGCATCCTATTATCATTTATCATTGTCATTATGCATGTATTATATCATCAATATATACTTAGATAGGTGAGTTTAGATTTGACCCCTGGATGGTCCCACGATACGGTTCTACAGATGTCTTCATCTATCGTCAGCCGTATCGAGCATCTGCCACATTCTTTGATAGCATCTTCCTTGAGATCTTGGTACGACCTCCCGTAGATAGGGGGACAGTTGATCAAATATTGGGTCATTCTTTGGCCATCTTAGATTTTTAGGTTCCACCAGGATTTGTGGACAGCATGCTATCCTATTGGATACCAGAGCGCCATGTTTTCAGGTTTGGGCTTCATGAGCTGACCCCTATGTTGGAGGAGTATGAGCGCCTCACGGGTTTGGCATTAGATTTGCCTTATGCCAGGACAACTATTAGTGACATGAGACGCCCATTCATAACTGTGACTGGTCTGAGGCTCAGAATCGTCACTGAGGAGATTACTGCAGGGCACGTGGTGTCTATGGACTTTTTTATTGATCTCTTTGGCCTATTGGACAGCTATGAGCGATATTCAGGAGACTTTATCATCCCTGCAGATGAGTGGCAGTTTGCACGCGTTAACGTTCTGTTGATGTGCGTCACGGCTTATTTGTGCATGCTAATATATATGGACCACTTGGACACTAGCTTGATGGTAGTGGTTCGTGCTCTCAGATAGGGTTGTACTATCTTGCCGATGATATTAGCCTAGACCTTGAGGTCTTCTACATTCTGCAGTACCCATCCAGAGGGGTTTTTTAGGGGTAGCGCCGTTTTGCTGTACGTATGGTTCATGACACACTTGAGACCCATCGGCACCTTCAGATATCATGGGTATTGCTTTACTCATGAGATAGCCATGTCCTACTCCTTTCGGTCGGCGGAGTGTACAGATACAACATCATGATTGGCCTTCTTATCGCGATTGAGCATATCTTTTCGATCTTGCCATGCTCATGGCTTAGTTCCCCTTACAGCTTCATCACCTATGCAGTTGGCATGGATTATCTGCCCGTAGCAGGTTTGAGAGTGGTGACCACATATCATCCGCTTGCAGTCATGGGCCAGTTTGATCCGTTTTAGAGCATCCACCACTTTGAGGGGGCTATGGATCAGCGGATATCAGCTTCATCTTTGTCGCTAACTGACCTCACCAGGACTTATGAGTGTTGGACTCACATGGAGATGGCTAATTTCTTTACTAGCCATCCGAATCGTTCTCCAGAGTATTCGACAATGTTGGAGGCCGATATTGCACTGACTGCAGTCATTCACTCAGAGCCGAGCATTAATTCAGATGAGAACGATGCTATTGAGGATCTTGATTCTTCCACTGAGGATGATTTATTTTTTGGTTTAACAGCAACTTTGGTCAGTGACCCCCCGAGAGTTCCTACTGGGACAGATCCAGCTCTTATCAATTCATTAGCTTGGATGACCTTCGAGAGGGATCAGGCTAGAGCGCTGATGTTGACAGCCCTTTCTGGCAGGGATACCACTTTTGCTGATAGAGATGAGGCTCGAGCTACTCAGGATGCAGCTTTTGTTGAGATTGAGGAGACTTTAGTCGCCCGAGATGCCGCTTATATTGAGAGGGATGAGGCCATAGCTACTCGGGATGTTTATATTGCCGATAACATTGCACTCAAGTCATATACTCATAGCCTTATCGCAGATATGAGTACCTTCATAGACAGTCATATCAAAACCATGCTGATGGTTGTGGATATTCTTGCTCGTATGGAGACTGTGGGACATGAGCTTACAGCTGCTCCTCTATCTTCTGAGAGGGATGTCATGTTGGCCTTGCTATCCGGTTTATCCATGGGTTTATAGACTAGCTTTGATTTTTCTGCACATACTAGATCAACCATTTTTGTCATGTACAGGATACATTGTATATATCAAACAGTATTATATAGCAGAGAAATATATTTTGATTCACTTCCCTGTTGCATATGTATTGTCATTGCTGAGTGATTATAACTTTTTTCATGACTTGCTGTCTTGATGTGTTATAGGCTTCTCCATGATGGATTGACATTGAGATGTCGGAGAGTACCTCAGCAAGGCTTGTTGACCATAGAGGCTTAATAGTATTTGGGTTTTATAGGGTTTCGGTGTCTTGGGACTGATTTTTATTGGTTTTTGTTTTTTCTTGAAGGTCAGACCGCAACATAAATGGCTGCCTACGTACTCCTGGGTTGAGGGAGATTAGGTCAGTCGTAGTTCAGGCTTAGCCTAAAAGGTTTGAAAAGTGTTTACTTTTGGGTTTGAACTTGGGTTTGATGGGTATTTAAATTTTTTATTTGGTTTGACCGTACCGTGAATGGCTACCTACGTACTCCCAGGTTTCGGGAGATCAGGTCATTAGTAGTTCAAGCTTTTAGTGAAAACCCGAGATGATTTGATTGATTCACAGGACCAGGATGATGGCTTGCATGTGTTTTAGACATAGTACCTTTTCACGGTGTCTAAATTGATGGGTTGGGGAAATTCTTTCCCATCCATTTCTTGCAATCTGATGGCTCCTCCTGTCAACACTTCTTTGACAATGAAAAGGGCCTTCCCAATTCGGGGCAAACTTTCCTTTGGCTTCATCTTGATTGGCCAGAACTTTCTTCAGTACCAAGTCATTCTCTTTGAATTGTCGGAGTAGAACCTTCTTGTTATATGACCTAGCAATCCTTTACTGATATAACCGCCCGTGGAAGATGGTTTTAGCCCTCTTTTTATCTATCAGGGACAACTGGTGGTACCGCTCTTGCAACCACTGGTCTTCCTCCATCTGAGCGTCTATTAACACTCTCAGGGACTCCAATTCTACTTCTATGGGAAGTACTGCTTCCATACTATAGACCAATGAGTAGGGGGGTAGCCCCAGTAGAAGTAAGCATTAAGGTTCTATATGCTAGAACAGTCAGAGGCAATAGGTTAGGCCTTCCTTTGTGATTGGCGGACATTTTCTGCATGATCTTCTTGATATTTTTGTTGGCCGCTTCTACAGCACCATTCATCTTAGGTCGATAGATGACGGAATTGAGATGCTTGATATGAAACTTTTTGCATAACTCCCTCATCATCTGTTTGTTTAGATTCTTGGCGTTGTCTGATACGATCACCTCCGGTTGTCCATATCGTCAGACGATATTATTTAAGATGAAACCAATGATTACCTCTTTGGTAACTTTGGGAAAAGAAGTAGCTTCAACCCATTTGGTGAAGTAATCGATCATAGTGAAGATGAATCGATGACCATTGCTCGCTTTGGGTTCTATTAGCCCAATCACATCCATTCCCTACATGGAAAAGGCTATGCCAAACTTATATTGTGTAGTTCATTTGGAGGAGAGTGTATAGCATTTCCATGGACTTGGCATTGGTAGCATCTCCTAACGTGATCATCACAGTCAGCTTTGAGAGAGATCTAGTAATGCTTGGTTCTTAATATCTTCTTGGCCAGCAAATGGTCGCACATGTGTGGACCACAAACTCTGCCGTGGACTTCATCCATCAGTCTCTGGGCTTGATCCTTATCGAGGAATCTTAAAAGGCCTACTCCAACATCCCTTTTATAGAGTGCATCTCCGCTCAGATAGAACTTCATAGCCATTTTATGAATTCGATTTCTTCCGGCTTGGCTTACCCCAGCAGGTGTAGATCCATCTCGGAGATATTCTTTTATGTCTTGGTACCAAGGCTGTTTGATAGGAGGTAATTCATCTGATACTTCTCCAATGTAATTCTCATATAATCGGGCCTTTTGGTTTGTGAATTTGATGTCAGGAATTCCCTTCTTATCAGATGCGTGAATCAAGGAAGCTAACGTTGCCAATGCGTCAGCGAAGTCATTCCTACCTCGAGGGATGTGGATGAAGGTTATCTCTTCAAACTCCATGGACATCTTGATAACTTGGCGATGATACGGCAACAAATGCAATTCTTTGGTGTGATACGCCCCGGTGGTTTGTCTGATAACCAACTCAGAATCCCCAAAGACTAGTAAATGCTTCATACCTATGTGTTAGGCTAGTTTCAACCCCATTATACAGCCTTCATACTCAGTCGTGTTGTTGGGGTTAACAATTTGCAACTTGGTAGCCACGAGATACTGTTCTCCTATAACAGAGAGAAGGACTGCTCTAGTTCCGACACCTTCCATGCTTACTGCTCCATCAAAATACACTCTCCAATACTGGATTGTATTTTCTTGAGGGATCTGTTGAATTGTCATGATCCTGTAGTCCAGGAAATAAGTTTCCAAGGGTTCAAAATCCCCTGACGATGCTTTGGTCAATTGATCTGCAATCCCCTGACCTTTGATGGACTTCTGAGTCACATAGACAATATCAAACTGTTGGAGGATCAACTGCCATTTGGACAATCGAGAATTCATTGAATACATACTTCAGTGGATCCATACGGGATATGAGGTAGGTCGTGTGCCCATGCAGATAATGTTGTAATCTCATGGCGGCCCAGGCTAATGCATAACAGGTCCTTTCAATTAGGGTGTACTTCTGCTCGCCACTGCTGAATCTTTTGCTGAGGTAATAGATAGCTCTTTCTTTGCTTCTATCATCTTTCTATCCCAGCATACATCCCATTGCATTGCCATTGATGAATAGGTACATAAACAGATGAATCTCATCCCTTGGGGGGGTACCAAGATAGGTGCTTTGATCAGCTGCTTCTTGATGGAAAGGATGGCTTTTTGACAATCTTCATTCCATTTTATGGAGGAATTCTTCCTTAGCAGCTTGAAGATAGGTTCACACATTGTTGTGAGTTGAGAGATAAACCTGCTTATGAAATTGATTCTCCCCAAGAATCCCCGTATTTCATTTTATGTTCGGGGCAGGGGAATCTTGGTGATGGCTTTAATCTTGGCAGGATCCAGCTCAATACCTCTGTTGCTCACTAGAAATCCCAACAACTTGCTTGATTTGGCACCAAAAGCACATTTAGTTGGATTTAGCTTTAGGTTGTACTTTCACAACCTGTTGAAAAGTTTTTTGAGATAGTTGATGTGGTCATCCTCTTTTCGGGATTTGACGATGATGTCATCCACATAGACCTCTATCTCCTTGTGCATCATGTCGTGAAAAAGGCCCATCATGGCTCGCTGATATGTAGCGCCGACGTTGATAAGGCCGAAAGACAAACGTCTATAACAGAAGGTTCCCCAGGGAGTGATGAAGGATGTTTTCTCCCTATCTTCTTCAGCCACCATGATTTGATGGTATCCAGCAAAGCAATCTACAAAGGAATACATTTCGTACTATGTCGTATTGTCTATCAGGATGTGGATAAAAGGTACTGGAAAGTTGTCTTTGAGACAAGCTTTGTTCAAATCCCGGTAATCCACGCATACTCTTACCTTTCCTCTGGGCTTAGGCACGGGAACTATGTTTGATAGCCACTCCGGGTATGTTGATACCATGATGATACCGGATTTGAATTTCTTGACAACCTCTTCTTTGACTTTTAGACTCCATTCAGGTTTCAATCACCTGAGCTTTTGCTTGACTGGTGTTGGGTAAAATCTAGTTACGCACAACACGCAAGTATACGTGGTCAACAAGTAATAAAGTGAAAGCAAAGTATTGTTCCCACGAGAAATTATTTAATAAGAATCACCAAGTACTAACTCGTAATCAACTCAATCTTATTTAAACGAATGAATTAACAATATATATATATATAATTAAACTACTACTAATTACCACTAGTTAAATTAAGATTACGGAGATTTAAGATCACAACTTCACTTATTGCTTCATTTAAGTTAACACACTTCTCATCAATTATTCTCTCTATCCGAATTGTTAATCAAGAACACTAAAGCAGATAAAACCACCTCTCGATGCATAATACCCATACTCACTCGCATCCACAGATGATAGAATTAAGCAAGACACCCTAATTAACTAATCCACTATATCTCTATGTGAATTACAATTAAAAACGATTTAAAGCACAAGTTCTCTATTAGATTACATATGGCGTAAAGGTATATCTCTATCGTAAACACGAATCATGAATTCCATCTCTACAGAAATCACAAACACATGCTATCATGATCAGATCTGAATCTATATTCATCTCTCAATTCATATAGATTATCATGGTAATTGATAATTAGGCAATTAAGCAGTTAAGTCCAAATCACAATAGACAATTCATAACGATATATCATAACAATTGATAGAGAAGCTTATTAAAACAAACTACACAATAAGATCCATTGTAATCTTAAATAAGGAATTAGTTCATTATCATTGAATTAAAACCAAGAATCCACAATTGAATACACATTAAAAGATAAAACAAAGAATAGAGAAAAGATTAGAATCTATTGTTAGCAAATTCTTGCTCCATCTTGCTCTTGATCTTGATCTCCAATAGCTTCCAAGTGCTTCAATCTCCAAAATTCCCTTTCAACTAGGGTTTATTATTTAATTTATTTTCTAAACTAATCCTAATCTAATAATAATACTATGCTAATATTAAAACTAAACTAATATAATAATTCCATAATAAAGCTATACTATCTAATGTAATATGTATCAAAACTAAGCTACTTCGTCTCTTTTATATTCACATGAATCGTAACCCACTAACTCTCCCTTTTCTAGCAGCCGAGTCCGAGCAGGAAAGGAAAAGCAGTCGACCCATTCCTATATTGGGTCCAGCCCCTTCTATTATATCATATCAATTGCAGCTCTCCACGTGTTGCACGAGTCTTTCTCCCTTTATATCATGACTTTAGTCCATTACATATATAATACTCGTGGCCCCCACAAGTGCAGCCTTCATTAATTCTTCATAGCATCCGAATCTGATTCCAATTTGGCAAAGGAAGTCTTCAGCTGCTCGTGTCTCCAATTGTTGCACCCGCGTCAGAGAAGGAAAAGGACTCAGCTGAATCACTGCCGCCTCCCCGCCCCAGTGGGGATTCTCCAGCCACACGCCCCGCCACAGCGGGGTTGGGTACTGTCCAGCTCCTATTTTTGAATGCTCGTGGCCCCTTCATGATATTTGCTATATTCTCCTTCGCAAGCTGCTGCACACGTAATCATATAAATACCAAGCAATGCTCAATCACGAATACCACACATAACCTTTGGATGTCTCTATGGGTCCGTTGGTCCAATACACCATATGGGTCTTTGCATGTGCATGGCCCATAAGTTGATTTAGTCTTTAGCATCAGTGAACTGTAGGAAACGTGGGCTGCTTCATTTCAAGAACCAAACCGTGGGCCCATGTAATTTTTCAAGCTGCTGAATATATTAGCAAGCCCACATCTTGCTTTAATGTTCATGACTGATGAATTAAATCCCACAATTTCATGCAATTTTTGAATTGGGTTTAAAAACCCACAAACTTTATTCCTTTTTCATCATTGCAGCCCTTTTAGCTCTAATTCCGTCTAGCATGAACAGCTTGTTTAACACCTTTGGTCCAATAATGCTCAATTTGTCTCTAAATTATTTCCAAAGTCACGGGACCCTTCAAGTGTGCTGAAAATTGTCCTCTTAAGCTCGTTTAACATCCCTTTCATCTTCTGCACAAAATAAAATAAAACCCAGTAAATGATAGGAAAAATTACTTGAAAATAACAAGAACCAAGCTATAACGAATACCAATTCGCAGGTATGAAACCCACTCATCAATTGGATTGAATCCATCTTTGATGGGGAATCGAGGAATAACAATGTCAGTAGACAAGCCAATCATGTCTTCATGCCACCATGCAAACACATCTTGGAACTGAGTTAAGAGTTCAATCAGGTCGGCTTTTTGGTCTTCGGTGAGGCCTATGCCTATCTGGATTTCTTTAAAGTTTTTTGAGGTTCCGATATTGACAGTGGTGGTTTGATCAAGGTTTGGTTTGGGTTTGTCTTCAACCTATTCTTTAATCTCCTTGGGCACCTCATAGTCATCTATCTCCTCTTGATCAATCTCCATCAAGTTGAAGTCCAGTTCTACATCAACGTTGTAGTCACTGTGAAAATTTGGCATCTCATTAGCAGAGACAAACAAATCCAAATATGGAGTCCTGAAAACAAAATGCTTTCACTTTAATATATGAGACTGTTTAATCATACAAAGCATTTAGCAAAAGTATGACAAAAGTAACTGCTATAGCTATGCAACAAAATAAGTAGTAAATAAAACCACGCTTCAGGACATATGGACTTTCTTCCCTTTTACCCTTTTTGATTGAGGCATAGGGTGCTGCTCCAATTCTCTAATGTTAAGTCCTCATGAATAGGGAGGATAAATGAGTTGTGCTCATCTGTCTTCTCTTTGAAGACGATTGAGACGTCCTTCATATCATGGCCGGAGTTCTTCTTTGAACTGCTACCCCTATCCCTCTTGATGCGAGGGATTCAGATATGATCTTCTTCATCACTATCGGGGATATCATCGTTCATACCCTCGTAATGCATCAAAAAATATATGTTGGCAAATGGGTCTCGTCCTTCATGTAGGAACTTTTCTTTTCCTTTTTTGCTTTCCCCATCAAGCTCTGGGGTTCTTCATTCACTAATCGGTTTGACTGGAGGAAATAACATGCCTGACACAATAGTAAGAATCTTCCTCATTGGTTTCACAAACCCGACATCAGTGAGGTTTGGCAGCAGGATAGTGGAAGGAGGAATCGTTGGACGCTTGTGTGGCTTTCGATGGTTCGCTTCGGATGAATAGCCCAATCCGGCTTTCTATGACTGGCTAGGGATTTGCATTGGACTCTTGATTCCTTGCTGATTTTTCCTTAAACCTTTTCCAGCGTAGAATCCCAAGGATACCATTTCCTGACCGACTGTCATTACTTCGGAGAAAACTTTTGGTTTTAAGGGTGGTGCCCCAACAGGTAAGTATTGAGTATTGCTCACCTCCAAAGCTCGAAAATTGACAGGCTCAACCCTCTCATCGAGACTGATTACCGGCATATCACTCTGTGTGCAGACCGGATATTCTGGCTCTACATTTACGATGATCAGACTGTCATTAATGATGTACTTGAGTTGTTGATGTAGAGTAGATGGCACTGCTCATGCCATATGGATCCACGGTCTCCCCAACAACAAATTATATCCAGTGGTAATGTAAAGTACTTGAAAGGATATATAGAAAGTATGGGGACCAATATCTAGTGGAAGATCAATTTCCCCCACGGCCTCTCGGCGAGATCTATCGAAAGCCCGGATAACTACTTGACTGGTCCAGATCTGATTTGGATTGATATTCATTCTTTCCAAGGTGTCATAGGGTTAGATGTTTAGGGACGATCCTCGATCTATCAGCACACCTCCGATCACATACCCTGATGACATCACTGCTATGTGCAATGACTTGCAATGACCCGTCCCCTTCGTGGGTATATCATCGTCAGTGAAGGATATCACGTTGCTGTTGAAGATATGCTCTATCACATGACGGAATTTCTCAATATCTATTGTCTTTGGCAGATGGGCTTCCTCCAGTACTTTAGCCAGAGTTTTGCCATGATCCTCCGAGGATAAGACCAGATCTAGGATGGATATTTGTTTGGGTGCCTCTTTCAAGCTTTGCACCACCTTGATCTCATTATGTCCCATTTTGATGAGGAATTCTTCAATTTTCTCTTCAGCTACTCTCCCCTTAGCTTTAATGACTGAATTGATCACCCGCTGAGGCAGGTACAACGGATTTTCCTTTGATATATTGGCAATGTCATTTGAGGTTGAGCCTTCTTCCTTCCTATAGTTCAAAGGGACTCTTTTCAGGTTGACGACATGATATTGTGGTCTAAAGGGAAATATTAGAGTCTCGGGTGCAGCGGCTTTTACAGGATTCTATACTTCTTGGACCCCTTTCCGTTACAGTATCAGGGGTATTATGGCTATATCCTTCTCATAGGAAATTACAGCTACTACTCCTGATTCCATGTCATGGGAAGAAAGAGTTCTTCCTCATCGGGATAACCATAATCTTGATTTGCCTTTATCAGCTCACCACTTTCAATTAGATTCTGAATTAGGTAACGAAGTCCCCAACAATCGTCGTTGTCATGACCAGGTGCGTTGGAATAATACTGACAGATCTGGTCAAGCTTGAACTTCCTGAATAGAATGTTCACTACGGGTAACGAATTCGCAACCATCCCTTTATTGATCAGTATTTGGAGGATTTCTTTCATCGGCTGGTTCAAATTAGTGAAATTTCTCTTAAAGGCAAATTCCTTATCAGCTTGGAACTTCTCTTCCTTGGCCACCTTGTCGGCCCAGGGTTCACTTTCATGAAACCGGTAATGATCCCTCATAGCAATGGGGCTAATTTTAGGTGAAGGAGGACTTGCTTCATGCTGGTTGGTTTGATTTATCAGCTTTCGGGTTATCTGATGTTGATACACGGCCAACTCTTCCAACTGTCTAACCTGTTCCTTGATGGACTTAATTTCTTATTCTATAAGGAACTGCCTTTCTGAGAACTCCCAACTGTCTGGGCTATTGGTACTTGATTGAGTTAACTCTCCAATATACTGGAGGTATTTGGATCCTTCTCCATTCCTTGAGCTAATCATATTGACACTCTCCTCATTGTGTTGAGGGAGAGGATTATCTTGCACATGTGGTTGCTCTTGCTTTGTCACCACAATCTCTCCATTATTTATCAAGTCTTGGATTTTATGCTTGAGAGACCAACAGTCTTGTGTATCGTGGCCCGGTGCTCCAGAATGGTATGAATACTTTTTACTCAGGTCAAAATTCTGTCCACTGGAACTGGCTGGCAGAAGGAGCTGAACAATCTTCTTTTTTGCTGTCAGCAGTTTTAACACATTTTCGAGTGAATCCCCTTAGGGCGTGAACTTTCTTCGACGTCTGACCTCTGCCGTTTTTTGCAAGGGAGGGTTAGAAGATTGTGCAGGAGCTTGAAAAGGGGAATAGTTTCTCCTTTGAATGAGCAAACTGCTCGAATTGCCTCTCTGATTCAGTCCCTGAAGTATCAAGGACACCTCCTCTTCCTTCTTCTTATGTACTCTTCGGGGATTACTCCCATAGTTTCCAGATTGAATATGTTTGGCCACGGCTTCCAAGGCGGTAAGATCTTTTATCTTACCCAGACTTTAGACCCATTTCGGCCATTTCTCCATGTTTGATCATCTCCGAGAATGGTTTTCCTATACCTGCCAGGACCCTCTCGTAATACAGTGCTTCTTGAATGTTGATAAAGGTCAGGACTATCTCAGTCTCTGTCATAGGCGGAGTGACTTGTGCCGCCATCCGTCTCCATCGTTGCGCATATTCTCTGAATGACTCAGTGTTTTGCTTCTTAACTTTGGTGATTTGATATCTATCTGGAGCCATCTAAGACTAAAAGCTATATTGAGTGAGGAAGGCATGTGCTAACTTTTACTAGCTGTGAATTTTTGAATTGTCTAGTCGGGCGTACCAGGCTCTAGCCTCTCTGGTCAGACATTTTTGGAACAATTGTAATCTGAGCTTCTCGTCCTCTGCATAGGATCTGAGCTCTCCGATGAATACCTTCAAATGGGTGTAGGGATCTTCTAATCCATCATATTTCTCAAAATCAGGAACTTAAAACTTGTCTGGATAACGAGCCCCTGGGAATATACATAAATCTGAGTAATTTATGCTTCCAAATGTCCCAGTTCCTTTGATGGACCGGATTGTTTCTTCCATTTGTTGGACCTTTTTCAGAATATCACCAGCTTCCTGCTCTTTGTTGAGGTTGATGATTTACAGGGTTTTGCTGGTTAAATCTTGGTTCCGAGGCTCAGGAATCTGAGTATCTTTCTTGCCGGTATCCTGACTGCCACTGGGTGTAGATGATTCTGTTTGACCGAGGGTTTGTTTACCCTACAGACCTTTGCTTTGCTCCTTGAGGAAAATATATAATTCCGCTATCTGGTTCTTTAATCCTTCAAACTCCTCCCTAGAAACAGGGGTGGATTCAGGCTGAGCACTTAAAGTCATGTTTGGAGATGGGCTTAGTGCTTTCTTAGATTTTGATCTGGTGATGGGACCAATTTTTTCCTACAATAAAAGTAGGTATGTTAATTTTGATGTGAATATCACCATGATGCATGTTATGCAATGTATTTATTTTTGAGTTTTTTTTAATCTTATCCTGTAAAATAAATATTAGTTATTTCGATGACAGAATAGTATGACATGATTCACAATGAAATGTATATTTACATTGATTTAAGAGGGAAATTTACATTGAATTGAAAGAGGAAGGCATGAAGAGGCTTCCCTTCGGATTGGGTTAATTAGAGGCTGACCTATCTTAGGCTACTCTCGCGACTTTTCGGCATGAAGGTCTTAGATCATTGCAATCTACTCGAGGGGAAATTAATCTGATCTTTCAATTGGAGCAGATCTGAGTGGTGCCTTTCTTGAGACTCGCATGATTAATCTCCTTTGAGTCAAGTAATCAAACACCGACGGGTTCGCCTCCTAGTGGAGGAATCACACAGCATACATTCATATACGTCGTGTTTCACCGTATGAAATGATGACATTTGTGTGAAGCACTAACATAAAGCATTAAAGTATTTATTCACATCCATTCAATGTAAAACGCAGCATCCACACACACCCAGATATAAAAGGGAAATTTTGAAAAGATTTGAGCGCGGCTTAAGCCCTCTACTGTCCCCAGCAAAGTCTCCACCTGTCGATGTCGGGAAAAAATCTTTTCTTTGGACAGATCTTCCTTTCCCTAAATTTTGTTATTTTTGACCCTTATTTGTCTTATCTTTTTTATGAAGGGTGAAACTTTTAGGAAAAGACCAACATGTATCATGTCAACGATTTTGAAAGGTTTACAGAGTCGCCAGTTGGTATATTTTGAAATGGTTGTACCAACTCAACCAAGTTTTGTTTAATTTTTGCAAGTAGGCCCAATTACTGGACGTTGTCAAAACTTGGACTTGGAAACCGAGATTCTTAAAGTTCGGGGGCTTGGTTAAGCGGGAGGAAGGTGTTAGGCACCCCCCGACTTCTGTGAAACACGGTTACCGCATCTTTTTAATATTTCCCTTTTTATGTGCAAATGTATATGCTGTAAGTAATTGAGCCTACATTTGTTTGATTTGAAAGTAGTGACGTGCTTCATTGGATCTATTTACGAAGGGTTTGATTTGTTTGAAAAGTCCTTTTTAGACTAGATATGAAAATGACGTTTTGAAATGTGGTTTTCAAACTCTTTCGCTCGCATAGGAATTGAAGCCTGTTAATACTTTCATTTTATTTTTTTCCGCATTCGGCTTGATTTGGATGTTTATTGCCGGGATGCAAAGCATCCTCGACCATAGAATGTATATACAAGTGTTGGTCTTCTTATGGGCATGAAAGTCATCCAAGTGACCCTAGCACTACAAACCCCAATATACTATGTAGAGACCTTAAATCCGGATAACCATTTTAAGGTCCATCTGATTGAGATTTACAGAAAAACTAGCATGATGTATTTACAATTTGAAGTTGTCCATCGTGGGAATCAGATTTAGATCAGTGTGATTGATCATTAATCCCACGATTCCTAGGCTCACAGAGAATATCAAAGAACCTGCACAACAAAGATATTGATATATAGTACAAATTGTACTCTAGACGTCGCAAAACAAAGGATTCATCAGTTAAATCCTTGCATGCGCATAGCCAAAGCTTCCCGTTTCCGCTAGAGATGGATCTAGGGTCACGTGGTCTCTTTAATATTTACAAAGCTAGAAAAAACTAGATTTAAATAAATCTTAGCCATTCTAGCTTCCCGGTTCCGGTTTGACCGATTTTGAACCGTTGGAAAGTTAGAAAGGGCTAGATTTAGATAAATCTAATCCACAATATTTACATAAGTGCAGATTTATATCAAATGAATATTTAAAGCAAATATTTAATCACATTGAATAAATAATATATATATTTATATATATATAAAAAGCAGTAAAGGGTCACAGATTTCCAATCTGGACCCGACTAAGAAATGCAAATATATATCTATATATATATATATTTATATAAGCTGTAAAGAGCCACAAATTTCTAATCCAGGATCGACTGAAATGTATATATATATATATATACATTTCTCAGTCGGGCCTGGATTGTAAATCAGTGGTCCTTTACAACTTATATATATATGTATATATATATAGTCATATATATATATATATACATATATATATATATATATATATATATATATGGGATATGATCCATAGCATCTAGTTGCTATGGATGAAAAACTGGCATATAGCATCTTAACCTTCCAAAGCAATTATCAAGGGCTGTGATTAAAAAAGGGATCACGTCGTCCGCTAGTTATACTAGCGGACTGGGTTAAAAAAATTTCCAATCAAGCATGATGCAATGACCTGATGCAAAACTCAAATTGGGGTTGTGAATCGAATTGGGGCTTCACTGTGAAATCGAATTGGAAATTCGCGAATTGGGGCTTCACTGTGAATTGAAAATTCGCGAATTGGTTTATGTTCCTTCTGAGGCTTTTCAATCTTTTTGGACAGGAGCCCGTAGGAGGAGTTGGGGTTGCAGAGTTCATCTTCTATTGGGGATTTGCTACAAATTAATTAAAGAGAAGGGAGAAAGGGGAAAATTATTTTACTCTCAGGATTTTAATGGTTCTTAGAATCACGAGAATTTGGAGGAAGATATAAATATGAATGATGGCTCCGTTGGAAGAAGTGATGAAAGCTTGGACACCTCTGGAGATTATAGTGATTGAAGTATAAATGTTGTAAACCAAAAAGAAAGGTAAAATTTGAAGGATACATAGGCGCCTAAAAGCATCTATAAGCAGGTCAATTTATTTCTTGTTTCTTTTAGATGGTCAATTTATTTCTTCTTTCTTTTCGAATTCTAAATGTTCAGAAGAGCTGATTTCTGTGTAAAATCGTAGGGTAACATATTTTTGAATTTTATTTTCATTCATAGTAGTGTGTATCTTAGGACTTCAATGCACTATATGTTTATGTATGATCATTTAATTTTGATTTAAAATCGTTGTAATTCTGATTCTGTTTTGTGAGGTTGATCAAAAGGGTGATGCAGCAACATTTCCTATTTTAAATACATAACAAAATTTTGGAGGAGGATTTAGGAGTAGAACACGCCACATATCAAACAAGTCATTTGTTAAATACTTGATAAGCATAAAAATCTAGTAATAAAAAAAGAGGTTTATTCATTAACATTATTTCTCAACTAAACTGATTTTGTTACATAATTCAACTAAATTACAAGTATACTGATCTATCACACATTAAACAAATGTAGATTGTAGCCACCTTTAAAGAAGAAGAAAGAAAAGATAAGAAACAAAAAATGTATACAATAACCACATGGATCAGTTGAAACACCCAACTCATGGAGCAAGTAGCCTTTTAATCCCAGACTTATGTTCTGCTGTTAATCTCGTTGGGAACTTGATGTTGAACTTAATCCTTAGATTTCCCTTCTTTGAAGGGTCTTTTGGTATAGGTGTCCCTTCCCTCGGAACAACCTCTTCATAAGATGGATGAATCACATTGTTGATGGGGATTGGTTGTTTTCTCCCATCTAATGTTGTGATATTAACCGTGTAGCCTGTTAATGCTTCAGCAAGTGATATTTTTAGTGTGACAACTAGATCATTACCATCCCTTATAAACACACTATGCAGTTTCTCATCAATTATAAAGATTATATCTGCTGGAATTGTGACGCCCCCAAATTCCAGGACCGCCACTTGGTCTCTCGAATTCGGTTCAACACATGCTCATGGTAATACATCGCAATAATGATAACTAAATATCACACAACCACATCGGAAAATCTAATCTAGAATAATTTACAATGATTTATTATAATTATTCCCCCAAGTCTCGCAACCTACAGTACTTAATAGATTACATAGCAATATCAATTAACGACTTGTTATATAATCTAACTTAAGCTTAAACATAAATAAATCCAGTCTTACTACATCATCTTCACACAATATTAATATATTTGAAACATAACAGACATAAGCTAGTTGGTAGCCTTGCCCTTGCCCTTATCAATGCCCGAAGGTTCGCCATGCTCTGCCTTAACTGAAATGTTTTAGGGAAAGCAAGAATGAGCACAAATTGCCCAGCAAGTAATATACAATAAAGGTGAATAATAAGATTCTCAATTCTCGAAAGGGTATAGCAAGATTTGATAGTTCAAGAATAACAAGAATATCAACAGTTCTCAATAACAGTCGCTAAGGACAGGATAATATCAATATGATTCAATAATAAGTCAATTCAAGATTTCAAATAATTGAATACTGAGTAGTCACTACGGACTATGAACTTCTACTAGAATTGACAGTAATAAACTAAAAATCCAACAAAAACAGGTACAATAGGTGATCAGCCTAAAGTACCCTTCTTATGCATAACAATCAATCATACTCAAGTGTGCACGTCGGTTTTCCGATAATTTATATATTCCCTTCAAAGAAGGTTGTTTTTCTCAGTCAAATACAAGATCCCGCACCGATCAATTAGTTTGGGTTGCTTTTCAATAACATAAGTCCAGCCGAATCAAATGGCATAGACACTTTCACAATATTCAAGAACAATACTAAGTTCAACATGAATAATAGCTTTAATAAAATAAGAGTTCAAGTATGCTAATTCAATTCAACCGATTAAATAGGAAACTAGTTCGCAATACACAAGATAGGATACTTGCATAGTAAAAGAGTATAAGTTAGGAAACTTTCACAATCATAGCTTTCCTTGCATAAAGTAAATGCGTCGGTTAGGATACTTGCACTTTAAAAGAGTGTAAGTAAGAGAACTTGCCTTTAGCGTAGTTTATCCACGAAAAGCAATCAACACTTTCGAATTCCTATCGTAATACAGTTACGTATATATATGATATTCATTAGTCATATAATTTAACTTCACATTTTCTCTTTGAATATACGATCAACACATAAGGTAAGTTTTACCTAGCTACACAGTTATATAGAATATAATTTCTATCCTTAACGTTCCTTCTTTAGAGTTTAAACGCATTCTCATATTATATAAGATCTCAACAATTAGCAAACATGCTTGCATATTATTAATATCACATAAGACCACAATCAATACTAAATATATTTCATATTAGCAAGTTACGGCATCTCCTTAAGTTAACCGTCAAAATCGGGTTCAAGTAACATCATATAATATCACGTAGCATGTATTCATATTTAAAGGATACTTTACATGCTTGTATAACTTTTCCAAATCCAATCGTACATGGTATAGGTTCTTAAGTTAATACTTAAAGCCATTCAAGGACACGAACTCATATGGTCTAACATGGTCGTTTTTAAACACATAAGATATTCATATAACATGTATTAGTCATGCTCATGAGTACTCGTATTGCATATATGTAGCTAGCATTGTTATTATCTTGAAAATATGCTTTGTTTATGCTAAACTTTAATCATGGCAACCAATCATGGTATATATATATGCATGACATATGAATGAATCTAAGAGTACTATCACATGTGTCCATAAATATCAGAATTTAAATCTCCACGTATCGTGTTAATGCTCATGTGCAAGGCTTGTATTTCTATTAGTGAATCTTACTAATAGAGCCTAACATGTTCATGCTTCCTTACGAACTATATAAACACAAGTTAAGGCTTCATTCATATATTTCAAAGCTATCTAAACATGCTCATAACATCAAAATGACTATATAGCATTTACATGATCATATCCACCTTCAAACTTATATTTTTGTTAGGAATGAGCACTAGTTAGGTTCACATGTTCATATTTTATTACGGAACCAATATAGATAAGCTAACATGCACTTCATGTGTCTCTAGGTGGTACTAACATGCTTGCAAGGTCAGTATGTAAACATGCTTTATAATGTTAATGATTGTTTATGAAATTTTAAGTTCGTTTCCAAGCTTCATGTCGTTTTGTTAACCATGCATGCTAATACACTAAAACATGCTTACATTGCCTCATTAGGTTTATATATATGTATTAATCATGCTTCCATGCTTGTTTAAACAAAAATCAACCAATTAGTACATAACAGTTTTGTTGCAGAATGCAGAAAACTGAACACAGAGGCCGGCGCTGCGGCGCGGCAACAGCAGCCATATTCTGGCGCTGCGGCGCGGGTGGCGCTGCGGCGTGGGCTGCGGTGTGGGTGGGGCTGCGGCGCGGGCTTCGGCGCTGCGGCGCGGTTTTCGGCGCTGCGGCGCGGTTTTCGGCGCTGCGGCGCTGGCTGCGGCGCTGCGGCGTGGGGACAGTTCCTGCAGTTCAGACTGCAGCGAAACCGACCCAAAACCTCCCATTTTATCGATCTCGACATACCCATATGCTATTAGACTAACCTTTTAACTTACTAACACATATATATGCTTATATAACAGTCAATCGCCCAAACGATTCCCAATTTCATGAACTCCAACTAATTTCACGAATTCGACGCTTTACAGAAATTACAGAGCAACAATGGAAATGAAAGTCAAGAAAGCTATATAGTGGTTCCATCACGTATGTATGTTCATATAACAACAATATAGGGGTTCTACAAACCAATCATGAACCAATTTGGCATAATCAAAAATTTGAAGGAAACTTCAGAAACAGAAAACGAAAATGAAGAACAAAGAAACTGTATTATACCTTCTGTTAGATTCTGAACTTGCTGCTACTCAAGAACACTGATAAATATATATATAACTCTTAACTTACTTAGCCAAAATTCTCAGCAAATGAATTAGGAAGAGGATGGGTTATATTTATAGAAGAATTTCATAACCAGGCAATGCAATTACATCCAAAATCAAACTAACAGATTATAGGAATGTTTGCTAGATAAGAGGGAGTTGGTAATTAGTTGGTGATCTCCACTATCCCACCCACTCCCTTCATGATCATGATGGCTAGAATGCTGAGTTTGAGAAGGTAGGAGTAGGCTAGCTTCATGAGTGTTTTACGTGTACAAGGTTTGTGTCTTATTAATATGGGACAAGGCATAAAAATCTCAGTATTTCCAATTTGTAAACAAACTAGTGTTAATACTTAGGTTATATACACACACATATTTAGACACTTAGGTCTTTAATTGAAATGTCACAATAATTCATATGCTGTAGTTAGTGACACGTATAATCCATGTACATTTTGTTAATACCGGATATAATCTAATCAGATGTTAACACATTACACTGTCTCCTTTATTAAAACTAATTGTTTACAATATGTTCATGATATATTATACAATGTATACCCACATATTTATTGTCACACAAGTTATTAATCAAGTAGTTCACATGGTTTAATAAGCCTTACCATATAATAGTGTCATATTACACTTCACATAATACATAGTCAGCTAATATATGCTACACATTTAATTCGCATGCTTGCACATATAATTTCTCATCTTATAAATTGAATATTAATTAATAATATACACATATCCTACATCAATCAATATAATTGTTAACCTCCATAACAATTTAATTAACCCTTATATGATTAATTATCACTTTGATATAAATCTTATTATATTTATAAACACGTTGCTCATTATTATTATGTTTCTTGCAATAATAATAATCACATATTATTAATCAATCCTCATTAGTATTTTATAACAGTTAATTAATATTCTTCGATTAACAATTAATATAGATTAATTGTTCGCTTAAATTAATATAATCATTCTTATATTACGTCACTGTGCCACACAAGGCAATCAACGAGTTTATCACAAACTCCACCAATTTCTCAATTATTATAATTATTCAATTATATATAATTGAATTAATTCATCTCATAACACAAAATCATTTATATTCAAATAAATTCTCATTTCCATTAATATATTTATTTAATAATATATGGAAATTCTCGGGTATTACATCCTCCCCCCCTTATAAAAATTCCGTCCCGGAATTGCTACAAGGTTACACAAATAGATGGGGATAGTCCCTCATCATCCTATCTTCTAACTCCCATGTTGCCTCCTCGACATCGTGGTTACGCCAAAGTACTTTTACAGATGAAATAACTTTATTTCTCAAAGTTTGTTCTTTCCTATCTAATATCTGGACATGAATTTCTTCATACGCCAAGTTTTCTCCACTTGAATGGGCTCGTAAGAAATCACGTGCTTGTAGTTGGCCTTGTACGGTCGCAACACGGAAATGTGGAACACGTTGTGGATATGCTCCAACTCGGATGGTAACGCAACTTTGTATGCCACTTCGCCCAATCGCTTCAGTATCTCGAATGGTCCTATGAATCTTGGACTCAATTTTCCTTTCTTGCCGAAACGGATTTTTCCCTTCCATGGAGATACCTTCAAGAATACGAAACTGCCGACTTTGAAGTCTCTGTCCTGCCGATGCAAATCTGCGTATTTCTTCTGGCGATCTTGAGCTGCTACAAGTCTGGCTCTTATCACTGTCACCACGTCTGCGGTTTGTTGAACTAACTCTGGTCCGAGTATTCGTCGTTCTCCGACTTCGTCCTAACATAACGGCGTTCTGCACTTTCTCCCGTAAAGAGCTTCGTACGGTGGCATGCCGATACTCGCATGGTAGCTATTATTATATGAGAATTCTACTAAGGGTAGGTGGTCCTCCCAATTTCCCTTAAAATCCATCACGCAAGTCCTAAGCATGTCTTCTAGCGTTTGTATTGTTCGCTCACTTTGTCCGTCTGTTTGAGGATGATAAGCTGTACTCAACCTCAACTGCGTTCCCATTCTTTTTTGCAAACTCTTCCAAAAATTGGACGTGAAGCGCGGATCTCGATCAGAGACAATTGACACCGGCACTCCATGTCGTGAAACAATTTCTTTTACATATAGGCTTGCTAATTGGTTCAAACTGTAGCGGATCTTGATTGGTAGAAAGTGTGCGGTCTTCGTTAGTCGATCCACGATAACCCAAATGGCATCATAACCTTTCTGTGTAACTGGAAGTCCTACCACGAAGTCCATGGTAATATGCTCCCATTTCCACTCTGGTATTTCTAACGGTTGTAGTAAACCACTCGGCCGCTGATGCTCTGCTTTAACGCGTTGGCAAGTCAAGCATCTACTGACGCACTCCGCGACTTCCCGTTTCAAATTGGGCCACCAAAAATGTTGCCTTAGATCTTGGTACATCTTTGTGCCTCCCGGATGAACGGAATATGTCGTATTGTGTGCCTCGTGCAAAATCTCTTCCCTCAACTCGGTTACCGCTGGTACCCACACTCTCCCTTCAAATCTCAAAATACCGTCTTTATCCATTCAAAATTTTTCTTCCTCATTTTCTGTGATCCTCTTTCGGATTTTCTCACACTCTTCATCCTTTTCCTGAGCTTCCTTTACTCTATCCAACAACGTCGGACAAGCTTCCATTACAATTAACTTCTCACCAGACTTTTCTGGTCCTTTCACTTCTATCTCCAATTTTTCCATCTCTCTTATCAACTCTTCCTGAGTCGTCAAATTAAACAACTTCTCCCTTCCTTTCCTGCTCAGAGCGTCGGCAACCACATTTGCCTTTCCCGGGTGATAAAGAATATCGCAGTCATAGTCTTTGTTTAATTCTAACCACCTTCTCTGCCGCATGTTTAACTCCTTTTGTGTGAAGATATATTTCAGACTTTTGTGGTCCGTGTATATCTCACATTTTTCTCCGTATAGATAATGTCTCCATATCTTTAACGCAAAAACTACTGCCGCTAACTCTAAGTCGTGAGTGGGGTATCGTTTTTCGTAATCCTTCAATTGTCGTGACGCATATGCAATAACCTTTCCATGTTGCATGAGCACACAGCCAAGCCCCTTGTGCGATGCATCACTATACACCATAAAATTTCCCGCATCATCATGTAATGATAACACAGGTGCTTCGCTCAATCTCCTTTTCAGTTCTTGAAAACTTTCTTCGCATTTGTCGGTCCATACAAATTTCACCGTCTTTCTAGTCAAATTGGTCAACGGGGTTGCTATCTTAGAAAAATCTTGAATGAATCTTCGATAGTACCCAGCTAACCCTAGAAAGCTTCTCACCCCCGTCGGTGTTCTCGGTTGTTCCCAATTACTTACTGCTTCGACCTTTGCAGGGTCTACTGAGATTCCATTCTTATCCACCACGTGGCCTAAGAATTGAACCTTCTCCATCCAAAATTAGCACTTGGAAAATTTTGCATACATCTTCTCCTTCCTTAGTGCCTCCAAAACAATCTTCAGATGTTCGGCGTGTACTTCCTCTGTCTTTGAGTAGATCAAAATGTCGTCGATAAAAACCACTACAAATTTATCCAAGTATGGCTTGAAAACTCGGTTCATCAAGTCCATAAATGCTGCCGGAGCATTAGTCAATCCGAATTACATTACCAAAAACTCGTAGTGTCCATAACGGGTTCGACACGCAGTCTTTGGTATGTCCTCATCCCTCACTTTCAGTTGATGATATCCTGTTCGTAGGTCGATATTTGAGAAACACTTTGCTCCCTTCAGTTGATCAAATAAGTCGTCTATCCTCGGTAGCGGATACCGGTTCTTGATCGTTACTCTGTTCAATTCTCGATAATCGATACAGAGCCTCATCGATCCGTCCTTCTTCTTAACGAATAGTACTGGTGCTCCCCAAGGAGAAACACTCGGTCGAATGTAACCCTTATCCAACAATTCTTGTAATTGTATCATCAATTCCTTCATTTCTACTGACGCCATACGATATGGAGCTTTCAAAATCGGTGCCGTTCCCGGTGCTAAGTCTATTACGAATTCGATTTCTCTGTTTGGCGGAAGACCAGGCAGATCGTCCGGAAACACATCTTGGAATTAATTAACTACGTATATATCCTTAATTTCTACTCCCTTTTTCCGAGTATCAACGATGTAAGCTAAATATCCTACACATCCTTTCCTTAACAATTTCTTGGCCTGCATCATCATAACGCAACACGATTGCTTAAGCGATGAGCTACCATAAAACACTACCTTAGACTTACTCGGAGTCTGAAGGTTCACACATTTGTTTTGACAGTCAATTATCGCAGCATGGTTATACAACCAACCCATTCCCAGTATTACGTCAAATTCTCCCAGTCTAATAGGAATCAAGTCTATGCTCAGTTCATGTTTACTAATACTTGCGCGACAATTTTTATAAACGTATTCTACATGGATCACTTCCTTATTAGCAACTTCTATGATCAAAGGATTTTCTAAAAGTTCTCGGGGTGTACTAAGTCTACTAGCAAATTCTTCAGATACAAAAGAACAGGTGGCACCCGAATCAAATAATACATAAGCATTTATATCATTGATTGGGATTATACCTGACACCACATCCTTCGCAGTCACTGCGTCTTGGACGGTCATGTTAAAGGTTCTAGCGGTTGGGCGGTTGGATTGTGCCGGTCCACCGATCATCAGCTTGTTGCCTCCTTGCTGATTACTACCCCCGCCACTTCCCTTCTTTGGGCAGTCCTTAATTCGGTGCTCCGTCGAGCCACACAAAAAGCATCCTTGTATCTTTTTTTGGTTTCAAACAGTTGGGCGAGATGTGCCCTTCCTGTCCGCAGTTGTAGCAAGTGCCACGTCCCTTCCAGCACTCGCCCTGGTGATTCTTCCCACACTTCGGGCATCCTTCAGCCCTCTTCTTGAAACCTCCACGAAAATTCCCTGATTGATTATTATTGTTGTTTTTGTTGTTGTTGTTGTTCTCCCACTTTCTCTTTCCCAAGTTGCTTCCTCCGCTACTGCTTCCTCCCGTACGATTCTCTCCTCCAGTATTCTTTCCTTTCTTCTCTTTGTTATACAGACTTAAGGCCTCACTGCCGCCTTCCGCAATGATTGCCTTCTCCAGTAATGTTGCAAAGGAATCAATTTGAAGAACTGATACCTTATTGAACAGCCATGGCTTCAACCCTTGTTCAAAGCGTCTAGCCTTCCTCTCTTCATCACCAACTTGGTGCTCCGCAAATCGCGCTAGTTCGTTAAACCTAGCCGTGTATTGCGCCACCGTCATCTCACCTTGTTTTAGTTCTAAGAACTTCACCTCCATCCGATTCTTCATACTCTTTGGGAAGTAATTCTCGAAGAACAGTGTCTTAAACTTATCCCAAGCTATTATCCCTTCTCCAGCTCTTTGTTGATTAGCCTCCCACCAGTAGTTCGCTTCTCCCCTCATCATGTACGTGGCAAACACCGTCTTCTGATCTTCGCCTACGCTAGCTATAGTGAAAGCTTTTTCGATCTCTTTGATCCACGTTTGTGCGACGATTGGGTCGGTAGTTCCCTCGAACTCCGGGGGTCCTACACTCTTAAAGTCTTTAAAGGTTGTTACTGGCACAGTTTGAGGGTTCGGGCGAACGGGTTCATTATTCCTTCCCCTTAAGGCTTCTCCTAACAAGTCTACCAGTTTCTGGATCGGGTCTACTTGTTCTCTCTCATTGTTAACGGATTCTTCGGGTGCAGTCAATCTACGTCTGGGCGGCATTATCTGCATCACAATTTTTTTCATTTTATTATTATTCAAGTATATCACTTAAGTATTTCTTTTAATACTAAAAGAATAAATTTATAACATGTTTCTAAAATCAAATCCATTTATATTCATATGCCATTTCATTTCATTACATGATTTTCCTAGCATACTGCTATAAATGTTATCACATATATCCCCTAATATCACAAAAGACGGGGAATATACCAACCTACTACCATACTACCCCTCTAACAAAAGCTAACTCGGGGTTTACATCATCATCCCACATCTTACACAAAAGATCAGGATTACAACATAGTATATACAATACATAAAGACACAACTAGTACTACCACTAGACTGACTAAGGAAATCTCATCCCATCATCCCGCGCTCCACTGCGCTCTTGTACTCCAACTGTGCTATATACGCAACCAGCTCTCGGCTCAAGGTATGTAGAGTCTGTCCCTGTTCTGCCGGGTAGTGGTAACACACCATCAATCACCCTTTCAAAAGCTGAACGGAACACATACCCCATCTTGTTCATCTTTCCCTTCTTGCACCTGACCTCGTCCTCAAGGTCGTCAGCTGTGACGCCCCCAAATTCCAGGACCGCCACTTGGTCTCTCGAATTCGGTTCATCACGTGCTCATGGTAATATATCGCAATAATGATAACTAAATATCACACAACCACAGCGGAAAATCTATTCTAGAATAATTTACAATGATTTATTATAATTATTCCCCCAAGTCTCGCAACCTACAGTACTTAATAGATTACATAGCAATATCAATTAACGACTTGTTATATAATCTAACTTAAGCTTAAACATAAACAAATCCAGTCTTACTACATCATCTTAATACAACATTAAAATATTTAAAACATATAAGAGACAAGCTAATTGGTAGCCTTGCCCTTGCCCTTATCAACGCCCGAAGGTTCGCCATGCTCTGCCTTAACTGAAATGTTTTAGGAAAAGCAAGAATGAGCACAAATTGCCCAGCAAGTAATATATAATAAGGGTGAGTAATAAGATTCCAAATTCTCGAAAAGGTATAACAAGGTTTGATAGTTCAAGGATAACAAGAATATCAACAGTTCTCAATAACAGTCGCTAAGGACAGAATAATATCAATATGATTCAATAATACGTCAATTCAAGATTTTAAATAATTGAATACTGAGCAGTCACTAAGGACTATGAACTTCTACTAGAATTGACAGTAATAAACTGAAAATCCAATAAAAACAGATACAGCAGGTGATCAGCCTAAAGTACCCTCGTTATGCATAACAATCAATCATACTCAAGTGTGCACGTCGGTTCTCCGACAATTATATATTCCCTTCAAAGAAGGTTGTTCTTCTCAGTCAAATACAAGATCCCGCACCAATCAATTAGTTTGGGTCATTTTTCAATAACATAAGTCTAGCCGAATCAAATGGCATAGACACTTTCACAATATTCAAGAACAATACTAAGTTCAACATGAATAATAGCTTTAATGAAATAAGAGTTCAAGTATGCTAATTCAATTCAAACGATTAAGTAGGAAACTAGTTCGCAATATACAAAGATAGAATACTTGTATCCAAAGAGATAAGTTTTAGATACTCGCTTACGATATCCGTTGAATAAAGTAATGCAAGGGTTTAGGATACTTGCCTTATGCGTAGTTTACTCACGTAAAGCTAGTCAACACTTTTGAATTCCTATCGTAATGATAGTCATTAGTCATATAATTTAACTTCACATTATATCTTCGAATATACGATCAACACACAAGCTAAGTTTTACCCTAGCTACACAATTATTTAGTATCTAATTTCTATTCTTAACTTTCTCTTTTCTCAAGTTGATCATATTCATACATCGTTACTATCATGTGAGACTACCACAATTAGCAAACATATTCGCATATTATTAATATCACATAAGACTACAATCAATACCAAATATATTTCATTTTAGCAAGTTATGGCATTCTCATAAGTTAACCGTCAAAATCGGGTTCAGGTGACATCATATAATATCACGTAGCATGTATACATTTTTAAAGGATACTTTTATGTTTGTATACAATCTTTCCTCGTTCTAATCATTTATGATTTTGTTTTAATTCACGATCCCTAACGACTTAGGGTTATACAATGCCATGAATTCACATAAATTGTCATGCTTATCATTTAGACATATAAAGTAGTCATATATTTTATTGATACGCATGTTCATATGTTTCTTATGTCAAGGATATGTGATTCTAGCACTATTACTAGTTCGTGACTTAATCAAACTCATGTTTGATTAACTTGCATTACATCTAACAAGTACGTACATATATGATGCCTTCAAACTACATTCAATCATGTTGAAAATATCAGAATGTAGAGTCCTAATATAACATGTCAAAGTCCACATTTAAAGCTTATGTTGTCATTAGTAAAGCTTGCTAATAAGGCCTAACATGCTCATGCTATCTAGATTCATATGTTAACATATTTGACCCGCATTTCAAGGTCACATAACATGCTTGAAAAGTCAGAATGTATACATGGTCTTTACATGTCAATATCAACCTTCAAAACTTGTATTTTTGTTAGAAAGGTGCACTAGTTGGGTTCACATGTTCATATTATATCACGATACATATATACTTAAGTCAATATGCATTCCATGTGTTTCTAGGTCATACAAACGTGTCTCAAAAGTCAGAATACTATTATGGTATTTATATATCCAAGTTCCTCTTTTCATAACTTTAAGTTTTCTTTGAAATATTCAACTAAAACTACTAGCATAGATTGCTATAACCTAGTAACCTTATTCCATATGTTAATGTGAGTTATATGCATATCCTAACAGTACATCATGCTCAATACATCAGAAGATATAAAAGAAATCATCAACAAATTCTGCAGTGGCGCGCGGCCGCGCCCAAATTGTACTAGGGAGACGCGCGGCCGCGCGGCTCCTGTTCCAGTCCAGAGAGCAGCCTGCAACGGCACATATCAAATCCAACTCACGAAATTACTTCACAAAAACTTTTCTAAGCAGCCACATTATGGTTTAAACATGTTTATAAGTCTATATAACAACTAAGAACATGTTCTAATCCAATCTAGCATGAATTGCAATCAAAATCAAGAATTGGAAACTTTGACAGTAAACAAAATGATGAACCAAGAATGAAGGATTTATACCTCTTGAGCTCAAACTTGCACAAGACTTGTTCTCAAATTCAGATTATAACTCACAATACTCTCTCTATATCAACTTAGCACAAATTTTAGCAACATAGAAAATGAAGAGAGGCTTGGTATTTATAGGAGAATTCAATATCCATACAAAGCAATTGCCCCAAGGTTTGAAACAATGGGGGAAATGAAGAACTAGAGGATTGAGGGGAGTTGATGGAATAGTGTCCAACCACCCCCATCACCCACATCCTTTTTCATCATGAGCATCATTGGCTAGCTAGGAAGTTGACATGAGGGAGTAGCTTAGGCCTTTGGCCTTTCACGTGGGAGAAGAGATAGTGACTATCATTTAGGGACAAGGCAATATGAAACTCAGCATTTGCAACATGAAGTGTATTAACACTAAGGCCATATATACATATACACTTAGGCTATTATATATTTATTCATACTATATTTTATAATTAACATTATAATGTAAGTCACATGCTTAATATTTCAAGGTAGTAGATGTGATATGGCAATGTAACATACATATCATCCATGTACATTTATTAATACCGGATATAATCACATCACATTATTTCCTTCATTAAATTCTACAATCAACAAGTGATTTCAATATATTCATGATATATCATTTTAATGTATACTTACATACACATTGTCACATAGGTATTAATCATGTAGCTCACATAGTTTAATTAATCTTAATACATGGTCCATATGTGTAATATATTCACATTGCATTATATAACATAGTTTATGTATACTTGTATGGTCACACCTAAGTGTTTCTCTACACTATATAATATAGTTGTATTATATATTATTGCATGCTTGTACATAACAATCAATATAATCTTATTATATTAATAACTTACTTATTTGTTTTATTATTCATAATGTCAAATAAATAAATTATTTATCTTATCAATTAATTAACAATAATATTAATTAATCCATTCCTCATCGATTATTAATAACACCTAATTAATAATCATAGGATTCATTATCACATTAACAAGTATAAATCTCAGCACAATTATAAACAAGTGGTTTATTATTATTATATTTCTTGCAATAATAATAATCACGTATTATTAATCAATCACAGTTAATATTCCATAACCATCAACTAATATTTTACAATAGCAATTAACAATTAATATAGATTAATTGTTTACTTAATAATTCATTCGTTAATTAATATAATTATTAATATTTCCCATCACTGTGCCACACTAGGCTCTCAACGAGTTTATCGTAAACTCCACATTTTTCTCAATTGTCATAGATATTCAATTTAATATAATTGAATTTAATCATTCTCATAACACAAAATCATTTATATTCAAATAAATTCTCATTTCCATTAATATAATTATTTAATAATAATAGGAAATTCTCGGGTATTACATCCTCCCCCCCTTATAAAAATTCCGTCCCGGAATTGCTACAAGGTTACACAAACAAATGGGGATAATCCCTCATTATCCTATCTTCTAATTCCCACGTTGCCTCCTCGACATCGTGGTTACGCCAAAGTACTTTTACAGACGAAATAATTTTGTTTCTCAAAGTTTGCTCTTTCCTATCTAATATCTGGACAGGAATTTCTTCATACGCCAAGTTCTTCTCCACTTGAATGGGCTCGTAAGAAATCACATGTTTGTAGTCGGCCTTGTACGGTCGCAACACGGAAATGTGAAATACGTTGTGGATGTGCTCCAACTCAGGTGGCAACGCAACTTCGTATGCCACTTCGCCCACTCGCTTCAGTATTTCGAACGGTCCTATAAATCTTGGACTTATTTTTCCTTTCTTGCCGAAACGGATCTTTCCTTTCCATGGAGATACTTTCAAGAATACGAAACTGCCGACTTTGAAGTCTCGGTCCTGTCGATGCAAATCTGCATATTTCTTCTGGCGATCTTGAGCTGCTACTAATCGGGCTCTTATCACTGTCACCATGTCTGTGGTTTGTTGTACTAACTCTGGTCCGAGTATTTGTCGTTCTCCGACTTCGTCCCAACATAATGGCGTTCTGCACTTTCTTCCGTAAAGAGCTTCGTACGGTGGCATGCCGATACTCGCATGGTAGCTATTATTATATGCGAATTCTACTAAGGGTAGGTGGTCGTCCCAATTTCCCTTAAAATCCATCACGCAAGTCCTAAGCATGTCTTCTAGCGTTTGTATTGTTCGCTCACTTTGTCCGTCTGTTTGAGGATGATAAGCTGTACTCAACCTCAACTGCGTTCCCATTCTTTCTTGCAAACTCTTCCAAAAATTGGACGTGAAGCGCAGATCTCGATCAGAGACAATTGACACCGGCACTCCATGTCGTGAAACAATTTCTTTTACATATAGGCTTGCTAATTGGTTCAAACTGTAGCGGATCTTGATTGGTAGAAAGTGTGCGGTCTTCGTTAGTCGATCCACGATAACCCAAATGGCATCATAACCTTTCTGTGTAACTGGAAGTCCTACCACGAAGTCCATGGTAATATGCTCCCATTTCCACTCTGGTATTTCTAACGGTTGTAGTAAACCACTCGGCCGTTGATGCTCTGCTTTAACGCGTTGGCAAGTCAAACATCTACTGACACACTCTGCGACTTCCCGTTTCAAATTGGGCCACCAAAAATGTTGCCTTAGATCTCGGTACATCTTTGTGCCTCCCGGATGAACGGAATATGTCGTATTATGTGCCTCGTGCAAAATCTCTTCCCTCAACTCGGTTACCGCTGGTACCCACACTCTTCCTTCAAATCTCAAAATACCATCTTTATCCATTCAAAATTTTTCTTCCTCATTTTCCGTGATCCTCTTTCGGATTTTCTCACACTCTTCATCCTTTTCTTGGGCTTCCTTTACTTTATCCAACAATATCGGATGAGCTTCCATTACAAACAACTTCTCACCAGACTTTTCTGGTCCTTTCACTTCTATCTCCAATTTCTCCATCTCTCTTATCAACTCTTCCTGAGTCGTCAAATTAAACTACTTCTCCCTTCCTTTCCTGCTCAGAGCGTCGGCAACCACATTTGCCTTTCCCGGGTGATAAAGAATATCGCAGTCATAGTCTTTGATTAATTCTAACCACCTTCTCTGCCGCATGTTTAACTCCTTCTGTGTGAAGATATATTTCAGACTTTTGTGGTCCGTGTATATCTCACATTTTTCTCCGTATAGATAATGCCTCCATATCTTTAACGCAAAAACTACTGCCGCTAACTCTAAGTCGTGAGTAGGGTATCGTTTTTCGTAATCCTTTAATTGTCGTGATGCATATGCAATGACCTTGCCGTGCTGCATAAGCACATAGCCAAGTCCCTTGTGCGATGCATCACTATACACCACAAAATTTCCCGCATCATCTGGTAATGATAATACAGGTGCTTCGCTCAATCTCTTCTTCAACTCCTGAAAACTCTCTTCACATTTGTCGGTCCATACAAATTTCACCGTCTTTCTAGTCAAATTGGTCAGCGGGGTTGCTATCTTAGAAAAATCTTGGATGAATCTTCGATAGTACCCAGCTAACCCTAAAAAACTTCTTACCTCCGTCGGTGTTCTCGGTTGTTCCCAATTACTTACTGCTTCAACCTTCGCATGGTCTACAGAGATTCCATTCTTATCCACCACGTGGCCTAAGAATTGAACCTTCTCCATCCAAAATTCGCACTTAGAAAATTTTGCATACATCTTCTCCTTCCTTAGTGCCTCCAAAATAATCTTTAGATGTTTGGCGTGTTCTTCCTCTGTCTTCGAGTAGATCAAAATGTCGTCGATAAAGACCACTACAAATTTATCCAAGTATGGCTTGAAAACTCGGTTCATCAAGTCCATAAATGCTGCCGGAGCATTAGTCAATCCAAATGACATTACCAAAAACTCGTAGTGTCCATAACGGGTTCGAAATGCAGTCTTTGGTATGTCCTCATCCCTCACTTTCAGTTGATGATATCCTGTTCGTAGGTCGATCTTCGAGAAACACTTTGCTCCCTTCAGTTGATCAAACAAGTCGTCTATCCTCGGTAGCGGATATCGGTTCTTGATCGTTATTCTGTTCAATTTTCGATAATCGATACAGAGTCTCATCGATCCGTCCTTCTTCTTAACGAATAGCACTGGTGCTCCCCAAGGAGAAACACTCGGTCGAATGTAACCCTTATCCAACAACTCTTGCAATTGTATCATCAATTCCTTCATTTCTACTGGCGCCATACGATATGGAGCTTTTGAAATCGGTGCCGTTCCCGGTGCTAAGTCTATTACGAATTCGATTTCTCTGTCTGGCGGAAGACCAGGCAGATCGTCTGGAAATACATCTTGAAATTCATTCACTACGGATATATCCTTAATTTCTACTCCCTTTTTTCGAGTATCAACGATGTAAGCTAAATAACCTACACATCCTTTCCTTAACAATTTCTTGGCCTGCATCATCGTAACGCAACACGATTGCTTAAGCGATGAGCTACCATAAAACACTACCTTAGACTTACTCGGAGTCTGAAGGTTCACACATTTGTTCTGACAGTCAATTATCGCCGCATGGTTATACAACCAATCCATTCCTAGTATCACATCAAATTCTCCCAATCTAATAGGAATCAAGTCTACGCTCAGTTTATATTCTCTAATGTTTGCGTGACAATCTCGATAAATGTATTCTACAGGGATCACTTCCTTATTAGCAACTTCTATGATCAAAGGATTTTCTAATCGTTCTCGGGGTGTACTAAGTTTACTAGCAAATTCTTCAGATATAAAAGAACAGGTGGCACCCGAATCAAATAATACATAAGCATTTATATCATTGATTGGGATTATACCTGACACCACGTCCTTCGCAGCCACGGCGTCCTGGACGGTCATGTTAAAGGTTCTGGCGGTTGGGCGGTTGGATTGTGCCGGTCCACCGATCATCAGCTTGTTGCCTCCTTGCTGATTACTACCCCCGCCACTTCCCTTCTTTGGGCAGTCCTTAATCCTGTGCTCCGTCGAGCCACACGCAAAGCATCCTTGTATCTTCTTTGGTTTCGGACAGTTGGGCGAGATGTGCCCTTCCTGTCCGCAGTTGTAGCAAGTGCCACGTCCCTTCCAGCACTCACCCTGGTGATTCTTCCCACACTTTGGGCATCTTTCAGCCTTCTTCTTGAAACCTCCACGAAAATTCCCTGATTGATTATTGTTGTTTTTGTTGTTATTCTCCCACTTTCTCTTTCCCAAATTACTTCCTCCACTGCTGCTTCCTCCGGTACGATTCTCTCCTCCAGCATTCTTTCCTTTCTTCTCTTTGTTATACAGGCTTAAGGCCTCACTGCCACCTTCCGCAATGATTGCCTTTTCCAGTAATGTTGCAAAGGAATCAATTTGAAGAACTGATACCTTATTGAACAGCCACGGCTTCAACCCTTGTTCGAAGCGTCTAGCCTTTCTTTCTTCATCACCAACTTGGTGCTCCGCAAATCGCGCTAGTTCGTTAAACCTAGCCGCGTATTGCGCCACCGTCATCTCACCTTGTTTTAACTCTAGGAATTTCACCTCCATCCTATTCTTCATACTCTTCGGAAAGTAATTCTCGAAGAACAGTGTCTTAAACTTATCCCAAGCTATTATCCCTTCTCCAGCTCTTTGTTGATTAGCCTCCCACCAGTAGTTCGCTTCTCCCCTCATCATGTACGTGGCAAACACCGTCTTCTGATCTTCGCCTACGCTAGCTATAGTGAAAGCTTTTTCGATCTCTTTGATCCACGTTTGTGCGACGATTGGGTCGGTAGTTCCCTCGAACTCTGGGGGTCCTACACTCTTAAAGTCTTTAAAGGTTGTTACTGGCACAGTCTGAGGGTTCGGGCGAACGGGTTCATTGTTCCTTCCCCTTAAGGCTTCTCCTAACAAGTCTACCAGTTTCTGGATCGGGTCTACTTGTTCCCTCTCGTTGTTAACAGATTCTTCGGGTGCTGTCAATCTACGTCTCGGCGGCATTATCTGCATCACAAGTTTTCATTTTATTATTATTCAATTATATTACTTAAGTATTTCTTCTTCTTTTTCTTTTTTTTTAATACTAAAAAAAAATTATAACATATTTCTAAAATAAACTTAATTTATATTCATATGCCAAATCGTTTCATTACATGATTTCCCTAGCATACTGCTATAAATGTTATCACATATATCCCCTAATATCACAAAAGACGGGGAATATACCAACCTACTACCATACTACCCCTCTAACAAAAGCTAACTCGGGATTTACATCATCATCCCACATCTTACACAAAAGATCGGGATTACAGCATAGTATATACAATACATAAAGACACAACTAGTACTACCACTAGACTGACTTAGGAAATCTCATCCCATCATCCCGCGCTCCACTGCGCTCTTGTACTCCAACTGTGCTATATACACAACCAGCTCTCGGCTCAAGGTATGTAGAGTCTGTCCCTGTTCTGCGGGGTAGTGGTACACACCATCAATCACCCTTTCAAAAGCTGAACGGAACACATACCCCATCTTGTTCATCTTTCTCTTCTTGCACCTGACCTCGTCCTCAAGGTTGTCAGCTCTCTCATTGGATGCTTCCCACTTCTCCTCGAAGTGTAACCTATCCATCACCTCCAACTCTAGCTGAGTACGGAGTGCATCTTTCTCAGTCTTCTCACTCAGCTCCCTCTGCTCAACCTCTTCTAGCTTCTCTGCCAAATCTACATTCCTAGCCACTGACCTGTGAAATAGAGTCCCCATCTGGATCCCTGCCTCCCTACGGTAGGCAATCTCCACCTCTAACTCTTGCATAGTCAGCTTCCTCTGGTGGTCCTCGTCCCTCAGCTTCTGGAACTCGGACTCTCTCTCTTGGGCCTCTGCCTCCAGCTCTTGGACCCTGCAGTCTAACTCTAGGATCCGCTCCTCGTATTCTCCTAACATCTGCTCCTCTATAGTAGCCTCATCAGAGTCCTCTACTGGCTCATCCTCCATCGGCTCCTCCTCTGGATCAGTCTCTATCTCAATCTCGATCTCATCCTCGTCATCAAACTCGGATGGTGCAACTGCCTGCACTGGCACAGCCTCTAGAGGTGCCTCGTATACTACATGTATATCTCTGGGCTCCTCCTCTGCTACTCTACTAGTTACACCTGTGTCTGTCATCCTACAATCACAACACAAGGCAAACAAACAGCAACTCCATTAGAATGTTAAATAAAACATAAGTTCATTGTAAAGAATGAAGTTACATTTCATAACAGACTAAGTCTCGCAAGGAAAAATCTACATGAGTTTTATCTCCTTCCTAACTTCTAAGTTCACCTAAGTTATAGTCTAAGGACACTCGTTCCTAAGGTTTATAACTACCGCTTTGATACCAACCTGTGACGCCCCCAAATTCCAGGACCGCCACTTGGTCTCTCGAATTCGGTTCATCACGTGCTCATGGTAATATATCGCAATAATGATAACTAAATATCACACAACCACAGCGGAAAATCTATTCTAGAATAATTTACAATGATTTATTATAATTATTCCCCCAAGTCTCGCAACCTACAGTACTTAATAGATTACATAGCAATATCAATTAACGACTTGTTATATAATCTAACTTAAGCTTAAACATAAACAAATCCAGTCTTACTACATCATCTTAATACAACATTAAAATATTTAAAACATATAAGAGACAAGCTAATTGGTAGCCTTGCCCTTGCCCTTATCAACGCCCGAAGGTTCGCCATGCTCTGCCTTAACTGAAATGTTTTAGGAAAAGCAAGAATGAGCACAAATTGCCCAGCAAGTAATATATAATAAGGGTGAGTAATAAGATTCCAAATTCTCGAAAAGGTATAACAAGGTTTGATAGTTCAAGGATAACAAGAATATCAACAGTTCTCAATAACAGTCGCTAAGGACAGAATAATATCAATATGATTCAATAATACGTCAATTCAAGATTTTAAATAATTGAATACTGAGCAGTCACTAAGGACTATGAACTTCTACTAGAATTGACAGTAATAAACTGAAAATCCAATAAAAACAGATACAGCAGGTGATCAGCCTAAAGTACCCTCGTTATGCATAACAATCAATCATACTCAAGTGTGCACGTCGGTTCTCCGACAATTATATATTCCCTTCAAAGAAGGTTGTTCTTCTCAGTCAAATACAAGATCCCGCACCAATCAATTAGTTTGGGTCATTTTTCAATAACATAAGTCTAGCCGAATCAAATGGCATAGACACTTTCACAATATTCAAGAACAATACTAAGTTCAACATGAATAATAGCTTTAATGAAATAAGAGTTCAAGTATGCTAATTCAATTCAAACGATTAAGTAGGAAACTAGTTCGCAATATACAAAGATAGAATACTTGTATCCAAAGAGATAAGTTTTAGATACTCGCTTACGATATCCGTTGAATAAAGTAATGCAAGGGTTTAGGATACTTGCCTTATGCGTAGTTTACTCACGTAAAGCTAGTCAACACTTTTGAATTCCTATCGTAATGATAGTCATTAGTCATATAATTTAACTTCACATTATATCTTCGAATATACGATCAACACACAAGCTAAGTTTTACCCTAGCTACACAATTATTTAGTATCTAATTTCTATTCTTAACTTTCTCTTTTCTCAAGTTGATCATATTCATACATCGTTACTATCATGTGAGACTACCACAATTAGCAAACATATTCGCATATTATTAATATCACATAAGACTACAATCAATACCAAATATATTTCATTTTAGCAAGTTATGGCATTCTCATAAGTTAACCGTCAAAATCGGGTTCAGGTGACATCATATAATATCACGTAGCATGTATACATTTTTAAAGGATACTTTTATGTTTGTATACAATCTTTCCTCGTTCTAA
This sequence comes from Panax stipuleanatus, assembly GCA_020205555.1. NCBI lineage: Eukaryota > Viridiplantae > Streptophyta > Magnoliopsida > Apiales > Araliaceae > Panax > Panax stipuleanatus. The sequence goes on from CM035116.1 coordinate 64,569,428, forward strand.
TCATTTATGATTTTGTTTTAATTCACGATCCCTAACGACTTAGGGTTATACAATGCCATGAATTCACATAAATTGTCATGCTTATCATTTAGACATATAAAGTAGTCATATATTTTATTGATACGCATGTTCATATGTTTCTTATGTCAAGGATATGTGATTCTAGCACTATTACTAGTTCGTGACTTAATCAAACTCATGTTTGATTAACTTGCATTACATCTAACAAGTACGTACATATATGATGCCTTCAAACTACATTCAATCATGTTGAAAATATCAGAATGTAGAGTCCTAATATAACATGTCAAAGTCCACATTTAAAGCTTATGTTGTCATTAGTAAAGCTTGCTAATAAGGCCTAACATGCTCATGCTATCTAGATTCATATGTTAACATATTTGACCCGCATTTCAAGGTCACATAACATGCTTGAAAAGTCAGAATGTATACATGGTCTTTACATGTCAATATCAACCTTCAAAACTTGTATTTTTGTTAGAAAGGTGCACTAGTTGGGTTCACATGTTCATATTATATCACGATACATATATACTTAAGTCAATATGCATTCCATGTGTTTCTAGGTCATACAAACGTGTCTCAAAAGTCAGAATACTATTATGGTATTTATATATCCAAGTTCCTCTTTTCATAACTTTAAGTTTTCTTTGAAATATTCAACTAAAACTACTAGCATAGATTGCTATAACCTAGTAACCTTATTCCATATGTTAATGTGAGTTATATGCATATCCTAACAGTACATCATGCTCAATACATCAGAAGATATAAAAGAAATCATCAACAAATTCTGCAGTGGCGCGCGGCCGCGCCCAAATTGTACTAGGGAGACGCGCGGCCGCGCGGCTCCTGTTCCAGTCCAGAGAGCAGCCTGCAACGGCACATATCAAATCCAACTCACGAAATTACTTCACAAAAACTTTTCTAAGCAGCCACATTATGGTTTAAACATGTTTATAAGTCTATATAACAACTAAGAACATGTTCTAATCCAATCTAGCATGAATTGCAATCAAAATCAAGAATTGGAAACTTTGACAGTAAACAAAATGATGAACCAAGAATGAAGGATTTATACCTCTTGAGCTCAAACTTGCACAAGACTTGTTCTCAAATTCAGATTATAACTCACAATACTCTCTCTATATCAACTTAGCACAAATTTTAGCAACATAGAAAATGAAGAGAGGCTTGGTATTTATAGGAGAATTCAATATCCATACAAAGCAATTGCCCCAAGGTTTGAAACAATGGGGGAAATGAAGAACTAGAGGATTGAGGGGAGTTGATGGAATAGTGTCCAACCACCCCCATCACCCACATCCTTTTTCATCATGAGCATCATTGGCTAGCTAGGAAGTTGACATGAGGGAGTAGCTTAGGCCTTTGGCCTTTCACGTGGGAGAAGAGATAGTGACTATCATTTAGGGACAAGGCAATATGAAACTCAGCATTTGCAACATGAAGTGTATTAACACTAAGGCCATATATACATATACACTTAGGCTATTATCTATTTATTCATACTATATTTTATAATTAACATTATAATGTAAGTCACATGCTTAATATTTCAAGGTAGTAGATGTGATATGGCAATGTAACATACATATCATCCATGTACATTTATTAATACCGAATATAATCACATCACATTATTTCCTTCATTAAATTCTACAATCAACAAGTGATTTCAATATATTCATGATATATCATTTTAATGTATACTTACATACACATTGTCACATAGGTATTAATCATGTAGCTCACATAGTTTAATTAATCTTAATACATGGTCCATATGTGTAATATATTCACATTGCATTATATAACATAGTTTATGTATACTTGTATGGTCACACCTAAGTGTTTCTCTACACTATATAATATAGTTGTATTATATATTATTGCATGCTTGTACATAACAATCAATATAATCTTATTATATTAATAACTTACTTATTTGTTTTATTATTCATAATGTCAAATAAATAAATTATTTATCTTATCAATTAATTAACAATAATATTAATTAATCCATTCCTCATCGATTATTAATAACACCTAATTAATAATCATAGGATTCATTATCACATTAACAAGTATAAATCGCAGCACAATTATAAACAAGTGGTTTATTATTATTATATTTCTTGCAATAATAATAATCACGTATTATTAATCAATCACAGTTAATATTCCATAACCATCAACTAATATTTTACAATAGCAATTAACAATTAATATAGATTAATTGTTTACTTAATAATTCATTCGTTAATTAATATAATTATTAATATTTCCCATCACTGTGCCACACTAGGCTCTCAACGAGTTTATCGTAAACTCCACATTTTTCTCAATTGTCATAGATATTCAATTTAATATAATTGAATTTAATCATTCTCATAACACAAAATCATTTATATTCAAATAAATTCTCATTTCCACTAATATAATTATTTAATAATAATAGGAAATTCTCGAGTATTACATCAGCTCTCTCATTGGACGCTTCCCACTTCTCCTCGAAGTGTAACCTATCCATCACCTCCAACTCTAGCTGAGTACGGAGTGCCTCTTTCTCAGTCTTCTCACTCAGTTCCCTTTGCTCAACCTCTTCTAGCTTCTCTGCCAAATCTACATTCCTAGCCACTGACCTGTGAAACAGAGTCCCCATCTGGATCCCTGCCTCCCTACGGTAGGCAATCTCCACCTCTAACTCTTGCATAGCCAGCTTCCTCTGGTGGTCCTCGTTCCTCAGCTTCTGGAACTCGGACTCTCTCTCTTGGGCCTCTGCCTCTAGCTCCTGAACTCTGCAGTCTAACTCTAGGATCCGCTCCTCATACTCTCCTAGCATCTGCTCCTCTATAGTAGCCTCATCAGAGTCCTCTACTGGCTCATCCTCTATCGGCTCGTCCTCCATCGGCTCCTCCTCTGGATCAGACTCTATCTCAATCTCGTCCTCGTCGTCAGACTCGAACGGTACAACTGCCTGTACTGGCACAGCCTCTATAGGTGCCTCGTATACTACATGTATATCCCTGGGCTCCTCCTCTGTCACTCTACTAGGTACACCTGTGTCTGTCATCCTACAATCACAAACACAAGACAGACAAACAGCAACTCCATTAGAATGTTAAATAAAACATAAGTTCATTGTATAGAATGAAGTTACATTTCATAACAGACTAAGCCTCTCAAGGAAAACTCTACAAGAGTTTTATCTCCTTCCTAACTTCTAAGTTCGCCTAAGTTATAGTCTAAGGACACTCGTTCCTAAGGTTTATAACTATCGCTTTGATACCAACCTATGACGCCCCCAAATTCCAGGACCGCCACTTGGTCTCTCGAATTCGGTTCATCACGTGCTCATGGTAATACATCGCAATAATGATAACTAAATATCACACAACCACATCGGAAAATCTATTCTAGAATAATTTACAATGATTTATTATAATTATTCCCCCAAGTCTCGCAACCTACAGTACTTAATAGATTACATAGCAATATCAATTAACGACTTGGTATATAATCTAACTTAAGCTTAAACATAAACAAATCCAGTCTTACTACATCATCTTCACACAATATTAATATATTTGAAACATAACAGACATAAGCTAGTTGGTAGCCTTGCCCTTGCCCTTATCAATGCCCGAAGGTTCGCCATGCTCTGCCTTAACTGAAATGTTTTAGGGAAAGCAAGAATGAGCACAAATTGCCCAGCAAGTAATATACAATAAGGGTGAATAATAAGATTCTCAATTCTCGAAAGGGTATAGCAAGATTTGATAGTTCAAGAATAACAAGAATATCAACAGTTCTCAATAACAGTCGCTAAGGACAGGATAATATCAATATGATTCAATAATAAGTCAATTCAAGATTTCAAATAATTGAATACTGAGTAGTCACTACGGACTATGAACTTCTACTAGAATTGACAGTAATAAACTGAAAATCCAACAAAAACAGGTACAATAGGTGATCAGCCTAAAGTACCCTTCTTATGCATAACAATCAATCATACTCAAGTGTGCACGTCGATTTTCCGACAATTTATATATTCCCTTCAAAGAAGGTTGTTCTTCTCAGTCAAATACAAGATCCCGCACCAATCAATTAGTTTGGGTTGCTTTTCAATAACATAAGTCCAGCCGAATCAAATGGCATAGACACTTTCACAATATTCAAGAACAATACTAAGTTCAACATGAATAATAGCTTTAATGAAATAAGAGTTCAAGTATGCTAATTCAATTCAACCGATTAAATAGGAAACTAGTTCGCAATACACAAGATAGGATACTTGCATAGTAAAAGAGTATAAGTTAGGAAACTTTCACAATCATAGCTTTCCTTGCATAAAGTAAATGCGTCGGTTAGGATACTTGCACTTTAAAAGAGTGTAAGTAAGAGAACTTGCCTTAAGCGTAGTTTATCCACGAAAAGCAATCAACACTTTCGAATTCCTATCGTAATACAGTTACGTATATATATGATATTCATTAGTCATATAATTTAACTTCACATTTTCTCTTTGAATATACGATCAACACATAAGGTAAGTTTTACCTAGCTACACAGTTATATAGAATATAATTTCTATCCTTAACGTTCCTTCTTTAGAGTTTAAACGCATTCTCATATTATATAAGATCTCAACAATTAGAAAACATGCTTGCATATTATTAATATCACATAAGACCACAATCAATACTAAATATATTTCATTTTAGCAAGTTACGGCATCTCCTTAAGTTAACCGTCAAAATCGGGTTCAAGTAACATCATATAATATCACGTAGCATGTATTCATATTTAAAGGATACTTTACATGCTTGTATAACTTTTCCAAATCCAATCGTACATGGTATAGGTTCTTAAGTTAATACTTAAAGCCATTCAAGGACACGAACTCATATGGTCTAACATGGTCGTTTTTAAACACATAAGATATTCATATAACATGTATTAGTCATGCTCATGAGTACTCGTATTGCATATATGTAGCTAGCATTGTTATTATCTTGAAAATATGCTTTGTTTATGCTAAACTTTAATCATGGCAACCAATCATGGTATATATATATGCATGACATATGAATGAGTCTAAGAGTACTATCACATGTGTCCATAAATATCAGAATTTAAATCTCCACGTATCGTGTTAATGCTCATGTGCAAGGCTTGTATTTCTATTAGTGAATCTTACTAATAGAGCCTAACATGTTCATGCTTCCTTACGAACTATATAAACACAAGTTAAGGCTTCATTCATATATTTCAAAGTTATCTAAACATGCTCATAACATCAAAATGACTATATAGCATTTACATGATCATATCCACCTTCAAACTTATATTTTTGTTAGGAATGAGCACTAGTTAGGTTCACATGTTCATATTTTATTACGGAACCAATATGGATAAGCTAACATGCACTTCATGTGTCTCTAGGTGGTACTAACATGCTTGCAAGGTCAGTATGTAAACATGCTTTATAATGTTAATGATTGTTTATGAAATTTTAAGTTCGTTTCCAAGCTTCATGTCGTTTTGTTAACCATGCATGCTAATACACTAAAACATGCTTACATTGCCTCATTAGGTTTATATATATTTATTAATCATGCTTCCATGCTTGTTTAAACAAAAATCAACCAATTAGTACATAACAGTTTTGTTGCAGAATGCAGAAAACTGAACACAGATGCCGGCGCTGCGGCGCGGCAACAGCAGCCATATTCTGGCGCTGCGGCGCGGGTGGCGCTGCGGCGTGGGTGGGGCTACGGCGCGGGCTTCGGCGCTACGGCGCGGTTTTCGGCGCTGCGGCGCTGGCTGCGGCGCTGCGGCGTGGGGACAGTTCCTGCAGTTCAGACTGCAGCGAAACCGACCCAAAACCTCCCATTTTATCGATCTCGACATACCCATATGCTATTAAACTAACCTTTTAACTTACTAACACATATATATGCTTATATAACAGTCAATCGCCCAAACGATTCCCAATTTCATGAACTCCAACTAATTTCACGAATTTGACGCTTTACAGAAATTATAGAGCAACAATGGAAATGAAAGTCAAGAAAGCTATATAGTGGTTCCATCACGTATGTATGTTCATATAACAACAATATAGGGGTTCTACAAACCAATCATGAACCAATTTGGCATAATCAAAAATTTGAAGGAAACTTCGGAAACAGAAAACGAAAATGAAGAACAAAGAAACTGTATTATACCTTCTGTTAGATTCTGAACTTGCTGCTACTCAAGAACACTGGTAAATATATATATAACTCTTAACTTACTTAGCCAAAATTCTCAGCAAATGAATTAGGAAGAGGATGGGTTATATTTATAGAAGAATTTCATAACCAGGCAATGCAATTACATCCAAAATCAAACTAACAGATTATAGAAATGTTTGCTAGATAAGAGGGAGTTGGTAATTAGTTGGTGATCTCCACTATTCCACCCACTCCCTTCATGATCATGATGGCTAGAATGCTGAGTTTGAGAAGGTAGGAGTAGGCTAGCTTCATGAGTGTTTTACGTGTACAAGGTTTGTGTCTTATTAATATGGGACAAGGCATAAAAATCTCAGCATTTCCAATTTGTAAACAAACTAGTGTTAATACTTAGGTTATATACACACACATATTTAGACACTTAGGTCTTTAATTGAAATGTCACAATAATTCATATACTGTAGTAAGTGACACGTATAATCCATGTACATTTTGTTAATACCGGATATAATCTAATCAGATGTTAACACATTACACTGTCTCCTTTATTAAAACTAATTGTTTACAATATGTTCATGATATATTATACAATGTATACCCACATATTTATTATCACACAAGTTATTAATCAAGTAGCTCACATGGTTTAATAAGCCTTACCATATAATACTATCATATTACACTTCACATAATACATAGTCAGCTAATATATGCTACTCATTTAATTCGCATGCTTGCACATATAATTTCTCATCTTATAAATTGAATATTAATTAATAATATACACATATCTTACATCAATCAATATAATTGTTAACCTCCATAACAATTTAATTAACCCTTATATGATTAATTATCACTTTGATATAAATCTTATTATATTTATAAACACGTTGCTCATTATTATTATGTTTCTTGCAATAATAATAATCACATATTATTAATCAATCCTCATTAGTATTTTATAACAGTTAATTAATATTCTTCGATTAACAATTAATATAGATTAATTGTTCGCTTAAATTAATATAATCATTCTTATATTACGTCACTGTGCCACACAAGGCAATCAACGAGTTTATCACAAACTCCACCAATTTCTCAATTATTATAATTATTCAATTATATATAATTGAATTAATTCATCTCATAACACAAAATCATTTATATTCAAATAAATTCTCATTTCCATTAATATATTTATTTAATAATATATGGAAATTCTCGGGTATTACAGGAATAACGTTTGGTTGCTCATTGCCTTTCTCCGGGAATGTGGTTTTTGCACCCTTTTTCCAGCCGGCCTTGATGTTAATTGTCAGAATCTCCTCTCCTGGCATGGTCTTCCTATACAACATGAAGAATTGTTACATCAGAAAATGGTTGATTTTCTAGTGTGCATGATAGGCTTAAATTTCTTTATGCACCGGTTCAAATGTATTATAGTCTCCCAAAATCAAATGGATGTAAACTAAAGTTCTCACATGATTTTTGATATGCAGAATCTAATGAAAAAGAATGAACCTAGCAGAAAGTACAAGTGGATACAATTAGAGTATGAGATGTTCATTCTCATTCCCCCGTTTGGTTGTTCAAACTTATAGCAACCATACAATTCTTTGTTCTCATGTTAAAAGCAACCATATAATTCAAAGTTCTACAATTTGCCTACACTTCTTCCCGCGGGCCTTGCTCTCAGCAATAAAGCTTATTTTCTTTTAGTGTCAAAAAGATGATACCACTTGGACATCAGAGACATGTAAACAATTTTGATAAATAATTTTGATGATCATATAATCTTTATTAGTTATTTCTAAGTAATCCTTCCATCTTTAATAAAACAATTTATATGACCATACAATCTGATAATCTTTTATTTGAACTATTGAATATCTATGTGCAATTTCAATTAGGATGGAAATACCAACATACAAACAAAACTTTTTATCAAAGAAATAGAGTCAATACAAAAATTGAACAAGAATGACAGACTTACCCACTTGCATCAGCCATTTCCCTCGAGATCTTCATCTTTTTTTGTAGTTCCCTTGTAATGTTCCTTCATGCTACAAGGCAACGTATTGTCAATTGGAGTAGCGTTCCGAGGTGATGAGCTCAATGGTCTCTCCCCAAATGAACTAAATATACCACCCCCAAATAATCCACTTGAAACCATTAAAGTACCGTCGCCGCTGCCGCCACCACCCCCTCCCATACCTCCGAATGGACTTGTGATTACAAACTAAAATTATGCAATAAACTGATACAAAACAAATTTGGCAACACAATTTATATATAGGAAAAGGCAGATATAAGGATATAATATATTTTTCTCAATTTGTTGAGGCTTCTTATTAACCCAATTCGCGAATTCAATTTCCTAGTGAAGCTCCAATTCGATTTTAGCATCACCTCGAGGATTTATTGTCGAGCCACTATCAAAAATCAGTGAAGCCCCAATTCGCGAATTTCCAGTTCGATTTCACAATAAAGCCCCAATTCGATTCACAGCCCCAATTTGAGTTTTCCATTTGGTCATTGCATCATGCTTGATTGGGAAGAATTTTTTTTAACCCAGTTTGCTAGTTATACTAGCGAACTACATGATCCCTTTTTTAATCACAGCCATTGATAATTGATTTGGAATGTTAAGATGTTGTATGCCAGTTTTTCATCCATAGAACCTAGATGCTATGGATCATATCCCTATATATATATAAGCTATAAAGGGCCACGGATTTCCAATCCAGGCTTGACGGAATTGAAAGTTAGTATATATATATATATATATATATATATATATATATATATATAGTCAGTTATATATATAATAAAGCTGAAAAGGCCACGAATTAGCAATCTAGGCTGAACAAGCTAGTATATATATATATATATATATATATATATATATATATATATAAATAAAAGCGAGTAAAAGCCATGGATTAACAATCCAGGCTGTGCAAACAAAGAAAAACGTATATATATATATACTTATATATACTAAAAAGTAAGCTAGAAAGGCCACAGATTTGAGATCCGGGCAAAACCAGAAGATGAAACTTTATATGCACGTTCACATATACGTAATAAAGTAGGAAATAGTTTCTGATCGTAAAAAAAACTTACAATGGACTGCTCCACGGGCTTTTTGCCACTCGGAGGGCTTCAAATATCCTTTTCCACAGGTTAATTTTTGATATGTTGTAGAATATATATTTGCAAACGTATTGGAAGAATAAAATTGAAGTTTGGAGTACTAAAAGTAGGGCTAAAGGTCGAAATGGGCAGAGTTTCTCTGTATTTTTCTATTTTTTTCTTCATTTTTTTCAAGGGTGTGGGGTCTTATATATAGACCAAAATGGTAGCAGGTCTACCCGCGGTAGCAGTGGGTAGAGATGCGGCTCCCTGAGTGTGGCCCACTCCCGTGGGTCCCATCGTCTCAAAGTACGTGCACTCCGAGCAACGCAATATCAGCTTCGAACCTTCATAACTTTCAATCCAGGAATCCGTTTGAGGGTGCTATACCTTTCCGGAAAGCCCTTTCTGAGAGCTACATAATGACATGAGATTTGACCTTTTCGCAGTCCGTCCATTGAACTGTATTATGTTGTTTTCACTCAGGATTGTTGTTATAGCTCTTTCTAACCCTCATTGCATCAATTTGGCTTGATTTTGACGTGATTTGACATTAAGTTGGTAAAATGACAATTTTGCCCTTTTAGGGGTTATCTCCCAGACTGACAAGGTTTTCGACTGTTCTCTTGGGGTCATCTTCGAGGTTTGATGTGACGCCCCCAAATTCCAGGACCGCCACTTGGTCTCTCGAATTCGGTTCATCACGTGCGCATGGTAATACATCACGATAATAATAACTAAATATCACACGATCACAGCGGAAAATCTATTCTAGAATAATTTACAATGATTTATTATAATTATTCCCCCAAGTCTCGCAACCTACAGTACTTAATAGATTACATAATAATATCAATTAACGACATATTACATAACCTGTCTTAAGCTTAGACATAATAAAAACTAGTCTTACTACATCATCTTAATACAACATTAAAATATTTAAAAACGTAAAAGAGACAAGCTAGTTGGTAGCCTTGCCCTTGCCCTTATCCTTGCCCGAAGGTTCGCCATGCTCTGCCTTAACTGAAATGTTTTAGGGAAAGCAAGAATGAGCACAAATTGCCCAGCAAGTAATATACAATAAGGGTGAATAATAAGATTCTCAATTCTCGAAAGGGTATAGCAAGGTTTGATAGCTCAAGAATATCAACAGTTCTCAATAACAGTCGCTAAGGACAGGATATGATTCAATAGTAAGTCAATTCAAGATTTCAAATAACTGAATACTGAGCAGTCACTAAGGACTATGAACTTCTACTAGAATTGACAGTAATAAACTGAAAATCCAATAAAAACAGGTACAACAGGTGATCAGCCTAAAGTACCATCGTTATGCATAACAATCAATCATACTCAAGTGTGCACGTCGGTTCTCCGACAATTATATATTCCCTTCAAAGAAGGTTGTTCTTCTCAGTCAAATACAAGATCCCGCACCAATCAATTAGTTTGGGTCATTTTTCAATAACATAAGTCTAGCCGAATCAAATGGCATAGACACTTTCACAATATTCAAGAACAATACTAAGTTCAACATGAATAATAGCTTTAATGAAATAAGAGTTCAAGTATGCTAATTCAATTCAAACAATTAAGTAGGAAACTAGTTCGCAATATACAAAGATAGAATACTTGTATCCAAAGAGATAAGTTTTAGATACTCGCTTACGATATCCAGTTGAATAAAGTAATGCAAGGGTTTAGGATACTTGCCTTATGCGTAGTTTACTCACGTAAAGCTAGTCAACACTTTTGAATTCCTATCGTAATGATAGTCATTAGTCATATAATTTAACTTCACAATATATCTTCGAATATACGATCAACACACAAGCTAAGTTTTACCCTAGCTACACAATTATTTAGTATCTAATTTCTATTCTTAACTTTCTCTTTTCTCAAGTTGATCATATTCATACATCGTTACTATCATGTGAGACTACCACAATTAGCAAACATATTCGCATATTATTAATATCACATAAGACTACAATCAATACTAAATATATTTTATTTTAGCAAGTTATGGCATTCTCATAAGTTAACCGTCAAAATCGGGTTCAAGGGACATCATATAATATCACGTAGCATGTATACATTTTTAAAGGATACTTTTATGTTTGTATACAATCTTTCCTCGTTCTAATCATTTATGATTTTATTTTAATTCACGATCCCTAACGACTTAGGGTTATACAATGTCATGAATTCACATAAATTGTCATGCTTATCATTTAGACATATAAAGTAGTCATATATTTTATTGATACGCATGTTCATATGTTTCTTATGTCATGGATATGTGATTCTAGCATTATTACTAGTTCGTGACTTAATCAAACTCATGCTTGATTAACTTGCATTACATCTAACAAGTACGTACATATATGATGCCTTCAAACTACATTCAATCATGTTGAAAATATCAGAATGTAGAGTCCTAATATAACATGTCAAAGTCCACATTTAAAGCTTATGTTGTCATTAGTAAAGCTTGCTAATAAGGCCTAACATGCTCATGCTATCTAGATTCATATGTTAACATATTTGACCCGCATTTCAAGGTCACATAACATGCTTGAAAAGTCAGAATGTATACATGGTCTTTACATGTCAATATCAACCTTCAAAACTTGTATTTTTGTTAGAAAGGTGCACTAGTTGGGTTCACATGTTCATATTATATCACGATACATATATACTTAAGTCAATATGCATTCCATATGTTTCTAGGACATACAAACGTGTCTCAAAAGTCAGAATACTATTATGGTATTTATATATCCAAGTTCCTCTTTTCATAACTTTAAGTTTTCTTTGAAATATTCAACTAAAACTACTAGCATAGATTGCTATAACCTAGTAACCTTATTCCATATGTTAATGTGAGTTATATGCATATCCTAACAGTACATCATGCTCAATACATCAGAAGATATAAAAGAAATCATCAACAAATTCTGCAGTGGCGCGCGGCCGCACCCAAATTGTACTAGGGAGACGCGCGGCCGCGCGGCTCCCGTTCTAGACCAGAAGATGTTCTGTTATTGCAGAGCTTCAGAATTTCTCATAATGTACTTAGCTAGCATGCTTGCCTACCATCACTTTACATTCCTAACACATAGATATACTTAACAACTTATGCTAGCACCTTATCACACACTAATTTCAACAATATCATGCAATCTCTATGAATTGAAATTTAAATGGGTTTAGAGGTTATACCTCTTGAGCTCAAACTTGCACAAGACTTGTTCTCAAATTCAGATTATAAACTCACAATACTCTCTCTATATCAACTTAGCACAAATTTTAGCAACATAGAAAATGAAGAGAGGCTTGGTATTTATAGGAGAATTCAATATCCATACAAAGCAATTGCCCCAAGGTTTGAAACAATGGGGGAAATGAAGAACTAGAGGATTGAGGGGAGTTGATGGAATAGTGTCCAACCACCCCCATCACCCACATCCTTCTTCATCATGAGCATCATTGGCTAGCTAGGAAGTTGTCATGAGGGAGTAGCTTAGGCCTTTGGCCTTTCACGTGGGAGAAGAGATAGTGACTATCATTTAGGGACAAGGCAATATGAAACTCAGCATTTGCAACATGAAGTGTATTAACACTAAGGCCATATATACATATACACTTAGGCTATTATATATTTATTCATACTATATTTTATAATTAACATTATAGTGTAAGTCACATGCTTAATATTTCAAGGTAGTAGATGTGATATGGCAATGTAACATACATATCATCCATGTACATTTATTAATACCGGATATAATCACATCACATTATTTTCTTCATTAAATTCTACAATCAACAAGTGATTTCAATATATTCATGATATATCATTTTAATGTATACTTACATACACATTGTCACATAGGTATTAATCATGTAGCTCACATAGTTTAATTAATCTTAATACATGGTCCATATGTGTAATATATTCACATTGCATTATATAGCATAGTTTATGTATACTTGTATGGTCACACCTAAGTGTTTCTCTACACTATATAATATAGTCGTATTATATATTATTGCATGCTTGTACATAACAATCAATATAATTTTATTATATTAATAACTTACTTATTTGTTTTATTATTCATAACGTCAAATAAATAAATTATTTATCTTATCAATTAATTAACAATAATATTAATTAATCCATTCCCCATCGATTACTAATAACACCTAATTAATAATCATAGGATTCATTATCACATTAACAAGTATAAATCTCAGCACAATTATAAACAAGTGGTTTATTATTATTATATTTCTTGCAATAATAATAATCACGTATTATTAATCAATCACAGTTAATATTCCATAACCATCAACTAATATTTTACAATAGCAATTAACAATTAATATAGATTAATTGTTTACTTAATAATTCATTCGTTAATTAATATAATTATTAATATTTCCCATCACTGTGCCACACTAGGCTCTCAACGAGTTTATCGTAAACTCCACATTTTTCTCAATTGTCATAGATATTCAATTTAATATAATTGAATTTAATCATTCTCATAACACAAAATCATTTATATTCAAATAAATTCTCATTTCCATTAATATAATTATTTAATAATAATAGGAAATTCTCGGGTATTACATTTGATCCCAACTGACTCTTTCTTCCTTAGGGTTATCTCCGAGGTTGACTTGGTCTCCCAGGATTTTCTCTTGGATGATTTGATGCTTCGGGGCTGTCTCTAAAGTTGATTTGGCCTCCCGAAGTTTTGTCGCCGGGGCTTGTCTTGACATCCCGATATTGTCATCGGGGTTGGATGTATCTCCCGGGGTTATCGCCGGGGCTTGACTTGACATCTAGGTGTTGTCGTCAGGGTTAACTTGACATCCCGATGCTGTCGCCGGGGTTACTATTTCTCCTAGGGTCGTTGGGGCTGAGTTTAATCTCCCGGTGTTGTCTTCGAAAGGTAAAAGACGGTTTTGCCCTCCTGCAGGGTTAGTAACAGGAATGCAAAATTTCGAGTGTCTACAATCACCATTATACTCGCGTAATAAAATACGCATAAATCCCATCAATTTTGTCACACTTAAATAAATTATCCCATAATAATTTCCATCAAATATTTATTTAATACCATAAATATTCCAACTAAGATATTTATTTTATTCGATAAATATTTTAACCATTTACAAGATTGACAATCGTATTACTTTAACATATTACACTCATATGTAATATATTACTTCCTCATTTACTAAAACAAATATGCTTACACTAATTCATTATTTTAATTAAGTGAATTACTCACATTATTTATGAAATTTAATTCATAACAATTCCATCGCCAATCCAGGAATGAAAATCAAATTATATTATTTCATAATATAACTTTTAACTTAATTAAATTAACTAAAATTATTTAATTTCTTTAATAGTTCAATTAACTATTAAATCTCATTTTCTCCAACATATGAATATATATACAACTCTCTTTTATATATAAATATTTAATTCTCTTCAGACCAAATTATAAATTTAAAAACATAACGCACACACACACACACACACACACACACACACACACACACACACACACATATATATATATATATATATATATATATATATATATATATATAAACCTAAAACATCTCATAAAAAGAATTTTATTTATTAAATCTTATTTTAATAATTACTAAAAATTTGGGTTGTCACATCCTTCCCCCTTATAAGTATTTCGTCCTCGGAATCATCGAAACCTCCCTTACTCAGTTTCCGTCAATTCACTTTCAATATTACATCGTAAAACATCTTCAACGCATTACCTTGATATAGGTTTACTATTTATTATTCCATATGTTCTTCAACCAATTCTTATAGGTTTTAATTTCTAACCTTTACTTAAACTCAATTATATCTGAGTATTATATATTCTTTAACTTGTTCATTATCTTTTTCTAAGAATCATTACCATATACTCTACTCGTCGAATTTATATACTTCATAATTCACTATCTTGTAAGTATTCGGGTTATCACATTCACCCCTTTTTTCTAAGAATTTCGTCCTCAAAATTAATATTTATTAATCTTCATTCATTCAATCTATCAAAATAGATTTTATGTTAATCTTTTATTCATTCATTGGGTTCTATAACCACTTCCTCCTCTACGGACCTTTTTGAAAAAAGTCATTGCATTCTTCACATCTTTCTCTTCCAAGAATTTTACTTTTTCTTTAGATAACTTCATCATTTCTCTTTTTGGAATTTCTTTCCTTACTTGTTCAATATATTCATCATTATACAACTTAATCCGTTCTAAGGAATACCCTCATTTCCACATTTACTTCAGAATAACAAGAATCTTCCACAATTGCTCAATACTTGGGAAGCAGTATAAATAACTCTGGAATTTAAAAGATTCCCAAATCAAGCTGAGGGGTCACAAGACCTTGAACTCATCTCTAGGTTTAATAGTGCTTCATCCCTCGGTACTTCACACTATAAACCGTTCTAACAAAATATTTAACAATCACACAGACTGTAAACATCCTACATCGGTGCTCTAGGTGTTCAGCCTATCGCACTACTACGTCGTGCACAAATATAGTACATTGTAATGACTATATGCGTTACACTCGGAACCATTGTCTCCAATAATATGTCCCCTTTATAGGGTTGTTCACCTCAGCTTTCAACATCTGAATCCGCACCAGAGCAACCTGGTTTGGCATAACTTCTCAAAGAACGCTTGAATTTCATAAACATCTTTCAATAATTGTCTAGCCGAATCAAATAGCTTAGACTCTTTGCGATAAGTTAGACATCAATCAAAATAATTTAGCCAACTCAATTGGCATATCTTTTCATAGTTAAAAGAAAACCAAAAATCCCTTTTTTTTATATCACGATACCGTACTATTTTACCAATACGTTGAGGATTCAGTCATTATATGACTTCGTCTGCTACATTATATGTGACGAACGAGAATTTTATAATTTATTTTTAATATTTATTGAATTAAATAAATATTTTTGTTGATTTATTTATTAAGTTAAATAAATATTTGATGGAATTGTGATAGATTAATTTAATTATATGTGTTACATTGATTAAATTAATGTGGAGTAATTTTATAATTCAAAGTATGAATTTAATGGATTTTATTTAAGTAAATGAGTTGTTTAATAATTATAATATTATTCTAATTAATTTAATAATTAATTAGAGATTTAATAATTTTTTATAATTAATAAATAAGAATCTTAATTATGTGATGATATGATTTAATGTTTAATATCATATTTTTATTTAAATGATATTATTTGATTAATTAAAGTGTGACAAATAAACTATATAATAAATAATTAATTAAAATAATGAGAAAGGAGCCTCTTGTATGCTAACCAAACAAGGTCTTAAGAACATGGGAGCAGTTAAGGCCTGATGCACTTAACCGCTACCCATGTTGCACTACTGCGTCAGTTATATTATACGTAGAGTTTATATCATATCAGTTCATTACTATATTCATCAGTTAAAAAGTTCAGAGAGAATTGATAGAGAATTTGTTAGTTGAAGGAAGAAAGTTGGAGATTATAAAAGTTTATATCATCAAACAGAGTTAGCAAGGGTAAATTCTTAATCCTAGTTTATAATTACGTTCTTATATTTTCTCCATGAAAGCCAACTTAAGTTCTCTGTAATTGATTTTGTTGATAATTATTGGAGATATGATTATATATGTGTTAAGAGATTATTATAACATGTTCTATGTCATTTATTCATGCTTTAGAGTAATCAAATTCATGTAATCATGTTGTAATTGAAGTTTTATGAGTTATAGAGTATGAATATATAAATATGGTCTATATGTACAAAATTTCATGCTTTAGTTGTACATTAAACTGTAAATTGATAGTTGATTATGTTTATGCTTGTCAAAACAAAGGGAACAAAATTTAAACGGACAGATTCAGTGTTATAACGAATCTGTAATGTATGATTTCTTGAAATTTGTTAAAACTATGAAAAATATCAGGAACATGAAAGTTGGGTGTTCTAATTTGACTGTTTATGTGATTTAAGTTGTCAGAAGCATGCTAAGTATGTTGTTTAATATTTATGTTAATTTTATAGCTTATGAGTAACATTAAATTTGATGTTTGAGTATGATTTTGGCATAAAATGGCTTTTTCTTTGTGTTCTTCGCTAACTATCAGACCTCACTGCGACTCGGCGTCGCAGCGCCGGTTCTGTAAAGAAATCGAGCGCTACAATGCCAAGCCAGTACTGGCTGATGTAGGCATGGCGCCGCAGCGCCGGTTCTGTGAAGAAACCCAGTGCTGCAGTGCCAGGTCAAGGCTTGGCTGACGTAGGCTTAGCGCTGCAATGCTGGTCCCAATGCAAACTGGGCACTGCAGCGCCGGCCAGCAGAATGAGCCAGAGAATTTTAGTTAAGTGTTCAAAGTTCAAAAATATATTTTAAAACCTAATGTAGTGAACATGATGACATGTTAAGCATATATTGAGATGTTAAAAAAAATTATTAACTTATTTTACATGATTAGTTGATAAGTTAAATACGTGATGTAAACTCGTTATTCGGAAAGCCCAATAACATGTTCAAGAACTGATGTTTGTGATTCGATGAGTATATCAGACTTAAAATTAATTGGTATTGTGAATGTAATGGTATGTAGGATTAATTGAGGAACGTGAATTATAATTGTAGCGTGTGCACAAGGCAAGTTTTCTTACCCTAACTCAATTATGATTACGTAAGTTTCTAAACCTTACTCTTACGTTGCGCAAGTTTATTAACTTTACTTTAATTAAGCAAGTTATCTATTCTTTTATTAAACAAGTTCTTATTCTTGTTTATTCAAGTTCAAGATTCTATATGAGATATTATAATTCTTTTAAAGTATTACTTCAGTTATACAATACTTATTTAACTGTATACCCTTGAGATTCATTATTTGATTTAAGCTTCATTTATTGATGAACCTTTTAAGACTAGCAAACCCTTATTGATTCGACTAGTCCATAGTTGATGAGCGTTCTAAATTCTAGAACTGTTATTGAGCTTATCCAAACCAAACTTCCTTTGGTGCAGACTCTGATGTCAAACTTAGATGAATAACCCTTTATAGGGGATTATTTACACATTAGCGTTGAGATGATGTGCACATACATAGTACTAAGGGTTGATCCCCCAAAGTATAAGAAGTGAGGTCTATATAGTCTTACGACTGTTAAAGGTTTAAAGTAAAAATACTTGACAACCTAGGACATAGTTCTTGGTCTTATGACCCTTAGATGTACGTTTGATTCTTGTTATTCATTCTTGATTCAAAATCCGAGCATTCTATTATTCAGAACTCTTTGATTTCTCGTATGTTATTATTATCGTTATATCATTATACTTGTGGGCAATCATTGCTCACTCTTGCATAATAACATTGCAGCTAAAATTAAAAGAATTGACGAGCCTTCCACTAGCAAAAGCAAGGGCAAAGCTAACAAGGGATGAAGACTTGTTATTTATTCATGAATGTTATATTTTAAGACTATGATGTTATGTTAAGACTTAATCGCTTAGTTATGTTTCCGCACTTAATGTATTAAGGTCAGATGATCTGGGATTTATTTATTCAAATGTTGTACCCCCTTAAGGGGAGGATTTCTATTTATTTATGAGTTTCATTTATTATGGGTAGATATATGTACTATTATTGGATAGTGAACACCAAATCCATTGGAAATGAAGTACCCGAATTTAGGGGTGTCACAAGTTGGTATCAGAGCTGTAGGTTATAAACCTTAGGTGGGGGAAACCTTAGGGTAGTAGCCTTTTAAGAGATCGATTACATAGTGGTGATAAACTCTTATCGAGTTCTAAGAAAGATAATAAAATACTTTATGTACTTATGTGATTACTTATGTACTCGCGAGTATCGATTAGCATCACGTTGTAACTAAAAACTTAAAATTTTAATTGTCAGGATGTCGGATGTTGGAGGATCCAGTCAGCTTAGGGAGGTTGAGCCCCGAGTGGCTATTGAGGAGAAGCCCCGAGACATTCATACAGTCTGGGAGCAGTTGGTTTGGAGAGAGCCATCTCTTTTTATCACCATGGTTGGTCAAAAGCTTAAACCAGTGTTTGATTTAGAGGAGGACTCTGAAGAGATAGAGGTTGAGGCTGAAGCTGAGTAGGAGGATGAGGACCCGATGAGTTTCCACCAAACTCTATCAGTGTCGAGATGTACGATGAACTGTATGACCATAAAATAGAGTTACAGGATACTGTTCGGGAGCTGAAGGAGCAGACAGTAGCACAACGAACTATTATAGAGCAAAAGGATGGCGAGATTGAGAATTTGGATATATGTCTTGGATACGTGGAGTGGAAATTGGTTCATACAGAGGGCGAAAATGAAGAGAAGTCAGTTGAGATAGAGAAGCTGAAGAATGACTTGCGAGAGGAGTCAGCGAAGCATGCTAGAGCAGAGGATGCTTTGATGAGGGCTTCACTACGTGCAAACCTTGCCGAGGACGATGATCGAGCAAAGAAGGCTAAGATTAAGAAGACTGACTATACGTTCCAGACAGCGATTGATAGGGCCCAGGATCGGGTGTTCTATTATCTAGTGCAGTTCGAGGACTTACCTTGGTACATGCTGGATCGTAGGATGATGTTCCGTATTATGGAAGAAGAGCGCAGAGAAGCTGTTCAACGCCTTAGTAGGCCTTGATAGGAATACTATTGATTATATGAATATTTCTATGGTAGTTAATCATGTAAATTCCATTGTGATTATAAATAATGGAATATGATGATGATTTAAATCCTGAAGATTCTCTATCTCGGGATAGTTGAAGTAAATAGCAGTGATGCTATCATGTTTTTGCTTAAAACTTTTTGAATGAATAAAAATTAGAATTTATTTGAGATGATATGTGTTAAGTGATTATCTTAAAGTATTTAAGTTAAGTTTTAAATATTTAAGAAATTGAATAACGATCTAATAAGCGTATATCTTAAACAGAAATATGTCGCCAAGAAGACGCCCAACCCGTCAACCAGCCCAGGAAGGGTCAACCAATAACAATGACGTCAATGCCAACACTAATCTTGTTCAGCAGTTAGTGAACCTATTGACTAGAGCACTGGCCAATCAGCAGCAATCTCCACCGAACACGTCGTTTAAGGACTTCAAAGCGGTGGGATCGCCAGAGTTCAAGGGATCCATGAACCCAATCGAAGCTCACACATGGGTTATGGATATGGAGAAGGTATTCGACGTCGCTAGAGTAACCGAGGATCAGAAGACGGCTTTCACAACATTCATGCTGAAGGCAGAGGCCAGCTACAGGTGGCAGGCGAATAAGGTCCAGGGAGGACAGGGCGTGATAACCTGGGATAGGTTTAAGGAAAAGTTTTTCAAGATGTACTTCCGGATGAGCTCACAGAATCAGATGGAGGTCCAGTTTCTGGAGCTAAAGCAAGGTAATATGTCTGTGCCAGACTATGCTACGAAATTTAATGAGTTGGCTATGTTCGCCACATATCAAGTAAATACCGATAAGAGGAGGGCAAGGAGGTTTGAACAGGAACTGAAACCCTGGTTGTATAGCAAAGTGTCAATGTTCCAGTTGAACACTTTTATAGGAGTATTGGAGAAGGCAATCATCGTAGATTGTGGAAGCGATGCTCTGACCAGGTATAACCAAGAACTTAAGAAGAAGAAGAATGAAGGTAAAGGTAACAAGGCCAGTGGCAGCAACACTGGGGGCGGTAACTATTAGAAAAGAAGATGGAATGACAGTATGTCGACCAAAAATCAGCAAGGGAGTCATAAGAAGAGAGTGGAGGCTTGTCCAACCTACGGGAAGAATCATCTGGGGGTCTGCATGAAGGGGAAGAGAGTCTGCTACAATTGTGGTCAGGAAGGCCACATAGCACCAAAATGCCCTAACCCTAAAAAGGGCACCTGTTTCACGTGTGGGTCAAAGGACCATCTGGCCAGGGATTGCCCCAAAAAGGTATTAGGAGGGGCAGGAACACGTAGAAATAGAGGAACTAGCGGTGGCAATGCTCTGACTATCACGGGATCGACGCCAACCAATCAACCTACCTCCAGTACATTTAATATGACCATGCAGGATGCTGTGCAGTCACGTAATGTGGTGTCAGGTATCATTCCGATCAATAATGTTAATGCTTATGTGTTATTTGATTCGGGCGCTACTTGTTCATTTATATCCGATGACTTTGCTAATAATTTAGAATTGCCTAAGGACGAACTAGTATACCCTATGAACATAGTGCTTGCGAATAGGGAAGTGATTCCTGTTAAGTTTGTACACAAGAACTGTAGGGTGGATATTAAGAGAAATGTGATGAACGTAGATCTTATCCCGATTAGACTTGGGAAATTTGACGTTATTTTGGGGATGGACTGACTATTCAATTATGGGGCGATAATTGATTGCCAAAAGAAGTGTATTAACCTCATAACCCCGTCAAAGGTTGTGTTTTATGGCAGCAAGTCGCCTAGACAAGCGAGTTGTCTAACGATGATGCATGTGAAATCCCAAAACCCTAATAAAACTTGGTTATATAAATTCTTTGTTTATCAATAAAATCTCTCCGTTCTGAAAGTGTATTGTGTTATTATATATACTATAGAAGACTTCGGTCAAAAAAAATTCTCCGAAAAATGTCGTGCTTGACACGTCGTGCTTAAAATTTTTATTCCGTATTTAGACTTTTTGGTATATTATTTTATCAAGATGTTTTGTCATGCTCACACTAACAAAACGCTTTGCGTGCTTCATCTAAATTATGAGGAAAACCCTAAATTAGGAAACCCTAAACCTAATTTAGAAACCCTAACCCTAAATTCAAACCTTAACCCTAATTAAGAAGTATAAACTGTAGTTAGGTTATCCTAAACCCTAATTATGTTAACTAAACTTAAATTAGGTGTTAATAACTTCATTAAGTTATCCTAAACACAAAAATCAAAACACTAAATCACAATTAGTGAAGATTAGGGCAAGATTAGCTTACTAACCAACTTGAAGTTGCACACAAGCATGTGCCACCACCACCATTTGAAATTCTATCATCTCTGGCCCTTAAAAAGGTTGTCATAGCAGCACAAGTACACAAGCTAAGATATTTGTGGAGGCAAAGATGAAAAAAAGACCTAAAAACCCTAACCTACCAATTCTATAAATAGCAGCCTCATTTCAGTTCAAACCCATGAATTTTCTCAACCAATATACTCATACTACCTACCATCAGAAGCCCTAGCAATAACAAGATCAGAATCAAAGCTTACATAGCCAATTTTGCTCAAGAAATGTATAAACCCTAATTATACTTTAGATCTTTGATGCTTTGTTAGATTTTTTGTTTTGTTCTTTAATTATGTGTAATAACATGTTAGTAAGTCTTCTGGGTTGATAGATCATGTTTCCATAACATCTAGATGCATCAAAAAGGTGTTTTAAGCAATCTGAAAATTTTATCAAAACAGGCCTGACAGCCTAATGTCAGAGCCCGTAGATCTTCACGTGTTAATGTTTATGTCTGTTAATTATATGCTAGTTGTAGTATTACATGAGCTTAGTAAGCTAGAACAAGAATCAAGTTCATTAGATTAACAGAATGAAAGATACAAGTGGTCAAAGGTGGTTGACTAATCACGAAGTTCTGTAACCCAGAAATCTCAAGAACCGTCGACCTAGGTACTTTAACCGGCTTGTATCTTTCTCTCTATGTGTTGTTAAGCTAGCTAAGTGTAATGTTATTGTACCCTTATATGTATACTACAAGTATGATAATACACTTTAACACATGATAAATACATAGGATGACTAGAATTAATGGTCAAAACTCGTTGACCGTTCACGGTTTCGTTTTCTTGAAAACCCAAAAAAAGAAGAACATGAAAAACAGCTTCTGACAATACTTTGACCAGCTTAGATCTTTACTTTAGGATGTTACTCGGTCCAAACCAGTGCTATCTCGTTCAACTATGCCATATAAACTACACACTGTAACAATTAAAACACATATCTAATACACAGAATCGAAGATATTAAAACCACAAAGTCGTTGACCAACGTTGACTGGTGTTCTAGGTTACCCAGAAACCCAAGAACAGCTCTGACAGCTACTTTGAGCCTTAATAACTTTCTGATATGTTATAGTTAGAGACCAAACTTCGTATCATGTTGTAGTATTACATAAAAAATACACCATTGAAGCACTTAGAAACCCAGAATCATTACAAGCTTAAAGAACAAGCTTGGTCAAAGTGACCACTCGGCTTTGACCAAGGCTGTTCTTCAGGTTGAAGAACATCTACAGCGACGCTTCCTGTCGCCTAAGACCTATAGGGACAGACAAAGTAAAATATAATTAAAATAAATATAAATAATTATAAATTAAGTTTTAAAAATCATTTTTAGTTATAATAATTAACTTTTAATATTTTGACATAAATTCCATAAATATTTTTATAATAAATAAATTAATTAATTAATAAAGGAATTAGTTAAATTATTTATAAATAATAAGTAATTATTTAAAAATGATTTAAATATTTTAAAAATCATATTAAATGATTATAAATTATATAAAAATAATATTAAGGTTTTAATAAATATACTAAGTAATTAATAATTATTTAGGTATACAATTAATGATTTAAAAATTATTCTATTGGATAAATAAATACTTAAAAATTATTATAAGCTTCCAGAAATTATTATAATGATAAATAAATTATCTAAAAATTATAATAAAGCTTATAAATAAATTTTGACCGATATATTAACTTAATAAATATCCCGTAAGGTTTTAGGACACCGAAATCATATTGAACATAGATCGAACGTATATAATTTTAGTAGTTAGGTATTGTTATCAATACTAATGATCTATATAAATATGTTTAACATATTTTAGGTATTCTAAACACTTCGAGCAACGTTAGATAGATGTTCTTCGCACATGCAAGTATTCTATCCTTGAAACTTATTACAT
Organism: Panax stipuleanatus; assembly: GCA_020205555.1. Taxonomy (NCBI): domain Eukaryota; kingdom Viridiplantae; phylum Streptophyta; class Magnoliopsida; order Apiales; family Araliaceae; genus Panax; species Panax stipuleanatus. The sequence goes on from CM035116.1 coordinate 64,593,920, forward strand.
TACTTGAATGCCTTTCGATCTATTATACCAAACTAAGTTGTTACCAATTTATTGTGAAAGTTATTGCTATTGTTTCAGCATAACTTAAGAAATGAATCACTTATTCATATGATATTGAATTATTGTTTATCAAGCATAAACTGTTGAGTCAAACCAAATTTTTTTGGTATGACATCCTATATTGAGTTGAATTTATCCTAAATTAGGTCTTAAATTATGTCTACAAATTGGCACTAGAGGTAGGATGATATGGATACTCCTAGAATACTGAATAGACTGGTCCCCTATCTCAGATCCGAATACGTATATTTCTAAGTCTATGTGACTGACAGAAATACTTGATATCAAAAATTCCAAAAATGGTCATCAACACTCAGTGAAGTAAAATTGTTGAACTATCGTTTATTCAAATCAAACATTGTGTTATAAATATAAACTTGCTGAGCATGTCATAGCTCATTCTTGCAAATCAATTTCTTTGCAATTTTAGATGGTAATCCCAGCACTTCTAGAACACGTAGTGGAAAAAGGTCATGCTTATATTAGTTTTATATTACTGTCTTTATTAAATGTAAGTCTTATAAGACTTTTGTTATAATAAGAACTCAATGTTGAGAACCATGTAACCGAACTTGTTATATGAAATATATATTATCATCTTTTATTTTCGCATTCGTGTACTTGTACATTCTTAGATGATTTAATTGTATGGTCGAAGTAATACAGTGTCCTTAGGGATTATACATCTGAGTGAGGGTATTGACAATATGGAATGATCATGTTATTGCTGATACTCTCGATTTTGAATGGATATGAACTACTAATATGAAATGGATATTCATAAGATACAGTCTATACATCCAAGTGAGGGTATCCAAACACAACAATAGTTCTGACGAAAATTATTATCTGTTATGGGATACTATGAACCATTGATAGATAGGAATTATATCTTATTGAATATTTATAGTTAATCAATTAGAAGTGAACTCCAAATCAGGATGCCATGGGTGTATAGATTCAGAGATGTCACCTTAATTGAATAAGTCGTGAAGACCAGATCAGATACCACGGGTGTATAGATTTGGGGGCGTCACAATGCAGTCCAAAAAGTTGTTGAGACAAGATTGTGTAGGGTATTTAGCCTACATAGTCGATAGTTGTATAGAGAATCCAAAGTTAGAGGAGATACCAGTCATGAGAGACTTTGTGGACATATTTTCGAATGATTTTCCAGGACTTTCGCCAGATAGGAAAGTAGAGTTCGTGATCGATTTGGTGCCAGGAACGGCCCCAATATCGAAGGCTCTGTACCGTATGGCTCCAGTAGAGATGAAAGAGTTGTTGGTGCAGCTGCAAGAACTTTTAGACAAAAATTATATTCAACCGAGCGTATCGCAGTGGGGAGCGCTGGTGTTGTTCGTTATGAAGAAGAATGGAACGATGCAGCTCTACATCGACTACAGTGAGTTGATCAAGGTTACAATTAACAATAAGTATCTGTTGCCTAGAATCGACGACTTATTTGACCAGTTGAAGGGAGCGGGATACTTCTCGAAGATAGACCTGAGAAATGGATACCACCAATTGAAAGTGAGAAAAGAAGATGTTCCGAAGAAAACATTCAGGACTCGATATGGTCACTACGAGTTTTTGGTAATGTTATTTGGTCTAACAAATGCTCCTGCAATATTTATGGACCTAATGATCAGGGCATTCAAACTATTTTTGGATAAATTTATAGTGGTGTTTATCGACGATATCCTGGTATATTCTAAGACCAGGGAGGAATACGTAGAGCTTTTGAAGGTGGCATTACAGGCATTGAGAAGAGAGAAATTGTATGTCAAGTTTTTGAAATGCAAATTTTTGATTGAGCGGGTGTAATTTCTTATACACGTGATTGATAAAGACGAAATTTCAGTAGATCCCTCCAAGGTTGAAGCTGTGATGAACTGGGATCAGCCGAAGTCATCATCGGAAGTAAGAAGTTTTCTCGGATTAGCAGGATAGTACAGAAGGTTCATTCAGAACTTTTCCAAAATTGCGACTCCGCTGACGAATTTGACTAGGAAATTGGTGAAATTCGTTTGGACGAAGAAGTGTGAGGAAAGCTTCCAAGAGCTGAAGAAGATGTTGAGTACGGCACTGACAATAGTGTGCATACAAACCAATCATGTATAATGATAAAGCACATACTTTGTAAATAATCTTATTTATTTATTAATAAAATATTCATTTAAGGCATTTAATTATCTACATTGTGCTATTTTTTATAATATGTAAATAACCCATAATTTTAAGCAATACTTTTAGAATCATGATGAGATCATGCTAATGAGATCTTAATTCTTAGAAAGCTTAAAAATTAAAATAGTTTCCAATTGTGGGATTACTAAAATTGGGATTACTAAATTCAGATAGAATAGTACATATGTTGCTTGCAAATTGGAGACACTAAAGCAAGTATATAGGTGCTTATTGGAGAATAAATTCACTGAACGTGACTCGCTATGGAATACCTAATGGAGTTTTACTCGCCTGTCAATAAAAATTCCTAATGTGATAGTAGTACAAGTGATCCTTGGACTTGAGATCATCATAGTATCTTGTTGTAACAAATTATACTTTGACTTATTCCTTAAGGCCTTTTAAGGTATATATAGGGTATGCTTGGGTATAATGAGTTACATATAAAGATAATGTATGATCAATAAAGAATCTACCACCTCTAGTAAAAGAAGAGATATGTCCATTGTGATTCGTTAAATGACAACCTAGGAATCCTTGGCCAAGATGGAATGAAATTAGAAAGAGGTTTCTAATTTGCATTATTTGGAGTTGTGCGTTTTCTAATCGAAATACATAAGATTAAATAAATTAAGACTTGACAATAAATTCATGTCTTATATTTAATTGGGACATTGTATGGTGGAAAGATTGAATTGTACGGTAACTATTAAGTCACATGTTCTTTTATGATTAATGTTGAAATCTATATTATCTGGAAAGTCGTTGATCGATAGGGAGGCTGATCCCTATTGTAGAATAAATGTTATTTATTTAAATAGATTATTAGTTTAATTTATTTATTTAAATAATATTAGAATTATTCTAATTGATTTATTCACAACCGATTTAATATGAAGAACCTAAAGGGTCACACCATAAAAGGAACAAAAATTATTTAGGAAAAAAATGGCATGATAGTAATAATGCATTAAGTGTAATTAATTTAATCTATGGTAATAGAATAAAATAAATAGCTTAATATTTATTATTTACTATTTTATAAATATTAAATATAAATTAATAAGAGGAGTCTTGTTAATATTATTATTATTATTATTATTATTATTATTTTAATTCTAAAGGAGTTTAAGAATTAATATAATATCAGTACTCTTTCTCAATCCTAATAAGAGTAGGATATAAATTAATTAAAAGTGTTTAATTAATTAATTAAATAAAACCCTATTCTAATTAGATTAGGAGGGTTAACCTAATATCTATATAAGAGAGTCTTATATCAAAAATAAGGTACGTGAATTTTTCAAGGGTTGGGAGTACACATATTCTATAGAGATAGGAACAAGGGTTAAACCAATAGCTCATCTTCCTGAGTTCTTCATCTTTCTTAGTGGATCACCGTTAGAGGCCAAACATTTGGGTGACTGACATTGATCAAGAGAAGGAGCCACTACAGAGGAATCAAAGGAGTAGAACTTGTACCTGAGAAAGCTTGGATCTTCAAAGGTATAATTCCATCTTCTCCTTTAATGTATTGACTGATAATTGATGCACAAGAAAGATCATAGTTATGGGTTTGTAAGAAAATTTTAAAATCTGATTTTTCATCCATTTCGCTGCGTTTATGTAATTTGATTGCATGCTTATGTTTCTAGCAAACCTAACAGTGGTATCAATGCCAATCTTGTGCTAATTATCAGTCTATGTGATTCCATACATGTATAATATGTGATTGGATCGAGTTTTTGGGCAATAGAAAATTTTTGTTTCTGCGATACTACGCAGCTGCGCCGGTGCTAGCTCTTCTTACTACGCAGCTGCGCCGGTGTCGAATCCCAGTTTTTGTGCTGAACAGCTGCGCCGGTTCCCTATGCTTTTTGGGCGCAGCTGCGCCCTTGGACTGATACAGATATTTTTTTATTTTCTTTAATTAAATAAATGGTTTATTTAATTAATAAAGGTTTAAAATAAAGATGTTTATTTTACTTGAAATATGATTTCAGAATTGCTAAAATTAAAGAGTTTAATTTGAATTTATTTTTGAATGAAATAAAGGAGTTTATTTTTCCAAAAACAAAGTTTAGCAAACTTTTGCCCATTAACTGATATTAATACATATATGGAATGAATTTACTTTCATGAGATGAATAAGTTTTATTGATACGTATGATGATATGTATGTTAATAAAAGGGATTAATTATGGACTATGACCAATGTGATTGAATTTTATTTTGGATGAATGCTTGAATGTATGGGTTTTATAAAATAGGGTCTGCGTACCTCGTCTTTTCTGGTTTTCTTCTTATTGTAAATTCTATCTCTCTCCTATGTACTTCCCATTGACTGTTGATCAAGGTTTCTATGAAATAGTTTATGTAGTATGATTAGTTAGAATTTTTGAAGAACTGGAGATCAAGGAGTACTTGAAGACCCATTTGTATGGAGCCCGGGTTTAAATGTAATAGTTACGTTTAAATTTAAATTCTTGCACTCCTAGGTTTGACCTTTTGGTTCACTTGGTAGCTCTAGTGAACCAAACTAGAATAAAAGTCCATAATCAATCTGGGTAGAATATATTATTCTATATTGCATGCTAAATGTTATATATATTATATTTTATGCAAACATGCTTCGCATGTTTAATAAAATGATGAGTATTTTATATATATATATATATATATATATATATATATATATTTGTGTGTGTGTGTGTGTGTGTGCATGCGCGCTAAATAAGATAAGACAAATAATAACAAACCCCTCAAAGAAACAAGATTAAGTCCGAAGCGTTCAAAGATATTTGGAATATCGAACGTCGCCTTCTAGCATAATAAATTAATAGAGTATTAAATATTTAATATGAGCTTGTTGTGCTATCCACAAGGCGAGTATTGAGTATTTAAGATGTTAATTAATCACATTTGATGCTTATCAAGAAAATTAAACGATCTAGTCTTGTTGTGCTATATACAAGAATGAACATTTTTCTTTTTTGAATTTATAGAAGTGCTAGGTTGGACTTAACTTAAATCATTTTAGTTCGGATGTGCACACACTTGACCATTATGATTTAAGAGGTAAAATAAAAAGGAGTTACATGGTGATGTAATTGACAAGAGTTGTCTACCTATTTATTTGTATATCACTTGTTGTGCTATCTACAAGGTTATATACATTTGAAATGAGATCCTTATTCTCACTAGAAAATCCTTAATTAGATGTTGCCGAACTATATAAGTGAGGATAATATAGTTTGATAAAAATAGTAGGAGATACCAATTTAAAATAAAGACCTAAATTTATTTTGGTATGTAAAGTTAATAAAATGAATGTTTGCTAAAATGTTATCTTTTTCACATGCAGAATTTTAAAAATGTCTAAATCACTAATCTCACTACGAAGTATACTTGATGCAAATAAGCTTACCGGCCTGAATTATGTGGACTGGCTAAGAAATCTGAGAATTGTTCTCACTGCTGAAAAGATTTCTTATATCCTAAATTCAACTGTCCCTGAATCTGTTTCAGAAACAGCCTCTGAGGAAGAGATTGCCACTTTCAATAAGTGGCAAGATAATGCATCTGTGGCTCAATGCATCATGCTCGCATCCATAAATAACGAGCTTCAGCGTCAGCACGAAAAAATGGACGCTCCTGCTATGCTGCTTCACCTCAAGGAGTTGTATGGTGAACAGAGTAGGACTGCTAGATATGAGATATCTAAGGAGCTCTTCCGATCTCGGATGACCGAGGGTACTGCCGTCGAGACTCATGTCCTGAAAGTGATCAATTTGATTGAACACCTTGGACAGCTTGGGTTCGTCATGGATGGGGAATTGAGTCAAGATTTGGTCTTGCAGTCACTCCCTGAGACCTTCTCGCAATTTGTGGTTAATTTTCACATGAATAAGCTAGATGTCAGCTTACCTGAGCTGCTTAACATGCTGAAAACTGCAGAAGGTCACTTCTCATCCAAGAAGAACCATGTCTTGATGGTGGATTCTTCCGATAAAAGGAAGAGGCCCAAGGTGTCTTCTGAAAAGAAAAAATCCAAGAAGGCTAACGGAAAAGGGAAAGAAAAGGAACAAAAGAAACCTGAACCAGCTAAAGGAATGTGCTTTCATTGCAACGAACCGGGACATTGGAAGAGGAACTGCAAGAAATTTCTAGCAGAGAAGAAGCTTGGAGAAGCTTCGACTTCCAATCAAGGTTTGTTTATGATTGAAATTAATTTTTCTGAAAGTCATAATTCTACTTGGGTATTGGATACCGGCTGTGGGTCTCACATATGTAACACTGTGCAGGGACTGGTCAAAAGTAGAAAGCTGAACAATGATGAGGTGATCCTACGAGTAGGGAATGGAGCAAAGGTTGCTGCATTAGCTGTAGGAACTTATTGTTTAGCAATGCCTTCGGGCAAGTCCATTTATCTTAATAACTATTATTATGTTTCGAATATTATTAAAAATATTATTTCAATTTCTGTATTAGATATGGAAGGTTTTGAAGTTATTATAAAGAACAATGGTTGTTCTATTTATAAAGACGATGTTTTATATGATATTGAAAATTTGCGAAATGGGCTTTATATACTTGACTTGCAAGAAAATATATTTCCAAAATTGAACAAACTAAGAAAAGGAAAAGAGATAATATTAATTATACCTACATGTGGCACTGTAGACTCGGTCATATCAATGAAACAAGATTATCCAAGTTACATAAGGATGGGCTTCTAGAGCTATCCGATTATGAATCATATCCAACTTGTGAATCTTGTCTCATGGGTAAAATGACTAAATCTCCTTTTAGTGGAAAAAGAGAAAGAGTTACAGAGTGACAACCTGAGAATTTATAAAATTTATAAACTCTTAAATGATTAAATAATAAGACCTAGACTAGAAATAGAGTATGAATTTAAAAATTTTGTGAAGGACTTATATGGTTTTGTATATGTATAATATTTGATTTCTTATATTTGTTTATTATATAATAATCAAATAAAAGAAACTAATGTAGCCTAATATATAAATTAGGTATATTAATTAAATAACCTAAAGGTTATGGCATGGGAGAATATTAATATTGAAAATATTAATTAACACTAAGAGATTAAGTTTATTATATCAATTTATTAATTTTATAATCTAAGTATAGAACGTCTAATTGGGTTATGGAATTAAAGATTTATGTGTAAGAAATTATTTGTGTAGCCCAATATAATATTTTTAAGAGAAGTATATTGATGACCCAATTTATTTATAGGTGGAAGCCCAAGTTTAATTTTGTTAGTAAGTAAACAAGAAAAAGGTGTAAGCCCAAGTGAATTAAAGCAAAGCCCAAGCTTAGCCCAATGGGAGAGAGAAATTATTGGACCTTTAGTAAGTTAAGTGAGGAATTAAGAAAAAACAAAACTTGGACCAAAGAAGGCCCAAGTGGCTGGCCCAAGCTAGGAAAGAAATGGAGAGATTTGGTGATATATACTTAGATATGCTAAAGATTATAAGAGAGAAAGAAAAGATATTGGATATATTTTTGTAAAGATATGGAAAGATATGAAGAGATTTGGTAAGATATGCTTAGATTTGCTAAAGATAAGAGAGAGGAGATAGAAGATATTGGGAGATTTAGTATAGATATATATGTTATATCTACACCTATTGCTAGCTTATAAATAAACCCATCTCATTTGCAAATAAAGAGTTTACTCATTTTCATTTTATTTTTCAAGTTAGCTAGCAAAAGAAAATCAAAACATAGAGAGAAAAGAGGGATAGATTTTCGGCCAAGAGGAAGAAGAAGAGAGGATCTTGTGCTTCATGCATGCCAAGTTTGTAAGCTACTTTGGCAAGATAAGGAAGATAGCAAGAAAAATTAGGTATTGATTCTCGTTATTTTTTAAGCTTGATTTCTTATTTGGTGGGTTTTTGATGAAACAAAAGTCTTAAGTTTGATCTTTGATAAACTCTTCATCTATTGGTGTGTAAATATTTTATTTGATGATCAAAACATTTTTTGAAGTTGAATATAAGATCAAAAGGATGATTTGTACCAAATGAGTAGAGAAAGGCACATGCATGCATGCACTAGGTGATTTTATGATAGATTCTTGGATGCATGTTGAATATTGTTATTATCATGATTAGAGTGTTAGATCTTGTGTTTAACAAATGAGACTTGTAGATTTATATGAGTTCATATGGTGAGATTTGGAAAAAGGAAGTTAAATGGATTTTTAAGGAATTTTTGTTTAACTAGTATGCTTTATCATGTGCATGTTGAGATCTACAAGTGATATTTGAGGTTTTCTTTCTTGGTATGCTAGATGGATGAAGTTAAGGGCTAAACCCCTTTGGAATCACTCAAATATGTTTTAAAATGAGCAAGATATGGATTAAATCCCAAACTACCCAACTATTGAGAACATCCTACTGATCAGTCACTTGTGGACTATTTTCGGTAATCAAAACAAACTCAAATTTGGTGTTTGATATATGAAAAACATATTTCGGAAAAATACAAATCCAACGATACCAAATGGACCCAAATCCGAGATGTAGATCTCGAGATATGAGCGTTTCCGTAAAGGACCTCAAATCTGGAAAACGACTAAACTGTTGCGAATTTTCATGCTGATCGGTCACTTTGGCACAGATTTGTGGGACCTAAACAAAACAGAATCTGATGTTTGATAAATGGAAATTGGAGTTCGAGAAGATACGAATCTAACGCCTCCGACAGAACCAAAATCCGAGTTGTACACTTCGTTCTACGGGCGTTTCCGTGAAGGACCCCAAATCTGGAAATTTTGGACGAAAATTTGAGTATCATTATGGAACGAAATGAAAGCAAGATATTGTAATAAATAACTTAAGGCCACTAATGGGCTATTTAGTTAAATACATATAAAATGAAATATAATTAATGATTTAATTATTATTTAAATGATGTTAAGTAATAATTAAAATGGGTTATCTTACTACTTATTATTTAACTAAGCTTAAATAATAAATTGAGTTAATCAATTATTTAATTATTATTAAATAATGATTAAAGTATAATTAAGTAAGATTAAGTAATAACTTACTTACTTTGACATGAAAGTTTATGTAATTAATTATTTATTATTTGAATAATAAATAAAGATGAATGTTAATTAATTATCCTTTTAAAATAATAAGGAATAATTAAAGAAGAATGAAGTGAATAAATCAAATATTATTTATTCAAAGATGAGGGAGTTATTAATTATTATTTAAAAATAAATAATAATTTAATTGTCTATTATTTAATTAACATTAAATAATGAGGAGTTATAATTGGTTATTTGTAAGTAATAACTAAAGGTAAATAGTTAATTACTATTTAACTAATATTAAATGGTAATCGAAGGAAGATGGAGTTAACAATTGAACGAAATTAAATAACTCCTTAATTAAACAATTAAAATAAATTGTTTAAATATCTAATAAGTGTTTATCCCTTAAGGAAAGCTTTATTAATTATTAAATCATTAACCTAAGATCAGTTAAATATCTTATAGGATTAATGATAGTACATTAGATGCATGTACCCGGTGAATGTATTATTGGTGAGATAATAATACGAGTTAGCGTATTGATGAAATATACGCAGTATTAATTAACAGATCTACCTTATCAATGATAGGTCATTTAAAGATTGTTAATTAAAGCTAGAAAGTTGTAGCTCGCTGAACAGGCAAGTTTTCTTTAACTCAAGCTTGAGTTATGTTTCAAAGCATATTCGTGGATAATTATTGTTAATTATTTACATCTATACTGATTATTGATTCGCACTTAGTGCATGTTGCATATGTTCATCAGGTATGAAAGGCTGATCACCTGCATTACCATTTGGTTATGTTAAATTTGTTCATGTTCATTATTGGCCATTCATCATTATTGTATCGGTCATTCAGTTTTGTAAATTGATTCATGTTCTTTCACCAATATTCTATTGTTGAAAGTTTGTCAACTTATTATTCTTTTCAATCATGATATATCTTCATTTGAACTTAAACTTGTTGGGCAAACTTGTTGCTCACCCTTGCTATATCATGATAAACATTTTAGATTAAAGATGAAATTTCGGACACAGTCAAAGGCAAAGACAAGTTCTAGGATGAAATTATTATACGGTTAAAATGGTAATAGTATTGGATACAAATGACATTGTATGTTATGTAGGTTATTGAATGCAGGTATTAAGTTAAGGTTACAGACCTTGGGAATTATGTTGTAAAAGTTATTGTATAAACAATTTATGTTTATATCTTCCGCAATAATTATAGAAATGATGTATCGTAACGTACCAGGTCCGAGGTTCTGGGGACCCGAATTTGGGGGCGTCGCAGTTGGTATCAGAGCTGTAGGTTATAAACCTTAGGTAGGGGTACCTTAGGCTATAACCGCAAGGATGATGAATAGGAATAAATCAAATAGAGTTTAAGTTCTAAGCGATGAATTTAGGCAAGGTATTAATAAGTCAATAAGATTCAAAGAAGAATTCTGACAAGTACTAAAGATCCAGAGTTACCTAACTCTGATAGTAAAGATGAACTGTAGTAATGAATAGATATAGTCTAAAAGACTAAAAGTATAAAGGGAAAGAAGATCGTAAAACAAAACGATCATAAGATAGGAAAGAATCGTAATATAATACGATTATAATATGAGATCACAGCGTGATCTCATGAGGTCATAAGAGGACAGATGATCAATCAAATGATTAAAAACTTTATAGCAGGATTGTTGTATGACAGTGGTACTATGAAATTGTACTATTAAAACTCAGGAAGGAGTTGTGAATTATAGATATGAAATAAATGAAATTCGTATCGAGTAAAGAGGGAGCTAGGATTATGTGGGATTTCAATTGAGGACTCATGTGATAGCTGAGTTATACAAACCTTTGTATGGGCGGGGGTTTTGTGCTTGGTCTAATGATTACTTAGTTTATCACAGTGATAATCATTGAAATATCGGTGTCGCGCTATTCGCTATATGTATGTTGAGAAGGTGATTCTTTTCTCATGTGTATAACGGATAGATAGAGAATATAAGATTAGGTACGAGTTCTTTAAACTCATACGTATGGTAAGTTCGTGACTCATAATCGTATAGTGGAACCCCTCAGCGAATGGACGACTTTGGTCTGACTAGGATAAGTTCATAAACCCATATGATTGTGGTAAGTCCTGAACTCATAATGTGTGGTATGTTTGATGAACTATACGGGGGTATGTATAGGAAAATTATGAATGAAGGATTGAAGATAATAAAAATAGATAGAATTATTAAGCAATTGATCATTAGAAGAATTGAAGTTGATGGTGGAAGCACAGGTATTCCAAATCTTCTAGCTGTGCTAGACTTTGAAATTTTTGACATGAAGCTAAATTCGCCCTAATGTGCCCTTCTCGAAATGAAATGAATTTTGTTATCCTCAAAACATGGTGACAAGGGTGTGGAGATAGATTCTGAGCCATTATCACATCGTTACCTGTTGCGACATGATAATTCCAAAAATAATTTTTAATAGTTTTGAATGGTTTAAAGAAGAGTCTACGCTAATTATTTCGGCTAGACAAAAGTTATTTAAAATATCAAAATGTATTTTATATATCATCAATGCATCATGGAACCTGGTGCAAGGATGATAAAAATGATGGGGTCATTAATGTAGTATTGCCTAGTGTTGGATGTGATCTAAAGATCGTCAGCCCAGTATGATATATTGTTGTATGACAAAGTCACAAAAATGACATAATTTTCAACGGACTGTAAATACAGTGCGGTATAATGACGTCATAAAATGATTTTCAGAATTTTAAAGAAATTTCAAGTGTCAATTAAATTTGGCCAGACACATGTTTCGATTGATATTTAAATTATTGGTATGCGTCTAAGCTATTTGATTCAGCTAGACAAATGTTTATGAAATTCAAGTATTATTTGAGAGCTTATGCCAAACCAAATTGTTTTGGTGCGGAATCTTATTTTAAATTGGTATCAAATGGGTACAAGTTGGTATCCGACACAAGTTGGTGACAGCATTACGTGATACAAGTTGGTATCAAATTGACACAAGTTGGTGTCAAGTTAATGCAATTAGTGTCAAATTTACACAAGTTAGTGTTCCGGTTTACAGATGAATTTATGTTCAAACCGTTTCGAAATTGAAAAATGAAAGTTCATGTTCTATATGACCCCTCAACATGATATGAAATTTTTAACTCTTTAGAGTGACGTTGTGGTAATATGTGATGATGGGTATGAAAAAGTATGAACTCGTTGTATACAGTTAGAATCTGATATGATTGGATAAAGGTTAAGTTGAAAACCTAGTTTTGACGGATAAAAAGAGTAGAGATTAGTAGGCTGTAATTTCGAGGACGAAATTCTTAGTAGAAGGGGTGAATGTGACAACCCGAGAATTTATAAAATTTATAAACTCTTAAATGATTAAATAAATGTTAAATAATAAGACCTAGACTAGAAATAGAGTATGGATTTAAAAATTTTGTGAAGGACTTATATGATTTTGTGTATGCATAATATTTGATTTCTTATATTTGTTTATTATATAATAATCAAATAAAAGAAACTAATGTAACCTAATATATAAATTAGGTATAGTAATAAAATAACCTAAGGTTAAGGCATGAGAGAATATTAATATTGAAAATATTAACTAACATTAAGAGATTAAGTTTATTATCTCAATTTATTAATTTTATAATCTAAGTATAGCACGTCTAATGAAGTTATGAAATTAAAGATTTATGTGTAAGAAATTATTTGTGTAGCACAATTTAATATTTTAAGACAAGTATATTGATGGCCCAATTTATTTATGGGTGGAAGCCCAAGTTTAATTTTGTTAGTAAGTAAACAAGAAAAAGGTGCAAGCCTAAGTGAATTAAAGCAAAGCCCAAGCTTAGCCCAATGGGAGAGAGAAATTATTGGACCTTTAGTAAGTTAAGTGAGGAATTAAGGAAAAACAAAACTTGGACCAAAGAAGGCCCAAGTGGTCGGCCCAAGTGGCCGGCCCAAGCTAGGAAAGAAATGGGGAGATTTGGTGAGATATGCTTAGATTTGCTAAAGATTATGAGAGAGAAAGAAAAGATATTGGATAGATTTTTGTAAAGATATGGAAAGATATGGAGAGATTAAGTGAGATATGCTTAGATTTACTAAAGATAAGAGAGAAGAGATAGAAGATATTGGGAGATTTAGTATAGATATATAAGTTATATCTACACCTATTGCTAGCTTATAAATAAACTCATCTAATTTGCAAATAAAGAGTTTACTCATTTTCATTTCATTTTCCAAGTTAGCTAGCAAAAGAAAATCAAAACATAGAGAGAAAAGAGGGATCAATTTTCGGCCAAGAGTAAGAAGAAGAGAGGATCTTGTGCTTCATACATGCCAAGTTTGTAAGCTACTTTGGCAAGATAAGAAAGATAGCAAGAAAAACTAGGTATTGATTCTCTTTATTTTTTTAAGCTTGATTTCTTATTTGGTGGGTTTTTGATGAAACAAAAGTCTTAAGTTTGATATTTGATAAACTCTTCATCTATTGGTGTATAAATGTTTTATTTGATGATCAAAACATTTTTTGAAGTTGAATATAAGATCAAAAGGGAGATTTGTACCGAATGAGTAGAGAAAGGCACATGCATGCATGCACTAGGTGATTTTATGATAAATTCTTATGATGCATGTTGAATATGGTTAATATCATGATTAGAGTGTTAGATCTTGAGTTTAACAAATGAGACTTGAGATTTATATGAGTTCATATGGTGAGATTTGGAAAAAGGAAGTTAAATGGGTTTTTGAATGAATTTTTGTTTAACTAGTATGCTTTATCATGTGCATGTTGAGATATACAAGTGATATTTGAGGTTTTATTTCTTGGTGTGCTAGATGCATGAGTTAAGGGCTAAACCCCTTTGGAATCACTCAAATATGTTTTAAAAGGAGCAAGATATGGATTAAATCCCAAACTACCCAACTGTTGAGAACATGCTACTGATCAGTCACTTGTGGACTATTTTTGGTAAACAAAACAAACTCAAATTTGGTATTTGATATATGGAAAACTTAGTTCGGGAAAATTCGAATCCAACGATACTAAATGAACCCAAATTCGAGATGTAGATCTCGAGATATGAGCGTTTCTGTAAAGGACCTTAAATTTTGAAAACGACTAAACTGTTGCTAATTTTCCTGCTGATCAATCACTTTGGCACTGATTTTCGGGGCCTAAAAAAATAGAATCTGATGTTTGATGAATGGAAATTAGGGTTTGAGAAGATACGAATCCAACACCTCCAACGGAACCAAAATCCGAGCTGTAGACTTCATTCTACGGGCGTTTCCGTGAAGGACCCCAAATTTAAAAATTTTGGACGAAAATTTGAGTATCATTATGGAACGAAATGAAAGCAAGATATTGTAATAAATAATTTTAAGGCCACTAATAGGTTATTAAGTTAAATACATATAAAATAAAATATAATTAATGATTTAATTATTATTTAAATGATGTTAAGTAATAATTAAAATGGGTTAGTGTTAGTAAGATAACTACTTATTATTTAACTAAGCTTAAATAATAAATTGAGTTAATCAATTAATTAATTATTATTTAATTAATATTAAATAATAATTAAAGTATAATTAAGTAAGATTTAGTAATTACTTACTTACTTTGACATGAAAGTTTATAGAATTAATTATTTATTATTTGAATAATAAATAAAGATGAATGTTAATTAATTATCCTTTTAAAATAATAAGGAATAATTAAAGAAGAATGAAGTGAATAAATCAAATATTATTTATTCAAAGATGGTAATAGTATTGGATACAAATAACATTGTATGTCATGTAGGTTATTGAATGCATATATTAAGTTAAGGCTACAGACCTTGGGAATTATATTGTAAAAGTTATTGTATAAACAGTTTATGTTTATATCTTCCGCAATAATTATAGAAATGATGTATCGTAATGTACCAGGTATGAGGTTCTGGGGACCCGGATTTGGGGGCGTCACAGTTGTTGGCATTGATTCACACAGACGTTTGTGGACCTATGACAACAAGTGCACGGGGTGGGTATTCTTATTTTATTACTTTCACTGATGATCACTCAAGATTTGGATTTGTGTATTTAATGAAATACAAGTCAGAATCATTTGAAAAGTTCAAAGAGTTCAGAAGTGAAGTAGAGAAACAAACGGGCAAGAGTATTAAGATACTTCGATCAGATCGAGGTGGAGAATACTTAAGCGGTGAGTTTCTCACTTGTCTCAAAGAAAATGGTATAATATCACAATGGACTCCTTCAAGTACACCACAGTTAAATGAAGTATCTGAAAGGAGAAATCGAACACTGTTGGACATGGTTCGATCCATAATGAGTTTTACCGACCTTTCAATTTTCTTCTGGGGATGGCCCTAGAAACGGCTGCATACCTACTTAAAAAGGTACCTACCAAACGCTCCCAAAAACTCCATATGAGATATGGAAGGGGAGAGAACCAAATCTTAAGCATGTTAAGACTTGGGATTGTCCAGCTTATGTCAAAAAGTTTGAAAATGATAAGCTACAGACTAAATCCGATAAGTGTAGATTTGTGGGATACCCTAAAGAAACTTTAGGGTATTATTTCTATCATCCAACTGATCAAAAGGTGTTTATTACGAAACATGCTGGCTTCTTGGAAAAGGAGTTTATCCATGAAGGGGTCAGTGGGAGTAAGATATATCTTGAAGAAGTTCAAAAATCACAAATTACCACGGACCAAAGTCAAGTATCTGACCAAGTAGAAGAACCTACTGTACCACACCCTATTCGTAAATCTGGAAGAGTACCAAAGATACCTGAGAGATATGGATTCATTATAGAGGATGATGATGAGGTACACATTATAAATGATGATGATCCATTGAATTACGAACAGGCTATGAGTTATAAAGACTCAGGGAAATGGCTTGAAGCCATGAAATCCGAAATGGACTCCATGTATGAAAACAAAGTACGGACTTTGGTTTCAACACCTAAAGGCATTAAGCTTATTGGGTGTAAATGGGACTTTAAAAGAAAGACTGGAGCAGACGGGAAGGTAGAGACCTATAAAGCCCGACTGGTTGCAAAAGGTTTCAAACAAAGACAAGGAATTGACTATGATAAAACCTTCTCACCAGTAGCTATGCTCAAGTCCATTAGGATTTTGCTTGCGATTGCAGCTTATAACGACTATGAAATCAGGCAAACAGACGTGAAAATGGTCTTCCTCAATGGAAAACTTGAGGAGGATGTGTATATAACACAACCAAAGGGATTTGTTTCAAAGGTCGGAACAAATCAAGTCTGTAAGCTACAACGATCCATTTATAGGTTGAAGCAAGCTTCTCGTTGATGGAACATTTGTTTTGATGAGACAATCAAATAGTTTGATTTTATCAAAAACGAGGATGAACCATGTGTATACAAGAAGGTTAGTGGGAGCATAGTATCATTCATTGTATTATATGTTGATGATATATTACTGATAGGGAATGACATTCCTATGTTACAATCAATTAAAATCTGGTTATCTAAAAACTTCTCCATGAAGGACTTGGGTAAAACATTCTATATTTTGGGGATAAAGATCTATAGAGATAGATCTAAAAGGATGCTCAGCTTATCCCAAGGAACGTACATTGATACGATGCTAAAGAGGTTTAGCATGGAAGATTCTAAAAGAGGTCTCATGTCGATGAGCCATGGAATACATCTCTCCAAGAAACAGGCCCCAAAGACACCTGTGGAGAGAGACCGTATGAGTAAGATCCCTTATGCTTCTGTAATAGGATCTATTATGTACGGTATGATATGTACTAGACCGAATGTTGCTCATGCACTTAGTGTAACGAGCAGATACCAGTCGAATCCTGGAAAAGAGCACTGGAAGGCAGTGAAGAATATCCTAAAGTACTTGAGAAGGACTAAAGATATTTTTCTTGTCTACGGTGGGTCTGAATTAAAACTCGAGGGATTCACGGACTCAAGTTTTCAAACAGACCAAGATGACAGTAAATCTATTTCAGGGTATGTGTTTACCTTGAACGGAGGCGCAGTGAGTTGGAAGAGTTCCAAGCAGCAAACAGTTGCTGATTCAGTGACAGAGGCAAAGTATATAGCTGCAAGTGAAGCTGCAAAGGAAGCTGTTTGGACGAAAAAGTTCATAACTGAACTTGGTGTGGTTCCTAGCATTGGAGAAGCAGTTCCCATATACTGTGACAACAACAGAGCGGTTGCACAGGCTAAGGAACCCAGGTCTCATCAGAAATCCAAACACGTCTTGTGGCGATTTCACTTGATCAGGGAGATCATTGAAAGAGGAGACGTCACCTTGGAGCGTGTGGACTCTCAAGACAACATTGCATATCCATTTACTAAAGCTCTAACACAACAGCAGTTTGATCGTCACTTAGAGAAGATGGGTATGAGATACAATGGCGATTGGCTTTAGTGCAAGTGGGGGATTGATAGTAGTGTGCATACAAGCCAATCATGTATAATGATAAATCACATAATTTGTAAATAATCTTATTTATTTATTAATAAAATATTCATTTAGGATATTTAATTATCTACATGGTGCTATTTTTTATAATATGTAAATAACCTATAGTTTTAAGCAATGCTTTTAGAATTATGATGAGATCATGCTAATGAGATCTTAATTCTTAGAAAGCTTAAAAACTAAAATAGTTCCCAATTATGGGATTACTAAAATGGGGATTAGTAAATTCGGATAGATTGGTACATATGTTGCTTGCTCATTGGATGAGGATGACTGATCTCATGGTCATTTGTGTGGAGACACTAAAGCAAGTATGTAGGTGCTTATTGTAGAATAAGTTCACTGAACGTGACTCGCTATGGAATAACTAATGGAGTTTTACTCGCCTGTCAATAGGAATTCCTAATGTGATAGTAGTACAAGTGATCCTTGGACTTGAGATCATCATAGTATCTTGTATGTAACAAATTATACTTTGACTTATTCCTTAAGGCCTTTTAAGGTATATATAGGGTATGCTTAGGTATAATGAGTTATATATGGAGATAATGTATGATCCATAAAGAATCTACCACCTCTAGTAAAAGAGGAGATATGTCCTATGTGATTCGTTAAATGACAACCTAGGAATCCTTAGCCAAGGTGGAATGAAATTAGAAAGAGGTTTCTAATTTGTATTATTTGGAGTTGTGCATTTTCTAATCGAAATACATATGATTAAATAAATTAAGACTTGACAGTAAATCCATGTCTTATATTTAATTGGGACATTGTATGGTGGAAGGATTGAATTGTACAGTAACTACTAACTCACAGGTTCTTTTATGATTAATGTTGAAATCTATATTATCTGGAAAGTCGTTGATCGCTAGGGAGGCTTATCCCTATTGTAGAATAAATGTTATTTATTTAAATAGATTATTAGTTTAATTTATTTATTTAAATAAGATTAGAATTGTTCTAATTGATTTATTCACAACCGGTTTAATATGGAGAACATAAAGGGTCACACCATAAAAGGAAGAAGAATTATTTAAGAAGAAAATGGCATGATAGTAATAATACATTATGTGTAATTAATTTAATCTATGATGATAGAATAAATTAAATAGCTTAATATTTATTATTTAATATTTTAGAAATATTAAATATAAATTAATAAGAGGAATCTTATTATTATTATAATTATTATTATTATTTTAACTCTAAAGGAGTTTAGGAATTAATATAATATCAGTACTCTCTCTCAATCCTAATAAGATTAGGATATAAATTAATTAAAAGTGTTTAATTAATTAATTAAATAAACCCCTATTCTAATTGAATTAGGAGGGTTAACCTAATATCTATATAAGAGAGTCTTATATCAGAAATAAGGTACGTGAATTTTTCAAGGGTTGGGAGTACACATATTCTATAGAGATAGAAACAAGGGTTAAGCCAATAACCCATCTTCCTGAGTTCTTCATCTTCCTTGGTGGATCACCGTTAGAGGCCAAACATTTGGGTGGCTGACATTGATCAAGGGAAGGAGCCACTACAGGGGAATCAAAGGAATCAAAGAAGTAAAACTTGTACCTGAGGAAGCTTGGATCTTCAAAGGTATAATTCCATCTTCTCCTTTTATGTATTGACTGATAATTGATGCACAAGAAAGATCATGGTTAAGGGTTTGTAAGAAATTTTTAAAATCTAATTTTTCATCCCTTCCGCTGCGTTTATGTAATTTAATTGCATGCTTATGTTTCTAGCAAACCCAACAGGCACCTGTGTTATCTCTTCCGGATAGCACAGGAAATTTCGCGGTGTACAGTGATGTGTCGCATAAAAAATTAGGTTGTGTGCTTATGAAAAATGACAAGGTCATTGCGTATGCGTCACGACAACTGAAGGATTATGAGAAGGGGTATCCGACCCATGATTTGGAATTGGTCGCGGTAGTATTTGCCTTGAAGATCTGGAGACACTATCTCTACGGGAAAAATGTGAAATATATACAGACCATAAGAGTCTGAAATATATTTTTACACAGCAGGATCTGAACATGCGCCAGAGGAGATGGTTGGAATTGATAAAGGACTGTGACTATGATGTTTTATACCATCCGAGTAAAGCGAATGTGGTTGCCGACGCCTTAATCAGAAAAGGTTGAGAGAAATTGATGTTTTTTACTGCCTAGGAGGAACTAATTTCAGCGATGGAGAAACTGGAATTAGAGGTGAGATATCCAATGGAGTTTGATGAGAAATTGTTCCAGCTAGGAACGAGTACAACCTTACTAGATAAGGTTAAGGAAGCACAACTTCAGGATGAGGAATGTGAGAAGATTAGGATGAGAATATCTGAAGGGAATGAACTGAAATTCAAAATGTATAAGGAAGGACTGTTAAGATTGGAGGGAAGAATTTGGATGCTGCCAGTGCTAGAGATTAAAGAGGAAATTTTGAGCGAGGCTCATAGTTCGCGGTATTCGATTCACCCAGGGTGTATGAAGATGTACCAAGATCACCGACATCATTTCTGGTGGTCGAATATGAAACGAGACGTTGCCGATTGTGTGGCCAACTGTCTGACATGTCAGAAAATGAAAGTAGAACATCAGAGACTGAGCGGGTTGCTACAACCACTAGAGATTCCCGAATGGAAATGGGATCATATTACGATGGATTTCTTAGTAGGTCTTTCGACGACTCATAAAGGTTTCAACGCAGTATGGGTCATCGTGGATCGACTGACGAAATCAATGCACTTCTTATCGATCAAGATCAGATTCACCCTAGATCAGTTGGCAAGGCTGTATGTGAAGGAGGTTGTTTCAAGGCACGAAGTTCCAGTGTCAATAGTTTCCGACCGAGATCCGCACTTCACACCAAACTTCTGGAAGCGACTACAGGAATGGATGGGGATGCAATTAAGAATTTGTACGACATATCACCTTCAGTCAGATGGACAAAGTGAAAGAACGATCTAGACATTAGAAGATATGTTGAGAGCATGCATCATGGATTTCAAAGGAAATTGGAATGATTACCTACCGTTAGTGGAATTCGCTTACAATAACAGTTACCACGCAAGTATTGGCATGCCGCCTTACGAAGTGTTATACGGCAGAAAGTGCAGAACTCCATTGTGTTGGGATGAAGTCGGTGAACGTCAATTGCTAGTACCGAAATTGGTACAACAGACAGCCGAGATCGTCAAGGTGATCAGGACAAGATTAGTAGTTACTCAAGATAGGAAGAAGAAATACGCCGATCCACACCGTAAGAATATAGAATTTGAATCGAGTAACTTTATTTTCTTGAAAGTGTCTCCATGGAAGGGAAAGATCAGATTCGGCAAGTAAGGGAAATTGAGCCCGAGGTTCATTAGACCCTTTGAGGTGATGCAAAGAATCGGAGAAGTTGCGTATGAGGTAGCCTTACCTCCAGCGTTAGAACACATCCATAATGTTTTTCATGTTTCAGTGTTACGACTGTATAAACCCGATTATAAACATGTAATAGAATACGAACCTCTGCAATTTGAGAAAGATTTATCCTATGAAGAAGTTCTTGTTCAGATTGTTGACAGGAAAGAACAAGTTTTTAGAAACAAAGTGATACATTCTGTTAAGGTAATTTGGAGGAACCACAACGCTAATGAAGCTATGGGGAACTCGAATACCAGGTGATGAAAACTTATATTTATTTGCTTAATCTAAGCGATTCTGGGAACATAATCTTTGTAAGGGGGAGAATGTAACGGGACGAATTTAATTAAATCGTGATTCTGAGGACAGAATTCTTTTAAGGGAGGAAAGATGTAACGAACGAGAATTTTGTAATTTATTTTTAATATTTATTGAATTAAATAAATATTTTTTTTAATTTATTTATTAAGTTAAATAAATATTTGATATAATTGTGGTAGATTTCTTTAATTATATGTGTTACATTGATTAAATTAATGTGGAGTAATTTTATAATTCAAAGTATGAATTTAATGGAGTTTATTTAAGTAAATGAGTTGTTTAATAATTATAATGTTATTCTAATTAATTTAATAATTAATTAGAGATTTAATAATTTTCCATAATTAATAAATAAGAATTTTAATTATGTGATGATATGATTTAATGTGTAATATCATCTTTTTATTTAATTTATTTAAATGATATTATTTGATTAATTAAAGTGTGACAAATAAACTATATAATTAACAATTAATTAAAATAATGGGAAAGGTGCCTTTTGTATGCTAACCAAACAAGGCCTTAAGAACATGGGAGCAGTTAAGGCCTGATGCACTTAACCGATACCCATGTTGCACTACTGTGTCAGCTATATTATATGTAGAGTTTATATCATATCAGTTCATTACTATATTCATCAGTTAAAAACTTCAGAAAGAATTGAGAGAGAATTTGTGAGTTGAAGGAAGAAAGTTGGAGATTATAAAAGTTTATATCATCAAACAGAGTTAGCAAGGGTAAATTTTTAAGTCCTAGTTTATAATTACGTTCTTATATTTTCTAATGAAAGAAAACTTAAGTTCTCTGCAATTGATTTTGTTGATGATTGTTGGAGATATGATTATATATGTGTTAAGATATGATTATAACATGTTCTATATCATTTATCCATGCTTTAGAGTAATCAAATTCATGTAATCATGTTGTAATTGAAGTTTTATGAGTTACAAAGTATGAACATATGAATATGGCCTATATGTACAAAATTTCATGCCTTAGTTGTACATTAAACTGTAAATTGATGGTTGATTATGTTTATGCATGTAAAAACGAAGGGAACGAAATTTAAACCGACAAATTCGGTGTTAGAACGAATCTGTAATGTATGATTTCTTGAAATTTGTTAAAACTATGAAAAATATCTAGAACATGAAAATTGGGTGTTCTAATTTGACTGTTTATGTGATTTAAGTTGTCGGAAGCATGCTAAGTATGTTGTTTAATGTTTCTGTTAAGTTTATAGCTTATGGGTAACATTAAATTTGATGTTTGAGTATGATTTTAGGCGTAAAATAGCTTTTTCTGTGTGTTCTTCGCAAACTGTCAGACCTCACTGTGACTCGGCTCTGTAGCACCGGTTCTGTGAAGAAATCGGACGCTGCAGCGCTAGGCCAGTGCTGGCTGACGTATGCATGGCGCCGTCACGCTGGTTCTGTGAAGGAACACAGCGCTGCAGTGCTAGGTCAAGGCTTGGCCGACGTAGGCTCAGCGCTGCAGCGCCAGGTCCCAGTGCAAACTGGGCGCTGCAGCACTAGCCAATAGAATGACCCATAGAATTTTAGTTAAGTGTTCAAAGTTCAGAAATGTATTTTAAAACCTAATGTAATGAACATGATGACATGTTAAGCATATATTGAGATGTTAAAACAAATTATTAAATTGCTTTACGTGATTAGTTGATAAGTTAAATACATAATGTAAACTCGTTATTCGGAAAGCCTAATAACGTGTTCAAGAACTGATGTTTGTGATTCGATGAGTATAATCAGACTTAGAATTAATTGGTATTGTGAATGTAATGGTATGTAGGATTAATTGAGAAACGTGAATTATAATTATAGCTTACGCACATGGCAAGTTTTCTTAACCTAACTCGATTATGATTACGCAAGTTTCTAAACCTTACTCTTACGTTATGCAAGTTTATTAACTCTACTTTAATTGAGGAAGTTATCTATTCTTTCAATAAATAAGTTCTTATTCTTGTTTATTCAAGTTAAAGATTCCATATGAGATATTATAATTCTTTTAAAGCACTACTTCAGTTATACAATACGTATTCAATTGTATACCCTTGAGATTCATTGTTTGATTTAAGCATCATTTATTGATGAACCTTGTAAGACTAGTGAACCCTTATTAATTCGACTAGTCCATAGTTGATGAGCGTTCTAAATTCTAGAACTGTTATTGAGCTTATCTAAACCAAACTTCCTTTGGTGCGGACTCTGATATCAAACTAAGATGAACAACCATTTATAGGAGATTATTTACGGGTTAGCGTTGAGATGATGTGCACATATATGATAATAAGGGTTAATCCCCCTAAGTACGAGAAGTGAGGTCCATATAGTCTTATGACTGTTAAAGGTTTAAAGTAGAAATACTTGACAACCTGGGACATAGTTCTTGGTCTTGTGACCCTCAGATGTACTTTTGATTCTTGTTATTCAATCTTGATTCAAAAGCCGAGCTTTCTATTATTCAGAACTCTTTGATTTCTCGCATGTTATTATTATTGTTATATCATTATACTTGTGTAAAATCGTTGCTCACTCTTGCATAATAACATTGCAACTAAAATTGAAAGAACTGGCGAGCCTTCCACTAGCAAAGGCAAGGGCAAAGCTAACAAGTGATGAAGACTTGTTATTTATGCATGAATGTTATGTTTTAAGACCATAATGTTATGTTAAGACTTAATTATTTATTTATGTTTCCGCACTTGATGTATTAAAGTCAGATGACCTTGGATTTATTTATTCAGATGTGGTAACCCCTTAAGGGGAGGATTTCTATTTATTTATGAGTTTCATTTATTATGGGTAGATAGATGTACTATTATTGGACAGTGAACACCAAATCCTGTGGAAATGACGTACTCCGATTTGGGGGTGTCACATTATACCATAGTGGGCTGATAATCACATCCAACACCAGGTTTAATTGCATTGATGACTTCCTCATGTGTCATAGTAGCATCATATTTAGTGATGCTTTAATGACTACGAAAAACAAAAAAAAATACATTTTGATATTTTTAAATTATTTTTGTCTTAGCCAAAATAAATAACATAGGCAGGTGAAAAACGATATTGTTTTCAAAACTCATTGGTTCAATCATTTGATCAAATGTTTTTCAAGAAAATAGAAGTGAAATCCTCTGCACGAAGACAATAAATTTCAAAAATCTAGCAAAGCTAGAAGATTTGGAATATCCAATTTCCTCCATCAATATTAATCTTTACTCCACTGCTTCATTACTTAATCATTCTATCAATCTTCAGCACCATCAATGCTTTCTATACCATAACATTTCTATACCCAGTATAGTTCATCAAACTTACCACACTTTGGAAGTTTAGGAACTTGCCACAATAATATGAGTTTAAAAACTTGTCCTAGCAAGACATAGTCCAAGAACTGATCAGGGATTGTCCATACGCTTAGGGGTTTAAAATTATACATACGATTATGAGTCACGAACTTATCATAAGTATGAGTTTTAAGAATCGCACTTAATCTTAATAGCATCTAATCTAATATTAATAGACTCTAGCTATCAAATATAAACATAGGACAAAAATCACCTTCTCACCACATATATATCGATAGTGCGACACCAACATTCCAATGATTATCCATGTGATAAACCAAGTGTAAGCACAAAACCCTTGCACATACAAAGGTTTGTACAACTCAGCCACCACATGAATTCTCAGTTGAAATCCCACTTAATTCCATCTTGCTCTTCTCCTGCTCTTTGCTCGATACGGATTTAATGTATCTCATTATCTATAACTCGTCATGAGTTTATCTCGTACTATATCATGGTAAATTCTCTTTATAGCATCAAATTATAACTATTCAATCATTACAGACCATCAGTCTTTTAAAACTTTAAAAGATCACGTCGTGATCTTATTCTATAATCATCTCCCTTATGATTCTTTTCTTATCTCATGATCGTTTTATTTTACAATCTTCTTATCTTTCCCTTTCATCATGTCATATTATTATTTCATTTATACTTTTAATCTTATAGACTTTGTCTATTCATCATTATTTGTCATCTTGATTATTAGAGTTAGGCAACTCCTTATTCTTATCTTTATATCTCTTCAAGATTCTTCTTTGAATCTTCTTGTTTATTTATCAATTCTTCCTTTAAGAATTTCTAACTTCATTCATATTGCTCAATATTTTATTCGATTTTACTCCTCATCATTCTCATCTTCTTCTTATAACATTTCTAGGACTTAACTCATCTTATACATCTACGTATGTGAAAAGAATCACTTTTTCATCATACGTATTCATAACTCTATACACGGTACACATCGAGTCTCTAACAGTGTTCAATATAGTAAGCTGAGTGGTTTCCCACAAACAATAAATAAATTAGTTTTCTGTCTCGTCTACACTGTCTTTCACAGCGAGTTAGATCGGTTGCTAGTTCGTATTAAACCTTTGCTCACTTAAAGGAATTGTTTAGCCCAGCTACCGTATATCAACCATTAAAAAGTACAATTGTACCACAAGTTAAACTTAACTTCTTATTCTTTTTTTTATTCCTCACTACGGTCATAGCCTAAGGTACTCTTACCTAAGGTATATAACCTATCAGCTCTGATACCAACTGTAACGACCCCAAAATTTTAATAATTCAACTCTCGACATCGACCGTTAACAATACATCGAACTTCTAACTTTACATCATTAATCGATGTTAAACTTAATAAAATGTGGAATAATTAAAACTTTTCTATTTTCTTTCTTAATTTTCTTGAATCACAACCTTTATCATCTACATATCTTTGAAACAAATCTATTTTAAGACTCGCTTCATCAGAGGTATAAACAAAATCTTACATTACAAATCAATATCTATTATACATCGGATAACTCAACTTACAACTCAACAATTATTGATAAGTACACAATATTCATGATTTGTTATTCCTTTACGTTTGGTTTTATTGCATGTTTCATGTGTATATGAGCTTAATAAGTTATTTAATTATTTTCAGGTGAATTAAAGCTTATGGGAATAAAGCATGCGAAAAGTAGCTATCTAACAGACAGGAGCGAAGCGCTCTTGCTTTTGTACTGAACCAGGTGCGGGGCGCGCCAGTAGAAGTCAATTTTCGTGCCCAAGTAGCGCGGGGCGCGCCGCCATGTGAAGGGACCAGGCGAGGGGCGCGTCGGTCGGACAGATCTAGCCAGATTTAGTTATTTAAAACATGAAGTTGATTAGGAAAAGGATTGCAGACTTACCTAATTAAACTAGGGTTTGTCTAGGCTATAAAGATGAGTAGTTTTCTTAGGTTTGGGGGATCTTTTCTCTGATCTTTCATCTTTCATCTTGGATCTAGGAATTCTTGATGACATGGGCTAACACTTTCAATTCAATTATGAAGGGATGTTGAACCTTATTATCAATTAGTGGTTTGATCAAATTTATATTATTTATTCTTTCGTGTATGAGATTTATTCTGATTATCTACATAAACTTTCATGTATGCTAGATTAAGATATATATAAAGCAAACGATGTATATCTAATCATAAGTAGCAATTAATGATATTTGATTGTGGTCAAGCTTTTGAATATTGTTAAGGTTTTCAGAAGACAAGTTAAATAATTCCTAATTGTGTAATTATTGCTTGGAATAATCTAATTCTCATTCTTCATGCTTCTGTCATATTAAATCTAGACTGATAGTTTTTGGTTGTATGATAGTTAGAATCTTTTGTTGGCGATCGTCGTATTAGATTTAAACTTATGGAGAATTTCGGGTAATTTGCGATCGCGGTTATCTAGGGTTATTAATCTCATAGAAAGGTAAATAGTGTAAACACTT
This sequence comes from Panax stipuleanatus, assembly GCA_020205555.1. Taxonomy (NCBI): domain Eukaryota; kingdom Viridiplantae; phylum Streptophyta; class Magnoliopsida; order Apiales; family Araliaceae; genus Panax; species Panax stipuleanatus. Next base: position 64,621,375 of record CM035116.1, read on the forward strand.
TGTTAATCCATAATTGTGAAAAGGAGATACTGAACTGAGGAATTGAAGCTTTTTACTCATTGATAATTCTTGTTAATTCACTTTCGTTAATTAAACTGTTCAAACTAAAAACCCCCAATTCATTGGAAATACTTGGATAAATATAAAACATAATAATCTCTGTGGGATCGATCCTTGCTTATTACTATATTAATTCTTGAGTTAGTAGGATAGAAGTAAGGTAAATTTTGTAGCGCTAGACGACAACTACCAAATTTTGGCGCCGTTGCCGGGAGTGTTATTTATTTTTATTTATTTAATTATTTTCATATTTTTTTATATATTTTTTTATGACTCAATCCTTTCAATCTATAAACTTAAATTTTGATCAAGAGATAAAGAAAAGTGCAGATACAGAAGAAGCTCTTGTTCCAATACTTGAAAAGGAAAAGATGGAGTTGCCAAGAAATAATAGAACTTTAAAAGAACTGGCTACTCTTGACCTTGATCAACTATCCTTGTGTATTGAATATCCTACGTTAGATGTTGCTTTCAAACTTAACTCTGGACTAATTCGTCTTTTGTCTATTTTTCGTGGTCTTACAGGTGAAAATCCATATAAGCATCTAAAGGAGTTCCATGTGGTGTGTTCCACAATGAAATCACCAGGAGTGCCAGAGGAGCAGATCAAGCTTAGACTTTTTCCATTCTCATTAGAAGATTTGGCTAAAGGCTGGTTATACTATCTTCCTTCAGGATCCATACGATCATGGCCAATGATGCAAAAGTTATTCTTGGAGAAGTACTTTCCTGCTTCGAGAGTTGCTAACATAAGGAAGGAGATATGTGGAATCAGGCAGTTTAACGGAGAGAATCTCTATGAGTATTGGGAAAGGTTCAAGAAGTTGTGTTCCAGCTGTCCACCTCACAGAATCGATGACTATCACTTGATTCAGTACTTCTATGATGGGTTGCTACCAATGGATAGAAGCATGATTGATGCAGCAAGTGGAGGAGCACTGGTGGACAAGACTCCAAATGTTGCAAGGAACTTAGTTGCAAACATGGCAGCTAACTCGTAGCAGTATGGAACTAGGATGGAACATACACCTCAAAGGATAAATGGGGTAAGTACAAGTAATATTTAACAACAAATTTTTGAATTAACTTCTTTGGTTCGTCAAATGGCTACAGGGAATATGCAAGTTGTAAAAGAGTGTGGAGTTTGCTCAAAGTCAGGACATACTAGTGATGTTTGTCCAATATTGCATGAGGATGAAACTGTACAACATGTTAATGCTGTGGGAACATTCGTAGGACATCAGCAGCATCAATATAATCCTTGGGTAGAAACTCACAATCCCAGATGGAGAGATCATCCTGACTTGAGCTACGAAGTACCTACTAATTCTGGAACGTCTATGGAGGATATGTTAAAAGCTTTCATGAATCTGACGCAACAGTTCCAGCAAGAGACAAGGAATTCTATCCACATGTTGGAGAATTAGATGAGTCAACTTGCTACCATAGTTTGCAGTATGGAATCTCAAGGCATAGGGAAGTTAACTCCTCAGTTTATTGGGAACTTAAGTGCAATGGGATGTGACGAAGAGGAGTAGGAGGATTCAGTGCTTCTTTCAGGAACAGACAGTAATATAGAATTTGATAAAGAGAAGGAACAAGAGGAAGAGGGGAATGATTTGATAAGTTCTGCAGAACTCTACAAGAAAGATGTGGATTCATCTCCATCAATACAACCAACAGAAACAATGAGTGATACACACCATCGAACCTTTACTATGGATTTAGACAATGCAAGTTTCCAGTTCAGCGCATATGAGGCTAAACGGTATCTTGGTAATGTTAAATCTATTTTTGCTATTGATGTAGTGGATTATTCAGTACATGAATCTTTTGATCGAATACAATTATACAAGGGAGATTTGGTGACTGGAAAGGAGTAGGATCATGAAGTACAAAATGTTCCTAATTTAGGGATGAAACTATTACCAGTCCACTTGAAGTTCACAAAGTCCAATTACATAGAATGAGAGGGAAGATGTCAAGCCAATGACAATAAACAAGGGCAGCTGTTTAGGAGGCAACCCAAAATCTCAGATTTGATTTTTCTATCCTTTTACTTATTAGTTTTTTTTATTTACATGTAGTTTTTTCTTCTTTTCATGATTTTCTTACATTGGGGACAATATAAGGTTTGAGTGTGGGGGGGAAAGATTTAGGTTTTTATTTTATTTAGGGATATTGATCCGATTTTGATAGGAAATTTGAAACTTTGATGCCTTTGAAAATTTTTGAAAAATTTGAGATCCATAATTCCATTTTCCTATGTGTTTGAAGGTTAAAGTAAAAAAATTGAAAATCAATGCTAAATTTCAAAATCTGTTTGATGCTTAATTGGTTAATAATTGAGAAAAACTAAGTCATGATCCATAGTAATTGATTTAAATTGAATTTGTGTCGCATGAGTACTTGAACATGTGATATATGCTCATTTGGCTTAGTTATCTGTGGAGTTGTCTATGTGCACTAATCTCATGCTTTAGAACTATTAAACTGCTTATGTTTTTGCAGGACCATATGAAAAAAAATAATATCAGAAAAGTTAAAAATCAAGGAAATTGTTGGAAAAGAGAAAAAGAAGCAAAAGAGAAATCATATGGTGTGATGAGATGGAGCGTAAAATGCACTCTCCCATAAACACGTGCGAATAAGTGAGATGGAGCATAAATTGCGCTCACTTACAAAAGAAAGATTGGGGAAGGTGAAACGGAGCATAAAATGCATTCACCGGAAATAAAGAGTAAAATGAAAGGGTTCTGGTAAAAAAATAAAGCATGAAAAGTATGAATTGAGTCTTTAGTGATGTGCACGATTTTTGCTCCATGGTAACTAAGTTGAGTAAGTGTGTGGATCATAGAAGAGTGCTTATGTGGATACAATTTGACTTAATGAAATTCATTGGTGACGTGGTAAGGTGGTTATCTTGAGTTGATTAATGAAGCATTGATTATGTTTTTGTGGGTTTAGTGTTAATAATCATGGTTTGATCCTGAAATCTTTTGACATTATGGTTGAGTAAAGTTTTTGGAAATCAAACTTTTGGTTTACACGAGGGCGTGTAAAAGACTAAGTGTGGGAGAATTTGATAAGTACATAATATTCATGATTTGTTATTCCTTTACGTTTGGTTTTATTGCATGTTTCATGTGTATATGAGCTTAATAAGTTGTTTAATTATTTTCAGGTGAATTAAAGCTTATGGGAATAAATCAGGCTAAAAGTAGCTATCTGACAAACAGGCGCGGGGCGTGCTTGTTTTTGTATTGAACCAGGCACGAGGCGCTCCAGAAGAAGTCAAGTTTCCTGCCCTAGTAGCGTGGGGCGCGCCGCCTTGTGAAGGGACCGGGCGCGGGGCGCGCCGGTCGGACGGATCTGGCCAGATTTAGTTATTTAAAACATGAAGTTGATTAGGAAGAGGATTGCAGACCTACCTAATTAAATTAGGGTTTGTCTAGGCTATAAAGATGAGTAGTTTTCTTAGGTTTGGGGGATCTTTTCTCATATCTTTCATTTTTTATCTTGGATCTAGGAATTCTTGAAGACATGGGCTAACACTTTCAATTCAATTCTGAAGGGATGTTGAACCTTATTATCAATTAATGGTTTGATTAAATTTATATTATTTATTCTTTCGTATATGAGATTTATTCTGATTATCTACATAAACTTTCATGTATGCTAGATTAAGATATATATTAAGCAAACGATGTATGTCTAATCATAAGTAGCAATTAATGATATTTGATTGTGGTCAAGCTTTTGAATATTGTTAAGGTTTTCAGAAGACAAGTTAAATAATTCCTGATTGTGTAATTATTGCTTGGAATAATCTAATTCTCATTCTTCATGCTTCTGTCATATTAAATCTAGACTGATAGTTTTAGGTTGTATAATAGTTAGGATCTTTTGTTAGCGATCGTCGCATTAGAATTACACTTAAGGAGAATTTCGGGTAATTTGCGATCGTGTAAACACTTGGTTAATCCATAATTTGAAAAGGGAATACTGAACTGAAGAATTGAAGCTTTTTACTCATTGATAATTCTTGTTAATTCACTTTCGTTAATTAAACTGTTCAAACTAAAAACCCCCAATTCATTGAAAATACTTGGATAAATATAAAACATAATACTCTCTGTGGGATCGATCCTTGCTTATTACTATACTAATTCTTGAGTTAGTAGGATAGAAGTAAGGTAAATTTTATAGTGCTAGACGACAGCTACAAATTATGATACATCCAAACCATCAGATATATTTCCCATCTAAAAATAATATTATTCTTGAATTGCTATTGATCTCTATCATTCAATTAGCACGTATCATTACCTTGAATCTTTAACCTACAAAATGGTTATTTTACAAGAATGAGCTCGACAACCCAGCAAATCTAACAGTTTTCATGCATCACACAGCACATAATATCATTCTCAAATCATACATCATAATCATTTAACTAAACACATCATACATGTTGTACTTCACATCTCAATTAAAGATTGAGTCCCATAACCCAATCAGCTTAGTTATAAATTGACTTTCATAGTATAAAGCATCATTCATAATTCCACATACATTTAACAGTCTGAATTACAACAATCGGTTACCAAGTTCATAAAGCAAATAGGAATTGAAAGACTTGTCTGGCTAGTAGATTACCAATTACCAAAAAATAGCATATAATTATCTGCACTTCATGAATTCTACACCACATATCATCATGCATATCAATTCTCAGACATATAACAACGCTGAGAAATTATTTAAGTAACTATACTTTACGATCTATGATCATCTTCTTTAAGTTTGATACCCAATATTCAATTATGTGTTTAAGTCCTGTTAAGGCTTCTCATTATACCTAATTAAGTGTGTATAATACTCATTAGAATTATTAATATTAAGTTTCCATTGAACATGCAAGTAAAAAGCTCTTGTCTGCACCTGACTGTCTGCTGGCGCTGCAGCGCCTGTTCCCTTTATATTATCAGCGTTGCAGTGCCGGGTCTAGATATCAGTTGATAGGCCGGGTAGCGCTGCGACGCCCTGTTTAGCCTTAAGACCTGCGCTGCAGCGCCAGATCCTGGTTTATGTTGATTGCCATATCAGCGCTGCAGCGCTCGAACTTAGTTCATAAGCAGCGCTGCAGCGCCTCTTAGGAAAACTCAGCCATTAGACATCTAATTGAGTTCGTTTGGACTCTATAGACTCCTAATTCATAGAACTATCAGAAATTTAACATCTTCTAAGAACTAACAAAATATTCCAAAATATCAACTTTAACTAACAAACTAAATACAATATTTAAAATAATAACAATACCAAAAATTAAGTAAGAAACATACCCGAAAATACGACTTTCACAAACTGCCTATGCACTAGACGCTAAAATTTTACTAAGGAGGTCTTTATAAAAAGTCCTTCCACGACAAAGCCTTCTCAAAATTGGAGGCCTTATTGTTGGTGAATGAAACAAAGGGCCAAACCCTTCTATTTATAGATTTAGAAAAGGGTAAAGTTCTCAATTTATTCGATTTAAGACTTCGTTTATATTAATTTTAATTGGTTTATACTAAATTTTCATATTTTTAACATGTTTAGCGTAATCATTCACCATGAATTTGTTTCTTAACCAATTCGATCCGTTCAAGTTGCGTTGTTTTCGTTTTATAGAGGAGAACAACAATCAACCATCAATTTAAAGTTTCCATCATGAATTCATCATCAATTTTAGTCTCAAAGTAAACCAAAATGCACATTACCATCAAAACCCAAATTCCTCTTCTTTAGTATAAATACATGAATTTGATTTCTGAAAAATTATTTCTAGACGACCATTATCAAATTATAATTATCTAATAACATATATAACATCATAACCCACAAATTCATTAACCAAAAATCTAATTTTAAAAGAAAACTCAAGAACACATAAACTAGAACATAAACTAGAAATATAAACTAGATTATGTACCTTTAATTCCTTGTTTAACTTTGTTAAAAGATGAGAATAGCCTTGTTAATATTCTTCATTGATTCTCAGTTTTCTTCCTTCAATCACCAAGAATCCTTTTCTCTCTCAAATTATTTTATAACTCTCTTATTATATAGTATCATGTGTCACAAGCTTTAATTAATTAAATTCTAGCATTTTAAATTGAATTAAATTAAACTTCATTCTTTAAGAAATAAAATTAACCTTATCAGTCAAATTATAATTTCTATTCAACCATTATTGTAACAGATGAGAAATTTTTATAAGAATTTTTTATGAGAATTTTTTTTTATGTTGTGATTTTGGGGACAGAATTCTTTTAAGGAGGGAAGATTGTAACGATTGAGATTTTATATAATAATTTTAAATAATTATTTGGTTAAATAAATATTATATGTGATTTATTTATTGAGCTAAATAAATAATTATGTGATTTTGTGGATTGATTTAACTAAGAGTAATATTTAATTAAATTGATGTGTTATAATGGTGTAGCATAGTTAAATTGGATTTAATGTTATGTGCTAAGTGTTGATAATAATTTGTTACATGAATTATATTTAATAAAGGAATTACAATGGTATAACAATTTGGTATTATATGTTTTATTAAGTTATGAATGTTAATTTTTATTTAATTGAATTAGGATGTTGTAATTTAATTAAATAAGTGTAGCAACTAACTTATGGGTTAAAGATTTATTAAAATAATGGAAAAATGTTTTAAAGTAATTCTACCAAACATGGCCTTATTTACTATTAATCTGTTTGTAAATATAATGTTGTTTTGGCCAAATAACCTTAGGGCTTTTCAAATTCAAAACTTTTAACTTATATGATTAATTGTATTTATGATAATTATTATAGAGTTAATATATTGTATAAGTTATATATCATATGTATATACAATATACGTTAAGATTAAAGAGTTAGTACGTTAGTTTTTACAAACAAAGAAAGAAAGAAACAAGAGAAGGGTTAGAGAGAATACTCAGAGAAGAAGGAAAGGAAGAAGAGAAAAGAAGAAGAAGCTTTGAGAAGGCAAAGCAAGAGAAGAACATCATCATCTCCATCACTTCTCTTAATTCAAACTAGAAAAGGTATAAACTTAGAACTTTATAAGTTGTAATCATGTTCTTCTATGTTTTCATGGTTTTAGAATTTTCTATAAAAATCTTTGTTTGAAAGTTTTTGTTTTTGATATATATATAGGATGTGTACATATATATTTATATAAATATATATATATATATATATATATTTACATATGATTTTTATAATTGTTTAAGTATTTTAATTCACAAAGATATGATGAACATGGAGAAATCATGTTCATAGTGGTTTATTATGAAGTTATTTTGAAAATAGTTCTTAAATTATCAAAGAAATTGATGAAAGCATAAAGTTATGTGTAATATGTGATATAATATGATATGATATGAGTTATATATTTGTTTAAAAAAAATTCATGAAATTTTGATAAACAAGAGGAATTGTGTTCATAATGATTTTCTGTGAATTAATTTCTGAAAAATGGCTTTTGAAACTATCAAATTGATGTTTGATTATGGGTTATTGTTAAAATTGATCATGTGTTATGTTAGTATGTTAAGAATAGAAGTTATTACAATTGAAATTACTTGAATTGATTAAAAAACGAATTCGTAGTAGCAATTTTCGTCAAGAACGCTTAATATTGTAGTTTTCTTCGAAAATCATGAAATCTTGATTTTGATTATGTGATGTATGGATTTTATATTTTATAATCATGTTAAAGAGTTTAAAATATTGTTTGTATCAAGTTTCATGTTAATCATGTTGAGAAAAATCGAATTCGGTGTGAAGGAATAAGCAAAATTGGCTTATTTCTCCACCAGTTTGTGAACTGGGATGTGCACCAGGGGGTGAACCAACCCAGCGGGGCTATTAGGCCTGGAGGACCCGCCCCAGCGGGGGTTCCTGCTGTCCGGGAATGTTGGTTTTTGCTTGTTGAGTTTTCATGCCCCGTTTGTTTAGCTAACTTATTTATATGACTTGAGAAGTGTAATAGGTAATAAGATAACATATTTTTGATGTGTTTAAGATAGATTGAAGTTCATATGAATGTGTTACATGTGTATGAGTGTGTTAATTTCATAAGGTACACAACACGATTCATTGCGTTATAAGCTTATGAATGCATGTCGTGAATGTAGACTCACGTATTTGACTAGTTAGCAACCTATATTGTAAACAACGTTGTGAGTTGAACTTGATTATAAAGTTCGACGGTTTAAACGTTGTAGTTGAATACTAATAGACGCTTTAAACGTAATGCAATGTGTAGGGTAATTGTGGAAGTGATTATAGTTATTAAAGTGTAGCTTGCGCTTGAGGCAAGTTTCCTATCTCTAAACTTATTATTGTGCAAGTTTTTGATCTCTAACTTGTTATTTATACTATGCAAGTTCTCTTATTCTTACTCTCTTACATTAAGCTAGTTTCCATTTCGGAACTTGCTATTTACTTTGTACAAGCCTTGTTGTATTCTAATATTCCTAATACACAAATATTGAAGCATTATTGCGGTATTGTGATCTTGACTTAGTTGTTCAAGCAAGATCTACTTATTCTTTTAGTTGCTTTAAGTTATTTCTAAAGCATGCCTACTTATTATATAGTTTATTGTCATATTCTACAATTGGTTCATGATTCTTATATTATTGAATTGTTAAAGTACTGTGAGTCGATTCAACTACTCCTAGTTAATGATAGTTGAAACTCCAAAGTTCCCTTATCTGTCCAAACCAAACTTTCTTTGGTGCGGACTTGTATTCAATTACTGAGAATGAACAACCCTATTTATTAGAGGATATTTATGCGAAAGTGTTAAATGTTTGTGCACAATACATGGTACAAAGGGTTGATCCCCCTGAGTACGAGTTGAAGGTCCATAGTCTTAACTACTGTTAAAGGTTTAAATAGAAATATTTATAACCTAGGACATAGTTCAAGGTCGTATGACCCTTAGATAAGTTCTATATTTGAATTTTAAAGATGATGAAAGAATTATTATTCAATTCTTTATTTTGATGAAAGTAAAGTTATTCAAACTCTTTTGAAACTATTCACTTATGTCATATCACGGTTCTATTTCAAGTGAGCTTTTGTTTGCTCATTCTTGCATATTTTATCACCCCTTGCAGTGGAAACCAAGAATGTTGACATACCATCAACAAGTAAAGGAAAAGGAAAGATAAGCAAGTGAAGGCTTGTGGTTTCAAGTTTCTTTTGTAATAAGTCTTAGTTGACAATTTTTTTTATTTCCGCATTTGTTTGATTGATGTTAAGGATTAGTTAACCTTGGGATTGTATTTGGACAAGTTGTAATCCTTTATCAAGGAAGATTTCATTTAAGTTTTATGGAGGTTGTAATTTACTTTACAATTCTTTATTATTAGGTAGATGTATGTTTTAATTAAAAAGTGAACACCAAATCATGTGAAAACGAAGTACCCGAATTTGGGGGTGTCATAGGTTGGTATCAAAGTTATAGGTTATGAACCTTAGGTGGGGGAAAAACCTTAGGTAGTAGCCTTATAAAAAGATCAAAAAGATAGTGGTGATAAGTAAAGATAATAAACTACCTTATGTGCTGTGTGTTTACGTTTAGGTATTCGAAGAGTGACGACTCGATATCATGTAATCATAAACTTTATAATTCTTTTGTTAGAATGACGAACGTTGGAGAACCCAGTTAGGCTAGAAAGGATATACCTCAGGTGCCTAGAGAGGAAGAGCCCCGAGACATCCATGTTGTCTGGGAGTAGCTGGTTAGGAGAGAGCTATCTCCAGTGATCACCGTAGCTGGTCAGGAGCGTGAGTTGACACCTATTCCAGAGGAAGAGGACGAGGACGAGTCTGAAGAGCAGGAAGAGGAGGAAGAGGATCCCGAAGAGAAATTTCCACCTCACTCTACTAGTGCTGAGTTGTACGAGGCAGTTTACGACAGTAATGTGGAGCTTCATGGTCGAGTCGGAGAGCTCGAAGAAACCATCCAGCAGCGGGACGAGACTATCGAGGATATGGCTAGTGACCTAGGAGAAGCACAATGGAACATAATACACGCAGAGAATGATCGAGACGAGGCACGAGCCTAGCTAGCAAAGCTGAAGCAAGATATCCAAGAGGAGTCGACGAAGCGTGCCAGAGCTGAGGAAACAAGCTTGAGGGCTACTCAACGAGCAGATAGAGCTGAGAACGAGGCTAAAACTAAGAGAGCCAAGCTAAGGGAAATAGAATACGCTTTCCATACGGCCATAGATAGGGCCTGGGACTGTATCTTCTATTACCCATCTCAGTTCCAAGGTTTACCGTGGTATGTAGTGGACCAAAGGACAGCGTTTCGGGTGATGGAGGAAGAACGAAGAGAGGCTGTGCGACGTCTTAATATGCCTAGACATTAGAGCTTTTAAATTATATGTTTCTTTTTATAATAAATAAATGTAAATCCCATAGTTTGAGATAATAATGGGATAAAGTGATGATGTAGTCCTGTAACTTGTTCCAGTTCAGGAAAAATGATGTAAATAGCAGGAATGTTATCTATCCTATATTTTTAAAACTACGAGTAATGAATAAAAGAAGTTTATTGATGTGCTATTTGTTCATATATGAACTGAGTTATTTAATTGTTTAAGTTGAACTCAATGATAGTAGTATGCATACAAACCAATTATGTATGATGATAAAGCATATATTTTGTAAACAATCTTATTTATTAATTAATAAAATATTCATTTAAGGCATTTAATTATCTACATGGTGCTGTTTTTTATAATATGTAAATAACCCATAGTTTTAAGCAATGCTTTTAGAATCATGATGAGATCATACTAATGAGATCTTAATTCTTAGAAAGCTTAAAAACTAAAATAGTTCCTAATCGTGGGAGTACTAAAATGGGGATTAGTAAATTCAGATAGATTGGTACATATGTTGCTTGCTCATTGGATGAGGATGACTGATCTCATGATCACTTATGTGGAGACACTAAAGCAAGTATGTAGGTTGTAACGACCCCAAAATTCATACAATAATATTCTCTTTCTCGATCGTTAACAATACAACTTAATCTATTTTTTTACATCATTATTCGATATTAAAATCACTAAAAATGCGGAATAATTAAAACTTTTATAAAATCTTCTTTATTGCCCTGAATCACAACCTTAACATTACAAAGATTTGATTCAATTCTATTACATGAATCGCTACAACGGAAGGACTATACAAAGTCTTACATTATAATTATTGTCCATATACATCGGATAACTCAACTTTACAACTTTAAAATAAATATTACAATCAAAACATTAAATGCATTTCTCATTTACATAAGTAAGCTTCTTGAATTACTATTGAACTCTAATATTCAACTAGCACGTATTATTACCTTGCATCCTTGACCTGCAAAAATGATTATTTGCAAGAGTGAGCTCGACAGCTCAGCAAGCTCTAACAGTTTTCATGCATCACATAGCACATAAATAACATGCTCAACATACATCTCAAAATTGTTAAAGTAACATAGCATACATGCTTTAATTCACATAACAAATATAAAGATTGAGTTCCTTACTCAATCAACATTATTTAACCAAAACAATGTAGTCATAAATTGACTTTAACATTTTATGATTACAACTTGTATAACATATCATGCAATTTAAAACAGTTCATTAAGTTCACGTAGAAAATAGGAACCGAAAGACTTGCCTGGCTCATAGATTATCAATTATCGAAAACAACTTATAATTATCTGCTTCATGAATCCTACATAACGTATTACCATACACATCAACTATTAGTCACTTAGCGATGCTTAGCAAACGCTTAAGTAAATTTTACTTTATACTTTCTAATTCTCTTCTATTTACTCGTTTGACACTCACTATCAAATCATATGTATAATTAACAATATCAGTTAATTATCACATAACTAATCCTCATCGTTAGTTAACCAATCTAGGTTAACTCATTTCTCATTAACTATTAAATTAACGCATAATTAAAATTCATCATATAATCACATTATATTTTTACATAATTAATCAACTAATAATTACATACTCATATTAAATTATAATTAAATAAATTATAATTTAAACATCCATTTTATTTATAATTAATCAATTATAATTACACAACTTATAATTTAATATAAACCATTAATCTAATTAATTAAATAAATTATAATTTATAATTAATCAAACTACATCATGCATTAAACTATAATTAAACCAATTATAATTTAAATTAAACAATTACTTGGATTATAAATAATCAATTTCAATTCATGCACTCCTTAAATTATAATTTAAATTACACATTTACCTTAATTATAATTATTCCAAATTATAATAACATATTAAGTTATAATTACACAAATTATAATTCAAGTTAAACATTTACTTTAATTATAATAATCAAACTATATTCATTATAATTTAACAAATAAAATTAAACCTTTACTATAATAATAATTATTTCAAATTATAATTACATATTATATTTTATCAATATAATATATTAGAAATCATTTAGCATTCTAATATAAGTTTAACATGTTATCACATCACACAATTAGGTTAACTTTATGTTCCAAATAAAATGCATAAAAAAACAAAGCTTCAAGACATTCTGCATACCCCCCTGCCGGAGCGGGGGTTCTAAGCCTAGCAATGCCCGCCGGGGCGGCCCCCCTCCAGGGGTTCAAATTTTGCTCTCGAACTGTATAGAGAAAAATCCAATTTGGCTTATTTCTTCACACCCAATTTCACTTCCAGTCAATACAATTCATAACAACTTTAATAAAAAACATCATTTCTAAACTCCTAACATTTTTTTAACAAATTTAATCCTTAAAACACATAATTTACAACAATCAGTTCCATGATTTTTGAAGAAAAACCATTGACAAGTGTTCTTGATGAAATTGAACACCGTAGTTTATTTTCAAAACGAAATACACAATTCAAAATATGTTTGAATTCGTTTATAACCATATTAACATAATCTAACATCAATTTAAGCAACAACTAACAATCAACCATGAAATTTTGGTTTTCAAAAATACTATATATATATTTTTCAAAATACTTTCACTATGACTTTTTGATGAACATGAATTCCTCATGTTCATTATATATATACATGAATTAAACATCCAATTAAGTATACAACTCAATTATAAACATATATGAACCCAATTCATACATATACATCATATTTATATAAATTCCTCGTTAATTCATATACACAAAGAACTAATACACATGAAAAATATAAAAACATATTTAGAAGAACAAGGAATTGACATTATACCCTTGTTGCTTAGGAGAACAAGATGAAGATGATGATGTGTTTGACTCTCTCAAACTTCCTCTTCCTCTTTCTTCTTTCTCCCTTCTTCTTCTCTTTTCCTTTCTCTCTAACTCTAGGTTTTCTGTGTTTTCTCTCTAACACATACTGACCCTTCTAACTTCTAAACTAACGGTATTTTTACAAAACATAAACTAACATCATATATATTATATGTATAACTATATAATATATATTTAACTCCCAATTATTAAATCACCCATTACTACCATAATTACAATTAATACAAAGAAGTTACAATTTGAATTTTAAAAGCCCTAAGGCTTGTTTGGCAAAACAAGTTATTTTAAAAACAGATTTTAATAGTTAAGGCCCCGTTTGGCAAAACTGATTTAACACGGTGCAAATGCTCTGTTTGGGAAAACGATTTTAAAACTCTTTTAATTCTTTTAATAAATTCTGTAACACATATTCTTAATGTTATCCTTTAACTAATTAAATCTTAACTATAATTTAATTAATTAAAAATTAACATCAATTACTCACATAAACATTGTAACGACCCCAAAATTCATACAATAATATTCTCCTTATCGATCGTTAATAATACAACTTTAATCTCTCATTACATCATTATTCGATATTAAAAATCACTAAAAATGCGGAATATTTAAAACTTTTATAAACTTTCTTTCTATATTGCCCTGAATCGCAACCTTTACATTACATCTCTTCGATTCAAATCTATATCATGAATCGTTACAACAAAATGACTATACAAACTCTTACATAATAAAACAATATCCATCTACATTGGATAACTCTACTTATAGCTCAGCGACATATTTCATTCAAAACATTAACTACAATTTGAAATTGAACATAACTAATATTCTTGAACATTAATCTCTATAAATCACTTAACACGTATCTTTACCTTGCATCCTTGACCTGCAAAAATGGTTATTTGCAAGAGTGAGCTCGACAGCTCAGCAAGTTCTAACAGTTTTCATGCATCACGTATCACATAATAAACATGCTCAACATAAATCTCATAATAATTAAAGTAACATGGCATACAGGCTTTAATTCACATAACAAATATGAAGATTGAGTTCCTTACTCAATCAACATTATTTAACCAAACAATATAGTCATAAATTGACTTTGACATTTCATGATTACAACATGTATAACATATCATGCTCGCTTACAACATATATAACATATCATGCAATTGAAAACAGTTCATCAAATTCACGTAGACAAGTAGGAACCGAAAGACTTGCCTGACTCGTGGATTACCAATTACCGAAAAACTGCTTAATATAATCTGCTTCATGATCCTACATAACGTATCACCATACGCATCAATTATTAGTCACTTAGCAACGCTTATCAAACGTCTAAGTAAATTCTAATTTACACTTTCTAATTTACACTTCGTAACTCTCTTCCATTCACTCGTTTGACACTCGCTGTCAAATCATATGTATAATTATTACATATCTAATCTTCATTGTTAGTTAACCAATTAAGATTAACTCATTCTTCATTATCTAATAAGTTAATAATTAATCACCACATAATTTAATCACCTCACATAATCATGTTACATTTCACATAATTAACCAATTATAATTACATCTTACGTCAATCAAATTACATTTCAAGTTAAATATAATTATATTTTTACTAACATTCATGTTTTATAACTTATAACAACATCTAATATCATCGACAGCACTATACTTGTGTATGCGCATGACCGACGCCCTTCGATTGCCTCAGAATACGCATCAGTCCCACAAATGACCATTTTGACCCTAGATAACGACCTCAAATCAAAAAGTCAAAAACAAAAAAGTTGTAGGTCTACTCGTGCTCGTTCCGAATCATCTTGAATCACCTCAATCGGAGTTCGTATGAAAATGTTATGGCCATTTTAGTAACAGAGGTCAAAACAGTTTTGCGTTACGACAACTAAACTACCCCGGGCAGCAAGTATACCTGCTGGGGCGGGTCCCCCAAGGCATAAACACCCGCTGGGGCGGGTCCAGGGGCTGGTGGAGGTGCTGGGTTGCGAACTGGTGGAGAAATAAGCCAATTTGGCTTATTCAGTCACACCGAATTCGAATTTTCCCAACATGATAAACATGAAACATGTGACAAACAATATTTTAAGCTTATTAACATGCTCATAACATAAAAATTTCATATAAACACATAATCACAACCAAGATTTCATGGAATTCGAAGAAAAACACAACTTTAAGCGTTCTTGACGGAAATTGCTACTACGAACTCGTTTTTCAATCAATTCAAGTGATTCCAACTGTAATCACTTCTATTCTTAACATACTAACATAATACTTAATCAATTTTAACAATAACTCATAATCAACATCAATTTTGATAGTTTCAAAAGTTATTTTTCAGAAATTACTTCACCGAGAATCACTATGAACACACTTCCTATTGTTTATCAAAAATTCATGGATTGAATTGCTAGAACAACCATATAACTCATATATAATCATGTTATATCACATATTACACATAATTCATGCTCACACAAGGATTTAAAGAATTTTCAACATAATTCCATAATCTAACACTATGAACATGAATTTCATGGTGTTTATCATATACTTGTGAATTGAAATTCTTAAACAACTATGAAACTCTCATGTAAATATATATATATATATATATATATATACATACATATCCCATTCTCATAACAAAATTATGAAGATTCACAAAGAGACTTCCACATAGAATTCTAAAACCATGAAAACATAGAAGAATATGCTTTGAAAACATGTTTTTACAACAATTGATTTTGAAAACCCTTTCATGGCATACAATTACATATGAAAACATATGAACACCATATATACATATAATTTTATGATTGTAAAAACCTAATTTGATAAAGAAAAAAACACAACACATATGAATTAATTCTAGGGTTAAAATTATAACCTTACTAGTTTTGACTTAAGAGAGAGATGATGAAGATGATGATCCTCTCTTGCCTTCTCAAGCTTTTCTTCCTCTTCTCACTTCTTCTTCTCTGACAATTCTCTCTAACCCTCTTCTTCTTCTTTCTTTGTTTTGTTTAGACTTAGGCTTTTAGAAAACTAACGTATCTTGTAACTTAGCATAATTATATAATATACAATATACATATACAATGTATGTAACTTATATTATTAATATAGCTAATAAATAATATACTAATTGCTATACTAACTACCACTTATTACATAGGTTACAAAATTTGAAAAGCCCAAGGCCATGTTTGGCAAAACCACATTATTTTTAAAAACTAACTTCTTGAGTTTAAGGCATTGTTTGGAAGAAATAAGATTAAACAAGTACAAAGGCCTTGTTTGGTAAAACTCATCATTTTAAAAACAGGTTTTAATAGTTAAGGCCCCGTTTGGCAAAACGAATTTAAAAACGGTGCTAGGGCCTTGTTTGGGAAAATAGTTTTGAAAACTCTTTTAATAAATAATTTTAACACATACTTTTTAATGTTATCCTTTAACTAATTAAAACTCAACATTAATTTAATTAATTAAAAGTTTAACATCAATTAATCACATAAAATTATCATATAATTATAATTACTCACTAATTATAATTTCATGTTACTCTCACCACATAACTCATCTAATTTAATTATCCCAATTAAATTAGAACTATAACATAAAATCATTATGTCAATTAAATTAAATACCAAATATTCATGTAATTAACATATAACACTTAATTAAATTACTCCATAATAATCACATAATTATTTATTTAACTCAATAAATAATTCAATTAATATATTTATTTAATTCAATAAATATATAAATTCTCTTCACACCAAATCACATATTTTACAATATATAACACATACACACATACTCATACTTAAACATCTTAAAATAAGAATTTTATTTATTAAATCTCATTTATTAATTCTTAAAAATCCGGGATGTCACATCCTTCCCTCCTTATAAGGATTCTGTCCTCGGAATCAACGAAACCTCACTTACTCAGTTTTCGCAAAATCTCTTCATAATTATCGTTGAATAACTTCAACACGTTAACTTAGCAAAAAGTTTTACATATATATATATATATATATATATATATATATATATATATATATATATACTTCATTCATTTCTTCAACAACTATTAGGTTTTATTACACAATCTTCAATCAAACATAATCACATATCAAATATTATATATCTTTAACTCGTTCATTCCTTTCAAAGGATCATTACCGTATACTCTACTCATCAAATTAATATACTACGTAATTCACCATCTATAATTATTCGGGTTATCACAAACATTGTCACATAATTATAATTACTAGCTAATTATAATTGCATGTAACACTCATCACATTACTCATTTAATTTAATTATCTCGATTAAATTAGAACTATAACATAAACTCATTATATCAATTAAATTAAATACTAAATATTTATTTAATTAATATATTACACTTAATTATATTACTCCATAATAATCACATAATTATTTATTTAACTCAATAAATAATTCAATTAAAATATTTATTTAATTCAATAAATATCAAAATTAACATTTAAATTATCTTCACATATTTCACCATATATGACACATATACACATTCTCAAACTCAAAACGTCTCATAATAAAAATTTTATTCATTAAATTCTCATTTATAATTTCTAAAAAAAATCTGGGTTGTCACATCCTTCCCACCTTATAAAGATTCCGTCCTCGGAATCAACGAAAATCTCCCCTACTTGGTTTTCACAAAATCTCTTCCACAATTATCGTTGAATAACTTCAACACGTTGACTTAATGACATTTATATAAACTACACATATATCTTTACTAAATTCACCTCTTCAATAGGGTTTAGGTTTTATTATATAGCCTTCAATCAAAAACAATCATATATCAAATATTATATATCTTCTTTAACTCGTTTATTTCCTTTTCAAGGATTATAACCATATACTCTACTCGTAGAATTCATATACTACATAATTCACCATTTAATAATTATTCGGGTTATCACAGTCACTCATTCTTCTAAGAATTTCGTCCTCGAAATTTAAGTCTATCAATCTATATATATCATTCTATCAAAAAAGATTTTACTTTAATTTCTATTCACTGGATTGTTGCGTTCTACAACTACTCCTTTCTAAGGTCTATTCTTCTTACCACATTCACCTTCAAAATAAGAAGAAACTTCCACAATTGCTCAATAATTGGGAAGCGATATAAATAACTCGGGAATTTAAAAGATTCCAATAATGCTGAGTGGTCGCAAGACCTTGAACTTATTTTTTAGGTTTAATAGTGCTTCACCCCCGGTACTTCACACTATAAAATCGCATCGGTACTCTAGGTGGCCAGCCTATCGTACCCCTACGTCGGGCCCATACGTAGTAAATCGTAACGACTATATGAGTTACATTCGGAACTATAGTCTCCGATAACATGTCCCATTGTTATAGGGTTGTTCACCTCAGCTTCTTAACATCTGAATCCACACCACATAGTTTGACCAAGAACGCTCGAATTTCATAAACATCTTTCAATACTTGTCTAGCTGAATAAAGTAGCATAGACTTCTAGCAATAATTCAAACATCAATCAAAATATATATATATATATATATATATATATATATATAGTTAACCAACTCAATAAATAATAAAAAAGAAATTCCTTTAAGGAAACTAAAAGTAAATAAATCCCTTTTTTTTAAGGAAAGTAAAATAATAAGTAAATCTTTTCATAATATCCTGATACCTTACCGTAGTAATGATACGTTGAGGATTTCGTCATTACATGACGTCGTCATACTACATCATACCATAGTGGGCTGACGATCATACGATCACATCCAACACTAGGTTTAACTGCATTGATAACTTTCTCGATTGTTTTTACACCATATCAAATGATGCATATGAAATACATTTTGAAGATTTAAAATCATTTTGTCCAGCTGAAGCAATTAGCATAGACATGTGAATAATAGCACTATTTTAAAAATTCATTGGTTCCATCATTGATCCAATGTTTTTCAAGAAAACAGAAGTGCAATATCAGCACGAAGTCAATAAATTTTGAAAATCTAGCAAAGCTAGGAGATTTAGAATATAAAAACTTTCTCCATCAATATAAATATTTACTCCATCATTACTTAATCATTCTATCTATCTTAATAATATCAATGTTTTCTATACCATAACCTTTCTATACCCAGTATAGTTCATCGAACTTACCACACTTTGGAAGTTCAGGAACTTACCACAATAATATGGGTTTAAGAACTTTTCCTAGCAATACGTAGTCAAAGAACTGATCAGAGACTGCCCATATGCTTAGGGGTTCAAAACATACATAGGACTATGAGTCATGAACTAACCATAAGTATGAGTTTTAAGAACTCGCCTAACCTTAAGATCATCTAATGAAATCTTAATATCATCTAATCTAATCTCTATTGACTCTAACTATCGAATATAATATGAGAAAAGAATCACCTTCTCATCATATATATATCGATAGCGCGACACCAGCATTCCAACGATTATCAAAATGATAAACTAAGTGTAAGTACAAAATCCTGCCCATACAAAGATTTGTACAACTCAGCCACCACATGAGTCCTCAATTGAAATTCTACTTAACTCTATCTTACTCATAACTTCTTATTCTATGCTCAATACAAACTTCTGTATCTCATCATTCATAACTCCTCGTGAGTTAATCTCGTACTATATCATAGTACATTCTCGTTATAGCATCAAACCATAACTATTCAATCATTAAAGACCATTTGTCTTTCATCTTTAAAAAGATCACGCTGTGATCTTATTCTATAATCATCTCCCTTATGATTATTTTTATCTCATTGTCGTTTTGCTTTAAAAACTTCTTATCTCCACCTGTCATCATGACATATCATGATTTCATTATGCTTTTAAACTTATAGACTTCGTCTATTCCTCGTTATTCGTTAACTATATTATTATTGGAGTTAGACAACTCCTAATTTTTATCTTTATATTACTTCAAGATTCTTCTTTGAATCTTCTTGTTTATTTAACAACTCTTCTTTTAAGAATTTCTAGTTCCGTTCATACTACACAATATTTTTTTTTGAGTTTTATCCTTCGTCATTCTAATCTTCTTCTTATAACATTTCTAGGACTTAACTCATCATATACATCTACATATGTGAAAAGAATCACCTTTTCATTATACGTAACTTAAACTTAACTTCTTATTTTCGAAGATAGCCTAAGGTACTCTTACCTAAGGTGTACAACCTACAGCTTTGATACCAACTGTAACGACCCCAAAATTCATACAATAATATTCTCCTTCTCGATCGTTAACAATACAACTTAATCTATTTTTTTACATCATTATTCGATATTAAAATCACTAAAAATGTGGAATAATTAAAACTTTTATAAAATCTTCTTTATTGCCCTGAATCGCAACCTTAACATTACAAAGATTTGATTCAATTTTATTATATATGAATCGCTACAACGGAAGGACTACACAAAGTCTTACATTACAATTATTATCCATATACATTGGATAACTCAACTTTACAACTTTAAAATAAATATTACAATCAAAACATTAAATGCATTTCTCATTTACATAAGTAAGCTTCTTGAATTACTATTGAACTCTAATATTCAACTAGCACGTATTATTACCTTGCATCATTGACTTGTAAAAATGGTTATTTGCAAGAGTGAGCTCGACAGCTCAGCAAGATCTTATTGTTTTCATGCATCACATAGCACATAAATAACATGCTCAACATACATCTCATAATCGTTAGAGTAACATAGCATACATGCTTTAATTCAAATAACAAATATAAAGATTGAGTTCCTTACTCAATCAACATTATTTAACCAAAACAATGTAGTCATAAATTGACTTTAACATTTTATGATTACAACATATATAACATATCATGCAATTTAAAATAGTTCATCAAGTTCACGTAGAAAATAGAAATCGAAAGACTTACCTGGCTCGTAGGTTACCAATTACCAAAAATAGCTTATAATTATCTGCTTCATGAATCCTACATAACGTATTACTATACACATCAACTATTAGTCACTTAGCGATGCTTAGCAAACGCTTAAGTAAATTCTACTTTATACTTTTTAATTTTCTTCTATTTACTCGTTTGACACTCACTGTCAAATCATATGTATAATTAACAATATCAGTTAATTATCAAATAACTAATCCTCATCGTTAGTTAACCAATCTAGGTTAACTCATTCCTCATTAACTATTAAATTAATAGTTAATTAACGCATAATTAAAATTCATCATATAATCACATTATATTTTTACATAATTAATCAACTAATAATTACATACTCATATAAAATTATAATTAAACAAATTATAATTTAAACATCCACTTTATTTATAATTAATCAATTATAATTACACAACTTATAATTTAATATAAACCATTACTTTAATTAATCTAATTATAATTAAATAAATTATAATTTATAATTAATCAAACTACATCATGCATTAAACTATAATTAAACCAATTATAATTTAAATTAAACAATTACTTGGATTATAAATAATCAATTTCAATTCATGCACTCCTTAAATTATAATTAAATAAATTATAATTTAAATTACACATTTACCTTAATTATAATTATTTCAAATTATAATCACATATTAAGTTATAATTACACAAATTATACTTCAAGTTAAACATTTACTTTGATTAGAATAATTAAACTATATTCATTATAATTTAACAAATTAAATTAAACCTTTACTATAATTATAATTCTTTCAAATTATAATTACATATTATATTTTATCAATATAATATACTAGAAATCATTTAGCATTCTAATATAAGTTTAACATGTTATCACATCACACATTAGGTTAACTTTATGTTCCAAATAAAATGCACAAAAAAACAAAGCTTCAAAACTTTCTGCATACCCCTCGCCGGGGCTGGGGTTCTAAGCCTACTAGCAATGCTCCCCGGGGCGGCCCCCCTCCAGGGGTTCAAATTTTGCTCTCGAACTGTGCAGTGAAAAAGCCAATTTAACTTATTTTTTCACACCAAATTCCACTTCCAATCAATACAATTCATAACAACTTTACTAGAAAACATAATTTCTAAACTCCTAACATTTTTTTAACACATTTAATCATTAAAATACATAGTTTACAACAATCAATTCCATGATTTTTGAAGAAAAATCATTGACAAGTGTTCTTGATGAAATTGAACACCGTAGTTTATTTTCAAAATGAAATACACAATTCAAAATATGTTTGAATTCGTTTATAACCATATTAACATAATCTAACATCAATTTAAGCAACAACTAACAATTAACCATGAAATTTTGGTTTTCAAAAATACTATATATATATATATTTCAAAATACTTTCACTGTGACTTTTTGATGAACATGAATTCCTCATGTTCATCATATATATACATGAATTAAACATCCAAGTAAGTATACAACTCAATTATAAACATATATGAACCCAATTCATACATATACATCATATTTATATAAATTCCTCGTTAATTCATATACACAAAGAACTAATACTCATGAAAAACATAAAAACATATTTAGAAGAACAAGAAATTGACATTATACCCTTGTTGCTTAGGAGAACAAGATGAAGATGATGATGTGTTTGACTCTCTCAAACTTTCTCTTCCTCTTTCTTCTTTTTCCCTTCTTCTTCTCTTTTCCTTTCTCTCTAACTCTAGGTTTTCTGTGTCTTCTCTCTAACACATACTAACCCTTCTAACTTCTAAACTAACGTAGTTTTTACAAAACATAAACTGATATTATATATATTATATGTATAACTATATAATATATATTTAATTCCCAATTATTAAATCACCAATTACTACCATAATTACAATTAATATAAAGAAGTTACAATTTGAATTTTAAAAGTCTTAAGGCTTGTTTGGCAAAACAAGTTATTTTAAAAATAGGTTTTAATAGTTAAGGCCCCGTTTGGCAAAACTGATTTAACACGGTGTAAAGGCCTTTTTTGGGAAAACAGTTTTAAAACTCTTTTAATTCTTTTAATAAACCCTTAACACATATTCTTAATGTTATCCTTTAACTAATTAAATCTTAACTCTAATTTAATTAATTAAAAATTAACATTAATTACTCACATAAACATTGTCACATAATTTTAATTACTCGCTAATTATAATTGCATGTAACACTCATCACATTACTCATCTAATTTAATTATCTCAATTAAATTAGAACTACAACATTAAATTATTATATCAATTAAATTAAATACTAAATATTCATTTAATTAATATATTACACTTAATTATATTACTCCATAATAATCACATAATTATTTATTTAACTCAATAAATAATTTAATTAAAATATTTATTTAATTCAATAAATATCAAAATTAACATTTAAATTATCTTCACATAAATTCACATATTTCACCATATATGACACATATACACATTCTCAAACTCAAAACGTCTCATAATAAGAATTTTATTTATTAAATTCTCTTTTATAATTTCTAAAAAAAATCTGGGTTGTCACATAGGTGCTTATTGGAGAATAAGTTCACTGAACATGACTCGCTATGGAATACCTAATGGAGTTTTACTCACCTGTCAATAGGAATTCCTAATGTGATAGTAGTATAAGTAATCCTTGGACTTGAGATCATCATAGTATCTTGTATGTAACAAATAATACTTTGGCTTATTCCTTAAGGTCTTTTAAGGTATATATAGGGTATGCTTGGGTATAATGAGTTACATATGGAGATAATATATGATCAATAAAGAATCTATCACCTTTAGTAAAAGAGGAGATATGTCCTATGTGATTCGTTAAATGACAACCCAGGAATCCTTGGCCAAGGTGGAATGAAATTAGAAAGAGGTTTCTAATTTGTATTATTTAGAGTTGTGCGTTTTCTAATCGAAATACATATGATTAAATAAATTAAGACTTGACAGTAAATCCATGTCTTATATTTAATTGGGATATTATATGGTGGAAGGATTGACAGGTTCTTTTATGATTAATGTTGAAATCTATATTATCTGAAAAGTCGTTGATCGCTAGGAAGGCTTATCCCTATTGTAGAATAAATGTTATTTATTTAAATAGATTATTAGTTTAATTTATTTATTTAAATAAGATTAGAATTGTTCTAATTGATTTATTCACAACCGGTTTAATATGGAGAACCTAAAGGGTCACACCATAAAAGGAAGAAGAATTATTTAAGAAGAAAATGGCATGATAGTAATAATGCATTAAGTGTAATTAATTTAATCTATAGTGATAGAATAAATTAAATAGATTAATGTTTATTATTTAATATTTTAGAAATATTAAATATAAATTAATAAGAGGAGTCTTATTAATATTATTATTATTTTAATTCTAAAGGAGTTTAGAAATTAATACAATATCAGCTACTCTCTCTCAATCCTAATAAGATTAGGATATAAATTAATTAAAAATATTTAATTAATTAATTAAATAAAACCTTATTCTAATGGATTAGGAGGGTTAACGTAATATCTATCTAAGAGAGTCTTATATCAGAAATAAGGTACGTGAATTTTTCCAAGGGTTGGGAGTACACATTTTCTATAGAGATAGAAACAAGGGTTAAGCCAATAACCCATCTTCCTGAGTTCTTCATCTTCCTTAGTGGATCACCGTTAGAGGCCAAACATTTGGGTGGCTGACATTGATCAAGGGAAAGAGCCACTACAGAGGAATCAAAGGAATCAAAGGAGTAGAACTTGTACCTGAGAAAGCTTGGATCTTCAAAGGTATAATTCCATCTTCTCCTTCTATATATTGATTGATAATTGATGCACAAGAAAGATCATGGTTAAGGGTTTGTAAGAAATTTTTAAAATCTAATTTTTCATTCCTTCCGCCGCGTTTATGTAATTTGATTGCGTGCTTATGTTTCTAGCAAACCCAACAGTGGTATCAGAGTCAATCTTGTGCTAATTATCAGTCTATGTGATTCCATTCATGTATATTATGTGATTGGATCGAGTTCTTGGGCAACAAAAAATTTTTGTTTCTGCGATGCTGCGCAGCTGCGCCGATGCTAGCTCTTCTTGCTGCGCAGCTGCGCCAGTGTCGAATCCCAGTTTTTGTGCTGAGCAGCTGCGCCGGTTCTCTATGCTTTTCGGGCGTAGCTGCGCCCCTAGACAGATACATAATTTTTTTTGTTTTCTTTAATTAAATAAATAGTTTATTTAATTAATAAAGGTTTAAAATAAATATGTTTATTTTATATGAAATATGATTTTATAATTGCTAAAATTAAAGAGTTTAATTTGGATTTATTTTTGAAAGAAATAAAGGAGTTTATTTTTCCAAAAACGAAGTTTAGCAAACTTTTGTCCATTAACTGATATTAATACATATATGGAGTGAATTTACTTTCATGAGATGAATAAGTTTTATTGATACGTATGATGATATGTATGTTAATAAAAGAGATTGATTATGGACTATGACCAATGTGATTGGATTTTATTTTGGATGAATGCTTGAATGTATGGGTTTTATAAAATGGGGTCTACGTACCTCGTCTTTTCTTGTTTTCTTCTTATTGTAAATTTTATCTCTCTCCTATGTACTTTTCCTTGACTGTTGATCAAGGTTTCTATGAAATAGTTTATGTAGTATGATTAGTTATAATTTTTGAAGAACTGAAGATCAAAGAGCAAGGAGCGCTTGAAGACCCATTTGTATGGAGCCTGGGTTTAAATGTAATAGTTACGTTTAAATTTAAATTCTTGCACTCTTAGGTTTGACCTTTTGGTTCACTTGGTGGCTCTAGTGAAGAGTTCAAAGTGAAGTAGAGAAACAAACGGGCAAGAGTATTAAGATACTTCGATCAGATCGAGGTGGAGAATACTTAAGCGGTGAGTTTCTCAATTATCTCAAAAAATGGTATAATCTCACAATGGACTCCTCCAGGTACACCACAGTTAATTGGAGTATCTGAAAGGAGAAATCGAACACTGTTGGACATAGTTCGATCCATGATGAGTTTTACCGACCTTCCAATTTCCTTCTGGGGATATGCCCAAGAAATGACTGTGTACCTACTTAATAAGGTACCTACCAAATCCGCCCCAAAGACTGTAGATTAGATGTGGAAGGGGAGGAAACCAAATCTTAAGCATGTTAAGACTTGGGGTTGTCCAGCTTATGTTAAAAAGTTTAAAAATGATAAGCTACAGACTAAATCCGATAAGTGTAGATTTGTGGGATACCCTAACGAAACTTTAGGGTATTATTTCTATCATCCAACTGATCAAAAGGTGTTTGTTGCGAAACATGCTGCCTTCTTAGAAAAGGAGTTTATCCATGATGGGGTCAGTGGGAGTAAGATATATCTTGAAGAAGTTCAAGAACCACAAATTACCATGGATCAAAGTCAAGTATCTGACTAAGTAGAAGAACCTACTATACCACACCCTGTTCGTAAATCTGAAAGAGTACCGAAGATACCTGAGAGGTATGGATAAGTTATAGAGGATGACGATGAGGTACACATCATGAATGATGATGATCCATTGAATTACGAACAGACTATGAGTAATAAAGACTCAGGGAAATGGCTTGAAGCCATGAAATCCGAAATGGACTCTATGTATGAAAACAAAGTATGGACTTTGGTTTCACCACTTGAAGGCATTAAGCTTATTGGGTGTAAATGGGTCTTTAAAAGAAAGACTGGAGCAGACAGGAAGGTAGAGACCTATAAAGCCCGACTGGTTGCAAAAGGTTTCAAACAAAGACAAGTAGTTGACTATGATAAAACCTTCTCACCAGTAGCTATGCTAAAGTCCATTAGGATTTTGCTTGCGATTGCAGCTTATAACGACTATGAAATCTGGCAAATGGACGTGAAAATGGCCTTCCTCATTGGGAAACTTGAGGAGGATGTGTATATGACACAGCCAGAGGAATTTGTTTCAAAGGTTGGAACAAATCAAGTCTGTAAGCTACAACGATCCATTTATGGGTTGAAGCAAGCTTCTCGTAGATGGAACATTCATTTTGATGAGACAATCAAAGAGTTTAATTTTATCAAAAACGAGGATGAACCATGTGTATACAAGAAGGTTAGTGGGAGTGTATTATCATTCCTTGTATTATATGTTGATGATATATTACTGATAGGGAATGACATTCCTATGTTACAATTAATTAAAATCTGGTTATCTAAAAACTTCTCCATGAAGGACTTGGGTGAAGCATCCTCTATTTTGGGGATAAAGATCTATAGAGATAGATCTAAAAGGATGCTCGTCTTATCCCAATGAACGTACATTGATACGATGCTAAAGAGGTTTAGCATGGAAGATTCCAAAAGAGGTCTCATACCGATGAGCCATGGAATACATCTCTCCAATCAGGCCCCAAAGACACCTGAGGAGAGAGACCGTATGAGTAAGATCCCTTATGCTTCTATAATAGGATCTAGCATGTACGGTATGATATGTACTAGACCGGATGTTGCTCATGCACTTAGTGTAACGAGCAGATACCAGTCGAATCTTGGAGAAGAGCACTAGAAGGCAGTGAAGAATATCCTAAAGTACTTGAGAAGGACTAAAGATATTTTTCTTGTCTACGGTGGGTCTGAATTAAAACTCGAGAGATTCACGGACTTAAGTTTTCAAACAGACCAAGATGACAGTAAATCTGTTTCAGGGTATGTGTTTACCTTGAACGAAGGCGCAATGAGTTGGAAGAGTTCTAAGCAGCAAACAGTTGTTGATTCAGTGACAGAGGCAGAGTATATAGCTGCAAGTGAAGCTACAAAGGAAGCTGTTTGGATGAAGAAGTTCATAACTGAACTTGGTGTGGTTCCTAGTATTGGAGAAGCAGTTCCCATATACTGTGACAACACCAGAGCGGTTGCACAGGCTAAGGAACCCAGGTCTCATCAGAAATCCAAACACGTGTTGCGGCGATTTCACTTGATCAGGGAGATCATTGAAAGAGGAGACGTCACCTTGGAGCGTGTGGACTCTCAAGACAACATTGCAGATGCATTTACTAAAGCTCTAACACAACAGCAGTTTGATCGTCACTTAGAGAAGATGGGTATGAGATACCATGGCGATTGGCTTTAGTGCAAGTGAGAGATTGATAGTAATGTCCATACAAGCCAATCATGTATGATGATAAAGCACATACTTTTTAAACAATCTTATTTATTTATTAATAAAATATTCATTTAAGGCATTTAATTATCTACATGGTGCTGTTTTTTATAATATGTAAATAACCCATAGTTTTAAGCAATGCTTTTAGAATCATGATGAGATCATGCTAATGAGATCATGCTAATGAGATCTTAATTCTTAGAAAGCTTAAAAATTAAAATAGTTCTCAATCATGGGATTACTAAAATGGGGATTAGTAAATTCGGATAGATTGGTACATATGTTGCTTGCTCATTGGATGAGGATGACTGATCTCATGGTCATTTGTGTGGAGGCACTAAAGCAAGTATGTAGGTGCTTATTGGACAATAAGTTCACTGAACGTGACTCGCTATGGAATACCTAATGGAGTTTTACTCGCCTGTCAATAGAAATTCCTAATGTGATAGTAGTACAAGTGATCCTTGGACTTGAGATCATTGTAATACCCGAGAATTTTCATCTATTATTAGATGAAAATATTAATGAAAATGAGAATTTATTTAATATAAATGATTTTGTGTTATGAGAAGGATTAATTCAATTCTATTAAATTGAATAATTATAATAATTGAGAAATTGATGGAGTTTGCGATAAACTCATTGATAGCCTTGCGTGGCACAGTGACGTAATATGAGAATGATTATATTAATTTAAGCAAACAGTTAATCTATATTAATTGTAGAATATTAATTAATTGTTGTGAAATATTAACTGTGATTGATTAATAATATGTGATTATTATTATTACAAGAAATATAATAATAATAATGAGCAACATGTTTATAAATATAATAAGATTTATATTAAAGTGATAATTAATCATATAAGGGTTAATTAAATTGCTATGGAGATTAACAATTATATTGATTGATGAAGGATGTGTGTATATTATTAATTAATATTTAATTAATAAGATGAGTAATTCTATGTGCAAGCATGTGAATTAAATGTGTAACATATTAGCTAACTATGTATTATGTGAAGTGTAATATGACACTATTATATGGTAAGGCTTATTGAATTATGGGAGTTACATAATAATAGCCTATGTGACAATCTGTATGTAAGTATACATTAAAATAATATATCATGAATATTTTGAAATCAATTATTGATTGTAATAATAAAGGAGATAATGTAATGAGATAACATCCGATTAAATTATATTGGTAAGATAAAAATGTACATGGATTATATGTGTGTGGATTATACTTACTACATTATGTGAATAACATGATTATTGGGATTACATTGTAATTCTAATTGTGCTCTAAATATATAGTATGATAACTTAGATATATATATATATGCCTAAGTGTATATAAAATGTGGATGTATTGGGTTAGCTCCTTATAATCGATACATAATCTCATCGTTCCATCCTTCTTCTTTACAAACAACACTGGTGTTCCCCAAGGTGAAACACTAGGTTATATGTATTTCTTATCTAAGAGTTCCTGTAACTGTACTAGCAACTCTTTCAGCTCTATTGGTGCCATCCTGTATGGTGCTTTTGAAATTGGCGCCGTACCAGGTGCAAAGTCGATAACAAACTTGATCTCCCTATCAGGAGGAAGACCTGATAAGTCATCTGGGAATACATCTAGAAATTCCCTAACTACAGGTATTTGATCTAGTTTTACTCCTTTCTTTCGAGTATCTACTATATAGGCCAAATAACCTGTACAACCATTCCTAAGTAGTTTTTCTGCCTAAGTTATAGTCAG
The DNA here is from genome assembly GCA_020205555.1 of Panax stipuleanatus. Classification (NCBI taxonomy): domain Eukaryota; kingdom Viridiplantae; phylum Streptophyta; class Magnoliopsida; order Apiales; family Araliaceae; genus Panax; species Panax stipuleanatus. The sequence continues at coordinate 64,651,874 of CM035116.1, forward strand.
ATATTGAGACTGCCTAGGTGAACAACTACCGTTGAACACTTCCTTTGACTTCGATGCAGTCAATAGGTTTATCCGCTTCTGATGGCAATTAATTATTGCATTATGATTACATCAAATTCCCCTAACTCTATAGGGATAAGGTTCACAAGGAAGTTGTGTCTCTTAATGTTCACACTACAATTTCTATACATTGTTTCAACAGGAATTTTCTCGTTATTAACATTTCTATGCAGAATGGTTTGTCTAAGTTTGCACATGGCATATTCAAATTCTTAGAAAAGCTTTTAGACACAAAAGAACAAGTAGCTCCAGAGTCGAATAACACATATGCATTTAAAGTGTTGATAGGGATGATTCTTGTCACTATGTCCTGTGAAGCAATAACATCCCTCACCGATATGTTAAATGTTCTTGCAGTTGGATGACCCTGACCTCCATCTACTGCTATAGGTGGTTTATTATTTGGTGCCAAATTTTCCCTTCATCCTTGGTTTTTTATTTTTCGGATAATTTCTACTCATATGACCCAATGCACCATAGTTGAAGCATTTATTTTATTAGGGTTAGGACACTGAGGAGAATAGTGTCCCTCCTGACCACAATGGAAACACTTATTCTTCAGACACATACCTTTATGACTTTTGTCGCAATTGGCACAAGGGTCAATTTTTGTTGTTGTTCCTGTTGTTATTGAAATTATTATTGTTGTTAAATTTATTCACCTTCCTCCTAGAGCTATTTGGAAAAGTGGTATCCCACTTCCTTTTATTGTTAAACCCTCTTGAACTAGGTTATCGCTTAAATTTTCCCCCTTCACTTTGACTCTTTTTATCTTTATGATATTTAATGAGATTTTCATTCTCAGTCTAGGCTATAATAGCCTTCTCGAGAATTTCAGAGAAAGTCTTTAGCTGGAACATAGGAAGCTTACTACGAATCTGGGGTTTTAAACCCTCCTCGTACCTTTGGGTTTTCCTAGCTTCTGTATCTACTTGATGCGAAGTAAATCTTGCTAATTCATTAACCTTAGCTGTATATACTAGGCTACAGTAAGTTCTCTTTGCTTCAGTTCGAAAAATCGCACCTCCATACGATATTTTAATGATTGGGGAAAATAATTTTCAAAGAATAGTTCTTTGAATCTAACCCATGAGACTACTTCAGTCCCTGTACAATTTTTAGTAAACTCCCACCAATAGTTTGCTTCCCCTTTCAAGAAAAAGGTTGTAAAGACTATTTTCTGGTCTTCCCTAACATTGGTTACTAGGAAAAACTTTTCAATTTCGGTGATCCAAACTTGGGCCTCGATGGGTTCTCTGGTACCTTTAAACTCAGGTGGTCCTACTAACTTAAAGTCTTTAAACAGTGTATTTTGGTTAGTAGGTCTACTTTGCACAGCTCTTAATAATAAGTTTACTAAACTTTGGATAGAGTCATTATCATTCTCTGATTGTGGTATTCTTCTGTTCTGTGGCATTGTTCTATAATCAAAAATAAAGCCAAGTATAAATACAAGTATAATCATACATATATTAAGAATATGATATTTCAAACAGAACTTGTATATCACATAAACGGTAGGTTACATATTCGACTAGTGGTTTATATACTACCACTAGCTAGAACATTAAAATTTGCTCTTTAGTAGAAACTGAGCACTTAGGTTCCTATACTATAGTCTAGAAATTCCTAGTTTCCACATAAGAGTCCTGGATCATGTGGCATACCACTAATCTATCTATAAAATAGGGAATCTTTCTATCTTCAAATGGATATTTTATCACCCAATGCTGCAATGTATCAAATGATCATCGAGTTCCACGAATAAACTTAATTAACCTAACATATGCCTCATGTCTTCCCTTTTAGGATTATGCAGCAGCATCCTCAGTCGGGTGGTCTTCTCTCTCATGTTTCAGCATGCCTTCAACCATATGTGCCTTGAATTCAGCATTCACAATATTGACGTCAGTCTGTTGAATCACTACATCGAGTGCCTTCTCATGTTCTTCTATTCTCATTAATTATCCTGCTATAGGATCTTCACCCTCTTCAGCATCTAATATTTCCTGGTCATGCAGTAGCTCATCTTCTTTAGAATCACTATCTTACTTTGCCACTATCTGAGGTGGATTGATGACTATTGGCATATCCTCTGCATCGGAGTTGCCCATTTTCTACAAAAGAAATTTCTTTCATTACTTGATTATATATTAAGAAACTCTACGCAATCATAAAGCTTTTAATGTTATTTTATGTGTAATTAAATATTTTTACGGATTCAAAGACTATATCCTAAGATACCTCTTCCTTAGAGCTATAGCCTAAAGCTCTGATACCAACTTGTGACGCCCCCAAATTTATACACCCGTGGTATCCGATCTGGTGTCCACGACTATTCAATTAAGGTGACATCTCTGAATCTATACACCCATGGTATCCGATTTGGAGTTCACTTCTAATTGATTAACTATAAATATTCAATAAGATATAATTCATATTTATTCAAGGTTCACAGTATCCCATAACAGATAATAATTATCGTCAGAACTATTGCTGTGTTTGAATACCCTCACTTGGATGTATAGACTATATCTTATGAATATCCCTTTCTTATAAGTAGTTCATATCCATCCAAAATTCAAAGTATCAGCAATAACATGATCTGTCCATATTGCCAATGCCCTCACTCAGATGTATAATCTTTAAGGATACTATATCACATAAACCATACAACTAAATCGTCTAAGAATGTACAAGTACACGATTGCTAAAACAAAATATGATAATATATATTTCATATAATAAGTTCGGTTACATGGTTCTCAACATTGAGTTCTTATTACAACAAAAGTCTTATAAGACTTACATTTAATAAAGACAGTAATATAAAACTAATCTAAGCATGGCCTTTTTCCACTATGTGTTCCAGAAGTGCTGGGATTACCATCTAAAACTGCAAAGAAAATGATTTACAAGAATGAGCTATGACATGCTCAACAAGTTTATATTTATAACACATTGTTTGATTTGAATAAACGATAGTTCAACAAATCTACTTCACTGAGTGTTGATGACCATTTCTGGAATTTTTGATATCAACTATTTTTGTTAGTCACACAGACTTAGAAATCTGTGTATTCAGATCTGAGATAGGGGATCAACCTATTTAGTATCCTAGGACTATGCATATCATCCTACCTCTAGTGCCAATTTGTAGATAATTTATGGTAAATTCAACTCAGTATAGGATGTCTTACCAAAATAATTTGGTTTGACTCAATAGTTAATGCCTAATAAACAATAATTCAATATCATATGAATAAGTAATTCATTTCTTAAGTTATGCTGAAACAATAGCAATAACTTTCACAATAAATGGGTAATAACTTGGTTCGGTATAAGATATCGAAAGGCATTCAAGTAATGTAATAAGTTTAAAGATAGAATACTTGCTAAACATATTTATATAGATCATTAGTATTGATTCATAGAATATGTTAAACATATTTATATAGATCATTAGTATTGATAACAATAACTAACTACTCAAATTATATACGTTCGGTCTATGTTTAATATGATTTTGGTGTTCGAAAACGTTACTGGATATTTACTAAGTTAATATCTCGGTTAAACATTACTTATAAGCTTTGTTATAATTTTAGATAATTTATTTATCATTTATAATAACTTTCGAAAGCTTATAATAATTTTTAAGTATTTAATTTTCCAATAGAATGATTTTTAAATAATTAATTTTAAACTTAAATAATTATTAATTACTTAGTATATTTGTTAAAACCTTAGTATTATTTTTAAATAATTTATAATCATTTAATATGTTTTTTAGAATATTTAAATTATTTTTAAATAATTACTTGTTATTTATAAATGATTTAATTATTACTTTATTAATTTATTTATTTATTATTTATAAAATATTTATGAAATTTATGTCAAAATATTAAAAGCTAATTATTATAACTTAAAATGATTTTTAAAACTTAATTTATAATTATTTCTATTTATTTTAATTTATTTAATTTATTTTAATTAATTTTTACTATGTCCGTCGCTATAGGTCATAGGCGACAGGAAGCGTCGCTATAGGTGTTCTTCACCTTGAAGAACAGCCTTGGTCAAGGTCGAGTGGTCACTTTGACCAAGCTTGCTCTTTAAGCTTGTTATGATTCTGGGTTTCTAAGTGCATCAATGGTGTAGTGTTTATGTAATACTTGTAACGACCCCAAAATTCATACAATACAACTCTCAACATCGGTCGTTAACAATACATCGAACTTCTAACTTTACATCATTAATCGGTATTAAACTTAGTAAAATGCGGAATAATTAAAACTTTTATATTTTTGTTTCTTCATTACCCTGAATCTCAACCTTTATCATTTACATATTTTTGAATCAAATCTACGTTTATGACTCGCTTCATTAGAGGTATAAACAAAATCTTACATTACAAATCAATATCCATTATACATCGGACAACTCAACCATTATGATACATCCAAAGCATTAAATACATTACTCATCTAGAATAAATAATTTTCTTGAATCGCTATTGATCTCTAACATTCAATCAGCACGTATCATTACCTTGAATCCTTGACCTACAAAAATGGTTATTTTGCAAGAATGAGCTCGACAGCTCAGCAAATCTAATAGTTTTCATGAATCACATAGCACACAATATCATTCTCAGATCATACATCATAATTGTTTAACTAAACATATTATACATGTTATACTGCACATCTCAATTAAAGATTGAGTTCCATAACCCAATTAGTTTAGTCATAAATTAACTTTCAGAGTATAAAAAATCATTTATAATTTCACATACATTCAACAGTATGAATTACAACAATTAGTTACCAAATTCATAAAGCAAATAGGAACTGAAAGACTTGCCTTGATCGTTGTTTACCAATAACAGATTAATAGCTTACAGCTATCTGCACTTCACGTGTCCTACACAATTATATAATCATGCATATCAACTATTAGTCTCATAGAAAATATTAGTTGTAATGTAAACTTTACTCTACATCCATAACTCTTCCTATTAATCAATACACAATGTTCAATTTGATTGTGTTAACTTTCGACTTATATCTCACTATATTTCTTATTAATCATACTCAAAGTTCATTCAAGTGTTTAAGTCTTGCTAGGGCTCCTTATTGGTTTATATTAACCACATTTCATATCTTATAATGTTCATTTCATTTGAGTTAAAACACATTTTAAGTTCATTAACACTTGGCACGGCGTTTCGACGTTCATTCGTCGCACGCCCGATTCGCCCCTCTTGCGTACGCTTAACATGCTCATATAACTTGTCTAAAACATCATTGATTAATGTTAAGCATCATTATATTTCATAATATTTATGTTTTATAACTTAGAACAACATCTTTTATCATCGGGAACACTACACTTGCGTACATGCATGTCCGACGCCCTTCGATTGCCTCCGAATACGCATCAGTAAAAAAATGGCCAGTTTAACCCCTGCTAACAACTTCAAATCAAAAACCTTAAAGAATAAAATTTGTAGGTCTACTCGTTATCTTTTCGAATCATCCTCAATCGCTTTAATCGGAGTTTGTATGAAGAAGTTACACTCGTTTTACTACAGGAGGTCAAAACAGTCCCGCCTGACGCTATTCCGGCGCAGCTGCTCCCAAAATGGCCTTGGGGGCAGCGTAGCTGCGCCCATGAGCAGAATGGGTTTTTCCAGATTTTGTTCTTTGCAATTTTTAGACCATTTCTACTTCTGATCTTCGTAACTCGAGTTATACACATCTAAATTAGTCCGTTTTTGATTCTATGGATTCGTAATTCATAGAACTACAAGCATACCAAAGAATCAACAATTAACAAAAACATTAACTAACCCAAATCTTAACCCAAAACTCATGTTCATACTAAATGTTTATGTTTTAACATGTTTAGCGAATTCATTCACTACACATTCGTTTCTTAACCAAATTGATTCATTCAACTTGCGTTCTTTTTGTTTTTCAACGTTCTTATAACAACCATCATCAATTTAAGGTTTCCTTCATAATTTCATAACTAATTGTAGTCTCAAATTTGACCAAAACTTATATGTACAACGAAACTCAAATTCTTCATCATTTAACATCAACAACACCAATTTACTTGATTCAAATCCAACTATGGATGATATAAATCAGATTATATATACCTATTAACGCATATAACAACCTCTCAACAAATTTTCCATCAAAATCCACTTACAGAGACTAACTTGGAGAAACAAAACTGAGAATTTAGAGAATTTATTACCTTTTGATTCTTCTTAACCATAACTAGATGATAAGAAAAGCTTGAACATCCTTCTTTTTCTCCTTTGATTTTTCAAAGTTCCTCTCCAACTTCATAGAGAACTCTCACCCTCTCTCAATTTCTCTGAACTCTCACTATTTCTCTTCTTCTCTCTACTTTAGCAAATAAACTGACCACCACTTTAACGTGATTTAGTAAGTTATCAATGCAAATAGACTCGACAGTTACAAATACAAAGGGCTCTAGACCATGTTTGGCTTAAACCCAATTAACCTCTTACTAATTTATTTAAATAATCCCCTTATCATATGGTTCAAAAATGTCACACTTTATTTGATTAAATTACTTAACCAATATAACTCTAACTTTATTTAACAAATCATAATCTCTTTAATTTAATTATTTAATTAAATTAGAATATTTCCATAATAATTTCCATCAAACATTTATTCAATTCCATAAATATTCTAAATAAAATATTTATTCAATTCCATAAATATTTTTAATTTTTTACGAAACTCACAATCTTACTACATTAATATATTACATTTATATGTAATATATATTGATCTCTCATTTTATTAAAACAAATATATTCACATGAATTCACTATTTTAATTAAGTGAATCACTCACATTATTTATGAAACTTAATTCATAATAATTTCCATTGCCACAATAATAATCAAATTATATTGTCCCATAATATAATTTTCAACTCAGTTAAATTAACTAATTTTCTTCACTTTCTTTAATAGTTTAATTAAATATTAAACCTCTTTTCCCCAATACATGAATATAATTCTCTTCATACCAAATCACACATTTCAAAATATTACACATATACACATACTCGTACTCGAAATATTTTATAATAAGAATTTTATTTATTAAATTCTTATTTATTAATTCTTGAAAACTCGGGTTGTCACATCCTTCCCTTCTTATAAGTATTCCGTCCTCGGAATCAACGAAACCTCCCTTACTCGGTTTTCACTAAATCTCTTTCACAATTATCGTTGAATAACTTAACACATTACCTTAGTGTAGGTTTTATTTCATCACCTTCACTTAAACCTGGGACACTTCGAGTATTATATATTCTTTAACACTTTAACGTATTCATTTCCTTTTTCTAAGGATCATTACATATCATACTTGTTGTAATCATTTAATATCCTGATTTAGCATCATACACATATTCGGGATATCGCATTCACCCATTCTTCTAAGAATTTCGTCCTCGAAATTTTGATTTAATAATTTTCGTTCATTTGATCTACCAAAATAGACTTTACATTAATATTTATTCACTGGATTGTATTGTTGGAATATTTTATTCCTTATGTGGCCTCTACTATTTATGTAATTATTTGGCTTACATATTGTATTAATTTATTACTTTATTTATGGGTTTTGTAATTAATAAGTGTGACCCATAAAAAATATTACTAATAATATTTGGCATAATTGGCCCTAGGGTTTCATAATCTTGACCCTTAGCTATGCTATAAATAAAATAGTTAGGGTTTGGTCTCAATTGTCGTCTCAAAAACTTTATACACACCTATACATCCATCATAAGATTGAGAGACAATTGAAGAGCTTCACCCTTACGCGTAACAAAACTGTGATACAAGATGTCTTCTCTTAATTCATGTAAGTACCTAATTGTTTATTTGATTTTATTCTATGTAATAGCACGTTCCGATATAATTATTTAACATCTGGTATCAAGAGCATGGTTACGCTATTGTATATCATAAATTAATTACGTTATTATGTTTAAAAATTTAATGTCGTAGAATAATTTAATAATGTTATTTCGGAGAGAAAAGGTTTTACCGATTATAACTTTAATTTGTTTCAATTATGTATTCTGATGTAAATCATGGATACTTACATCTCTCAATTAATTATTCTGTTACATTATGATTCATGGATACTTACTTTTTTTTACTAAGTCTTCTTTACGTTTAAAAAAAAAATCAAAAATTAAACACACGCGGCCCGGGTTGTATTAACGCCTATTAGTGTGTACTACTTACTACCTTGGCAGTACAATAACTAATTTTTTATTTCCTTTCCAATTTTGAAATTATTAGTACAATTTTTTTGAGTAATTATTGATTCATTAATAGCAAAGTTTTAAATTCTTATATGCAAATATAGTAAAACTAGTGTGCAGTTGTATATCAGCAGTAGCATGGATTTATTGTTTCTATTTTGTGACCATAATAAAAATGAAAACTTACTGTTTTCAACTTCATGTGTTGTAGTCATGTTATGCTATCGCATAAAATAATACTGCTCAAAATAAAATTGATTCATGAGTTCCATTTGTTCAATTTGTTTCACTATCATGGCTTACTTTTGGAATGAATGACTAAGTTGATGAAGGTATTTTTTTATATCTAAATAATATTCTATATCATGTTATCATGTATTTATTTTAGAATTTATGTGAATATTTTATAATTAATTCATATTCATAAAATATCTTAATTTAAGATTTTAGAACATGATATAATATATTATTAATTAGGGCGTTTAAATTGTTACATGTAAATTATAAATAATGTTAATTTTCAAACTTGATTAATATGTTGTTTAAAGAAAAAATTGAGTTTGATCATAATAATTTACATGTATGCGTGACTCTTTTATTGTTAAAATTAATAATCAACCCAACGAAGGGTTATTAATTGAAACAATTAAAGATTAAGAAAAGTCACATAATGTTATATTTAATAAATAAAGATTTTAATTTTACCCAACGAAAAAAATTAGAATTAGAATTTATTAAATGGAATTTTATTGCATAAGTAACATGTTTATTTCGTTTTTGCCCAACGGTGATGCGTGGAAAAATGTGTTATGCATTATTTTATGAAAATGTTATTAGCATATTATTAATTGGACCAACGAAAGATTGATAGTTATGTACCAACATCTTATTAAAATCTATTTTTGGATATTGTAAATAGATTTTATGTAACTAACTGGTTGCCCTACAGTTGGTTTTATTATGATTATTTATTAATTATTGTTGTACATTGTAGATTTCTTTTAGTTTTTTGTAAGCATGCGTATGAGCCTGATTATGTTTCAGCATTGAATCCAACTAGTATTTCTGCTTATGTTGCTCATTTGACTACCACTAGATCTCATAAGAAGAAGGCTCATAAAAATTGGCAAAGGTTTTAAGAATAAGGATACACAAATTTCTACTAAAACAAATAAGGCAAATTATTCATGTAACAACTCTGAGGCATGTCATAAATGTCATTTCTGTAAGAAGCAAGGACATATTAAGAAAGAATGCCCTAAATTCATAGAATGGCTTGAAAAGAAAGGTATATCGTCCTTCAATTATGTAACTTATGAATCCTTTCTAATTGATATTCCTTCTAATACATGGTGGCTTGACACTGGTGCTATGGTTCACATTACTAATTCATTGCAACGATTCCTTTCAAAGAAGACACTTCAAAAGGGGGAAAGAACCATTAAAGTTTGTAATGGAGAGTCTATACAAGTTGAAGCTATAGGAACTCTTCCTTTAGTTTTGGAGAGTGGTTTTACCTTGTATTTATATGATACTCTTTATGTTTCCTATATAACATGGAATTTAATTTCTATATCTAAACTTAACGTTGATGGATTTTCGTTTAAGTTTGGGAATAATAAAATAATTATTTATCATTACTCTAATGTTATAAGTTCTGGATCTTATAGAGGACATGGTGGCTTAACACTAGTGCAATGGTTCACATTACTAATTCATTGCAAGGATTCCTTTAAAAGAAGACATTCCAAAAGGGGGTAATGGAGAGTCTATACAAGTTGAAGCCGTAGGAACTCTTTCTTTAGTTTTGGAGAGTGGTTTCACCTTGCATTTATATGATACTCTTTATATTCCCAGTATGACACGAAATTTAATTTTTGTATCTAAACTTGACGTTGATGAATTTTCGTTTAAGTTTGGGAATAATAAAATAATTATTTATCATTACTCTCATGTTATAGGTTCTGGCTCTTTAGAGGGAAACCTCTATAAGATAAATTTGGATAATGTCTTTCCTAAATCCTTGTTAACAATGAATGTGAAAGAAAATACCTCTAAAAGTGGAAATAAGAGAAAACTAGATAATGAAAATTCTTCAAAATTATGGCATAAACGCTTAGGCCATATTTCAAAAGATAGAATGCAACGTCTTATAAAGGATGAAATTCTTCATTCACTAGATTTTTATGATCTTGACCATTATATTGAATGTATAAAAGAAAAATTTATGAAAGGTAATAATAAAGGAGCCACTAGAAGTGGTGCACTTCTTGAGGTGATTCCCCTTAATATATGTGAACCATTTTTTCCAGGAATTGGTGGACACAAATCTTTCATTACGTTCGTTGATGACTATTCTCGTTATACTTATGTCTACCTGATTAATGAAAAATCTGAATCACTAAATATGTTTAAAATTTTCAAAGCTGAAGTTGAAAATCAACTTGATCAAAAATTAAAGTAGTGAGATCAGATAAAGGCGGAGAGTATTATGGTAAACACTCTGATACAGGTCATAGTCCTGGCCCATTTGCCTTATTTTGTCAAGAAATTAGAATCGTCACTCAGTATACAATGCCTGGCACATCGCAGCAGAATGGTGTAGCTGAGAGGCAAAATCGTACCCTTATGGATATGGTACGTAGTATGTTATGGAATTCCAACTTACCGATATTTTTGTGAACTGAGGCATTAAAGACAGCTATTCATACTTTAAATCGGGTTCCTAGCAAATCTGTCCCTAACACTCCTTATGAAATTTGGAGAGGTAGGAAACCTAGTTTAAAATACATACGGCTGTGGGGCTGTCTAGTCGAGGCTAAGATTTTTAATCCACAAATAAAGAAACTTGACTCTAAAACCATTACTTGCCATTTCATTGGATATCCTGATAGATCTAAGGGTTTTCGATTTTACTGTCCCTCTCATACCACTAGAATTGTTGAAACTAGGCATGCAGAGTTTTTAGAGAATGGTGATTTAAGTGGGAGTGGTGAGCCTAGAAAAATTGATCTTGAAGAAAATAGGTTTTATGTTCCTAATCCTGTAAATCAAGAGGGTGAAGCACAACAACCTCTTATTAAGGCGAATGATGCCCCTGAGATGGCTGAGCCACCACCTAATGTTGAACCCCACATTATTGAAAATTATATTCCTGAAATTGTGCAGCCTTTACGTAGGTCAGAAAGACCTAGAAAGCCTGTTAATTTTGATGATTTTATAACCTATCTTAATGAGATTGACTATGATTCAAGTAAGATGAATAATCCTATCTCCTTTAAAGAGGCTTATAAGTAGGTTTTATATCTACTTATTGACTATTAACTTACTAGGATTATGGCTTAATCTCAAGTATTTTAGTGTCTTTTGGTGTGTTTTATCTTCGTTTTATAGGTTTTGTTAAGTAAACTCAAATGACATGGTATTGGCATGGAAATGGCATGGTCATAACAAGATGATGAGAAAGTGGTGAACTGAAGATATAGCATGGCATGTGCATGAGAAATTGGCATTTGATCAGCAAGAAGCAGCAGTAAGGGAATGAAGAAAGAAGAAGAAAGCAAGATTAAGGCAGCAACAAAGTGAACCAGCAAATGCACCAGCAGAAAATTACAGAAAAAGCCAGCCGCGCGGCCTCGCAGGCATGAGGGAAAAACCTGGCGCGCCCGCGCTAGGAGGAATTCAATTCAAATTTCTGGAGATCAGCGCGTTCGCGCCCCAAAAGACCTATGGGGTGGCGCTACCGCGCCATTCAAAATTCTGCACTGAGTTGACTTTTCACTTAAAATTTCTGCTGAAGCGTATTTTCCATATAAGGATGTATTTGTTAGTTATCAAACATTTAATTAATTGTTTTATTTTCTATTCTAGGGTTTTTGAGAGCTGAAGAGAGTTTTAGCTAGTACACTACCATTTTGGCTTCTCTCTTTGGTTCTTAGTAGATTTACTTATTTAGGGTTTTGAATTGGATCTGATGGTGATCTTGAACTCAGCTTGAAGGCTTATTTTGGAAGGAGGATTATCAGATTTGCTATTTCCTATTCGCTTAGTCCCTTTGCTTTCATTATTTGTTTTCAATGCTTAGATCAAATCCCATAATGGTGATTGATTCAGAGATGAACTAATCGCCATTATGAGATTCTAATGGAGCTTATTGTTTAATTCAGATCTAAATGCCTTTTTCTTATGTGTAATTGATTATATATAGATTGCCTAGCATGGTTGTGTTTATTGTTTAGATGCTTGATCACCATCTATCTTAATAGTTTGTATGGAATTGAAAGAGGAAGTATAAACTCAGATTTGGTCATGCTAGCATATGTTCATGAAATTTGCATGTGCTAGATTTTGTGATTCGTAATCCGGATAGACATATATCGGCTTACCATATGTAGTCAAATGAGAGCTTGCACTTAAATCGATATTGCTTGTAAGTCACATAGACATATAGTGATTTAGGTAATATTGATGTGATAGTAGTGTGCATACAAGCCAATCATGTATGATGATAAAGCACATACTTTGTAAACAATCTTATTTATTTATTAATAAAATATTCATTTAAGGACATATAATTATCTACATGGTGCTGTTTTTATAATATGTAAATAATCCATAGTTTTAAGCAATGCTTTTAGAATCATGATGAGATCATGATAATGAGATCTAAATTCTTAGAAAGCTTAAAAACTAAAATAGTTCCCAATTGTGGGATTACTAAAATGGGGATTAGTAAATCCGGATAGATTGGTACATATGTTGCTTGCTCATTGGATGAGGATGACTGATCTCATGGTCATTTGTGTGGAGACACTAAAGCAAGTATGTAGGTGCTTATTGGAGAATAAGTTCACTAAACGTGACTCGCTATGGAATACCTAATGGAGTTTTACTCGCCTGTCAATAGGAATTCCTAATGTGATAGTAGTACATGTGATCCTTGGACTTGAGATCATCATAGTATCTTGTATGTAACAAATTATACTTTGACTAATTCCTTAAGGCCTTTTAAGGTATATATAGGGTATGCTTGGGTATAATGAGTTACATATGGAGATAATGAATGATCAATAAAGAATCTACCACCTCTAGTAAAAGAGGAGATATGTCCTATGTGATTCGTTAAATGACAACCCAGGAATCCTTGGCCAAGGTAGAATGAAATTAGAAAGAGGTTTCTAATTTGCATTATTTGGAGTTGTGCATTTTTTAATCGAAATACATATGATTAAATAAATTAAGACTTGATGGTAAATCCATGTCTTATATTTAATTGGGACATTGTATGCTGGAATGATTGAATTGTACGGTAACTATTAACTCACAGGTTCTTTTATGATTAATGTTGAAATCTATATTATCTGGAAAGTCGTTGATCGCTAGGGAGGCTTATCCCTATTGTAGAATAAATGTTAGTTATTTAAATAGATTATTAGTTTAATTTATTTATTTAAATAAGATTGGAATTGTTCTAATTGATTTATTCACAACCGGTTTAATATGGAGAACCTAAAGGGTCACACCATAAAAGGAAGAAGAATTATTTAAGAAAAAAATGACAAGATAGTAATAATGCATTAAGTATAATTAATTTAATCTATGATGATAGAATAAATTAAATAGCTTAATGTTTATTATTTAATATTTTAGAAATATTAAATATAAATTAATAAGAGGAGTCTTATTAATATTATTATTATTATTATTATTTTAATTCTAAAGGAGTTTAGGAATTAATATAATATCAGTACTCTCTCTCAATCCTAATAAAGATTAGGATATAAATTAATTAAAAGTATTTAATTAATTAATTAAATAAAACCCTATTCTAATTGGATTAGGAGGGTTAAACTAATATCTATATAAGAGAGTCTTATATCAGAAAAAATGTACGTGAATTTTTCAAGAGTCTGGAGTACACATATTCTATAGAGATAGAAACAAGGGTTAAGCCAATAACCCATCTTACTGAGTTCTTCATCTTCCTTGGTGGATCACCGTTAGAGGCCAAACATTTGGGTGGCTGACATTGATCAAGGGAAGGAGCCACTACAGAGGAATCAAAGGAATCAAAGGAGTAGAACTAGTACCTGAGGAAGCTTGGATCTTCAAAGGTATAATTCTGTTTTTCTCCTTCTTCATTCACTGATAATTGATGCACAACAATGATCATGGCAATGGGTTTGTATAAATTTTTGAAAACCTAGTTTTTACGCTTCCGCCCTATTTATGTGATTTGATTGCATGATTGCGTTACGTACAAATCCAACAGTGGTATCAGAGCCAATCTTGTGCTAATTATCAGTCTATGTGATTCCATATATGTATGATATGCGATTGGATCGAGTTCTGGGCAACAAAAATTTTTCAGATTCTGCGAAGCTGCGCAGCTGCGCCGGTACAAGGCAATATTGCTGCGCAGCTGCGCCGGGTGCTGTTCCTGGTTTTCATGCTGCGCAGCTGCGCCGGTTCCCTTTACATTCTTGGCGCAGCTGCGCCACTGGACAGGAACTGAATTTTTTTTTGTTTTATTTAATTAAATGAATGGTTTATTTAATTAATAAAGGTTTAAAATAAAGATGTTTATTTTATATGAAATGAGATTTCAGAATTGCTAAAATTAAAGAGTTTAATTTGGAATTGTTTTTGAATGAAATAAAGGAGTTTATTTTTCCAAAAACAAAGTTTAGCAAACTTTTGCCCATTAACTGATATTAATACATATATGGAATGATTTATTTTCATGAGATGAATAAGTTTTATTGATACGTATGATGATATGTATGGTAATAAAAGGGATTAATTATGGACTATGACCAATGTGATTGGATTTTATTTTGGTTGAATGCTTGAATGAATGGGTTTTATAAAATGGGGTCTGCGTACCTCGTCTTCTCTAGTTTTATTCTCGATGTAAATTCTATCTCCTTTCTATGTACTTCCCCTTGACTGCTGATCAAGGTTTCTATTTAATTTTAAATAGTTAATGTAATAGAGATAGTTAGAATTATTTTGAAGAAATTGGAGACCAAGGAGCAAGGAACGCGTGAAGACTCATTTGTATGGAGCCAGGGTTTAAATGTAATAGTTATATTTAAATTTAAATTCTTGCACTCCTGGGTTTGACCTTTTGGTTCACTTGGTGGCTCTAGTGAACCAAACTAGAATAAAAGTCCATAATCAATCCGGGTAGAATATAGTATTCTATATTGCATGCTAAATATTATATATATTATATTTTATACAAACATGCTTCGCATGTTTAATAAAATGACGCGTATTTTATATATATATGTGCATACGCGCTTAAAAAGATGAGACAAATAATAACAAACCCCTCAAAGAAATAATATTAAGTCTGAAGCGTTCAAATGATATTTGGAATATCGAACGTCGCCTTCTAGCATGATTAGTTAATAGAGTATTAAATATTTAATATGAGTTTGTTGTGCTATCCACAAGGCGAGTATTGAATATTTAAGATGTTAATTAATCACATTTGATGCTTATCAAGAAAATTGAACGATCTAGTCTTGTTGTGCTATCCACAAGGACGAAAATTTTTCTTTTTTGAATTTATGGAAGTGCTAGGCTGGACTTAACTTAAATCATTTTAGTTCGGATGTGCACACACATGACCATTATGATTTAAGAGGCAAAATAAAAGGAGTTACATGGTGATGTAATTGACAAGAGTTGTCTACCTATTTATTTGTATATCGCTTGTTGTGCTATCCACAAGGTTATATACATTTGAAATGGGATCCTTAATCTCACTAGCAAACCTTTAATTAGATGTTGCCGAACTATATGAGTGAGGGTAATATAGTTTGATGAAAATAGTGGGAGATACCAATTTAAAATAAAGACCTAAATTTATTTTGGTATGCAAAGTTAATAAAATGAATGTTTGCTAAAATATTGTCTTTTCACATGCAGAATTTTAAAAATGTCAAAATCACTAATCTCACTACGAAGCATACTTGATGCAAATAAGCTTACCGGCCCGAATTATGAGGACTGGCTAAGAAATCTGAGAATTGTTCTCACTGCTGAAAAGATTTCTTATGTCCTAAATTCCACTATCCCTGAATCTGTTTTAGAATAGCCTCTGAGGAAGAGATTGCCACTTTCAAAAAGTGGCAAGATGATGCATCTGTGGCTCAATGCATCATGCTCGCATCCATGAATAACGAGCTTCAGCGTCAGCACGAAAAAATGGATGCTCCTGCTATGCTGCTTCACCTCAAGGAGTTGTATGGTGAACAGAGTAGGACTGCTAGATATGAGATATCTAAGGAGCTCTTCCGATCTCGGATGACCGAGGGCACTGCCGTCGAGACTCATGTTCTGAAGGTAATCAATTTGATTGAACGCCTTGGACAGCTTGGGTTCGTCATGGATGGGGAGTTGAGTCAAGACTTGGTCTTGCAGTCACTCCCTGAGACCTTCTCGCAGTTTGTGGTTAATTTTCACATGAATAAGCTAGATGTCAGCTTACCTGAGCTGCTTAACATGCTGAAAACTGCAGAAGGTCACTTCTCATCCAAGAAGAACCATGTCTTGATGGTGGATTCTTCCAATAAAAGGAAGAGGCCCAAGGTGTCTTCTGAAAAGAAGAAATCTAAGAAGGCTAAGGGAAAAGGGAAAGAAAAGGAGCAAAAGAAACCTGAACCAGCTAAAGGAATGTGCTTTCATTGCAATGAGCCGGGACATTGGAAGAGGAACTGCAAGAAGTTTCTAGCAGAGAAGAAGCTTGGAGAAGATTCGACTTCCAATCAAGGTTTGTTTATGATTGAAATTAATTTTTCTGAAAGTCATAATTCTACTTGGGTATTGGATACCGGCTGTGGTTCTCACATATATAATACTGTGCAGGGACTGGTCAGAAGTAGAAAGCTGAACAAAGATGAGGTGATCCTACGAGTGGGAAATGGAGCAAAAGTTGCTGCATTAGTTGTAGGAACTTATTGTTTAGCAATGCCTTCGGGCAAATCCATTTATCTTAATAATTGTTATTATGTTCCGAATATTATTAAAAACATTATTTCAATTTCTGTATTAGATATGGAAGGTTTTGACGTTATTATAAAGAACAATGGTTGTTCTATTTATAAAGACGATGTTTTATATGGTATTGGAAATTTGCGAAATGGACTTTATACACTTGACTTACAAGAAAATATATTTCAAATTGAACAAATTAAGAAAAGGAAAAGAGATGATATTAATTATACCTAAATGTGGCACTGTAGACTCGGTCATATCAATAAAACAAGATTATCCAAGTTGCATAAAGACGGGCTCCTCGAGCTATCTGATTATGAATCATATCCAACTTGTGAATCTTGTCTCATGGGTAAAATGACTAAATCTCCTTTTAGTGGAAAAGGAGAGAGAGTTACAGAGTTGTTGGCATTGATTCACACAGACGTTTGTGGACCTATGACAACAAGTGTACGGGGTGGGTATTCTTATTTTATTACTTTCACTGATGATCACTCAAGATTTGGATATGTGTATTTAATTAAATATAAATCAGAATCATTTGAAAAGTTCAAAGAGTTCAGAAGTGAAGTAGAGAAACAAACGGGCAAGAGTATTAAGATACTTCGATCAGATCGAGGTGGAGAATACTTAAGCAGTGAGTTTCTCAATTGTCTCAGAGAAAATGGTATAATCTCACAATGGACTCCTCCAGGTACACCACAGTTAAATGGAGTATCTGAAAGGAGAAATCGAATACTGTTGGACATGGTTCGATCCATGATGAGTTTTACCGACCTTCCAATTTCCTTCTGGGGATATGCCCTAGAAACGGCTGCATACCTACTTAACAAGGTACCTACCAAATCCGCCCCAAAGACTCCATATGAGATGTGGAAAGGGAGGAAACCAAATCTTAAGCATGTTAAGACTTGGGGTTGTCCAGCTTATGTCAAAAAGTTTGAAAATGATAAGCTACAGACTAAATCCGATAAGTGTAGATTTGTGGGATACCCTAAAGAAACCGTAGGGTATTATTTCTATCATCCAACTGATCAAAAGGTGTTTGTTGCGAAACATGCTACCTTCTTGGAGAAAGAGTTTATCCATGAAGGGGTCATTGGGAGCAAGATATATCTTGAAGAAGTTCAAGAACCACAAGTTACCACGGACCAAAGTCAAGTACCTAACTAAGTAGAAGAACCTACTGTACCACACCCTGTTCGTAAATCTGGAAGAGTACCGAAGAGACCTGAGAGGTATGGATTCGTTATAGAGGATAACGATGAGGTACACATCATGAATGATGATGATCCATTGAATTACGAACAGGCTATGAGTAATAAAGACTCAAGGAAATGGCTTGAAGCCATGAAATCCGAAATGGACTCCATGTATGAAAACAAAGTATGGTCTTTGGTTTCACCACCTGAAGGTATTAAACCTATTGGGTGTAAATGGGTTTTTAAGAAAAAGACTGGAGCAGACGGAAAGGTAGAGACCTATAAGGCCCGACTGGTTGCAAAATGTTTCAAACAAAGACAAGGAGTTGACTATGATGAAACCTTCTCACCAGTAGCCATGCTCAAGTCCATTCGGATTTTGCTTGCGATTGCAGCTTACAACGACTATGAGATCTGGCAGATGGATGTGAAAACGGCCTTCCTCAATGGGAAACTTGAGGAGGATGTGTATATGACACAGCCAGAGGGATTTATTTCAAAAGTTGGAACAAATCAAGTCTGTAAGCTACAACGATCCATTTATGGGTTGAAGCAAGCTTCTCGTAGATGGAACATTCGTTTTGATGAGACAATCAAAGAGTTTGATTTTATCAAAAATGAGGATGAACCATGTGTATAAAAGAAGGTTAGTGGGAGCGCAGTATCATTCCTTGTATTATATGTTGATGATATATTACTGATAGGGAATGACATTCCTATGTTACAATCCATTAAAATCTGGTTATCTAAAAACTTCTCGATGAAGGACTTGGGTGAAGCATCCTATATTTTGGGGACAAAGATCTATAGAGATAGATCTAAAAGGATGCTCGGCTTATCCCAAGGAACGTACATTGATACGATGCTAAAGAGGTTTAGCATAGAAGATTCCAAAAGAGGTCTCATGCCGATGAGGCATGGAATAAATCTCTCCAAGAAACAGGCCCCAAAGACACCTGAGGAGAGATACCGTATGAGTAAGATCCCTTATGCTTATGCAATAGGATCTATCATGTACGGTATGATATGTACTAGACTGGATGTTGCTCACGCACTTAGTGTAACAAGCAGATACCAGTCGAATCCAGGAGAAGAGCACTGGAAGGCAGTGAAAAATATCCTAAAGTACTTGAGAAGGACTAAAGATATTCTTCTTGTCTACAGTGGGTCTGAATTAAAACTCGAGGGATTCACGGACTCAAGTTTTCAAACAGACCAAGATGACAGTAAATCTGTTTCAGGGTATGTGTTTACCTTGAACGGAGGTACAGTGAGTTGGAAGAGTTTCAAGCAGCAAACGGTTGCTGATTCAGTGACAGTGGCAGAGTATATAGCTGCAAGTGAAGCTGCAAAGGAAGCTGTTTGGATGAAGAAGTTCATAACTGAACTTGGTGTGGTTCCTAGCATTGGAGAAGCAGTTCCCGTATACTGTGACAACACCGGAGCGGTTGCACAGGCTAAGGAACCCAGGTCTCATTAGAAATCTAAACACGTGTTGCGGCGATTTCACTTGATCAGGGAGATCATTGAAAGAGGAGACGTCACCTTGGAGCGTGTAGACTCTCAAGACAACATTGCAGATCCATTTACTAAAGCTTTAACACAACAGCAGTTTGATCGTCACTTAGAGAAGATGGGTATGAGATACCATGGCGATTGACTTTAGTGAAAGTGGGAGATTGATAGTAGTGTGCATACAAGCTAATCATGTATGATGATAAAGCACATACTTTGTAAACAATCTTATTTATTTATTAATAAAATATTCATTTAAGGCATATAATTATCTACATGGTGCTGTTTTTATAATATGTAAATAACCCATAGTTTTAAGCAATGCTTTTAGAATCATGATGAGATCATGATAATGAGATCTAAATTCCTAGAAAGCTTAAAAACTAAAATAGTTCCCAATTGTGGGATTACTAAAATGAGGATTAGTAAATCCGGATAGATTGGTACATATGTTGCTTGCTCATTGGATGAGGATGACTGATCTCATGGTCATTTGTGTGGAGACACTAAAGCAAGTATGTAGGTGCTTATTGGAGAATAAGTTCACTAAACGTGACTCGCTATGGAATACCTAATGGAGTTTTACTCGCCTGTCAATAGGAATTCCTAATGTGATAGTAGTACATGTGATCCTTGGACTTGAGATCATCATAGTATCTTGTATGTAACAAATTATACTTTGACTAATTCCTTAAGGCCTTTTAAGGTATATATAGGGTATGCTTGGGTATAATGAGTTACATATGGAGATAATGAATGATCAATAAAGAATCTACCACCTCTAGTAAAAGAGGAGATATGTCCTATGTGATTCGTTAAATGACAACCCAGGAATCCTTGGCCAAGGTAGAATGAAATTAGAAAGAGGTTTCTAATTTGCATTATTTGGAGTTGTGCATTTTTTAATCGAAATACATATGATTAATTAAATTAAGACTTGACGGTAAATCCATGTCTTATATTTAATTGGGACATTGTATGCTGGAAGGATTGAATTGTACGGTAACTATTAACTCACAGGTTCTTTTATGATTAATGTTGAAATCTATATTATCTGGAAAGTCGTTGATCGCTAGGGAGGCTTATCCCTATTGTAGAATAAATGTTAGTTATTTAAATAGATTATTAGTTTAATTTATTTATTTAAATAAGATTGGAATTGTTCTAATTGATTTATTCACAACCGGTTTAATATGGAGAACCTAAAGGGTCACACCATAAAAGGAAGAAGAATTATTTAAGAAGAAAATGGCATGATAGTAATAATGCATTAAGTATAATTAATTTAATCTATGATGATAGAATAAATTAAATAGCTTAATGTTTATTATTTAATATTTTAGAAATATTAAATATAAATTAATAAGAGGAGTCTTATTAATATTATTATTATTATTATTATTTTAATTCTAAAGGAGTTTAGGAATTAATATAATATCAGTACTCTCTCTCAATCCTAATAAAGATTAGAATATAAATTAATTAAAAATAAATAATTAATTAATTAAATAAAACCCTATTCTAATTGGATTAGGAGAGTTAACCTAATATCTATATAAGAGAGTCTTATATCAGAAATAATGTACGTGAATTTTTCAAGAGTTGGGAGTACACATATTCTATAGAGATTGAAACAAGGGTTAAGCCAATAACCCATCTTACTGAGTTCTTCATCTTCCTTGGTGGATCACCGTTAGAGGCCAAACATTTGGGTGGCTGACATTGATCAAGGGAAGGAGCCACTACAGAGGAATCAAAGGAATCAAAGGAGTAGAACTAGTACCTGAGGAAGCTTGGATCTTCAAAGGTATAATTCTGTTTTTCTCCTTCTTCATTCACTGATAATTGATGCACAACAATGATCATGGCAATGGGTTTGTATAAATTTTTGAAAACCTAGTTTTTACGCTTCCGCCCTATTTATGTGATTTGATTGCATGATTGCGTTACGTTCAAACCCAACATGATGTTCATATGAATTCTATCGCTTTTGTGAATTTTATGTGATATGGACTTGGTATATCGAAAGATAGCCATTTCTCACCTTCGTGCTCTCGACTAGTAATCCGAAGTAATTAATTAGGCTTAACAAGAGGTGTATGAGCTAAATAATGCATTAAGTGACATTAGGATCCCATACATTCCCAATTTGATTCAATCAGTTGTTAAATAGTTAATTTTAGTTGATAATCATTCTAGTTATTAATTCACACCTTATTTACTCGTTTGAGCAGCCATAAATAGCTATAAAGTTGTTGCATGATAGACTAAGAGTAATTGCTTTTCTCCGTGGGAACGATCTTTACTTATCATATATTACTTGTTGACCGTGTATACTTGCACGTGTTTGTGTCTGATTTGTTAACACCGAAACAAGCCAACAAGTTTTTAGCGCCGTTGTCAGGGATAAGTTGTTATTTTTATTACTGTTGACATTCATTTAAGTTAAATTTGTTTGACTTGAATAATTCACACCTTATCTCATTTCTATTTTGTTTTTATTTGTGTTTTAGGTACTTGTGGTTAGTATATGCACACTCGATCTACAAATTCTGCGTTGGTACATAGACAGGATAATATCAGCGGGAAAGTTTGGAGAGCGAATACACGTACTACTAACACACAAGAAGATACTGAACCACCGGTACAAATGGCAGCCGAGGAACATAGAGCTTTGAAGGATTACTCTATGCCAAACATCAATGAACTACAGTCGAGTATAGTCCGACCAGCGATAGCTGCGAACACCTTTGAAATCAAACCAGAGACTATTTAGATGGTACAGAACACAGTCCAGTTTGGGGGTTCGCCTAATGATGATTCGAATGAACAT
Source organism: Panax stipuleanatus (assembly GCA_020205555.1). Classification (NCBI taxonomy): domain Eukaryota; kingdom Viridiplantae; phylum Streptophyta; class Magnoliopsida; order Apiales; family Araliaceae; genus Panax; species Panax stipuleanatus. The sequence goes on from CM035116.1 coordinate 64,674,830, forward strand.
CTTCTGAGTTTCATTGAAATTTGTGACACATTCAAGTACAACAACGTGTCGGATGATGCGGTGAAGCTTCGTCTCTTCCCATTAACTCTACGGGACAAAGCGAGGAGCTGGTTTCATTAGTTACCATCAGGATCAATTACTACGTGGGAGGATCTAGCTCAGAAATTTCTAGCCAAATTCTTTTGTATGGCTAAAACAGCGAAGTTGAGGAGTGCTGTATCTTAGTTTGAGCAACAACAAGGAGAATCGTTGTATGAGGCTTGGGAAAGGTATAAGGAGATGCTACGAAAATGTCCTCACCATGGGATGCCAAATTGGATGGTGATCAATATATTCTATAATGGCTTGGGATGGCAATCTAGGCCGATCATGGATGCCGCCGCAGGAGGAGCTTTATGCACTAAGAGCTTTGTGGAAGCTTATGCATTGATTGAGACCATGGCGACAAATGACTTTAGGAATTCGACAGCTAGAATGCCTCAACCAAAAGTTGCCGGGGTATTGGATGTAGATGTCATCACGGCATTATCAGCTCAGATAGCAGTGATGTCGAAGAAAATTGACTCTATTGCTGAAAACAAAGTTCATCAAGTTGCTTTCATATGTGAGCACACCAGACAGAACAATGTGTTATCACTGCAGAGTCGGTTCAATTCGTCAGCAACTACCAAAATCCATAGAATGAATTTCAGAATTCATACCATCCAAGCAACAAAAACCATCCAAACTTCAGCTGGAATAATAATCTAAGTGCTCAACAACACTAACCTAATAATATCAACAATACCAACCACAACAGTCTCATCAACAGTATGCCCCTAGACCGTCACATCCTCCTGGATTTCATCAACAACAACATCAACACCATCCAGCTCCTACTCCACAGCCATAGAAGAAAAGTGAAATGGAGGAGCTCATGTTGATGTTAAAGAGCCAAGCGGTGGCGGTCAAAATATTAGAGAAACAAATGGGCCAGATGGTCAATATGTTGACCAACAGACTGCAAGGGGCTCTCCCAAGCAATACTTAAGGAAATCCAAGAAAAAAGGATAGAAATGAACAATGTCAAGCAATTACATTGAGGTCTGGAAAGAAGACTATAATACCCGAAAATTTCCATCTATTATTAAATGAAAATATTAATGGAAATGAGAATTTATTTAATATAAATAATTTTGTGTTATGAGAAGGATTAATTCAATTCTATTAAATTGAATAATTATAATAATTGAGAAATTGATGGAGTTTGCGATAAACTCATTGATAGCCTTGCGTGGCACAGTGACGTAATATATGATTATATTAATTTAAGCAAACAGTTAATCTATATTAATTGTAGAATATTAATTAATTGTTGTGGAATATTAATTGTGATTGATTAATAATATGTGATTATTATTATTGCAAGAAATATAATAATAATAATGAGCAACGTGTTTATAAATATAATAAGATTTATATTAAAGTGATAATTAATCATATAAGGGTTAATTAAATTGTTATGGAGATTAACAATTATATTGATTGATGAAGGTTGTGTGTATATTATTAATTAATATTTAATTAATAAGATGAGTAAATCAATGTGCAAGCATGTGAATTAAATGTGTAACATATTATCTAACTATGTATTATGTGAAGTGTAATATGACACTATTATATGGTAAGGCTTATTGAATTATGAGAGTTACATGATAATAGCCTATGTGACAATATATATGTAAGTATACATTAAAATAATATATCATGAATATTTTGAAATCAATTATTGATTGTAATAATAAAGGAGATAATGTAATGAGATAACATCCGATTAAATTATATTGGTAAGATAAAAATGTACATGGATTATATGTGTGTGGATTATACTTACTACATATTGTGAATAACATGATTATTGGGATTACATTGTAATTCTAATTGTACTCTAAATATATAGTATAATATCTTAGATATACATATATGCCTAAGTGTATATAAAATGTGGATGTATTGGGTTATTTTATTGTTCATATCGCTGAGCCTTACTTGTTCCTAAATGATAGACTCATTTTGCTCTTCACGTGCTTAACAAAAGGCTAAGGCCTATTCCTTCTTCTTCTCCCCAAACTCAGCAACTAGCATTTCATAGCTCATGATTATGGAGGGAGTGGGATTCATGATGAATCCAACAACCATTTACCTGCTCTTTCATAACCCTCATGCAATCCTTCAACCCGTTAGTTTGGTTTGGAAAATAATAGTATTGCCTGGACATGAATTTCTCTATATATATAAGCTCTTCCCCTTCAATTTCATTTGCTGAGATTTTGCTTGAGTTTGATAAATTGAGAGCATATATAATATCAGTCTAGAGTTGTAAGAATTGAATAGCAGCAAGCTCAATCAGTTACAGAGGTATAATCCCTCTTCATTTGTTCTTCATTTTTGTTTTCTGTTTCTGAAGTTTCCTTCAAATACTTGATTATGCCAAATTGGTTCATGATTGGTTTGTAGAACCCTTATATTGTTGTTATATGAACATACATACATGATGGAACCACTATATAGATTTCTTAACTTTCATTTCCATTTTTGCTCTTCAATTTCTGCAAAAAAAAATTAAATTCGTGAATTTGGTTGGAGTTCATGAAATTGGGAATTGATAAATGGCGATTGACTGTTATATAAGCATATATATATATATATATATATATATATGTGTGTGTTAGTAAGTTAAAGAAGTCTAATAGCATCTGGGTATGTTGAAATCGATGAAATGGGAAGTTTGGGGACGGTTTTGGCTACAGCGTGAACTGCAGGAACTGAGTCTGCATCGCAGCGCCGATGCGCAGCGTTATCTTCTCGCTGCAGCAGCACAATGCCTCAAATCCAGTGTCCCCGCGCTGTAGCGCCAATCCCAGGCATTATGCCTGCGCCGCAGCGCCAGATTGTGGCTGTTGTTGCCGCGCCGCAGCGCCGGCACCCTACTATAATTTTCTGCACCCTGCAACAAAACTGTTCTGTACTAATTTTTTAATTTTGTTTAAACAAGCATGGAAGCATGATTAATACATATATATAAACCTAATGAGGCAATGTAAGCATGTTTTAGTATATTAGCATGCATGGTTAACAAAACGACATAAAGTTTGGAAACAAACTTAAAGTTTCATAAATAATCATTAACATTATAAAGCATGAGTATATTCTGATTTTTGATACGTGGTAGAGCGGCTTAGAAATGCATGAAATGAATGATGACTTGTGTATACATGTTTCATAGTATAACGTGAGCACGTGGATCGCGTTAAATGAACTTTACTAGTGAAAGTATAAGTTTTGAACCTAAATCTTAACATGTTATTGTAAGTTTCATATTCTGATATTTATGGACACATGTGATAGTACTCTTAGACTCATTCATGTGTCATGCATGTATATATACCATGATTAGTTGCCATGATTCAAGTTTAGCATAAACGAAGCATGTTTTCAAGATAATAACAATGCTAGCTACATATATGCTATACGAGTACTCATGAGCATGCCTAATACAAGTTAATATAAATACCTTAAGTGTTTTGAAAGCAAGCATGATAGGCTTTGTAAATTTCATGACCTTAAATGACCGCAAGTGTCGACCTAGAACCTATATCACATATGTTTGGAACAAGGGAAGGTTATACGAATATAAAAAGACTCTTTCACATGTATATATACTATGTGATATATGTGAAATCTGATTTTGACGGTTAACTTAGGGGAATGCCATAAGTTGCTAAAATGAAATATATTTTAGTATTGATTGTGGTCTTATGTGGTATTAATAATATGAGGGCATGTTTGCTAATTATTGCGATCTTATATGATATGAGAATGTGTTTAACCTCAAAAGGAGGAACGTTAAGGATAGAAATTATATTCTATATAACTGTGTAGCTAGGTTAAAACTTAGCTTATGCGTTGATCGTATATTCGAAGACAAAATGTGAAGTTAAATTATATGACTAATGGATATCATATATATATATATATATACGTAACTATGTTACGATAGGAATTCGAAAAGTGTTGGCTAACTTTACGTGGATAGACTACGCTTAAGGCAAGTATCCTAACCGACGCATTTACTTTATGCAAGGAAATCTATGATTGTGCAAGTTTCCTAACTTACACTCTTTTACTGTACAAGTATTCTATCTTTGTATATTGCGAACTAGTTTCCTACTTAATCGTTTGAATTGAATTAGCATACTTGAACTCTTATTTCATTAAAGCTATTATTCATGTTGAACTTAGTATTGCTCTTGGATATTGTGAAAGTGTCTATGCCATTTGATTCGGCTAGACTTATGCTATTGAAAAGCGACCCAAACTAATTAATTGGTGCGGAATCTTGTATTTGACTGAGAAGAGCAACCTTCTTTGAAGGGAATATATAATTGTCGGAGAACCGACGTACACACTTGAGTATGATTGATTGTTATGCATAACGTTGGTGGTTTAGGCTGATCACCTGTTGTACCTATTTTTGTTAGATTTTTAGTTTATTACTGTTAATTCTAGTAGAAGTTCATAGTCCTTAGTGACTGCTCAGTATTCAGTTATCTTAAAATCTTGAATTGATTTATTATTGAGTCACATTGATATTAGTCTGTCCTTAACGACTATTATTGAAAACTGTTGATATTCTTGTTATCCTTGAATTATCAAACCTTGTTATACCCTTTCGAAAATTAAGAATTATATCACTTACCCGTTATTGTATATTACTTGCTGGGCAATTTGTGCTCATTCTTGCTTTCCTTAAAACATTTCAGTTAAGGCAGAGCATGGCGAACCTTCGGGCATTGATAAAGGCAAGGGTAAGGCTACCAACTAGCTTGTCTCTTTTATGTTGTAAATATTTTAATATTATATTAAGATGATGTAGTAAGACTGGATTTGATTATATTTAAGCTTAAGTTAGATTATGTAATAAGTCAGTTAATTGATATTATTATGTAATCTATTAAGTACTGTAGGTTGAGAGACTTGGGGGAATAATTATAATAAATCATGGTAAATTATTCTAGAATAGATTTTCCGCTGTGATTGTGTGATATTTAGTTATTATTATTGTGATGTATTACCATGAGCACGTGATGAACCGAATTCGAGCGACCCCGTGACGGTCCTGGAATTTGGGGGCGTCACAGGTTGGTATCAGAGCTGTAGTTATAATCCTTAGGAACGAGTGTCCTTAGACTATAACTTAGGCGAACTTAGAAGTTGGAAAGGAGATAAAACTCATGTAGAGTTTTCCTTGAGAGTCTTAGTCTGTTATTTAATGTAACTTTATTTTATACAATGAACTTATGTTTTATTTAATATTCTAATGGAGTTGCTGTTTGTTTGCCTTGTGTTTGTGATTGTAGTATGACAGACACAGGTGTACCTAGTAGAGTGGTAGAGGAGGAGCCCAGGGATATACATGTAGTATACGAGGCACCTCTAGAGGCTACACCAGTGCAGACTGTTGCACCGTTCGAGTCTGATGACGAGGACGAGATTGAGATAGAGTCTGAGCTAGAGGAGGAGCCGATGGAGGAGGAGCTGATGGAGGATGAGCCAGTAGAGGACTCTGATGAGGCTACTGTAGAGGAGCAGATGCTAGGAGAGTATGAGGAGCGGATCCTAGAGTTCGACTACAGGGTTCAGGAGCTGGAGGCAAAGGCCCAAGAGAGAGAGTCCGAGTTCCAGAAACTGAGGGATGAGGACCACCAGAGAAAGCTGGCCATGCAGGAGTTAGAGGTGGAGATCGCCTACCGTAAGGAGGCAGGGATCCAGATGGGGACTCTGTTTCACAAGTCAGTGGCTACGAATGTAAATTTGGCAAAGAAGCTAGAAGAGGTTGAGTAGAGGGAGCTGAGTGAGAAGACAGAGAAGGAAGCACTCCGCACTCAGTTAGAATTAGAGGTGATGGATAGGATACACTTCGAGGAGAAGTGGGGGGCTCCCCATGAGAGAGCAGATGACCTGGAAGATGAGGTCAAATGTAAGAAGAGGAAAATGAACAAGATGGGGTACGTGTTCCGTTTGGCATTTGAGAGAGTGCTTGATGGTGTGTACCACTACCCGGCAGAGCAGGGACAGACCCTACACACTATGAGCCGAGAGCTGGTTGCTTATATAGCGCAGATGGAGTACAATTGCGCAGTAGAGCGCAGGATGGTGTGCTGAGATTCCCTTAGATAGTCTAGTGGTATTCTCTTTATGTATTGTATATACTATGTTGTAATCCCAATCTTTTGTGTAAGATGTGGGATAGTAATGTGAACCCCGAGTTAGCTTTTGTTAGAGGGGTAGTTTGGTAGTAGGTTGTTATATTCCTCGTCTTTTGTGATATTAAGGGATATATGTGATAACATTTATAGCAGTATGCTAGGGACATCATGTACTGAAACGATTTGGCATATGAATATAAATGGAGTTTATTTCAGAAGTGTGTTATAAATTTATTCTTTTAGTATTAAAAGAAATACTTAAGTAATATACTTGAATAATAATAAAATGAAAACTTGTGATGCAGATAATGCCGCCCAGACGTAGATTGACTGCACCCGAAGAATCTGTTAACAACGAGAGGGAACAAGTAGATCCTATTCAGAAACTGGTAGACCTGTTAGGAAAGGCATTAAGGGGAAGGAACAATGAACCCGTTCGCCCGAACCCTCAGGCTGTGCCAGTAACAACCTTTAAAGACTTTAAGAGTGTAGGACCCCTAGAGTTCGAGGGAACTACCGACCCAATCGTCGCACAAACCTAGATCAAAGAGATCAAAAAAGCTTTCACTATAGCTAGCGTAGGCGAATATCAGAAGACGGTGTTTGCCACGTACATGATGAGGGGAGAAGCGAACTACTGGTGGAAGGCTAATCAACAAAGAGCTGGAGAAGGGATAATAGCTTGGGATAAGTTTAAGACGTTGTTCTTCTAGAATTACTTCCCGAAGAGTATGAAGAATAGGATGGAGGTGAAATTCCTAAAGTTAAAATAAGGTGAGATGACGGTGGCGCAGTATGCGGCTAGGTTTAACGAACTAGCGTGATTTACGGAGCACCAAGTTGGTGATGAAGAGAGAAAGGCTAGACGCTTCGAACAAGGGTTGAAGCCGTGGCTGTTCAATAAGGTATCAGTTCTTCAAATTGATTGCTTTGCAACATTACTGGAGAAGGCAATCATTGCGGAAGGTGGCAGTGAGGCCTTAAGTCTGTATAACAAATAGAAGAAAGGAAAGAATGCTGGAGGAGAGAATCGTACTGGAGGAAGCAGCAGTGGAGGACGTAATTTGGGAAAGAGAAAATGGGAGAATAACAACAACAACAACAACAAAAATAACAATAATCAATCAGGGAATTTTCGTGGAGGTTTTAAGAAGAGGACTGAAGGATGCCCAAAGTGTGGGAAGAATCACCAGGGCGAGTGCTGGAAGGGACGTGGCACTTGCTACAACTGCGAATAGGAAGGGCACATCTCGCCCAACTGTCCGAAACCAAAGAAGATCCAAGGGTGTTTTGCTTGCGGATCAACTGAGCACCATATTAAGGATTGCCCAAAGAAAGGAAGTGGCGGGGGTAGCAATCAGCAAGGAGGCAACAAGCTGATGATCAGCGGGCCGACACAATCCAACCGCCCAACCTCCAGAACCTTTAACATGACCGTCCAGGACGCCGTGGCTGTGAAGGACGTGGTGTCAGGTATAATCCCAATCAATAATATAAATGCTTATGTATTATTTGATTCGGGTGCCACCTGTTCTTTTATATCTGAAGAATTTGCTAGTAAACTTAGTACACCCCGAGAACGGTTAGAAAATCCTTTGAACATAGAAGTTGCGAATAAGAAAATAATTCTTGTAGAATACGTTTATCGAAATTATCGCGCAAACATTAGAGAACATGAACTAAGCGTAGACTTGATTCCTATTAGATTGGGAGAATTTGACGTAATACTGGGAATGGATTGGTTGTATAACCATGCTGCGATAATTGACTGTCAGAATAAATGTGTGAACCTTCAGACTCCGAGCAAGTCTAAGGTAATGTTTTATGGTAGCTCATCGCTTATGCAATTGTGTTGCGTTACGATGATGCAGGCCTAAGAAATTGTTAAGGAAAGGATGTGTAGGTTATTTAGCTTACATCGTTGATACTCGGAAAAAGGGAGTAGAAATTAAGGATATATCCATAGTTAATGAATTTCAAGATGTGTTTCCGGACGATCTGCCTGGTCTTCTATCAGATAGAGAAATCGAATTCGTAATAGACTTAGCACCGGGAACGGCACTGATTTTGAAAGCTCCATATCGTATGGCGCCAGTAGAAATGAAGGAATTGATGATACAATTGCAAGAGTTGTTGGATAAGGGTTACATTCGACCGAGTGTGTCTCCTTGGGGAGCACCAGTGTTATTCGTTAAAAAGAAGGACGGATCGATGAGGCTCTGTATCGATTATCGAGAATTGAACAGAGTAACGATCAAGAACCGATATCCGCTATCGAGGATAGATGACCTGTTTGATCAACTGAAGGGAGCAAAATGTTTCTCAAAAATCAACCTACGAACAGGATATCATCAACTGAAAGTGAGGGATGAGGACATACCGAAGACTGAGTTTCAAACCCGTTATGGACACTACGAGTTTTTGGTAATGTCATTTGGATTGACTAATGCTCCGGCAACATTTATGGACTTAATGAACAGAGTTTTCGAGCCATACTTGGATAAATTTGTAGTGGTTTTTATCGACGACATTCTAATCTACTCGAAGACAGAGGAAGAACACGCCGAACATCTGAAGATTGTCTTGGAGGCACTAAGGAAGGAGAAGATGTATGTGAAATTCTCTAAGTGCTAATTTTGGATGGAGAAGGTTCAATTCTTAGGCCACGTGGTGGATAAGAATGGAATCTCAGTAGACCCTGCGAAGGTAGAAGCAGTAAGTAATTGGGAACAACCGAGAACACCGACGGAGGTGAGAAGCTTTTTAGGGTTAGCTGGGTACTATCGAAGATTTATCCAAGATTTTTCTAAGATAGCAACCCCGTTGACCAATTTGACTAGAAAGACTGTGAAATTTGTATGGACAGACAAATGTGAAGAGAGTTTTCAGGAACTAAAAAGGAGATTGAGCGAAGCACCTGTGTTATCATTACCAGATGATGCAGGAAATTTTGTGGTGTATAGTGATGCATCGCACAAGGGACTTGGCTGTGTACTTATGCAGCACGACAAAGTCATTGCGTATGCATCATGACAACTGAAGGATTACGAAAAACGATACCATACTCACGACTTAGAGTTAGTGGCAGTAGTTTTTGCGTTAAAGATATGGAGGCATTATCTATACGGGGAAAAATGTGAAATATACACGGACCACAAAAGTCTAAAATATATTTTCACACAAAAGGAGTTGAATATGCGGCAGAGAAGGTGGTTAGAATTAATCAAAGACTATGACTGCGATATTCTTTATCACCCGGGAAAGGCAAACGTGGTTGCCGACGCTCTGAGCAGGAAAGGAAGGGAAAAGTTGTTTAATTTAACGACTCAGGAAGAATTGATAAGAGAGATGGAGAAATTGGAAATAGAAGTGAAAGAACCAAAGAAGCCTAGAGAGAAGTTGTTTGTAGTGGGAGCTCATCCGACATTGTTGGATAGAGTAAAGAAAGCCCATGAAAAGGATGAAGAGTGTGAGAAAATCCGAAATAGGATCACAGAAAATGAGGAAGAGAAATTTCAAATGGATAAAGACAGTATCATAAGATTTGAAGGAAGAGTGTGGGTACCAGCGGTAACCGAGTTGAGAGAAGAGATTTTGCACGAGGCACACAATACGACGTATTCCGTTCATCCGGGAGGCACTAAGATGTACCGAGATTTGAAGCAATATTTTTGGTGGCCCAATTTGAAACGGGAAGTCGCAGAGTGCGTCAGTAGATGTTTGACTTGCCAACGCGTTAAAGCAGAGCATCAACGGCCGAGTGGTTTACTACAACCGTTAGAAATACCAGAGTGGAAATGGGAGCATATTACCATGGACTTCGTGGTAGGACTTCCAGTTACACAAAAAGGTTATGATGCCATTTGGGTTATCGTGGATCGACTAACGAAGACTGCACATTTTCTACCAATCAAGATCCGCTACAGTTTGAATCAGTTAGGGATCCTATACGTAAAAGAAATTGTCTCACGACATGGAGTGCCGGTGTCAATTGTCTCTGATCGAGATCCGCGCTTCACGTCTAATTTTTGGAAGAGTTTGCAAGAAAGAATGGGAACGCAGTTGAGGCTGAGTACTGCTTACCATCCTCAGACCGACGGACAGAGTGAGCGAACGATACAAACGTTGGAGGACATGCTTAGGACTTGCGTGATGGATTTTAAGGGAAATTGGGACGACCACCTACCCTTAGTTGAATTTGCGTATAATAATAGCTACCATGCGAGTATCGGCGTGCCACCGTACGAAGCTCTTTATGGAAGAAAGTGCAGAACGCCATTACGTTGGGACGAAGTCGGGGAGCGACGAATACTCGGACCAGAGCTAGTACAACAAACCGCAGAAGTGGTGACAGTGATAAGAGCCAGATTAGTAGCAGCTCAAGACCGCCATAAAAAGTTTGCAGATTTGCATCGGCAGGACCGAGACTATAAAGTCGGCAGTTTTGTTTTCTTGAAGGTATCTCCATGGAAGGGGAAGATCCGTTTCGGCAAGAAAGGAAAATTGAGTCCAAGATTCATAGGACCGTTCGAGATACTGAAGCGAGTGGGCGAAGTGGCATACAAAGTTGCGTTACCACCCGAGTTGGAGAACATCCACAACGTGTTCCACATTTCCGTGTTGCGACCGTACAAGGCCGACTACAAGCACGTGATTTCTTACGAACCCATTCAAGTGGAGAAGAACTTGGCGTATGAAGAAATTCCTGTCCAGATATTAAATAGGAAAGAGCAAACCTTAAGAAATAAAGTTATTTCGTCTGTAAAAGTACTTTGGCGTAACCACGATGTCGAGGAGGCAACGTGGGAGTTAGAAGATAGGATGATGAGGGATTATCCCCATTTAATTGTGTAACCTTGTAGCAATTCCGGGACGGAATTTTTATAACGGGGGAGGATGTAATACCCGAAAATTTTCATCTATTATTAAATGAAAATATTAATGGAAATGAGAATTTATTTAATATAAATAATTTTGTGTTATGAGAAGGATTAATTCAATTCTATTAAATTGAATAATTATAATAATTGAGAAATTGATGGAGTTTGTGATAAACTCATTGATAGCCTTGCGTGGCACAATGACGTAATATGAGAATGATTATATTAATTTAAGCAAACAGTTAATCTATATTAATTGTAGAATATTAATTAATTGTTGTGAAAAATTAACTGTGATTGATTAATAATATGTGATTATTATTATTACAAGAAATATAATAATAATGAGCAACGTGTTTATAAATATAATAAGATTTATATTAAAGTGATAATTAATCATATAAGGGTTAATTAAATTGTTATGGAGATTAACAATTATATTGATTGATGAAGGATGTGTGTATATTATTAATTAATATTTAATTAATAAGATGAGTAATTCAATGTGCAAGCATGTGAATTAAATGAGTAACATATTAGCTAACTATGTATTATGTGAAGTGTAATATGACACTATTATATGGTAAGGCTTATTGAATTATGGGAGTTACATGATAATAGCCTATGTGACAATATGTATGTAAGTATACATTAAAATAATATATCATGAATATTTTAAAATCAATTATTGATTGTAATAATAAAGGAGATAATGTAATGAGATAACATTCGATTAAATTATATTGGTAAGATAAAAATATACATGGATTATATGTGTGTGGATTATACTTACTACATTATGTGAATAACATGATTATTGGGATTACATTGTAATTCTAATTGTACTCTAAATATATAGTATGATAACTTAGGTATACATATATGCCTAAGTGTATATAAAATGTGGATGTATTGGGTTATTTTATTGTTCATATCGCTGAGCCTTACTTGTTCCTAAATGATAGACTCATTTTGCTCTTCACGTGCATAACAAAAGGCTAAGGCCTATTCCTTCTTCTTCTCCCCAAACTCAGCAACTAGCATTTCATAGCTCATGATTATGGAGGGAGTGGGATTCATGATGAATCCAACAATCATTTACCTGCTCTTTCATAACCCTCATGCAATCCTTCAACCCGTTAGTTTGGTTTGGAAAATTATAGTATTGCCTGGACATGAATTTCTCTATATATATAAGCTCTTCCCCTTCAATTTCATTTGCTGAGATTTTGCTTGAGTTTGATAAATTGAGAGCATATATAATATCAGTCTAGAGTTGTAAGAATTGAATAGCAGCAAGCTCAATCAGTTACAGAGGTATAATCCCTCTTCCTTTGTTCTTCATTTTTGTTTTCTGTTTCTGAAGTTTCCTTCAAATTCTTGATTATGCCAAATTGGTTCATGATTGGTTTGTAGAACCCTTATATTGTTGTTATATGAACATACATACATGATGGAACCACTATATAGCTTTCTTGACTTTCATTTCCATTTTTGCTCTGCAATTTTTTTAAAAAAAATCAAATTCGTGAATTTGGTTGGAGTTCATGAAATTAGGAATTGATAAATGGCGATTAACTATTATATAAGCATATATATATATATATATATATATATATGTGTGTGTGTGTGTTAGTAAGTTAAAGAAGTCTAATAGCATCTGGGTATGTTGAAATCGATGAAATGGAAAGTTTGGGGACGGTTTTAGCTGCAGCGTGAACTGCAGGAACTGAGTCTGCATCGCGGCACCGCAGCGCCGATGCGCAGCATTATTTGCGCGCTGCAGCGCCACAGTGCCTCAAACCCAGTGTCCCCGTGCTGCAGCGCCAATCCCAGGCATTATGCCCGCGCAGCAGCGCCTCCCGCACCGCAGCGCCAGATTGTGGCTGTTGTTGCCGTGCCGCAGCGCCGACACCCTGCTGTAATTTTCTGCACCCTGCAACAAAACTGTTATGTACTAATTGTTTGATTTTTTTTAAACAAGCATGGATGCATGATTAATACATATATATAAACCTAATGAGGCAATGCAAGCATATTTTAGTATATTAGCATGCATGGTTAACAAAACGACATGAAGTTTGGAAACGAACTTAAAGTTTCATAAACAATCATTAACATTATAAAGCATGAGTATATTCTAATTTTTGATACGTGGTAGAGCGGCTTAGAAATGCATGAAATGAATGATGACTTGTGTATACATGTTTCATAGTATAACGTGAGCACGTGGATCGCGTTAAATGAACTTTACTAGTGAAAGTATAAGTTTTGAACGTAAATCTTAATATGTTATTGTAAGTTTCATATTCTGATATTTATGGACACATGTGATAGTACTCTTAGACTCATTCATGTGTCATGCATGTATATATACCATGATTAGTTGCCATGATTCAAGTTTAGCGTAAACGAAGCATGTTTTCAAGATAATAACAATGCTAGCTACATATATGCTGTACGAGTACTCGTGAGCATGCCTAATACAAGTTAATATAAATACCTTAAGTGTTTTGAAAGCAAGCATGATAGGCTTTGTAAATTTCATGACCTTGAATGACAGCAAGTGTCGACTTAGAACCTATATCACATATGTTTGGAACAAAGGAAGGTTATACGAATATAAAAAGACTCTTTAACATGTATATATACTATGTGATATATGTGAAATCCAATTTTGACGGTTAACTTAGGGGAATGCCATAACTTGCTAAAATGAAATATATTTTAGTATTGATTGTGGTCTTATGTGGTATTAATAATATGAGGGCATGTTTGCTAATTATTGCGATCTTATATGATATGAGAATGTGTTTAAACTCAAAAGGAGGAACGTTAAGGATAGAAATTATATTCTATATAACTGTGTAGCTAGGTTAAAACTTAGCTTATGCGTTGATTTCGAAGACAAAATGTGAAGTTAAATTATATGACTAATGGATATCATATATATATACGTAACTATGTTACGATAGGAATTCGAAAAGTGTTTGCTAACTTTACGTGGATAGACTACGCTTAAGGCAAGTATCCTAACCGACGCATTTACTTTTTGCAAGGAAATCTATGATTGTGCAAGTTTCCTAACTTACACTCTTTTACTGTACAAGTATTCTATCTTTGTATTTTGCGAACTAATTTCCTACTTAATCGTTTGAATTGAATTAGCATACTTAAACTCTTATTTCATTAAAGCTATTATTTATGTTGAACTTAGTATTGTTCTTGAATATTGTGAAAGAGTCTATGCCATTTGATTCGGCTAGACTTATGCTATTGAAAAGCGACCCAAACTAATTGATTGGTGCGGGATCTTGTATTTGACTGAGAAGAACAACCTTCTTTGAAGGGAATATATAATTATCGGAGAACCGACGTGCACACTTGAGTATGATTGATTGTTATGCATAACGATGGTGCTTTAGGCTGATCACCTGTTGTAACTGTTTTTGTTGGATTTTCAGTTTATTACTGTTAATTCTAGTAGAAGTTCATAGTCCTTAGTGACTGCTCAGTATTCAGTTACCTTAAAATCTTGAATTGATTTATTATTGAGCCACATCGATATTATTCTGTCCTTAGCGACTATTATTGAAAACTATTGATATTCTTGTTATCCTTGAATTATCAAACCTTGTTATACCCTTTCGAGAATTAAGAATTATATCACTTACCCTTATTGTATATTACTTGCTGGGCAATTTGTGCTCATTCTTGCTTTTCTTAAAACATTTCAGTTAAGGCAGAGCATGGCGAACCATCGGGCAGTGATAAGGGCAAGGGCAAGGCTACCAACTAGCTTGTCTCTTTTATGTTGTAAATATTTTAATATTGTATTAAGATGATGTAGTAAGACTGGATTTGAATATGTTTAAGCTTAAGTTTGATTATGTAATAAGTCGATAATTGATATTATTATGTAATCTATTAAGTACTGTAGGTTGCGAGACTTGGGGGAATAATTATAATAAATCATGGTAAATTATTTTAGAATAGATTTTTCGCTGTGATTGTGTGATATTTAGTTATTATTATTGTGATGTATTAACATGAGCACATGATGAACCGAATTCGAGCGACCCCGTGACGGTCCTGGAATTTGGGGGTGTCACAAAGACTGCTGGACTGGAGCCTGGCACGACCGCGCCCCAGGAAGAAAAAAACCTGGCGCAGGCGAGCCCATGTGCTGAAAAACCTGATGCAACTTTGAATAATGGAAAGGATGGGGAGCATCTAGTGGAGTCTGAGAAGCATGAAAAAGCTGAGAAAACTAATGCTACACCACAAGTTATCTACCCTCCTGCACCATATCCTCAGAGGCTTCAGAAACAGAAATTAGACAAATAGTTCGCAAAGTTTTTGGAGGTATTTAAGAAACTGCAGATCAACATTCCTTTCGCAGAAGCTTTGGAAAAAATGCCAAGCTATGCGAAGTTTATAAAATGCATTCTATAGAGGAAGAAAAAGCTAAAAGATTATAAAACAGTAGCCTTGACATAGGAATGCAGTGCAGTATTGCAATGAAAACTACCTCCAAAGCTCAAAGATCCAGGAAGCTTTACGATACCTTGCTCCATTGGAAAAATGTCCTTCAGTAAGTGTTTGTGTGACTTGGGAGCGAGTATAAACCTGATGCCTCTATCGGTATTCACACAGTTGGGATTGCCGGCTCCTAAGCCGACAGACATATCATTGCAGCTTGCCGATAGGTCCATCACATACTCGAGGGGTATCGTAGAAGTTGTCTTGGTTAAAGTGGACAAGTTTATCTTCCCTGTCGACTTTATTATTCTGGATTACGTAGAGGATAAAGATATACCGATCATTCTTGGGAGACCTTTTCTAGCTACCGGGTGAACAATTATAGACGTATAGAAAGGAGAACTGACAATGAGAGTTCAGGACCAAGAGGTCACATTTAATGTCTTCAAAGCTATAAAGTTCCCCACTGATGAAGAATAGTGTTTCGGGTTGATATAGTCGACAGGGTACTGCATGAAGAGGCCGGGCAAGTGACGAACATGGATCCATTAGAGAGTTTTCTACTGGGAGACTCTGACATGGATGATGCAGATGTTGTGGAGTATGTACAAATTTTGAACACAGTGCCGCAGATGAGAAAATTCAAGATTCCCATTGAACCACTTGGACATACTAGGGAGACATCGGAGTGTCTCAAGCCTTCTCTTAAGATGCCTCCCACCCTTGACCTTAAACCTCTTCCTGATCATCTGGGATACGTATTTCTAGGGGAATCTTCCATGTTGCCGGTTATTATTGCTTCTGCCCTATCATTTAGCCAGGAAAGTAAGTTGATGCGAGTGCTACAAGAATTTAAATCAGCTATTGGTTGGACCATAGCGGATATCAAGGGGATCAGCCCCTCATTCTGCATGCATAAGATACTCTTGGAGGATGACAGTAAGCCGATGGTAGAGCAACAGAGGAGATTAAATCCTATTATGAAAGAGGTCGTCAAGAAGGATATCCTCAAGTGGTTAGATGCCAGAATCATTTATCCAATCTCTAACAGTTCATGGGTGAGCCCGGTGCAATGCGTTTCGAAGAAGGGGGCATGACAGTAGTGTCTAATGAAAACAATGAACTTATACCTACCAGAACAGTTACAGGGTGGAGGGTCTGCATGGATTATCACAGATTGAACAAAGCTATAAGAAAGGACCATTTCCCTCTCCCGTTCATTGACCAAATGTTAGATAGGTTAGCGGGACATGACTACTACTGCCTCTTGGATGGTTATTCAGGGTATAACCAGATTGTTATAGCTCCAGAAAACCAGAAGAAGACTACCTTCACGTACCTATATGGTACTTTTGCATTCAGGAGAATGTCTTTTAGATTATGCAACGCTCTAGCCACATTCCAGAGATGTATGATGGCAACATTCTCCTATATGGTTGAGTAAAATATGGAATTTTCATGGACGACTTCTCAGTGTTTGGAGACTCTTTTGACATATGCTTGGAGAATTTGGTTCTGGTACTAAAGAGGTGTGTTGAGACCAATTTAGTGCTGAATTGGGAAAAGTTCCATTTTACGGTACAGGAAGGCATTATATTGGGGCACAAAGTTTCAGGGAAAGGATTAGAGGTGGACAGAGCGAAGCTGGAGACTATTGAGAGCTTACCTCCACCAATTTTTGTGAAAGGGGTTTGTAGCTTCATTGGGCATGCAGGATTCTATCGCCATTTAATTAAGGACTTCTCAAAGATCACTAAGCCACTATGCAGTTTGCTTGAGAAAGATGTCCTATTTAGGTTCGATGATGAATGCTTAGCTGCTTCCTAGCATTTGAAAAAGAGATTGACTACGGCACCCATTATCACAGCACCTGACTGGTCTCTTCTATTTAAACTGATGTGTGATGCGAGTGACTTCGCTGTGGGAGTCGTCTTGGGGAAACTCAGGGACAAAGTTTTTCAAGTTATCTACTATGCCAGTAAAACCCTGATGGATGCCCAACTGAACTACATTACCACAGAGAAGGAACTCCTAGCGGTGGTATATGCATTTGACAAAATCTGATCTTATCTGATTGGCACAAGAGTAGTCGTATACACTGATTATGCTGCAATCCGATACCTGATTTCTAAGAAAGATGCTAAACCTCGTCTCATTCGGTGGATTCTTCTTCTACAAGAGTTTAATTTGGAAATCAAAGACAGAAAGGGGACCAAAAACCAAGTGGCTGACCACTTATCCCAATTGGAGAACCCGGGAAAGGACACAAATGACAAAGTGATGATTAATGAGTCCTTCCCGGACGCACAATTATTTGTGGTGCAAGGCGAAATGCCATGGTTTGCGGACTTTGCGAACTATTTTGTGAGCAATATTATCCCTTCTGATTTGACTAGACCCCAGAAGAAGAAGTTTCTACATAATGTGAAATGGTATATTTGGGATGAGCCTTACCTATTTAAGTAGTGCGTCGATAGGATGATCAGACGGTGCATCCCAAAAAATGAGACGGGTAGCATACTTCAGGATTGCCATTCATCAGTCTATGGAGGACACTACGGGGGCGAGAGGACAGCTGCCAAGGTACTTCAGGCTGGCTTTTATTAGCCGACTTTGTTTAAAGATGCTTACAACTTGGTGCAAAAATGTGACCGTTGTCAGCGAGTTGGTAGTATATCCAAACGGAATGAGATGCCTTTGAATATGATCCTAGAGGTTGAGATATTTGACGTCTGGGGGATAGACTTCATGGGGCCTTTTGTTTCGTCGTGTGGAAATTTGTATATCTTGCTGGCAGTGGATTACTTGTCCAAGTAGGTAGAAGTAGCAGCCTTGTCGACTAATGATGCTAGGGTGGTCTTGTGATTTCTCCAAAAAAGTATATTCACAAGATTCAGGACTCCTTAGGCTATCATAAGTGATGAGGGCACCCATTTCTATAATCGACAGTTTACTGCATTATTGGTCAAGTATAGGGTGAATCACCGTATCGCCACAGCGTACCATCCCCAAACGAACGGCCAAGCTGAGGTGTCCAATCGTGAGCTGAAAAGGATCTTAGAGAAAATTGTTAATCCCACGAGGAAGGATTGGTCCTTTAAGCTCGATGATGCAGTTTGGGCATACAGGACTGCGTAAAAGACACCATTGGGTATGTCACCGTATTAGCTAGTTTATGGGAAGGCCTGCCATCTTCCCATGGAACTTGAGCATGTAACGACCATGAATTTTAAACTCCTTGTTAATTAAATATGTGATTTAATTTTAACAAGTTAGTTTTATGAGCTTATTTAAACCTTATGTGGTTATGTGAATTTGTGAAATGGTTAAAGGGAGTCACTAATGGTTATTTAAATTAGTGGACTAACCCTAAGACTTTAATATCAGAGAATTGATAGGATTATTAATAATTAAATATTTAATTTATTTGAATATAGTGGCATGATTTGAACATATTGATTAATTGCAATTATGAGTAAATAATTGATAATGTGTTGATTTAACAATTATTATAAAAAAATAATAATTAATGAATGAGAGATTAATAAATATAATAATATTATATTTACTTGATTAATTGTTTCATACAAGCATGTTTTATATCAAACCTTTAATATATGGTAGTTAACTATATATTATATATAGTACAAGGTGACATATTAATGTGGCTTATATTATATATATAGACTATATAGTAAGCTTTATTGCGTTCATGTGAGTTGCATAATAATATTGTTTATGTGACATGAAGTGTGTGGGTAAACATTCATGTATACCCTATTATCATGTAGTGACATCAATAATCAATTGTGATTACTAATGATTTCATTAAGTTATTATAATTATAATAATAACAGTTATGGTAATAAATAATGAGCAATACACAATTGCTTTACATTCGGTGTTAATATAATATACATGAATTATATGGTGTTATATATATACCTATTTGATACATTACATTATTAATGACTAATTTGAAATGACATTGTACATTCCCTAATTTATAACCTATGTATATACTATGTGTGTGTATATATATATATATATATATATATATATATAATCCAAGTGTAGTTAGTATAAAACTAAGTATTGGCATACATTATATACAAATACAAGTTGCTGAGGTTTGTTTGAGAGTTCCATTTCTTCACGTGAACAAGCAATGAGCTACTAGCTACTCTACTTCCTCCCAATTTCCTCACAAGATAGCTCATGATTGTAAGAGGTGTGGGATGATTGAATCCACCAACTACTCACCTACCATTCCTTAACCATTGTACAAACAATTATTCCTTTGATTTGTTCTAATGGAGAATTGAAATGTCTGTGTATTGATTTGCCTATAAATATAAACTCTTCTCCTCTTATTTTCATTTGCTAAGTATTTCATTAGAGTTAAGAAGGAGTAGTATAGCAGCATTATAGAATCTGTTTAGCAACAAAGCCATATAGCAAAGGTATAACTCCATTTTTTATTTCTGTAAAATTTATAAGTCTTGATTATTGAATTGATCATGGGCTGATTAATTAATGGATTGGAATATATTGGTTAAGTGTTATACAAGATGTTAAACATGTTAGAATTGCAATGTGTTACTGTTAGAATCAATTTTCATAGGAAAATTTCTTAGTTGGGCTAAGTTCTGTCGTTGTTGGGCAGCTACTATCTCTTGCCGACAGCCTGCACAGCTACGCCAGTTATGTACTAGCCAGCGGCGCAACTGCGCAGGGCCTGAAAACCAAATTTTCATTTTCTGTTAAAGCTGCTGTCATGACTAACATATGTTACTTCTTTTGGTAAGCATGTAAACTGATGTAGCACACACATATAAGTATATTCATGTAGTATGAGCATGTATAACAATGTTAGTACACATGATTGACGCAACACTTATGATATTGAAATAAAACTTATAGTTTCGATTGTGAACTTAGACACGAAAGTAACATGTACATATTCTGATTTTTAGAACATGACCGTATGGTCTATATGGACATGAGAACTAAGTCTACAGTGGTTAAACACACTAGCATACTTGATCGAAAGTTAAGATATTTTCAAAATAAAACTTATAGTTTTGGATTTGAACTTTATCATAAACATGCCATATGTGTATTCTGGTTTTATGAGCATGATAGTATGGTTTACATTGACATGAAATACATGTTTAAAGTGTTGATCGTACATTAGTATACTAGATTGTAAGTTCAGACAATTTCAAAGGTAAGACACTTAAGAACTTATGAAGCAAACTTGACTAAGATAATGTCTTGAAATTTCTGACCATATGAGAACATTTATATGGCTTAGTAATGTGTTTTAATAAATGTGGGTCATGGTTACAAAACACTTTGTAGATAATAAAATGACCTTTGTTGACTTAATGCAATTTTGAAAGAAAACTTAAGATTTAAAAGTTAATAACATCGATTACCATGTGAGTTATGTTATGAGCATGCATGCATGAAAAATAGGAGTTTACCATGCCTATAGACGTATTGACATGAACCTCACTTGTTTATATACGGATTTCACATATGCATTCATATTCATTTCTAAGGCATGAATTATATGGATTAAAGTATACATGTGTCGTATACACACGAGTATGCATGTTAAATATTGTATAGTCTCGATAGGTGATAATATGACCTTAATAGTTGACCTTGAGGCATGAACTTGATTTAACTTAAGGTTTACTGGCATTAAACAATATAACCTTGAGCTATAGACAGAACCTTGCAATATATGTATCTTAAACTGTATTGCATGATTAAATTGAAGTGCTATGTGTTCAAGCCTATATTGATGCATAGTAACTAGGAAAATCTACAGTTGTTAAATCTAAGACATGATTAGATTGACTTACGTAAATTATGGATAGACTTATATGATAAGTAGATTCTTGTAAGTGTAGACTCGTATTAGTTTGCACATGCTAATTGAATTACCGACTTGTTAATGTTAGGTTATTTCAACAAGTTTAATTAAAGCTAGAACTTTTTTGTAGCTGAGCAAACAGGAAAGTTCCCTAACTTTACTCAAATTTATATTGAGCAAGTTTCCTAATTTCATTTGATTGTTATATTGAATGCAAGTTCCCTATCTTACACAACTTTGAATATTGTGCAAGTTTCTGTGCTTCACTTTTTATTGTGCAAGTTTCATATCCTTCTAATATTGTCTTGAGCAGGATTATTGTTGAATTGAAAGTTTTTCATTTAAGCTTGAACTTTATTTCCAAGCATGCTAATAGGTGGTTTAATTACTTTACAATTATTCCACATCGATATCATTAATATTAGCACTTGGTGCACTTGAGTTCGTACAGTCTTGGACTTGTACCTTATTTAAAGTTCTAAAATTCTTGAATTGCGTCAGATAGAGTCTGAACCCTTATTCGGTCAGACAATTGCATAAAATTTTATAAAAGATATCCAAACCAATTGATGGTAAGGATTCTTAGACTAAGAAGAACACCCCTTATATATAGGGGAGTACCCCATGTATCTAATATAAGATATAAACAGCAGAGTTGAATGTTATGCATATACATGGCGTACGCGAGGCTGATCCCCTCAAGTACATATTCTGTAGCTAGTAACCAAAGGGTCAATCAGCTATTGATTCCATTGGAGTTTTTATAGTTCAAAGTCTACTTGACTATCAGTTAGTCTAAAAGCAATTATTTTTCTTGCTTTCGATATTCATATTGTTGAATTCATTGTCAGATATATTCCTTTCATCATGATATATCATTTATTGTTGTATTTAAACTTGCTGAGGAAACTTGTTGCTCATTCTTGCTATATCATGACTTATATTGCAGTTAAGCCTGAGACTTCAGGGAAGGACAAGGGTAAAGGGAAGATGTAGGATTAGTTTGCAAGGAGCAGAATTTATGTTATGTTCAATTTAATTATTATTATTGTAATTTAAACCCTAATGACTCTTATATGGTTTGTTTGTAAGATGCTATTAAGGTTATCGAATCTTGGGACTAGTGACACCTTTTGAATGAACGACGTACGTTTATTATATTCCGCATTAGTTATCGTATGTTGTTTAGAGGTGGATGTTTGTATTGTATTGTGACTACTGGACCGGGGATAGAGGACCCGGATTTAGGGGTGTCACAGGTTGGTATCAAAGTAGTAGGTTATAAACGTTAGGAATGCGAAACCTAGGTTATAACCTTAGTAGAAAACTTAAGTAGAGTATGTAAGTGATGGGTTGAAAAGATCCATCGAGTTTTATTATGATACTGAAGTTGTTTATTTGAATCAAATATGATTGATAGACGTCTTAAACTTCTTAATGCTAATATTAATAGCATATCACGTAAAGCCTAAATTTTGTTTCTTTTCCTCAGATCATGCCGCCTAGGAGACTACCACGAAACCAGAGGGAGGAAGGATCCGTTAACAACGAAGGGGGAAATGCGGAACCAATGCAGAACTTTGTTGACCTGTTAACAGAAGCAATGCAAAACAAACCCCAGCCGCAGGGCAGCCAGAACATCACTTGGCTAGCTTCAAGGATTTTAAATTAGTAGGACCACCGGAGTTTCGATGAACCTTAGACCCAATAGAAGCCCAAACCGGGATAGAAGGGATGGAGAAAGTGTTTGATGTGACATCCCGAATTTTTAAGAATTTATAAATGAGAATTTAATAAATAAAATTCTTATTTTTAGATGTTCGAGTACGAGTATATGTATATGTGATATATATTGTGAAATATGTGAATTGGTGTGAAGAGAATTTAAATGTTAATTTAATATTTATTGAAATAAATAAATATTTTAATTGAATTAATTATTGAGATTATGTGATTAATATGGAGTAATGTAATTAAGCGTATTATATTAATTAAATGAAGTGAATAAATATTTTATTGAATTTATTTGTTGAGTTAAATAAATTAAGTATGTGATGATGTGGATTGATTTAATTAAGTGCCATATATTTTATTAAATTGATATATTAGCAATGGTGTAGAATAATTCTAATTTAATTAAGAATAATTGAATTAGATTTAATGTTATGTGCTACGTGTTAAAAATAATTACATGTATTATGTTTAATAAAGAAATTATAATTATGTAACAATTTAGTATTGTGTGTTTTTATTATTAAATGAGTGTTAGTTTTATTTAATTAGAATATAGTAATTTAATTAAATAAGTGTAGTAATTAAACTATGGAGTAAAAGATTTATTAAAATAATGGTAAAGGATTTTAAATGGTTTTACCAAACAAGGCCCTTGTACTTGATTAACCCTATTTCTCCAAACAAGACCTTAGCTAAAAAGTGGTTTTTAAAATAGCTTTGTTTTACCAAACATGGCCTTAAGCTCAAAAAGTTAGTTTTTAAAAATAATGTGGTTTTGCCAAACATGGACTTGGGCTTTTCAAATTTTGTAACCAATGTAATAAGTGGTAGTTAGCATAGCAATTAGTATATTATTTATTAGCTATATTAATAATATAAGTTACATATATATTATATATGTATATGTATATTGTATATTGTATAATATATGCTAAGTTAAAAGATACATTAGTTTTTAAAAGCGTAAGTCAAAACAAAGAAAGAAAAAGAAGAAGAGAGTTAGAGAGAATTGTTAGAGAAGAAGGAGAAAGAAGAGGAAGAAAAGCTTGAGAATGCAAGAGAGGATCATCATCTTTATCATCTCTTTAATTAAAACTAGTAAGATTATAATCTTAACCCTTGTACTCAATTCATATATTTTGGATTTAGTCTTTGTCAAATTAGGTTTTTATAATCATGAATTTATATGTATCTATGATGTTCAAATGTTGTCATAGGTAATTGTATGCCATGAAAGGGTTTTCAAAATCAATTGTTGTAAAAACAAGTTTTAAACTATGTTCTTCTATGTTTTCATGGTTTTAGAGTTCTCTTGTAAAGTCTTGGTGTGAAAGCTCTTGATTTTGATATATGTATGGGGTGTGTACATATATATGTGTGTATATATATGTTTACATATGATTTTTATAGTTGTATAAGTGTTTTAATTCACAAAGATGGGATGAACATGGAGAAATCATGTTCATAGTGTTTTATCATGAAGTTATCTTGAAAATAGTTCTTAAATTATCAAAGGAATTGATGAAACCATGAAGTTATATGTAATATGTGATATAACATGATTATATATGAGTTATATGGTTGTTTTAACAATTTAATTCATGAAATTTTGATAAACAAGAAGAACGGGGTTCATAGTGATTTTATGTGAACTAATTTCTGAAAAATAGCTTTTGAAACTATCAAATTGATGTTGATTATGAGTTATTGTTAAAATTGATCAAGTATTATGTTAGTATTTCAAGAATAGAAGTGATTACAATTGGAATCACTTGAATTGGATGAAAAATGAATTCGTAGTAGCAATTTTCGTCAAGAACCCTTAAAATTGTGTTTTTCTTCGAATTCCATGAAATCTTGGTTGTGATTATGTGTTTATATGAAATTTTTATGTTATAAGCATGTTAATAAGCTTAAAATATTGTTTTGTCACATGTTCCATATTTGTTATGTTGGAAAAATTCGAATTCGGTGTGACGGAATAAGCCAAATTGGCTTATTTCTCCACCAGTTCGCGAACCAGCCCCTGGACCAGCCCCAGCGGGTGTTTTTACCCTGTGGGACCCGCCCCAGTGGGTACCCTTGCTGTCCGGTGTGGCTTAGTTGTTGTAATGCAAAACTGTTTTGACCTCTGTTACTAAAATGGCCATAACGTTTTCATACGAACTCCGTTTGAGGCGATTCATGATGATCCGGAACGAGCACGAGTAGACCTACAACTTTTGTCTTTTAACTTTTTTGATTTGAGGTCGTTAGAAAGGGTCAAAATGGTCATATTTGTGACTGATGCGTATTCGAAGGCAATCGGAAGGCGTCGATCATGCACATACGCAAGTATAGTGCTGTCGACGATATTAGATGTTGTTCTAAGTTATAAAACATGAATGTTAGTAAATATAATGATGTTTAACTTGAAATGTAATTTAATTGACGTAAGATGTAATTATAATTGGTTAATTATGTGAAATGTAACATGATTATGTGAGGTGATTAAATTACGTGGTGATTAATTATTAACTTATTAGTTATTGAGGTATGAGTTAATCTTAATTGGTTAACTAACAATGAAGATTAGCTATGTAATAATTATACATACGATTTGACGGCGAGTGTCAAACGAGTGAATGGAAGAGAATTACGAAGTGTAAATTAGAAAGTGTAAACTAGAATTTACTTAGACGTTTGATAAGCGTTGCTAAGTGATTAATAATTGATGCGTATGGTGATACGTTATGTAGGATCATGAAGCAGATTATATTAAGCAGTTTTTTGGTAAATAGTAATCCACGAGCCAGGCAAGTCTTTCGGTTCCTACTTGTCTACGTGAATTTGATGAACTGTTTTAAATTGCATGATATGTTATATATGTTGTAAGCGAGCATGATATGTTATACATGTTGTAATCATGAAATGTCAAAGTCAATTTATGACTATACTGTTTGGTTAAATAATGTTGATTGAGTAAGGAACTCAAATCAGCACCTGCGATTGTTTTTTTTTTATCCTCAAGACCTATTTCCTTTGATTCTCCATTTTTATGCCGAAATAATGAATTGAGTTCGCACCATCATTTAGCTATTGCAATTCTTTTCCTGATAGCGGGTCATATGTATAAGACCAACTGGGGCATTGGTCATGGCCTAAAAGATATTTTAGAAGCTCATAAAGGCCCGCTTTATATTTGTTATGTGAATTAAAGCATGTATGCCATGTTACTTTAATTATTATGAGATTTATGTGGAGCATGTTTATTATGTGATACGTGATGCATGAAAACTGTTAGAACTTGTTGAGCTGTCGAGCTCACTCTTGCAAATAACCATTTTTGCAGGTCAATGATGCAAGGTAAAGATACGTGTTAAGTGATTTATAGAAATCAATGTTCCAGAATATTAGTTATGTTCAATTTCAAATTGTAGTTAATGTTTTGAATGAAATATGTCGCTGAGTTATAAGTAGAGTTATCCAATGTAGATGGATATTATTTTATTATGAAAGACTTTGTATAGTCATTTTATTGTAACGATTCATGATATAGATTTGAATCGAAGAGATGTAATGTTAAGGTTGCGATTCAGGGCAATATAGAAAGAAAGCTTATAAAAGTTTTAAATATTCTGTATTTTTAGTGATTTTTAATATCGAATAATGATGTAATGAGAGATTAAAGTTGTATTGTTAACGATCGAGAAGGAGAATATTATTGTATGAATTTTGGGGTCGTTACAGTTGGTATCAGAGCTGTAGGTTATACACCTTAGGTAAGAGTACCTTAGGCTATGACCTTAGAGAATGAGAAGTTAAGTTAAGTTACGTATAATGAAAAGGTGATTCTTTTCACATACGTAGAAGTATAGGATGAGTTTAGTCCTAGAAATGTTATAAGAAGAAGATTAGAATGGCGAGGAATAAAACTCGAATAAAATATTGAGCAACTGGAATGGAATTAGAAATTTTTTTAAAGAACGAGAAGTGATTAATAAACAAGAAAAATCAAAGAAGAATCTTGAAGAGATGTAGAGATAAAAACCAGGAGTTGCCTAACTCCAATGATCTAGATGACGAATAACGATGAATAGACGAAGTCTATGAGATTAAAAGCATAAATGGAATCATAGTATGATATGATGTAAGGTAGAGATAAGAAGTTTTAAAACAAAATGACAATGAGATAAGAAAGAATCATAAGGGAGATGATTATAGAATAAGATCACGACGTGATATCTTTTAAGTTGTAAAAGACAGATGGTCTTTAATGATTAAATAGTTATAGTTTGAGACTATAACGAGAATGTACTATGAGTTAGTACGAGATTAACTCACGAGGAGTTATAAATGATGAGATACAGAATGTCTGTATCGAGCATAGGATAAGAAGTTATAAGTAAGATAAAGTTAAGTGGGATTTTAACTAAGGACTCATGTGGTGGCTGAGTTGTACAAATCTTTGTATGGGCAGGGTTTTGTGCTTACACTTGGTTTCTCATACTGATAATCGTTGGAAGGTTGGTGTCGCGCTATCGATATATATATGACGAGGAGGTGATTCTTTTCTCATAGTATATTTGATCGTTAGAGTCAATAGAGATTAGATTAGATGATATTAAGATTACATTAGATGATCTTAAGGTTAGGCGAGTTCTTAAAACTAATACTTATGGTGAGTTCGTGACTCATAATCGTATGTATATTTTTGAACCCCTAAGCATATGGATAGTCTCTGATCAGTTCTTTGACTACGTATTGCTAGGACAAGCTCCTAAACTCATATTATTGTGGCAAGTTCATAAACTTCCAAAGTGTGGTAAGTTCGATGAACTATACTGGGTATAAAAAGGTTATGGTATAGAAAGCATTGAGGTTATTTAAGATTGATAGAATGATTAAGTAATGATGGAGTAAGGAGTTATATTGATGGAGAAAGTTTTTATATTCTAAATCTCCTAGCTTTGCTAGTTTTTCGAAATTTTTTGACTTCGTGCTGATGTTGCACTTCTGTTTTCTTGAAAAATATTGGATCAATGATGGAACCGATGAATTTTTAAAATAGTGCTATTATTCACATGTCTATGCTAATTGCTTCAGCTGGACAAAATGATTTTAAATCTTCAAAATGTATTTCATATGCATCATTTGATATGGTGTAAAAACAATCGAGAAAGTTATCAATGCAGTTAAACCTAGTATTGGATGTGATCGTATGATCGTCAGCCCACTATGGTATGATGTAGTATGACGACGTCATGTAATGACGAAATCCTCAACGTACCATTACTACGATACGGTATCAGGACATTATAAAAAGATTGATTTATTTATTTTTGGTTTCCTTAAACGAAACAAAATATATTTTTTGAGTTAGTTAAATATATATATATATATATATATATATATATTTCGATTGATGTCCGAATTGTTGCTAGAAGTCTATGCTACTTGATCAGCTAGACAAATATTAAAAGATGTTTATGAAATTCGAGCGTTTTTGGTCAAACTATGTCCAAACCAAATTATTTTGGTGCGGATTCAGATGTTAAGAAGCTGAGGTGAACAACCCTATAAAAGGGGACATGTTATCGGAGACAATAGTTCCGAGTGTAACGCATATAGTCGTTACGATGTACTACGTTTGGGCCCGACGTAGGGGTATGATAGGCTGGCCATCTAGAGCACCGATGCGGTTTATAGTGTGAAGTACCGGGGGTGAAGCACTATTAAACCTAGAAAAAAGTTCAAGGTCTTGCAACCACTCAGCATTATTGGAATTTTTTAAATTCCTGAGTTATTTATATCGCTTCCCAATTATTGAGCAATTGTGGAAGATTCTTATTATTCTGAAGATGAATGTAGCGAGAAGGATAGCCCTTAGAAAGAAGTAGTTGTAGAACGCTTTAATCAAGTGAATAGAGATTAACGTAAAATCTATTTTGATAAATTGATATATAAAGATTGATAAACTAAAATTTCGAGGATGAAATTCTTAGAAGAAGGGGTGAATGTGATAACCCGAATAATTATAGATGGTGAATTATGTAGTATATTAATTCGACGAGTAGAGTATTCGGTAATGATCCTTAGAAAGGAATGAACGAGTTAAAGATATATAATATTTGATATGTGATTATGTTTGATTGAAGGTTGTGTAATATAACCTAATAGTTGTTGAAGAAATGAATGAAGTATATATATATATGTAAGACTTTTTTCTAAGTTAACATGTCGAAGTTATTCAACGATAATTATGAAGGGATTTTGTAAAAACAGAGTAAGGGAGGTTTCGTTGATTCCGAGGACGGAATCCTTATAAGGAGGGAAGGATGTGACATCCCGAATTTTTAAGAATTTATAAATGAGAATTTAATAAATAAAATTCTTATTTTTAGATGTTCAAGTACGAGTATATTTATATGTGATATATATTGTGAAATATGTGAATTGGTGTGAAGAGAATTTAAATGTTAATTTAATATTTATTGAAATAAATAAATATTTTAATTGAATTAATTATTGAGATTATGTGATTAATATGGAGTAATGTAATTAAGCGTATTATATTAATTAAATGAAGTGAATAAATATTTTATTGAATTTATTTGTTGAGTTAAATAAATTAAGTATGTGATGATGTGGATTGATTTAATTAAGTGTCATATATTTAATTAAATTGATATATTAGCAATGGTGTAGAATAATTCTAATTTAATTAAGAATAATTGAATTAGATTTAATGTTATGTGCTACGTGTTAAAAATAATTTGTTACATGTATTATGTTTAATAAAGAAATTATAATTGTGTAATAATTTAGTATTGTGTGTTTTTATTATTAAATGGGTGTTAGTTTTATTTAATTAGAATATGGTAATTTAATTAAATAAGTGTAGTAATTAAACTATGGAGTAAAAGATTTATTAAAATAATGGTAAAGAATTTTAAATGGTTTTACCAAATAAGGCCCTTGTACTTGATTAACCCTATTTCTCCAAACAAGACCTTAGCTAAAAAGTGGTTTTTAAAATAGCTTTGTTTTACCAAACATGGCCTTAAGCTCAAAAAGTTAGTTTTTAAAAATAATGTGGTTTTGCCAAACATAGCCTTGGGCTTTTCAAATTTTGTAACCTATGTAATAAGTGGTAGTTAGCATAGCAATTAGTATATTATTTATTAGCTATATTAATAATAGTAAGTTACATATATATTATATATGTATATGTATATTGTATATTGTATAATATATGCTAAGTTAAAAGATACATTAGTTTTTAAAAGCATAAGTCAAAACAAAGAAAGAAAAAGAAGAAGAGAGTTAGAGAGAATTGTTAGAGAAGGAGAGAGAAGAGGAAGAAAAGCTTGAGAATGCAAGAGAGGATCATCATCTTCATCGTCTCTTTAATTAAAACAAGTAAGATTATAATCTTAACCCTTGTACTCAATTCATATGTTTTGTATTTAGTCTTTGTCAAATTAGGTTTTCATAATTATGAATTTATATGTATCTATGATGTTCAAATGTTTTCATAGGTAATTGTATGCCATGAAAGGGTTTTCAAAATCAATTGTTGTAAAAACAAGTTTTAAACTATGTTCTTCTATGTTTTCATGGTTTTAGAGTTCTCTTGTAAAGTCTTGGTGTGAAAGCTCTTGATTTTGATATATGTATGGGGTGTGTACATATATATATGTGTATATATATTTTTACATATGATTTTTATAGTTGTATAAGTGTTTTAATTCACAAAGATGGGATGAACATGGAGAAATCATGTTCATAGTGTTTTATCATGAAGTTATCTTGAAAATAGTTCTTAAATTTTCAAAGGAATTGATGAAAACGTGAAGTTATATGTAATATGTGATATAACATGATTATATATGAGTTATATGGTTGTTTTAACAATTTAATTCATGGAATTTTGATAAACAAGAAGAAAGGGGTTCATAGTGATTTTATGTGAACTAATTTCTGAAAAATATCTTTTGAAACTATCAAATTGATGTTGATTATGAGTTATTGTTAAAATTAATCAAGTATTATGTTAGTATTTTAAGAATAGAAGTGATTACAATTGGAATCACTTGAATTGGATGAAAAATGAATTCGTAGTAGCAATTTTCGTCAAGAACGCTTAAAATTGTGTTTTGCTTCGAATTCCATGAAATCTTGGTTGTGATTATGTGTTTATATGAAATTTTTATGTTATAAGCATGTTAATAAGCTTAAAATATTGTTTGTCACATGTTCCATGTTTGACATGTTGGAAAAATTCGAATTCGGTGTGACGGAATAAGCCAAATTGGCTTATTTCTCCACCAGTTCGCGAACCAGCACCTCCACCAGCCCCTGGACCCGCCCCAGCGGGTGTTTTTGCCCTGTGGGACCTGCCCCAGTGGGTACCCATGCTTGTCCGGGGGTGGTTTAGTTGTTGTAATGCGAAACTGTTTTGACCTCCATTACTAAAATGGCCATAAAGTTTTCATACGAACTCCGATTGAGGCAATTCAAGATGATCCGGAACGAGCACGAGTAGACCTACAACTTTTGTTTTTTAACATTTTTGATTTGAGGTCGTTAGCAAGGGTCAAAATGGTCATCTTTGTGACTGATGCGTATTCGGAGGCAATCGAAAGGCGTCGATCATGCACATACGCAAGTATAGTGCTGTCGACGATATTAGATGTTGTTATAAGTTATAAAACATGAATGTTATTAAATATAATGATGTTTAACTTGAAATGTAATTTGATTGACGTAAGATGTAATTATAATTGGTTAATTATGTGAAATGTAACATGATTATGTGAGGTGATTAAATTACGTGGTGATTAATTATTAACTTATTAGTTATTGAGGTATGAGTTAATCTTAATTGGTTAACTAACAATGAAGATTAGCTATGTAATAATTATACATACAATTTGACAGCGAGTGTTATACGAGTGAATGGAAGAGAATTACGAAGTGTAAATTAGAAAGTGTAAATTAGAATTTACTTAGACGTTTGATAAGCGTTGCTAAGTGACTAATAATTGATGCGTATGGTGATACGTTATGTAGGATCATGAAGCAGATTATATTAAGCAATTTTTTGGTAATTGGTAATCCACGAGCCAGGCAAGTCTTTCGGTTCCTACTTGTCTACGTGAATTTGATGAACTGTTTTAAATTGCATGATATGTTATATATGTTGTAAGCGAGCATGATATGTTAAACATGTTGTAATCATGAAATGTCAAAGTCAATTTATGACTACACTGTTTGGTTAAATAATGTTAATTGAGTTAGGAACTTAATCTTTATATTTGTTATGTGAATTAAAGCATGTATGCCATGTTACTTTAATTATTATGAGATTTATGTTGAGCATATTTATTATGTGATACGTGATGCATGAAAACTGTTAGAACTTGTTGAGCTATCGAGCTCACTCTTGCAAATAACCATTTTTGCAGGTCAATGATGCAAGGTAAAGATACGTGTTAAGTGATTTATAGAGATCAATGTTCAAGAATATTAGTTATGTTCAATTTCAAATTGTAGTTAATGTTTTGAATGAAATATGTCGCTGAGTTATAAATAGAGTTATCCAATGTTGATGGATATTGTTTTATTATGAAAGACTTTGTATAGTCATTTTATTGTAACGATTCATGATATAGATTTGAATCGAAGAGATGTAATGTTAAGGTTGCGATTCAGGGCAATATAGAAAGAAAGCTTATAAAAGTTTTAAATATTCCGTATTTTTAGTGATTTTTAATATCGAATAATGATGTAATGAGAGATTAAAGTTGTATTGTTAACGATCGAGAAGGAGAATATTATTTTATGAATTTTGGGGTCATTACATTTGAGGTAGCACGAGTGGCCGAAGCACAGAAGACGAGTTTTGCCACTTTCTTGATGAAGGGCGAAGCTAATTATTGGTGGAAAGCCAATAAGGGACGAGCAGGTGAAGGAGTTATTCCTTGGGATAAATTTAAGGAGCTATTCCTCGAGAATTATTTCTCGGAGAATACGCAACAGGATATGGAGGTTAAGTTTCTGGAATTGAAACAAGGTAGTATGACAGTCGTAGAGTACCCTGTAAAATTTAACGAGTTGGCCTGATTCACGTCACATTAAGTGGACACGGAGGCCAGGGAGGCAAGAAGGTTCTAATTAGGACTGAAACTATGGGTGCAGAAAGCAGTCGCGGTATTGAAGATTAAGACTTACTCTGATCTACTGGATAGGGCTATCATTGCAGAGGGAGGTAATGAAGCCATTGCTCGATTTAAACAAGAAAATAAGACTGGACATGAAGGACAGAAAGGGGGAAGCAGCGGAGGCAGTAACTGCCAACAAGCATAAATGGGCTGAGAGCCAATCCTCTGGAGGTAACAAGTCCAGGGGAGAGGCCAAGAAAAGTGTGAAGTGCAACAACTGCGAGAGGAATCACTCGGGGGAGTGCATGAAGGGAAAGAGTGTTTGTTATCGTTGTGGACAACCAGGGCACGTGGCTCCTCAGTGTCCGAAACAAGCAGAAAGGAGGATGTTTCTCGTGTGGAGCCCCAGATCACCAAATTAGGGACTGCCCGAAGAGAAACGGCGATGCAGCTAGCGGCAACCGCAACAACAACAATGGACTGAGCATCGGAGGGCCAGCCAGTTAAGCCAACAGACCAATGGCACGCACATTCAACATGACCGTACAAGATGTGGTGGAGTCTAAGGACGTGGTGTCAGGTATCATCCCAATCAATAATATAAATGCTTATGTGTTATTTGATTTGGGTGCTACCTGCTCTTTTATTTTAGAAGAATTTGTTAAATGGTTAGACTTACCCCGTGAAAGATTAGAACACCCTATGAACGTAGAAGTAGCAAACAAGGAAATTATTCCCGTAGAATACATTCAAAGGAACTGTTATACTGAATTGCGAGGATTTAAGCTCAGAGTGGATTTGATACTTATTCGTTTGGAGGAGTTTGATGTAATCCTTGGAATGGATTGGTTATCGATTCATAGAGCAGTTATCGACTGTAAGAAGAAGTGCGTACACCTTAAGACTCCGAATAAGTCGAAGGTGGTATTTTATAGTAGTAAATCACCGAGACAATCTCATTGTCTGACAATGGTGCAAGCGCAAAGATTGCTTAAGAAAGGTTGTATAGGTTATTTGGCTCACGCGGTTGATACTCGACGAGTCGAGGGTGAACTGGGTCAGATACCTATTGTAAGGGAATTCACCGATGTCTTCCCAGATGAGATTCCAGGATTACCACTGGATAGAGAGATTGAGTTTGTTATTGATTTGGCACTAGGGACAACACTGGTATACAAAGCGTTATATCGTATGGCACCAGTAGAGATGAAAGAACTGATGGCTCAATTACAAGAGTTGTTAGATAAGGGATACATTCGACCAAGCGTATCACCGTGGGGAGAACCAGTCTTATTCGTAAAAAAGAAAGATGGGTCGCTACGACTTTGTATCAACCACCGGGAGTTGAACAAGGTCACCATTAAGAACAAGTACCCGTTGCCTAGGATCGACGATTTTTTTGATCCAGTGAAAGGGGGCGAAGTACTTTTCAAAGATTGACTTGAGAACCGGTTATCACCAACTGAAGGTGAGGCCAAAGGACATTCCAAAGACGGCATTCAGAACTCGGTAGGGACACTTTGAGTTTCTGGTAATGTCATTCGGATTGACGAACGCACCGGCAGCATTTATAGACTTGATGAACAGAGTGTTCAAGTAGTATTTGGATAAGTTCGTTGTCGTATTCATCGATGACATTCTAGTGTATTCAGAGACAGAGGAAGAACTTGCTGAGCATCTTCGGATAGTGTTGGAGACATTAAGGAGGGAGAAGCTATATGCAAAATTCTCCAAGTGTGAGTTTTGGTTGCAGAGAGTGCAGTTTTTGGGGCACGTTATCGACAAGAATGGTGTTTCAGTGGATCCAACAAAAGTAGAAGCGGTTATCAATTAGGAGCAGCCGAAGACGCCGACAGAGATCAGGAATTTCTTAGGATTAGCGGGATACTATCGAAGATTCATTCAGGATTTTTCGAAGATAGCGTCGCCGTTGACCAATCTTACTAGAAAATGGTAAAGTTCATTTAGACGGAGAAGTGTGAAGAAAGTTTCCTAGAATTGAAGAAGAGGCTTAGTCAAGCACCTGTGTTGGATTTATCGGACAACACGGGAGGATTTGTAGTGTATAGTGATGTGTCACACAAGGGTCTTGGCTGTGTACTAATGCAATACGGCAGGGTCATTGCGTACGCTTCACGATAACTTGAAGATTATGAGAAGGGTTATCTGACTCATGACCTGGAGTTAGCAACGGTAGTTTTTGCCTTGAAGATTTGGAGGCATTATTTGTATGGCGAGAAGTGTGAGATATATACGGATCACAAGAGTCTGAAGTATATCTTGACGCAGAAGGGGCTAAACATGAGATAGCGCTGATGGCTAGAATTGATCAAAGATTATGATTGTGAGATTCTGTACCATCCAGGCAAAGCAAATGTAGTGGCAGATGCCTTGAGCAGAAAAGGTAGAGAGAAATTATTGAAGTTAACCATTTAAGAGGAATTGTTGAAAGATTTCGAACGACTAGATTTGGAGGTTAAGTATCCAATGGAGACCAACGAGAAATTATTTACAGTATCAGCGAGTCTGACTTTATTAGATAAGGTTAGGGCGGCACAAGAGAAGGACGAAGATTGCAATAACATCAAGAAGCGATTGGCTGAAGGTGATGAAGTGAAATACAAGATTTACAGCACTGGACTACTAAGATTTAGAGGACGAATTTGGGTACCGTTAGTACCAGAGCTTAGAGAAGAGATTTTGCAAGAAGCGCACAGTATGAGATACTCGATACACCCAGGGAGCACAAAGATGTACCAAGATTTGCATCACCACTTCTGGTGGCCAAACATGAAGAGAAGGTTGCGGAATGCGTAAACAGATGTCTAACTTGTCAGAGAGTCAAGGTAGAGAATCAACGACCAAGCGGGTTATTACAACCGTTTGAGATTCCAAATTGCAAGTGGGAGCACATCAAGATGGACTTTGTGGTGGGACTTCCGGCAACGCAAAAAGGGCACGATGCCAAATGGGTGATTGTAGATTGTCTTACTATGTTAGCTCACTTTTTGTCGATTAAGATTAAGTATAGTTTGGACCAGTTAGCCAAATTGTATGTCAAGGAAATTATCGAGGCATGGGGTGCCGGTATCTATTGTATCAGATAGAGATCCGCGATTCACGTCAAATTTTTGGAAGAGTCTTCAAGAAAGAATGGGGACACAACTACGAATGAGTACCGCGTATCATCCGCAGACCAATGGACAGAGCGAGAGAACAATTCAAACACTTGAAGACATGCTTCGAGCTTGTGTGATGGACTTCAAAGGTAGTTGGGAGGATCACCTTCCCTTAGTAGAGCTCGCATATAACAATAGTTATCACGCTAGTATTGGAATTCCACCGTACGAAGAGCTACATGGGAGAAAGTGTCGAACACCGTTATACTGGGACAAAGTTGGAGAACGTCGACTGTTGGGACTAGAGTTGGTACAACATACTGTAGAGATTATCAAGGTGATAAGAGCACGACTGGTAGCGGCTCAAGATCGCCAGAAGAAGTATGCGGACTTACATCGCAAGAAGAAATATTTTGATTTTGGAAGCTATGCTTTTCTAAAAGTATCTCCCTGGAAGGGGAAGATTCATTTTGGGAAGAAGGGCAAGCTGAGCCCTAGGTTCATAGGACCGTTTGAGATTCTAAGGTAAGTCGGTGAAGATGGCGTATAAGGTGGCGTTACCTCTTGAA
Organism: Panax stipuleanatus; assembly: GCA_020205555.1. Classification (NCBI taxonomy): domain Eukaryota; kingdom Viridiplantae; phylum Streptophyta; class Magnoliopsida; order Apiales; family Araliaceae; genus Panax; species Panax stipuleanatus. The sequence continues at coordinate 64,711,894 of CM035116.1, forward strand.
CTTGAGCACATTCACAACGTGTTTCATGTGTCAGTGTTGCGATCGTATAAACCGGACTACAAGCACGTTATCTCCTATGAGCCGATCCAAGTCGAGAAAGACTTATCATACGAAGAAGTTCCTGTCCAGATACTAGATTGGAAAGAACAAAAGCTGAGGAATAAGATCATTCATTCCGTTAAGATTCTCTGGAGGAATCACGCAGTCGAAGAAGCTTCATGGGAGCTAGAAGAGAAGATGAAAGCGAATTATCCGTTTTTATTTGAGTAACCTTATTTTTACAATTCCGAGGACGAAATTTTTATAAGGGGGGAGGGATGTAACGACCATGAATTTTAAACTCCTTGTTAATTAAATATATGATTTAATTTTAACGAGTTAGTTTTGTGAGCTTATTTAAACCTTGTGTGGTTATGTGAATTTGTGAAATGGTTAAAGGGAGTCACTAATGGTTATTTAAATTAGTGGACTAACCCTAAGACTTTAATATCAAAGAATTGATAGGATTATTAATAATTAAATATTCAATTTATTTGAATATAGTGGCAAGATTTGAACATATTGATTAATTGCAATTATGCGTAAATAATTGATAATGTGTTGATTTAACAATTATTATGAATAAATAATAATTAATGAATGAGAGATTAATAAATATAATAATATTATATTTACTTGATTAATTGTTTCATACAAGCATGTGTTATATTAAACCTTTAATATATGGCAGTTAACTATATATTATGTATAGTATAAGGTGACATATTAATGTGGCTTATATTATATATATAGAGTATATAGTAAGCTTTATTGAATTCACGTGAGTTGCATAATAATATTGTTTATGTGACATGAAGTGTGTGGGTAAACATTTATGTATACCCTATTATCATGTAGTGACATCAATAATCAATTGTGATTAATAATGATTTCATTAAGTTATTATGATTATAATAATAACAGTTATGGTAATAAATAATGAGCAATACACAATTGCTTTACATTCAGTGTTAATAAGATATACATGAATTATATGGTGTAATATATGTTCCTATTTGATACATTGCATTATTAATGACTAATTTGAAATGACATTGTACATTCCCTAATTTATAACCTATGTATATATATATATATATATATATATATATATAATCCAAGTGTAGTTAGTATAAAACTAAGTATTGGCATACATTACATACAAATACAAGTTGCTGAGGTTTGTTTGAGAGTTACATTTCTTCACGTGAACAAGCAATGAGCTACTTGCTACTCTACTTCCTCTCAATTTCCTCACAAGATAGCTCATGATTGTAAGAGGTGTGGGATCCATGATTGAATCCACCAACTACTCACCTACCATTCCTTAACCATTGTACAAACAATTATTCCTTTGATTTGTTCTAATGGAGAATTGAAATGTCTGTGTATTGATTTGCCAATAAATATCAACTCTTCTCCTCTTATTTTCATTTGCTGAGTATTTCATTAGAGTTAAGAAGGAGTAGTATAGCAGCATTATAGAGTCTGTTTAGCAACAAAGCCATATAGCAAAGGTATAACTCCATTTTTTACTTCTGTAAAATTTATAAGTCTTGATTATTGAATTGATCATGGGTTGATTAATTAATGGATTGGAATATGTTGGTTAAGTGTTATACAAGATGTTAAACATATTATAATTGCAATGTGTTATGTTAGAATAAATTTTCGTAGGAAAATTTCTGAGTTGGGCTTAATTCTGCCGTTACTGGGCAGCTACTGTCTCTGGCCGACAGCCTGCGCAGTTGCGTTAGTTATGTACTGGCCAGCGGCGCAGCTGCGCTGGGCCTGAAAACCAGATTTTCATTTTCTGTTAAAGTTGCTGTCATGACTAACATATGTTACTTCTTTTGGCAAGCATGTAAACTGATGTAGCACACACATATAAGTATATTCATATAGTATGAGCATGTATAACAATGTTAGTACACATGATTGACGCAACACTTATGATATTGAAATGAAACTTATAGTTTTGATTGTGAACTTAGACACGTAAGTAACATGTACATATTCTGATTTTTAGAACACGATCGTATGGTCTATATGGACATGAGAACTAAGTCTGAAGTGATTAAACACTAGCATACTTGATCGAAAGTTAAGATATTTTCAAAATAAAACTTATAGTTTTGGATTTGAACTTTGTCATAAACATGCCATATGTGTATTTTGATTTTATGAGCATGATAGTATGGTTTACATTGACATGAAATGGATGTTTAAAGTGTTGATCATACACTAGTATACTAGATTGAAAGTTAAGATAATTTCAAAGGTAATGTCTTGAACTTAAGAACTTATGAAGCAAACTTGACCAAGACAATGTCTTGAAATTTCTGACCATATGAGAACATTTATATGGCTTAGTAATGTGTTTTAATACATGTGGGTCATGGTTACAAAACACTTTGTTGAAAATAAAATGACCTTTGTTGACTTAATGCAATTTTGAAAGAAAACTTAAGATTTAAAAGTTAATAACATCGATTACCATGTGAGTTATGTTATGAGCATGCATGCATGAAAAATAGGAGTTTACCATGCCTATAGACGTATTAACATGAACCTCACTTGTTTATATACGAATTTCACATATGCATGCATATTCATTACTAAGGCATGAATTATGTGGATTAAAGTATACATGTGTAGTATACACACCAGTATGCATGTTAAATATTGTATAGTCTCGATAGGTGATAATATGACCTTAATAGTTGGCCTTGAGGCATGAACTTGATTTAACTTAAGGTTTACCGGCATTAAACAATATAACCTTGAGCTATAAACAGAACCTTGCAATGTATGTATCTTAAACTGTATTGCATGATTAAATTGAACTACTATGTGTTTAAGCCTATATTGATGCATAGTAACTAGGTAATCTAAAGTTGTTAAATCTAAGACATGATTAGATTGACTTACATAAATTATGGATAGATTTATATGATAAGTAGATTCTTGTAAGTGTAGACTCGTATTAGTTTGCACATGCTAATTGAAATACCGACTTGTTAATGTTAGGTTATTTTAGCAAGTTTAATTAAAGCTAGAACTTATTTGTAGCTGAGCAAACAGGCAAGTTCCCTAACTTTACTCAAATTTATATTGAGCAAGTTTCCTAACTTCATTTGATTGTTATATTAAATGCAAGTTCCCTATCTTACACAACTTTGAATATTGTACAAGTTTCTGAACTTCACTTTTTATTGTGCAAGTTTCATATCCTTATCATATTGTCTTGAGCATTATTATTGTTGAATTGAAAGTTGTTTATTTAAGCTTGAACTTTATTTCCAAGCATGCTAATAGGTGGTTTATTTACTTTACAATTATTCCACATCGATATCATTGATATTAGCACTTGGTGCACTTGAGTTCGTACAGTCTTGGACTTGTACCCTATTTAAAGTTTTAAAATTCTTGAATTGCGTCAGATAGAGTCTGAACCCTTATTCGGTCAGACAATTGCATAAAATTTTATAAAAGCTATCCAAACCAATTGATGGTAAGGATTCTTAGACTAAGAAGAACACCCCTTATATATAGGGGAGTACCCCATGTATCTAATATAAGATACAAACAGCAGAGTTGAATGTTATGCATATACATGGCATACGCGAGGCTGATCCTCTCAAGTACATATTCTGTAGCTAGTAACCAAAGGGTCAATCAGCTATTAATTCCGTTGGAGTTTTTATAGTTCACAATCTACTTGACTATCAGTTATTCTAAAAGTAATTATTTTTCTTGTTTCCTATATTCATATTGTTGAATTCATTGTCAGATATATTCCTTTCATCATGATATATCCTTTATTGTTGTATTTAAACTTGCTGAGGAAACTTGTTGCTCATTCTTGCTATATCATGACTTATATTGCAGTTAAGCCCAAGACTTCAGGGAAGGACAAGGGTAAAGGGAAGATGTAGGATTAGTTTGTAAGGAGCAGACTTTATGTTATGTTTAATTTAATTATTATTATTGTAATTTAAACCATAATAACTCTTATAGGGTATGTTTGTAAGATTGTATTAAGGTTATTAAATCTTGGGACTAGTGACACCTTTTGAATGAACGACGTACGTTTATTATATTTCGCATCTTAGTTATCGTATGTTGTTTAGAGGTGGATGTTTGTATTGTATCGTGACGACCGGACCGGGGTCAGAGGACCCGGATTCGGGGGTGTCACAAAGCACAAGGCCTACTGGGCCATAAAAAAGCTAAACTTTGACTTGAAAGCTGCAGGGGAGAAGCGCCTTCTCCAACTAAATGAGCTAGATGAATTCAGACTGCAGGCTTACGAAAACTCAAAACTGTATAAGGAAAAAATGAAAAGGTGGCACGACCGCAAAATCATAGAAAAGAAATTCGAGCCGGGGCAAGCGGTGTTGTTGTATAACTTGCGTCTTAGACTCGTTCCTGGAAAGCTCAAATCGCGGTGGTCGGGCCCTTTCACGGTGAAAACCGTGTTTCCACATGGTGTAGTGGAGATTTTTGATCAATACCCAGACAAATTATTTAAAGTGAATGGACAAAGGTTGAAGCACTACTATGACGAAGTCGATCGGCAGAAAGTCGCCTTGATCCTTTCCACTACTTAACCATTTCAGACAGAGTCGAGCTAATTGTTAGAGTTTATGCCCTAGAGGCTAATTCTTTGATGTAATTGTTTAAACATTTTTTGATATAATATTTGATTGAATAAATGAATTATTTTATTATGGTTTTATTTACTGCGTTATTTAAATGTTAACATAATAAAAGTCCTTAGAATAGTGATATAAATTATATGGCTTCAAGTATGTGACTTGAACATGAGATCATATAGTTACAATTAGTATCATTACTCTTAAATGTCCCTAGTCAAGTGTCATTGTTAATGGGACAACAATGATACATTGAGACTAGTATGTGGATTGACTGATGGCCAAATCTCATTGGTCATAAATATATGAGATATTGAGTCAATGCATAGGTACATGTTAGAGAACAATGTACTGGGCAGACCCACCATGAGAATTCTACGTGGAGCATTATGCAAAGTGTCATAAGCAATTCTCATAGTGACAATGATGTAATGATCCTCCGACCTGAAATCACTATATTACTACACGAGAATTTATGTACTTTGATATCATCAAAGGCCACCTTTAATAGGTGGACGATAAAGGTGATTATTGGGTATATCATGAATCGTGTGAGGAATATGAGTGATCTAGATGGAATTTAACCCTCCTATATATTAGGGGTGATATCCATAGGCCTCTTGATTGAGTAAGACTATGAAATGCATGGCCATGCTCAAATAGTGATTTGTTTCATATAGTCTACTCATCGATCAAGAAAACTCAGATTAAATTATGAAGAGGATGACACATTCCATGCCTCGAGTTTAATCTAGGATGTCAAGGTTAAAAGGATTAAATTACATTGAAACATTGGTCACGAAAAGGTTGTATCGAATCACCGATCTTATTATTATTTGGGTAGCAGTGATGCATTACTAGATGCCGCTCACTGTTTATAATTTTATAATATGATTTTAAAATTATTGCCAACATAATAATAACCTATAGGGTCACACACTTAGAACGTAATTAAAAGGGAATTAATTTAAATTGTATGGATTTAAATATATCAATATGATTGATAGTATTTAAATTATGAATTTAAATTAATAGGATAATTTGTATATATATATATATTAATTAAGTAAGACTTAATTAAGATATAATATATATATATATATATATAAATTCGGATTTTATATTTCTAATTGGATATCAAAACCCTAGCCGCTCTTAGAGAGAGACTAGAGAGAAAAATTTCAAAAGTCCAGATCCTTGGCGGCTAGTACCGCAGCTTTCCTTGCTGCAGATCGTGTGACGATTCGCGGGACGTTCGTGTGGATACCGTAGAGGCGCAGTTCCGTTGGATTGCGTTGAGGATTCGAAGCAGTTCCAGAATCTCCATCGTCTCCTTTCAGGCTTGAATAATCGGTAAAACATATCTTAACCTCTGAATTAATATGTTTTCGCATGGATCCTGTTTTAGGGTTTCGAAAATTTTTAATTTCCGCTGCGTTTATGTGCTGAAATCCCCTACAGTGGTATCAGAGCTACTTGCGAAACGATTAATTCAGATTACGTGTTTTAATTGTATTCGTTATATATGATATATGATGATGCATGTTTACCGATCTGAAATTGAATATATGATATTCTGCATGTATGCGTATTCTGGAAATCTGTAATATATATGCATGTATATGATGTTCTGATAATTGTATCCTAGAAGGTGGAATAACAATTCAACTTCTGTTCTAATTGGATTAGAAACATGAAGATTCGATTTAATATGATTAATCGAAACTGGACATATATGATATGTTCTGGGTGTATTGTTAGTATGAGTGTGTTAGCGGATTGTATATGATTCTGGAATTGTTTCAGAGATTTGTATGAAAAATTCTATAATACAGATCGTAGTTCAAATTTGTTTTCCCAGGGCGCTGCCCCCGGCTCCGCTCGCTGACCGGGCAACGAGACCACCCGCCGGACCACCGCCAGGGGGGGAGCCCCCCCTTGGACCCCCCCGTCGTAGCGCACGATGGTCGTGACCCCAATATTTTGTATATAGTTTTCTTTAATTATATAAATTGTGTCATGTGCTTATTGTGATATGCATGGTGCACAGTTATTGTGACACCCCCAAATCCGGTATCTTAATTTCTACAGGATTTGGTGTTCACTGTTCCAATATCATACAACTATCTACCCATAAATAATGAAATTCATTTATTAGATAAATAAATCATCATCTTACATCATCTGAAATAAAAATACATCATAAATCCCAGGTTATACTTAACCTTAAATCTCTTTTGCGGAAACGTAAATAAATAAGTCTTAAATCATCACACATAAATCTTAAACTTTAACATTATTCATGACAACACAAATCTTCATCACTTGTTAGCTTTTCCTTTGCCCTTGCTACTAGAAGGTACATCACTTCGTTCATTATTAGCTGCAATGTTATTATGCAAGAGTGAGCACGGATGCCCGCAAGTATAAAAATATGACAGAATAATAACATGCGAGTGAAAGAATTCTGAATAACAGAAAGCTCAACATTTGAATCAAGAATATTAACCAAGAGTCAAATTACTTCTCAACTTTTGAATCAAGAATATTAGTCAAGAGTCAAATTACTTCTGAGGGTCATTAAGACCTTGAACCGAGTCTTAGGTTGTCAAGTATATTAACCTTTCCAACCTTTAACAGTCACAAGACTATAGACTTTACTTCTCGTACTTAGGGAGATCAGCCCTTCGTACTGATACTGTGCACATTATCTTAACGCTTTAAGCATCTTCATTAATTCCCTATAATAGGGTTGTTCATCTCAGTTTGACATCAGAATCCGCACCAAATAAAGTTGGTTTGGATAACTCAATAAATGATATTCAAATTGAATATTAACTTCTCAAGGTATACAATCGAATAAGTATTGTACACTTAAATGATACTTTTAAAAGAATCATGGCATCTCATGTGAAATTCTAAACTTGGATATTCAAGAGTAAGAATTTGCTCAACAATAGTAATTAAGCATAGCAATTGCTTAATTTAAAGAGTTTATGAAACTTGCCAAACAATAATAATAAGTTAGGGATAGAAAACTTGCTCAAATATAAAGATTTGAGTTTAGGAAACTTGCCTCGTGCGCAAGCTACAATTATTACTCACTTCTTTAATTACTCTTACCTATCAATACATTCACAATATCAATTAATCACAAGTTCGATATGATGATTGATTTACAATAGTATTCTTCAAACTCATTATTAGGTTTTCAAATAATGGTTTACGTTGATTAATTAACTTGTTAATTAATCACGTATCTTAAGTTATTAACTTGTATTAATAACTCATTACATACATAACATGTCATCATGTTAATTAAATTTAAAATAATGTCTTAATGTTTATAACACATTATTTAACCTTTACAAATAATAGTTTAAGTCATGTAATTAATTTATTAATTAATTACATAACATAAATTATTAAACTCATATCAATATTTTATTATATTTATACAACATGTGTTCATGTTCATTAGACTCAAAACACATTTCAAAATTTTCCAACACTTAGCAATTTTTTTCAAAATTTTCGGACAGGCGCGGCCGCGCGCCATTTTGCCTTGCAGCCGGCGCGGCCGCGCGGCTGCGGAATTTCAGAATCTGAAGTTCGCGAACGAACACAGATTTTCTCCCATTTTCTCCCAATTCACATTATTACACTGATTTATAATGTTACCCATGAAGTATAAACTTCACAGGAACATTATATATCACTTATAACATATTCTTAACATTCCAAGTTATGTAATTATACAAATCAAAATATTAATTTTCACTGTTCTTCAAAACTTTCAAGAGTTTAATGAAAAACATAAAAATCTCCTTACGGATTCGTTACTACACCGAATCCATTCATTTCAATTCCATTTCGTTTGTTTTAACATATACAATCATATTCATGTATCAATTTAAATATAAACATATGATTTAATCATTAATTTAACCCATATGGGTTATTCACCCATATTCAATACTCTGTAATTTCATAAACACAATTATTAACAAAATTACTTGGTGTGATCACTGTGAATCATGAATGGATAGCCTAAATTATATCATGGACATATGTTACTATATATATATCCATGAAATCAATCAATTGTCAACTTTCTCCATTCACAGAGGACTTTTACAAAACACGTACATGAAAACTCTGTAAATCCTTAACAACCCAATTAAGGCCAATTAAATCAAATTGATTACTTTAAAACATGTTTATACGTTAGAAAAACACGTTATGATTCCATACCCATATAGATAAAGCCATATCGTAACCCAATTGGGAAACCCAATTTCACAGAAAACTCTAAACTCGTATATGAAAACTTTAGAAAATATAATTTTAAAAACTTTGAAAGAAGATTACCCTTTGTTAGTATGAAGATAATCAAAGACAAAACTTAAGATTTTCTCAAATCTCTTTCTCCCTTTCACTCTCAATTTCTTCTTCCCGATCTCTCTATTTTCTTCTCTGAACTTTTCTTATTTTTTTTTTCTGACTTTGAAAATAACTTATTTCTGACAATCATATACGTATATGTATATATATTATACCGTTGTATAATAAACGGATTAACCTCTCTTAAGGCCTTGTTTGCCTTCCTCTTCTTTTCTTTCCCCATTTATTTTAATAAACTAATTTACTATATAGTTAATTGTCACCTTACTTATTGATTAATTAATTTTATTTAAATTAATTAAATAAAATAAGATAATTCACATTAAACACATTGTCACATAATTAATATTTTTATTTATTAATTATGTCAATTCATTAACTCATTAATTAATTATTAAATTAATTAAAGTAACATATGCTTATTTAATTAATTCAATTAATCAAATAAACTCAATTAATTAAATACTTTGAACTATTAAATCACTACATATTAATTTAATTAATGTCACACATATAATTAAATTAATCTACCACAAATTCATGAATTAATTATTTAATTCAATAATTAAATCATTAAAAATATTTATTTATCTCCATAAATATTCAATATCTTTACAAAATTCTCGTTCGTCACAGTTATGGCCCTTTTAACCCATGGGTTAGTGGTTTTGGTTTTGAAATACGGCTTGCATGTCGTGCCTTTCTATAAATTCTGATGTAATATTCTCTTCTCATCTAAATCCCTCGAATGTAACTCGAGGTTTCTTTATGTCATGTAATGTACAATTGTAACCTATCAAGATGACAAGATGATGATGGAGAGGAGACACATGCATGAGGAAGGTCCAAGGAAGCTTTTTTTTTGAAGACCTTTTACCACCTTAGACTGACCTTCAATCTTTTCATTAGCTTGAAAAGATTGGCATAGGGTTGGGGCCATAACTGTGACACATTTAATTTTGCACTTTATTTATGCTTGTATACGATATGATATGATAAATAATGTGCATGTTTAATAAGATTAAAATTGGTGAGATCTAAATTAATTATTAAAATCCCTCATAAAATTATTAAGTCTAAATCAGATGCCTTCCAATGAATAACACTCATCAAGACCTTGACCGATGGATGTAGGTTTGCCAAAGTAAAGTACCCCATTTATCTTGGTAAGATGCGATAGGATAATTGTGATATCCAAACTGTTAAAATCATTGGGCCAGACTTAACTAAGTTATCACAATAGGATTGTGGACTTAGAGGCATAAAGTTTGGTAGGTACCATTAGATGGACTAGAAACAAATGTTGTTCACCAAACTATCTAAGAGTTATATATGATATAATTGACAAAGGGTTGTCTACCTAAATAATTATGTTTTGAGAGAATAGCCAAAGCTAACTTAAGGCATAATGAAATATGGATCTTAGCTCACTAGAAAGATTTAATTGAAAAATGCTTTCCGAATTAATGGTGAGGGCTATTAATTTGAATAAAATAGTGGGAGGTATATTTTGAATGTACTATTATCAATTACATAATATCAAAATTCTGCAATTCGACTTATTATTTTTGCACTTATAAATTGTAGATATCAATGGCAAACAACAACACAAATAGTCTTTCACTACGATCAGTCCTTGAGAAGGAAAAGCTGAGTGGAGTTAATTTCCTAGACTGGCATAGGAACTTGAGGATTGTCCTCAAACAGGAGCGCAAGCTATATATCCTTGATGGGCCCATTCCTGCAGCACCAGCTAACACTGCACCACGTGTAGAGCATAATGCTTACAAGAAGCATCAAGATGATGCTCTGGACGTGAGTTGTCTCATGCTAGCAACTATGAACTCTGAGCTTCAGAAGCAACATGAGTTAATGGATGCTTATGAGATGATCGAGCATCTCAAGAAATTGTTCGAAGGGCATGCTCGACAGGAGAGGTATGATACAAGCAAGGCGTTGTATCACTGCAAGATGGGTGAACGTGATCCAGTTGGTCCACATGTGCTGAAAATGATTGGGTATATTGAGTACCTTGGTAGGTTGGGTTTTCCGATTACTCCGGAAGCCCAAACTGATCTTGTTTTGCAATCTTTGAACAGCAGCTACTCTCAATTTGTTATGAATTACCTCATGAATGAAATTGAGAAACCACTTACTGAGTTGTTGAGCATGTTAAGAACTGCCGAGAACAACATGAAAAAGGCAGGACCCGCTCCCATAATGATGGTGCAAAAGGGGAATGCTAAGGGAATGGGGAAAGGCAAGAAGAAGATAGGATCTAAATCTGCCAAACCCAATCCCAAAACCAAACAGGCTTTAAAACCTAAAGGTGGGGTGGCTAAAGAAGGTGATTGTCACTTCTGTGGAAAATCTGGACACTGGAAGAGGAATTGTCATGCTTATTTGGAAGAACTGAAGAAAAAGAAAGGAAGTATGACTTCTGATTCAGGTATATATGTTATAGAAGTCAATTTGTCCACTTCTACATCATGGGTATTGGATACTGGATGTGGTTCTCACATTTGTGTTAATGTGTAGGAACTCCAAAGGAGTAGGACTTTGGCGAAAGGCGAGGTTGACCTACGAGTTGGGAATGGAGCAAAAGTTGTTGCACTAGCCGTAGGAACTTATCATTTATTTTTGCCCACTGGGCTAGTATTGGAATTAGAGGATTGTTATTATGTGCCTGCTATGAGCAAAAACATTATTTCTGTTTCTTGTTTGGACAAGAAAGGTTTTTCATTTTTAATAAAGAACAACAGTTGTTCATTTTACTTAAATGAAATATGTTATGGTGTTGCACAATTGTTTAATGGTCTTTATATTCTTAATTTAGAAATGCCTATCTATAACATAAATACAAAATGATTTAAATCAAATGATTCAAATCCGACATATCTTTGGCACTGTCGTTTAGGCCATATAAATGAGAAACGCATATCCAAACTCCATAAAGATGGGTTTTTGGATTCATTTGATTTTGAATCATATGAGACATGCGAGTCTTGTTTATTAGGCAAGATGACTAAAGCCCCTTTCACTGGACACAGTGAACGGGCTAGCGATGTATTGGGACTTATACATAGTGATGTATGCGGACCCATGAGTTCGTTAGCAAGAGGTGGGTTTTATTACTTCATTACATTTACTGACGACTTCAGTAGATATGGATATGTGTATCTTATGAGACACAAATCCGAATCCTTTGAAAAGTTCAAGGAATTCAGGAATGAAGTTCAAAACCAATTTGGCAAAAGCATAAAAGCCCTTCGATCCGATCGAGGAGGTGAATACTTAAGCCAAGACTTTGATGACCTTCTAAAGGAGTGTGGTATTATATCACAGCTCACTCCACCTGGAACACCACAATGGAATGGTGTGTCTGAGAGGAGGAATCGCACCTTGTTGGACATGGTACGATCGATGATGAGTCATGCAGATCTTCCAATAAGCTTCTGGGGTCATGCCCTAGAGACAGCTGCATTCACACTTAACCGTGTTCCTACAAAGACGGTTCATAAGACACCATATGAGATGTGGACTGGGAAGCGTCCTAGTATGTCGTTCATGAAGATTTGGGGTTGCGAGGCGTTTGTAAAACGTCTGGCTTCTGACAAGCTCGGACCCAAATCTGACAAATATAATTTTGTGGGATACCCAAAGGAAACAAAAGGGTATTATTTATACAAACCTTCTAAGAACAAAGTATTTGTTGCTCGAACTGGTATTTTTCTAGAAAGAGAATTTGTCTCTAAAGAAAACAGTGGGAGGAAAGTAGAACTCGAAGAAGTTCGGGAACCACAAAATATCATTGAACCTGAGTTGGAACATGAGCAGGAACCACAAGATATTGAAAGTGAACCTGCTCAAATTACACGAGGCATTCGTAGATCTGGTAGGACACGCCAAGAGCCCGAGAGATATTATGGATTTCTTGTGACTCAAAATGGCGATGTGATGCTCATAGATCATGATGAACCTGCTTCCTACCAAGAAGCTATGAATGGACCAGATTCTGAGAGATGGCTTGAAGCCATGAAATCTGAGATGGACTCCATGTATACTAACCAAGTATGGACTTTGGTTGATCCACCCGAAGGGGTAAAACCAATCGGGTGCAAGTGGGTTTTCAAGAAGAAAACCGACATGGATGGTAATGTACAAACCTATAAAGGTCGACTGGTAGCAAAAGGTTTCAAACAAGTTCAAGGTGTTGACTATGATGAAACCTTCTCTCCAGTGGCAATGGTTAAATCCATCAGGATCTTACTTGCTATTGCAGCCTTTTATGATTACGAAATCTGGCAGATGGATGTCAAAACTGCTTTCCTTAACGGAAATCTCTTTGAGGATGTGTATATGACACAACCTGAGGGTTTTGCCAATCCAAAGGATGCTGGAAAGGTATGTAAGCTGCAGCGATCCATTTATGGATTGAAGCAAGCCTCTCGGAGTTGGAATCTTCGATTTGATGAAGCAGTCAAAGAGTTTGGCTTCATAAAAAATGAAGATGAACCTTGTGTATATAAGAAGGTTAGTGGGAGTCACATTGTATTCCTGGTATTATATGTTGACGACATATTAATTATTGGGAATGACATTCCTTCCTTACAGGCTGTAAAAACATGGTTAGGAAAATGTTTCTCCATGAAAGATTTGGGCGATGCAACCTACATTTTAGGTATCAAGATCTATCGAGATAGATCAAGAAAAATGCTCGGCCTAAGTCAAAGTACATATATTGATAAAGTGCTGAAACGGTTCAGCATGCAAGAGGCAAAAAGAGGACACTTACCCATGTCTCATGGTGTTAAGATCTCTAAGGCCCAATGTCCTAAATCACATGATGATGAGGAGCGTATGAGAAAGATCCCTTATGCTTCGGCAATTGGATCTATCATGTATGCAATGATATGTACTCGTTCGGATGTCTCGTATGCTTTGAGCATGACGAGCAGATACCAGTCGAATCCAGGTGAAGGTCACTGGACAGCAGTCAAGAATATCCTCAAGTACCTGAAAAGGACTAAGGATTCATTCTTGGTATATGGAGGTGAAGACGAACTGACAGTAAAGGGTTACACAGATGCTAGTTTCCAGACTGACACAGATGACTATAAGTCTCAGTCAGGTTTTGTGTTTTGCCTTAATGGTGGTGCTGTTAGCTGGAAAAGTTCGAAGCAAGAGACAGTAGCCGATTCTACAACAAAGGCTGAGTATATTGCTGCTTCTAGTGCGGCCAAAGAGGCTGTATGGATTAAAAAGTTCGTCACTGAACTTGGTGTTGTTCCAACCATTGTTGATCCGGTTGAGCTATACTGTGATAATAATGGAGCCATTGCACAGGCTAAGGAACCCAGATCTCACCAACGATCCAAGCATATACTTAGGCGGTACCATCTCATCCGTGAAATCATTGATAGAGGAGATGTACATATAAGCAGAGTGCCAACATATGATAATGTTGCAGATCCACTGACCAAAGCTTTATCGCAGCATAAGTATGAAGGTCACACTAGTTCCTTGGGTATTAGATACATGAGTGATTGGCTCTAGTGCAAGTGGGAGACTGTTAGAGTTTATGCCCTAGAGGCTAATTCTTTGATGTAATTGTTTAAACATTTTTTGATATTATATTTGATTGAATAAATGAATTATTTTATTATGGTTTTATTTACTGCGTTATATAAATGTTAACATAATAAAAGTCCTTAGAATAGTGATATAAATTATATGGCTTCAAGTATGTGACTTGAACATGAGATCATATAGTTACAATTAGTATCATTACTCTTAAATGTCCCTAGTCAAGTGTCATTGTTAATGGGACAACAATGATACATTGAGACTATTATGTGGATTGACTGATGGCCAAATCTCATTGGTCATAAATATATGAGATATTGAGTCAATGCATAGGTACATGTTAGAGAACAATGTACTGGGCAGACCCACCATGAGAATTCTACGTGGAGCATTATGCAAAGTGTCATAAGCAATTCTCATAGTGACAATGATGTAATGATCCTCCGACCTGAAATCACTATATTACTACACGAGAATTTATGTACTTTGATATCATCAAAGGCCACCTTTAATAAGTGGACGATAAAGGTGATTATTGGGTATATCATGAATCGTGTGAGGAATATGAGTGATCTAGATGGAATTTAACCCTCCTATATATTAGGGGTGATATCCATAGGCCTCTTGATTGAGTAAGACTATGAAATGCATGGCCATGCTCAAATAGTGATTTGTTTCATATAGTCTACTCATCGATCAAGAAAACTTAGATTAAATTATGAAGAGGATGACACATTCCATGCCTCGAGTTTAATCTAGGATGTCAAGGTTAAAAGGATTAAATTACATTGAAACATTGGTCACGAAAAGGTTGTATCGAATCACCGATCTTATTATTATTTGGGTAGCAGTGATGCATTACTAGATGCCGCTCACTGTTTATAATTTTATAATATGATTTTAAAATTATTACCAACATAATAATAACCTATAGGGTCACACACTTAGAACGTAATTAAAAGGGAATTAATTTAAATTGTATGGATTTAAATATATCAATATGATTGATAGTATTTAAATTATGAATTTAAATTAATAGGATAATTTGTATATATATATATATTAATTAAGTAAGACTTAATTAAGATATAATATATATATATATATATATATATATAAATTCGGATTTTATATTTCTAATTGGATATCAAAACCCTAGCCGCTCTTAGAGAGAGACTAGAGACAAAAATTTCAAAAGTCCAGATCCTTGGCGGCTAGTACCGCAGCTTTCCTTGCTGCAGATCGTGTGACGATTTGCGAGACGTTCGTGTGGATACCGTAGAGGCGCAGTTCCGTTGGATTGCGTTGAGGATTCGAAGCAGTTCCAGAATCTCCATCGTCTCCTTTCAGGCTTGAATAATCGGTAAAACATATCTTAACCTCTGAATTAATATGTTTTCGCATGGATCCTGTTTTAGGGTTTCGAAATTTTTTAATTTTCGCTGCGTTTATGTGCCGAAATCCCCTACACTAATTGACTTTAAACAAGTGCTTGATGGGAGGCACCCCATCATCTCTCTTCTCCCTTTCATATAATTCTTGTTACATTTCTCTATATTTCTCTTCCCCTTGTTTAATTCTGAAAAATCATGAAAATTTTGATCAATTTGGAGTTAGGAGCTTATTGCAGATACACACATATAGCATTTTTGAGGATTCACGTATATATGACTCACATAAATAGTATTTTTGAGGACACATACATACATCTTACATAGTCAAATTTTGAATATGGAATTAAGTTATATCTCATTTTTGAATTCTATGTATGCAGGTGAGAAAGTGCATATCAGTTGTTACTTAGTTTTCAACTTTGCTGTAGGAAAAATTTTGACTGGGCTTAGGGCAGTGCGGCCGCGCCACCCTCAAGGCAAAAAGAAGGGAGGCTGCGCCAATATGCAGAGGCCAGAGAGCAATTCTGGGTATCAGAGTGGCCGCATCAACCTCAAGGCACAACTCTGCGTGCCCACACCAATTCTCAAAAATTCCAAAAGTGTATCTTGACCCGCGCGGCCGCACCCCACTCACAGCATAACCTGGCGCACCCGCACTCGACCCAAAAATCCTGCCGGTTTTAAAGTTTTAAAAATCAGATTTCACCCTTAGCTTTATATAACCGACCCATTCCTCCTCACTTATGTTATAACTACAACTCTTTCATACACAACCCTCTCCTATACAAACTCTATCTCTTGTTCAAATACTACACCATTCCAATTCCTATTATACTCCCATACCTACGAACCCTAGCCTCCAATATTCACTCCATCTTCTTTATAAAACCTATCCATCACCTAGCCACCACCACCACATCATTCTAGTACACTTCAAGCATCAAACTAGGGTTTGTTATACAGACTTCAGAGGAACTTTTGGGGGTTTAATTTTCATCAATTAGGGATTGCAAGAGAAATTCAAATTCAAGGTTTTCAGATTAGGGTTTGCAAAAGGGATTAGGGTTTGTACGATCAGATTGAAGAAGCTAAGTTTGGGGGTTATTCTTTAAGTTCATAAGTTAGATTTTGCAAAGGAAAGTTTTTAAAATTCTCATGGGTCAAAAGAGAGCACGTTTTGTCACGCCTGAATCGCCCGCTCAAAGTAGCCATGATGAGGACATTGTGGACTTGACCAAGTTCATCAGCCTCACGGCACAGACTAAATATTACCGGATTGTGGCTAAGACATTTGTGAAGGAGCGGGGATTGAAGCTGGCTAAGGGGGATGGCGAGATGCTTGAGATGATTCTAGAGAGGGCCTGGTTTGGAGTCGTAGCAATGCCTGTGCCTGCTTTTATGGCCATAGTTCACGAATTCTATGCAAACGCCAAGGAGACACAGAGCGACTTCTCGTTTGTCCGGGGCCTTCAAGTTAACTACCGGCCGCTGGCGATTCGTGAGGTCTTCAATTTACCTTCAGTCCTTGCTGGCCGAGTAAATTAGGTTGAGGCGGAGCGTTTTGAGATAGACTTAGACAGGGTGATTACTGACTTGTGCGTTCCGGGCACTCAATGGAATTATAAGCAGGGCACTGATACAAAGACCAATTTCCCTAGCGCAGCTCTGAACAAATATGCAAAGGCGTGGAACCTGTTCATCTGCTCCAATCTGATGCCATCCACTCACCAGTATGACATTCCGACCGAGAGGGTAATTATTCTGTGGGGAATCATTATCGGGAAATATATAGATATTGGGCACCTGCTCCATCAAAATATGCTACGTTTCATGAAAGGCAGTACCACAGGTAGTATTTTTCATGCATCTGTGGTGGCACATTTGTGTGCTTAGGCGGGACTTGATTGGAAGGATGAGCATGTCCAGATGCCGAGCCAGGACATCTCTCACGCCACCATCAAGAAATTTGAAGATTGGGCTGGTGGCAAGGCACATTCATGGGGCAAAGGATTCATTCTGCCAACTCCTCATCAGTGCCTCTACCACAGCCAGCAGAGGCAGTCGCTTCTCCTCTAGCCAGTGAAGTGAATCAGGATCGCAGGATGAGGCGATTGGAGAGGAGGATGGACGCGTTGCATGGCAACTTCGCAGCGTTTGCCGATGGGCTATCTCGTTCCTTGGCTGAGGCCTTTGTGCAGTAGGGATCGATGGTGGAGTGGCCAGTCTTCGGTTCTGCCATGCCATATTCGCAGCCAGATTCACCACCCGAGGAGGGTGGCCATGTCGATACATAGGGGAGTTTCCTTACCCTTTATCTCCAATGAGGATATTGTAGTTTTTAAGTTTTGGGGTATTGGGTTATAGTTAGTAGTAGTGCATATAGCTAGTTGCATGTAGTTTAATTGCATGTTTAGTTTGCATGGTAGTATTTATTAATTAAATATTTGTTGTTAGTATTTATTGGTTAAATATTTGTTAAATTTTGAGTAAATTTTTTTTAGTTTTCTTTATTTAGTTATGTGTTTAGTTGCATTTGCATAGCATAATCTCATGATTTTAGCCTGTTGAATTCCAGTCTGGCCGATGATGATATTGAAATGTTATAGATTTTTGAACTCAGTTGATAACTTAAGCTTTGTTTTAATTTTATACATGATGAAGTCTATGCCTGTTGCTTTGATGTTACCGGATAGCACGACATTATTATTATTTGCTTGTTGGTTAGATTAGCACACGCTTGTCTTCTGAGGGAAAAAAATTATTTTTAATGATAGAATTGTCTAGAAAATGATTAATGGCCATAATGACACAGAAATGCAAGTTTGGGGGAAAACATTGGGTATGCATGCTAAAAAAGAAAAAGAAATAGAAAAAGAAAAGAAAAGAAAATGAAAAAAAAAATTAAAAAAAATATAATAAACGCCTTGGCTAGCTAAGTCTTGTGGCCTTTGATACTCGAGCAAGTACGCCCTAGGGGATTGTCTCTACACCCAACGCCCTAAAGCCTTATGGTTTAGGAGTCGTTGGTCGAAAGCTCGTTAAATGGGTATCATTGTAAAGCCTAAGAGGGCTTAGCATTGCATAGTCGGGTGTAACCACGGGAAAGTGTGAATATCGCCCTTGTGTGTGAATAAAAGCAGAATAAACCCTTTTTTAAACCATAGCTTGTGTTGATGTGTTAGATTGGTTGTTGTTTCATATATGTGCAAAGTTCTTGATTTAAAACCACAGTTTTTCTTCCTTAGAAGTATAGCATGTGGAATCTTTGTAAGAACCCGAATTTTTAGATATTATTAAATAAGGATTTAATAAATAAAATTCTTAAACCGTGAGATGGGTTCGAATAAGAGTATATATATGAGATATGAGGTATGTGGTATTATATTACATAGGGTAATATGGACTATGTAATATGTGTTTTGTGATTTATAAATATACTATTAATGTATATTTGTTACTTAGCGTAGAGACGATTCAGTTGAGATAAAGGAAGTGGATAAATTCCTATCGATATTAAATAATTTATAGAATTATTTTATCATAGTAAGTTGGTGACATTAAATATCCTTAATGTATAATCACCATATTCTTGAGTATGTGTATTAATAACTAGTATGTTTATAATATATGTTATTAATAGCACTTAAGCTATCCGTGAATAGGTTTGGATAGTGAAGCATGAGTTAGTTAAGGAATTAACTAATAAGAATAAATATTAGTTAATATAAGTTGTGAGTTATATTATGGAATAATATAATGAGAGTATTGAACCTTAAGTAACTATGATGATATAGTACAGTGTTTAATTTACTTAAGTAAAGGAGTAAATTAATATGTGTGTTGAATATGTAGTTATAGTTGATACTTTTATATATATATATTACTTAGAGTGGTAATATGTGAGAAAGTTTGACGTGCGAATAACGTTAATAAATATATATATACGTTATTAAAGGGAGATGGAAATCATTATATTTTAAATGAAGATTTAATATTTGAAGAAATTGTTTTGAGGACAATTTATAGAAAAGAAAGAGAATGATTATTATATATATAATTCTAATAAAGGATATTAAAATAAATTTTAATATTGAATTATTTTAATAAAGGAGAAAATATTATTTTTGAATAATAATATTACCTTATATGTTTTTTGTATGAGGTAATAGGTATGATGAATTAATATGGTAAATATATTCAAACATATTTGCTATATGTAAATAAATTGATAGAAATAATTTATTATAATAGAAAATAAACTCACTATCTATTTTCTATATATAATATATGTACATGTGTTGTACATGTAATTATTCGATATTATATTATATTATAATATCTTGAGTAAATAAATAAAGTATTTTTTTTAATAATGAATATCTTTACTTGGAGAAAACATAATGTTTTATGATATGGCTAAATACATAATGTTAAATGTATTTTCAAGGGAGTTTATTAATGAAAGGAAACTAAGTTATTTTAATATATTAAATAACTTAAGTTATTATTTGATCATGAATATTATTATTTGAATAATTATTAGAGTATATATTAATTATTATAAGCGTAAAGGTTATACTTATTATAAGTATAATTAATTGAAGTAATTTAACATTTTAATAGCTTGAGTTATTATATTTCCGTAAAGGTTATATATAATATTTGAATATTCGATTTGTAAAATATTTATATGTGAACCTTGTGATTTAATAGCTCTAATTATATTGAACATGTTATAAGTAGTAAGTGATGGGAATAATAATAAGCTTGAGATTAAGCTTGTGAGAAATGCCTTGTGTGGCACGATAATAGATTCGGTAATGAATTGATTAATTCAAGGATGAAAGAATTGATAATTAAACAATTAATCTATATTAATTGTTATAATATGTTGAATTATTATTATTGCGAGTGATAGCATGATAATAAGTATATTTGTTATAAATATAATAAGATTTATATTTATTGTGAAAATTAACTATATAAATGTTAATTAATTGTTATGGAAATTATAATTCCATTGATTAATGAGAAATAGATTAATTAATATTATTATTAATTAATAAAATAAGTAATTTATTAATGTGCAAGCATGCGATATTAAAATATATAACGTATGATAGTTAACTATATGTTATACGAAGTGTAAAGTGCGACGTGACTATATAAGCTATATAGTAAGGTGATAGAGTTATATGAATTATGTATATAATGTAGTGTGATGCTTTAATATAGCTATATTATATGTATATATTATATAGTATGATTGGTTGCATTAAGAGAGTTACATAATATTATTGCTTATGTAACATGATAGGTGCGGGTAGACGTTAAGGAATACCCTATTAACATATAGCAATTGTTAATTGATAATGGTTTCTATAGGATATTATAACTGTAGTAATAGCCGTTATAATAATAAGTAATACCCAATAGAATTATATCCGGTAGGATAAAATGTACATGAATTTATATATGCGCAAGTTAAAATTTACTACACGATAGTATTATTGGGACTACATTGTGACACATTAATTTATAACTTAAGTTATATAAAATGGAATGTGTACAACTTAAATATATATGGAATAAATATATATAGCCTAAGTATTAATATTAGGTATTTATATGTTGGTAATGCTGAGTTATAAATTTCTTGTCCCATAATTTTAGTGCCCAACTTCTCCTTCACGTGAATGGCTAGGAGCTATGCCTATTTCTCTCAAACTCAGCAACAAAACTAGCTAATGATTGCAAGGGGTGAGGAGTTCATGATGGATTTCACCCACTCTCAACCACTATCCATGAACCATCATGTAATCCTTTATTCCATTTGTTTGATTTGGGAGGCAGTAACATTGTCTGTGTATTCAAGACTCTATAAATAAGGCTTCCTCCTCCTTCATTTCATTTGCTGAGAAATTCTAATAAGTATAAAATATAGAGGTAATGCATTATATTAGCAAGGAGTCTGTGAATAGAGGAAGTTTGATATAGAAGTAAACTCATTTCAAGATTTACTAAGGTATAACACTTAATTTCTTGTTCTTCATCTTTGTTTTCTGAGAATTTCTAATTCTTGAATTTAGTATAAAATTCATGATAATGTGATCAAGAATTGTTTGTTAGTTGATATGTGGGCTGATATATATGTTAGTATGGCTAGTAGCTTGTCTGGAATGAATTTCGTAGGAAATTTCTGAGCTGGGTCTGTAGAATTGCCGAGCAGAAGGCTGCTCTGTTTCTGGCCGGCCACCTGCGCAGCTGCGCCAGTTTTATACTGGCCAGCGGCGCAGCTATGCCAGTACCAGACGTTAAGTTGGCCAAGGCCCTGCGTAGCTGCGCCAGTTTTGAACTGGGGAGCTGCGCAGCTGCGCCGGTTCCAGATTCTGGAATCTTGTTTTCTGTTGCAGTCTGTTTCTAGCTTGGTTGTTACCACTTAGAGCAAACATGTGAACATAAACAACATGAAAACTTTGATACAACATGCATGATTTTAACAATGTTATAATGTATATCATGAAATGGAAAGCGTATGTTTTAAAGAAAAACTTATAGTTTTAAATATGAACGTTGACACATACGTGAGACGTGAACATTCTGATCTTGTGAAGATGTTAACATACTTTAACTACAAATGATAAGAACTTTAAAGTTGTCTTGTATGTGTCGAATTGTATCGTTCAAGTTTAAAATGATTTCAAAGGCGAACTTGAATATGTTTTCAAATCAAGTTGCATTAAGTATGAGTAGCTAGATTCTAAAGATTTAAGATGCCATGTTTGTGTTTATTACGTCTCTAAATATGATTCGTATGTGATTGGATATATTGACAAATAACCAAGCATGAGTTCAAGCATGTTTTAAAGTGATAAACGAAGCATGTTTTCAAACTAATAACAATGATAGCTACATGTATGAAATATGAATATTCATGAGCATGCCTAACATAGGTTATATGATTACCTTATGTGTTTAAAAGCGAGCATGCTAGACTTTATGACCTTATAGCCTTGAATGGACTTAAGTTTTTACGGGTATTAACTTAGAACCTATATCATGTAAATTGAACGTGAAAAGGTTAAACCAGCATGAAAGTATCCTTTAATGTGTATACATACTATGTAGGACCTTATGCTAATACTTGAATTCGATTTCGACAATTAATAGAGTATATTTGCTTTGATATGGTCTTATGTGTTAGTAATGATATATGAGAATGATTAACTCAAAAGATGGATTACACTAGCTATATGTAAATAGATTAGTGGTAGACAGGTATGTGTATATGAAGAATGTTAGTATTTACGTATGGTTAAAGTATACGTATACTTACATAGTTATTCTAAGAACACAATAAGAAAGTGAAACGAAGGTTTTAAGAACCAAGTTAGACAACAATGTAACCTTTATTATTACATTGAGAATGTATGGTTACACATAACTAATGAGTGTGATCTCTATGGTTAATATAACTGTGTAGGATTACACGAAGTGCAGATATTCTTAAGCAGTTAAGTCGTAGTTGTTAAACTACGAATCAGGCAAGTCTTTCAGTTCCTATTTGATATATGAATTCAATAACTGTTAGTTGAATTATATTATGCTGTGATAATGTGAACTTATATATGAACTGTATATGAGATATAAATTAGATTGAAAGTTGATCTTTGATGATATACTTGTTATGTGAAAAGTAACATGCATAGTAAATATAAACTGTTTATAAATGCATGAACTGAGTATGATGTTATATGCTATGTGATGCATGAGGACTGTTAGAATTGCTGAGCTGTTGAGCTCACTCTTGCAAATAACCACTTTTGCAGGTTAAGGATTCACGGTAAAGATTTCGTGCTTCTTGATTGATAAAGATAGATAGTATCGCATTGAAGAATATTACTTAGAATATTGTCTGGACCATGTTTAGATTCTAGATGATGTACTCGATAATTGCTTACACTGTTTAATAATTGTTGTATTGTAAGAATGTATTAATTAATACATAAAAGATATCGAGTTGAGTTGTAAATGTTTATACGATAACCTAGATAAGAAGGAATCATATTATATAGTTGATTCAAGATTTGTAATTGGTATCAAAGTTATGGAATCAATAAAAAGATTTTTATTCAAAGGATATTGAAAAGTTTAAATTATTCCATATTTTAGTAATATCGAATATGACGTAAAGACGAGATCTTAGATATAAATAGAATTTATATTCTAAATTGTAATAAACAAAGTTGTATACTTTTACTAATGATTAAAAGATGTAATAGTTTGACGATAGTAGTATCGTGACTGCACCGAATCCGAGGTTTCGAAGGAACGTGGATTTGGGGGCGTCACAGGTTGGTATCAAAGCTGTAGGTTATAAACCTTAGGTAAGTGTACCTTAGACTATAACCTGAGAGAGTGAAAGATAAAGATTAAGATATATACATGAAGATTCAAAGAAGAATCTTAAAATATCTAGAGAATGAGAATCAGGAGTTTCCTAACTCCGGTAATGAAAATATTAAGACGATGTCTATAAGATGTATATGACGAAGATAGTGAGAATAAACTCGGATGGAGTTTAGTTGATAATAGGGAAAGAACCCTAAGATAAATAGATGATCACGATGTGATCAGATTGAACTGTGAAATGATAGATAGTCTGTAATGACTAAGTATGTATAGCTTGATGCTATGAGAGAATGTACTATAAAAGTACGAGATGAACTCATGAGGAGTTGTATGTGGTGAAACGTAGAAAGCTCGTGATAAAGTAAGATAGATTTAAGTGTTGGACTTCCATTGAGGACTCATGTGATGGCTTAGTTGTACAAACTTTTGTATGGGCAGAAGTTTTGTGCTTGCACTGAGTGTGTCACATTGATAATCGTTGGAATGTTAGTGTCGCGGTATCATTATACATATGGTGGAAAGGTGATTCTTTTCTCATATCTATTTTGATGGATAGAGGTTTCTAAGATATAATTAGATAATATTAAGATTAGGTGCGAGTTCTTAAAACTCATGCCTATGACAAGTTCGTGACTCATAATCGTATGGTGGGACCCCTCAGCGAATGGACGACTTTGGTCTGACTAGGATAAGTTCCTCAACCCATATGATTGTGGTAGGTTCCTGAGCTTCCATGGTGTGGTAAGTTGGTGAACTGTATTGAGAATAGATGTATTATATAAGAGTTTTGGAATAGTGAGCATTGATGGTGGTAAGAGATTGAAGCGATGGAGAAATTGGATTTTCCTAAATCCTCTAGCTACGCTAGATTTTCAATATTTATTGACTTCGTGCTAGTGTTTGTACTTCGGTTTTCTTGAGAAAACATTGGGTCAGGTAACTGAACTAATGAGTTTTAAAAACAACACCGTTATTCGTATGTCTACGCTATTTGTTTCAGCTAAGACAAAAATGATTTGACAATCTTTCAAAATATATTTTAACCATGTGCATCATTTGATATGATGTAGAATGGTAAACGATGGAGTCATCAATGCAATCGAACCTAGTGTTGGTTGTGATCAAAAGATCGTCAGCCCACTATGGTATGTTGTAATATGACAAAGTCATAAAATGGCAGAATCCTCAACGTACTACTAATCTAGTATGGTATCATGACGTCATAAAAGAATTTTTGGTTTTCTTGCAAATTATAAAGAAGGTCAATTAAGTTGGCTAAATTATTTCGATTGATGTCCGAATTGTTGATGAGAGTCTAAGCTATTTGATTCGGCTAGGCGACTGTTGGAAAGGGATTATAGAATTCAAGTATTCTTGTGTATGTATGCCAAACCAGATTGCTCTGGTGCGGATTTTGACGTTGAAAAGCTGAGGTGAACAACCCTATAAGGGGACATGTTTTCGGAGACAATGGTTCCGAACGTAACGCATATAGTCGTTACAAAACACTACGTTGCGGCCCAACATAGTGGTACAATAGGTTGGCCACCTAGAGTACGCGTGGAGAGTGTTTTTAGTCTTTGTGATTGATAAACACTCTGGTTTGCGGTGTGAAGAATTGTGTTGAAGCATTAGTAAACCTGGAGAAAAGTTCACGGTCTTGTGACCCCTCAGCATAAATTGGAATCTGAGTTAGTCATACTACTTCCCGATTATTGAAAAATTGTGGAAGATTCTTATTCTTCTAAAGGATGAATGTAGTAAGTAGAATGTTCCTTAGAAAGGAGAAAGTGGTAGAATGAGATTGAGAAAGTTATATTAAAAAAACTTCTGAAAAGAGAATGGATAAAATTATTCAAGAGAATATGTAATAATCGGAATAGCACCGAGTAAAGGAAGTTTCGGGGATTCCGAGGACAGAATCCTTATAAAGGGGAGAAGATGTAAGAACCCGAATTTTTAGATATTATTAAATAAGAATTTAATAAATAAAATTCTTAAACCGTGAGATGGGTTCGAATAAGAGTATATATATGAGATATGAGGTATGTGGTATTATATTACATAGGGTAATATGGACTATGTAATATGTGTTTTGTGATTTATAAATATACTATTAATGTATATTTGTTACTTAGCGTAGAGACGATTCAGTTGAGATAAAGGAAGTGGATAAATTCCTATCGATATTAAATAATTTATAGAATTATTTTATCATAGTAAGTTGGTGACATTAAATATCCTTAATGTATAATCACCATATTCTTGAGTATGTGTATTAATAACTAGTATGTTTATAATATATGTTATTAATAGCACTTAAGCTATCCGTGAATAGGTTTGGATAGTGAAGCATGAGTTAGTTAAGGAATTAACTAATAAGAATAAATATTAGTTAATATAAGTTGTGAGTTATATTATGGAATAATATAATGAGAGTATTGAACCTTAAGTAACTATGATGATATAGTACAGTGTTTAATTTACTTAAGTAAAGGAGTAAATTAATATGTGTGTTGAATATGTAGTTATAGTTGATACTTTTTATATATATATATTACTTAGAGTGGTAATATGTGAGAAAGTTTGACGTGCGAATAACGTTAATAAATATATATATACGTTATTAAAGGGAGATGGAAATCATTATATTTTAAATGAAGATTTAATATTTGAAGAAATTGTTTTGAGGACAATTTATAGAAAAGAAAGAGAATGATTATTATATATATAATTCTAATAAAGGATATTAAAATAAATTCTAATATTGAATTATTTTAATAAAGGAGAAAATGTTATTTTTGAATAATAATATTACCTTATATGTTTTTTGTATGAGGTAATAGGTATGATGAATTAATATGGTAAATATATTCAAACATATTTGCTATATGTAAATAAATTGATAGAAATAATTTATTATAATAGAAAATAAACTCACTATCTATTTTCTATATATAATATATGTACATGTGTTGTACATGTAATTATTCGATACTATATTATATTATAATATCTTGAGTAAATAAATAAAGTATTTTTTTTAATAATGAATATCTTTACTTGGAGAAAACATAATGTTTTATGATATGGCTAAATACATAATGTTAAATGTATTTTCAAGGGAGTTTATTAATGAAAGGAAACTAAGTTATTTTAATATATTAAATAACTTAAGTTATTATTTGATCATGAATATTATTATTTGAATAATTATTAGAGTATATATTAATTATTATAAGCGTAAAGGTTATACTTATTATAAGTATAATTAATTGAAGTAATTTAACATTTTAATAGCTTGAGTTATTATATTTCCGTAAAGGTTATATATAATATTTGAATATTCGATTTGTAAAATATTTATATGTGAACCTTGTGATTTAATAGCTCTAATTATATTGAACATGTTATAAGTAGTAAGTGATGGGAATAATAATAAGCTTGAGATTAAGCTTGTGAGAAATGCCTTGTGTGGCACGATAATAGATTCGGTAATGAATTGATTAATTCAAGGATGAAAGAATTGATAATTAAACAATTAATCTATATTAATTGTTATAATATGTTGAATTATTATTATTGCGAGTGATAGCATGATAATAAGTATATTTGTTATAAATATAATAAGATTTATATTTATTGTGAAAATTAACTATATAAATGTTAATTAATTATTATGAAAATTATAATTTCATTGATTAATGAGAAATAGATTAATTAATATTATTATTAATTAATAAAATAAGTAATTTATTAATGTGCAAGCATGCGATATTAAAATATATAACGTATGATAGTTAACTATATGTTATACGAAGTGTAAAGTGCGACGTGACTATATAAGCTATATAGTAAGGTGATAGAGTTATATGAAATATGTATTTAATGTAGTGTGACGCTTTAATATAGCTATATTATATGTATATATTATATAGTATGATTGGTTGCATTAAGAGAGTTACATAATATTATTGCTTATGTAACATGATAGGTGCGGGTAGACGTTAAGGAATACCCCATTAACATATAACAATTGTTAATTGATAATGGTTTCTATAGGATATTATAATTTTAGTAATAACCGTTATAATAATAAGTAATACCCGATAGAATTATATCCGGTAGGATAAAATATACATGAATTTATATATGCGCAAGTTAAAATTTACTACACGATAGTATTATTGGGACTACATTGTGACACATTAATTTATAACTTAAGTTATATAAAATGGAATGTGTACAACTTAAATATATATGGAATAAATATATATAGCCTAAGTATTAATATTAGGTATTTATATGTTGGTAATGCTGAGTTATAAATTTCTTGTCCCATAATTTTAGTGCCCAACTTCTCCTTCACGTGAATGGCTAGGAGCTTTGCTTATTTCTCTCAAACTCAGCAACAAAACTAGCTAATGATCGCAAGGGGTGAGGAGTTCATGATGGATTTCACCCACTCTCAACCACTATCCATGAACCATCATGTAATCCTTTATTCCATTTGTTTGATTTGGGAGGCAGTAACATTGTCTGTGTATTCAAGACTCTATAAATAAGGCTTCCTCCTCCTTCATTTCATTTGTTGAGAAATTCTAATAAGTATAAAATATAGAGGTAATGCATTATATTAGCAAGGAGTCTGTGAATAGAGGAAGTTTGATATAGCAGTAAACTCATTTCCAGATTTACTAAGGTATAACACTTAATTTCTTGTTCTTCATCTTTGTTTTCTGAGAATTTCTAATTCTTGAATTTAGTATGAAATTCATGATAATGTGATCAAGAATTGTTTGTTAGTTGATATGTGGGCTGATATATATGTTAGTATGGCTAGTAGCTTGTCTGGAATGAATCTCGTAGGAAATTTATGAGATGGGTCTGTAGAATTGCCGAGCAGAAGGCTGCTCTGTTTCTGGCCGGCCACCTGCGCAGCTGCGCAAGTTTTATACTGGCCAGCGGCGCAGCTATGCCAGTACCAGACGTTAAGTTGGCCAAGGCCCTGCGCAGCTGCGCCAGTTTTGAACTGGGGAGCTGCGCAGCTGCGCCGGTTCCAGATTCTGGAATCTTGTTTTCTGTTGCAGTCTATTTCTTCTAGCTTAGTTGTTACCACTTAGAGCAAACATGTGAACATAAACAACATGCAAACTTTGATACAACATGCATGATTCTAACAATGTTATAATGTATATCATGAAATGGAAAGCGTATGTTTTAAAGAAAAACTTATAGTTTTAAAATAAAACTTATAGTTTTAAATATGAACGTTGACACATACGTGAGACGTGAACATTCTGATCTTGTGAAGATGTTAACATACTTTAACTACAAATGATAAGAACTTTAAAGTTTTCTTGTATGTGTCGAATTGTATCGTTCAAGTTTAAAATGATTTCAAATGAGAACTTGAATATGTTTTCAAATCAAGTTGCATTAAGTATGAGTAGCTAGATTCTAAAGATTTAAGATGCCATGTTTGTGTTTATTACGTCTCTAAATATGATTCGTATGTGATTGGATATATTGACAAATAACCAAGCATGAGTTCAAGCATGTTTTAAAGTGATAAACGAAGCATGTTTTCAAACTAATAACAATGATAGCTACATGTATGAAATATGAATATTCATGAGCATGCCTAACATAGGTTATATGATTACCTTATGTGTTTAAAAGCGAGCATGCTAGACTTTATGACCTTATAGCCTTGAATGGACTTAAGTTTTTACGGGTATTAACTTAGAACCTATATCATGTAAATTGAACGTGAAAAGGTTAAACCAGCATGAAAGTATCCTTTAATGTGTATACATACTATGTAGGACCTTATGCTAATACTTGAATTCGATTTCGACAATTAATAGAGTATATTTGCTTTGATATGGTCTTATGTGTTAGTAATGATATATGAGAATGATTAACTCAAAAGATGGATTACACTAGCTATATGTAAATAGATTAGTGGTAGACAGGTATGTGTATATGAAGAATGTTAGTATTTACGTATGGTTAAAGTATACGTATACTTACATAGTTATTCTAAGAACACAATAAGAAAGTGAAACGAAGGTTTTAAGAACCAAGTTAGACAACAATGTAACCTTTATTATTACATTGAGAATGTATGGTTACACATAACTAATGAGTGTGATCTCTATGGTTAATATAACTGTGTAGGATTACACGAAGTGCAGATATTCTTAAGCAGTTAAGTCGTAGTTGTTAAACTACGAATCAGGCAAGTCTTTCAGTTCCTATTTGATATATGAATTCAATAACTGTTAGTTGAATTATATTATGCTGTGATAATGTGAACTTATATATGAACTGTATATGAGATATAAATGAGATTGAAAGTTGATCTTTGATGATATACTTGTTATGTGAAAAGTAACATGCGTAGTAAATATAAACTGTTTATAAATGCATGAACTGAGTATGATGTTATATGCTATGTGATGCATGAGGACTGTTAGAATTGCTGAGCTGTCGAGCTCACTCTTGCAAATAACCACTTTTGCAGGTTAAGGATTCACGGTAAAGATTTCGTGCTTCTTGATTGATAAAGATAGATAGTATCGCATTGAAGAATATTACTTAGAATATTGTCTGGACCATGTTTAGATTCTAGATGATGTACTCGATAGTTGCTTACACTGTTTAATACTTGTTGTATTGTAAGAATGTATTAATTAATACATAGAAGATATCGAGTTGAGTTGTAAATGTTTATACGATAACTCAGATAAGAAGGAATCATATTATATAGTTGATTCAAGATTTGTAATCGGTATCAAAGTTATGGAATCAATAAAAAGATTTTTATTCAAAGGATATTGAAAAGTTTAAATTATTCCGTATTTTAGTAATATCGAATATGATGTAAAGACGAGATCTTAGATATAAGTAGAATTTATATTCTAAATTGTAATAAACAAAGTTATATTCTTTTACTAATGATTAAAAGATGTAATAGTTTGACGATAGTAGTATCGCGACTGCACCGAATCCGAGGTTTCGAAGGAACGTGGATTTGGGGGCGTCACAATCTTCACCTCTATAAAGCTTATTTGTGATGTAGCACACACATACTACATCTTACCAATAGGTTGTGATCTCCGGATTGTATGTCTTTATGACTTTAGCTTGGGTTGATACCTTGCTCATAGATCTTGTTATTTCTCTAAGGCATATCTTATTGGAATTCATATCATGGCTGAAATTTTTGGATTCATTTTCATAGTAGTATAGTTGCATAGCATGTAGTTTGTATTTGTGTTTGTTGCTTGAGGGCAAGCAATAATTCGAGTTTGGGGGTATTTGATAAGTAGGTTTTATACCTACTTATTGTCTATCAACTTACTAGGATTATGGCTTAATCTCAAGTATTTTAGTGTCTTTTGATGTGTTTTATCTTTGTTTTATAGGTTTTGTTAAGGAAACTCAAATTGCATGGAATGACATGGTATTAGCATGGAAATGGCATAGGTATGACAAGATGATGAGAAAATGGTGAACTGAAGATGGAGCATGGCATGGGCATGAGGAATTGACATCTGATCAGTAAGAAAAAGCAGCAAGGGAATGAAGAAAGAAGAAGAAAGAAAGACTAAGACAGCAACAAAGTGAACCAGCAAATGCACCAGCAGAAAACTGCAGGAAAAGCCATCCATGCGGTCGCGCCGGCATGAAAGTAAAACCTGGCGCGCCCGTGCCAAGAGGAATTCAGTTTGAATTTCTGGAGATCAGCGCACCTGCGCCCCAAACCACCTACGGGGTGGCGCGACCGCGCCAGTTAAAATTCTGTACTGAGTTGACTTTTCACTTAAAATTTTTGCTGAAGCGTATTTTCCATATAAGGATGTATTTGCTAGTTATCAAACATTCAATTAATCGTTTTATTTTCTATTCTAGGGTTTTTGAGAGCTGAAGAGAGTTCTAGCTAGTACAATACCATTTTGGCTTCTCTATTTGGTTCTTAGTAGATTTACTTATTTAGGGTTTTGAATTGGATCTGATTGTGATCTTGAACTCAGCTTTAAGGCTTATTTTGGAAGGAGGATTATCATATTTGCTATTTCCTTTTCTCTTATTCCCTTTGCTTTTATTATTTGTTTTCAATGCTTAGATCAAATCCCATAATGGTAATTGATTTAGAGATGAACAAATCACCATTACGGGATTCTAATGGAGCTTATTGTTTAATTCAGATCTATATGCCTTTTTCTAATATGTAATTGATTATATATGCATTGCATAGCATGGTTGTGTTTATTGTTTAGATGTTTGATCACCATCTACCTTAATAGTTTGTATGGAATTGAAAGAGGAAGTATAAACTCAGATTTGGCCATGCTAGCATATGTTCATGAAATTTGCATGTGCTAGATTTTGTGATTCGTAATCCAGATAGATATATACCGGCTTACCATATGTAGTCAAATGAGAGCTTGCACTTAGATCGATATTGCTTGTAAGTTACATAGACATATAGTGATTTAGGTAATATTGATGTTCATATGAATTCTATCTCTTTTGTGGATTTCATGTGATATGGACTTAATATATTGAAAGATAGCCATTCCTTATCTTCGTGCTCTCGTCTAGCAATCCGAAATAATTAATTAGGCTTAACAAGAGGTTTATGAGCTGAAATGATGCATTAAGTGACATTAGGATCCCATACCTTCCTAATTTGATTCAATCTGTTGTTAAATAGTTAATTTTAGTTGATAATCATTCTAGTTATTAATTCACACCTTATTTACTAGTTTGAGCAGCCAAAAATAGCTATAAAGTTATTGCATAATAGACTAAGAGTAATTGCTTTTCTCCGTGGGAACGATTTTTTACTTATCATATATTATTTGTTGACCGTGTATACTTGCACGCGTTTGTGTCTATTTTATTAACACCGAAACAAGCCAACAGAGGCCATTACGAGTGCTTAATCAACGTAATGGCTTGAAACCATGAATGTTGAGTTGAAATCAATGGAGCTTAATAACGTTTGGGATCTTTAAGAATTACCAAAAGGTATGAAACCTGTTGGTTGCAAGTGGGTCTATAAGATCAAATTAGATCCTAAAGGAAACGTTGAAAGGTATAAATCTCGATTGGTTGCTAAAGGTTTCACTCAAAAGGAATGTGTGGATTATAGTGAAACTTTCTCTCCAGCATCCAGGAAAGATTCATATAGAATAGTCATGGATTTAGTAGCTCATTATGATTTAGAGTTACATCTGATGGATGTTAAGACTGCATTCCTTAATGGTAACTTGCATGAGAATGACTATATGGCACAACTAGAAGGTTTTTTTGGTTAAAGGCAAGGAACATATGGTATGTAGACTTAAGAAGTCCATATATGGGTTAAAAAAGACTTCTCGACAATGGTATCTCAAGTTTGACGAGGTGATGAGTAATTTTGATTTTAAGAAAAATATAGTAGATCAATGCATATACTTGAAGGTCAGTGGAAGTAAATTTGTTATTCTTGTTTTGTATGTTGATGATATACTACTTGCAAGTAATAACTTAGACATGTTGCATGAGACCAAACGTTTCCTTTATAGAAATTTTGATATGAAGGATCTCGGTGAAGCCTCTTATGTTATAGGAATTGAAATTCATCGAGATAGGTCTTGCGAGATATTAGGATTGTCCCAAAGAGCTTATACTGACAAAGTTCTTAACAAATACAACATGCAAAATTGCTCCCCTACTGTTGTGACCCCCCCAAATTCGGACCGCCACTTGGTCAATCGAATTCGGTTTGTCACGTTCTAAAATCTAACACCACAATAAATATTACGACTAACTGTAGCATCGCACAGCGGAATAATATACAACTATTGCCGAATAGATTATATTTAATTAATATAATTTATTCACGTCCTAAGATCTCGAAACTTAAACATTGATTACATAGCTTAGACATAACTTCAGCATACTTAACCATAACTAATATATGATAGAATAAGTCTTAAGTTCTACATAACGTTAAGCTACTCAGTAGCCTTTCCCTTGCCCTTGTCTGTGACACCCCCAAATCCGGGTACTTCGTTTCCACATGATTTGGTGTTCACTTTCTAATTAAAACATACATCTACCCAAATAAAATTTCAAACTAATTACAACCTTCATAAAACCTTATTAAAATCTTCCTCTAGAAAGAATGGCAATTTGTTCAACAAAAATCCCAGGGTTATCTAAACCTTAACATCATTCAAATAACGTAAATGCGGAAATATAAACATAACCAACTAAGTCTTATTACAAAAGCAACTTGACGTCACAAGCCTTCACTTATTCATCTTTCCTTTTCCTTTACTTGTTGATGGTATGTCAACATTCTTGGTCTCAACTACAAATGGTGGTAAAGCAGGCAAGAGTGAGCAAACAAAAGCTCACTTGGATATACAACAGTGATATGACATAAGTGAATCGTTTCAAAAGAGTTTGAACAACTTTACTTTCATCAATATAAAGAATTGAAATATAATTCTTTCATCAATATATAGGATTCGAATATGAAATCATCTGAGGGTCATAAGACCTTGAACCATTGTCCTAGGTTATAAATATTTCTATTTAAACCTTTAACAGTCAGTAAGACTATGGACCCTTAACTCGTACTCAGGGGGATCAACCCTTTGTACCATGAATTGTGCACAACCATTTAACGCTTTCGCATAAATTTTCCCCTAATTAATAGGGTTGTTCCTTCTCAGAAATTAAATACAAGTCCGCACCAAAGAAAGTTCGGTTTGGATAGATAAGGGAACTTTAGAGTTCAACTGTCATCAACTAGGAGTAGTTGAATCGACTTACAGTCCTTTACAGTTCAATAATATAAGAATCATGAACCAATTTCAAAATATAACAATAAACTCATAATAGATAGGCATGCTTTTAGAAACAACTTAAAGCATTCGATAGACTAAGTAGATCTTGCTTGAACAACTAAGTCAAGATCATATTACTAAAATAACGCTTTAATACTTACGCTTTATGAGTATGGTATAACTTGTACCACACATAACAATTTAAAGAACGTAAATGAACTTTCGTGATTTCTTGAGCAAGGGTTAGGAAACTTGCACAATGAAAATATACAATGAATAGGCTTGTATAGCATTCAACAGTAGATTAAAGAACTTGCACAATATAAATAACAAGTTTAGAAACTTGCTTAACATAAGAGAATAAGGGTAAGAGAACTTGCCTTAAGCGCAAGCTACACTTTAACAACTATACGCACTTCACAAACACCCTACACATTTATATTACATTCAAACCATCTATTAGTATCCAACTATAACATTTAAACCATCGAACTTCATATCTAAGTCCAACTCATATTATAATTTACCACATTGGTTACTAATTAGTCAAGTACGTGAGTCTATACTCACAGCATACATTTATAAGTCTATAACTCAAGGAATCGTGTTGTGTGCCTCGTGAAAGCAACACACATACACACACATGTAACACATTCATAATATATTTCAATCTAACTTAAACACATCAAAAACATGTTATTTTGTTACACATTTCACTTTCCAAGTCTTAGAAACAAGTTAGCTTAACAAACGGGGCATAAAAACTCAAAAACAAAATTCTAGATTTTCTTGGCAGCAGCCCCACCAGCTGGGACGGGTCCTCCCAGTGCAAAACACCCGCTGGGACGGGTGTTCCCCCTGCCACAGCGCCCGACTCGCGAACTGGTGGAGAATTAAGCCAATTTGGCTTATTTCTTCACACCGAATTCGATTTTTCCCAACATGATAAACATAAAACTTGATACTAACAATACTTTAAACTTATTATCATGATCATAACATATATAATCCATAAAACACATAATCCAAAACAAGATTTCATGATTTTCAAAGAAAAATACAATTTTAAGCGTTCTTGACGAAAATTGCTACTACGAATTCGTTTTTCATCCAATTCAAGTGATTCCAATTGTGTTAACTCATATTCTTAACACATTAACATAATACATGATCAATTTGAACGATAACTCAAAATCAAACATCAATTTGATAGTTTCAAAAGCCGTTTTTCAGAAATAGTTTCACCGAAAATCACTATGAACACACTTCTTATTGTTTATCAAAACTTCATGGATTGAATTGCTAGAATCACAATATAACTCATATATAATCATGTTATATCACATATTACACATAATTCATGCTTACCTCAAGGATTTAAGGAAATTTTCAACATAACTTCATAATCTAACACTATGAACATGAATTTTATAGTGTTCATCATATACTTGTGAATTGAAATTCTTAAACAACTATGAAACTCTCATGTAAACATATATTTATATATATATATATATATACATATATATACATACATATCCCATTCACATATCAAAATAAATAGCTTTCACTAAGAGACTTTCACATAGAGTTCTAAAACCATGAAAACATAAAAGAATATGCTTTGAAAATTTGTTTTACAACAATTGTATTTTGAAAACCCTTTCATGGCATACAATTTCATATGAAAACATATAACATCATATAACACATATAATTTCATGATTGTAAAGACCTAATTTGGCAAAGAAGAAAACACAACACCTATGAATTAGTTCTAGGGTTAAGATTATAACCTTACTAGTTTTAGGTTAAGAGAGAGATGAACTTAGGCTTGCTTTGCCTTCTTCTTCTTCTTCTTCTTCTTCTCTGAGAATTCTCTGACAATTCTCTCTAACCCTCTTCTTCTTTTCTTTCTTTGTTTTATAAAACTAACGTAACTTTGTTTTTAACTGACATATATAATATTATACATATAATCATATACATATATGTAACTTATAAATAATAAATATAATACTTATAACCATAATAAGTATTATTAATTACATAGGGTATAGAATTTGAAAAGAGTAAGGCCACGTTTGGCAAAACTACATTATTTTTTAAAAAACTAACTTATTGAGCTTAAGGCATTGTTTGGAAGAAATAAGATTAAACAAGTACAAGGGCCTTGTTTGGCAAAACACTTTAAAATCCTTTTCTAGTCTTTTAATAACTCTTTAAATCCATAGATTAAATATTACACTTATTTATTTAAATTACAACACTCTAATTCAATTAAATAAACTAACATTCACATAATACCAAATTGTCACACAATTGAATTTCCTTTATTAAACATAATTCGTCTAACAAATTATTATCACTTAGCACATAACATTAATCCTAATTAAATTATTCCCAATTAAATTAAAATGATGCTACACCATTGCTAACATATCAATTTAATTAATCATATAGCACTTAATTAAATTGTCCACAACAATCGCACAATTTATTTATTTATCTTCACAATTAAATTCCATAAAATATTTATTTACTTCAATAAATATTTACAATTAACATATAAAATTCTCAATCGTTACAGTCTTCCCTCCTTAAAAGGATTCTGTCCCCAGAATCACAACATAAAAAAAAATCTCATAAAAATTCTCACCTCATAAAAATTCTCATCTGTTACATTCTTCCTCCCTTAAAAGGATTCTGTCCCTAGAATCGATATCTAAGGGGTTACACACTTCAATTAAGCAAATAATTGTGGATAAGACTTCATCATAACATCTTCGAGTTCCCACGTAGCTTCTTCAGCACTGTGGTCAGCACTGTGGTTCCTCCAAATTATCTTAACAGAAGGTATCACTTTATTCCTAAGTACTTGTTCTTTTCTGTCAATAATTTGAACAGGCACTTCTTCATACGTTAAGTCTTTATCAAATTGTAAAGGCTCGTATTCTATTACATGTTTATAGTCGTGTTTGTAAGGCCGTAACACTGAAATATGAAATACGTTATGTATATTCTCGAGTTCCGGAGGTAATGCCACTTCGTAAGCTACCTCGCCAACTTTTCGTAATACCTCAACAGGTCCAATAAATCGGGGACTCAGCTTCCCCTTCTTGCCAAATCTAATCTTCCCCTTCCAGGGAGATACCTTCAGGAAAACGAAGCTTTCTGGTAAGAATTCTGGTTCTGTCGATGTTGATCGGCACATTTCTTCTGTCTGTCCTGAACAGCAACCAATCTTGTTCTGATCAGCTTCATAATTTCTGCAGTTTGTTGTACCAATTCCGGTCCCAACAGCTGACGTTTACCAACTTCATCCCAGTATAGGGGAGTCCTGCACTTTCTACCGTATAACGCTTCGTAAGGCGGCATGCCAATACTCGCATGATGACTATTATTGTAGGCGAACTCTACCAACGGTAGATGATCATCCCAGCTCCCTTTAAAGTCCATCACACATGCTCTCAGCATATCCTCAAGCGTTTGAATTGTTCTCTCGGTCTGACCATCGGTTTGAGGATGGTACGCTGTACTCATTCGCAACTGCGTTCCCAAACATTCTTGTAAACGCTTCCAGAAATTTGACGTAAAACGCGGATCTCTGTCTGACACAATCTACACTGGGACACCATGTCGAGAAATGATCTCCTTAACGTATAATTTAGCTAATTGTTCCAAGTTATATTTAATCCTGATTGGTAAAAAGTGGGCTGACTTCGTCAGTCGATCCACAATAACCCATATCACATCGAAACCTTTCTGAGTCGCTGGAAGACCCACCACGAAATCCATCGTGATATGCTCCCATTTCCACTCTGGAATTTCTAATGGTTGTAGTAATCCGCTAGGTCTCTGGTGTTCTGCCTTGACTCTCTAGCATGTCAAGCATTTCGCAACGCATTCAACAACGTCCCTCTTCATATTCGGCCACCAAAAATGATGCCTGAGATCCTGGTACATCTTCGTACTCCCAGGGTGAATTGAATATCTCGAGCTATGAGCTTCGCTCAAGATTTCCTCCTTAACTTCCTGTACTGGCGGTACCCAGATTCTAGCTTCAAATCGTAGCAGTTTCTCACTGTCGATCTTGAATTTAAACTCTTCGCCATCAGCTATTCTCTTCCGAATCTTCTCGCATTCTTCATCGTGAAGTTGAGCTTCTTTTACCTTGTCCACAATAGTAGAACCAGTGGTTACTTGAAATAACTTCTCATCCAATTCCTTTGGAAACTTTACTTCCAGCTCTAATCTAGCCATCTGCCCTATTAACCGATTCTGATCAATTAACATATTAAGCTTCTCCCGACCTTTCTTGCTCAAAGCGTCGGCGACAACATTAGCTTTACCCGGATGGTAAAGTATTTCACAGTCGTAGTCCTTGATCAGTTCCAACCATCTCCTTTGGTGCATGTTCAAATCCTTCTAGGTAAAGATATACTTCAGACTCTTGTGATCTGTGTATATTTCACACTTCTCTCCATATAAGTAGTGTCTCCAAATCCTTAGAGCAAACACTACTGCTGCCAACTCCAAGTCATGGGTCGGATACCCCTTCTCATAGTCCTTCAGCTGACGTGACGCATAGGCAATGACTTTGCCGCTTTGCATCAACACACAGCCTAATCCTTTATGTGAGGCATCACTATATACCACGAAATTCCCCGAACTATCCGACAAAGATAATACAGGTGCCGTACTCAACCTCTTCTTCAACTCTTGAAAACTCTCCTCACACTTCTCCGTCCAAACAAACTTAACTGTTTTACGAGTCAAATTCGTCAACGGAGTTGCGATTTTAGAAAAGTCTTGGATAAATCTTCGGTAATAACCAGCCAATCCCAAGAAACTCCTCACTTCAGACGGCGTCTTCGGCTGATCCCAATTCATTACCGCTTCAACCTTCGACGGATTTACTGAAATACCCTCCTTGTCGATCACGTGGCCAAGAAATTGCACACCTTCCAACCAAAATTCGCATTTTGAGAATTTAGCGTAAAGTTTTTCTCGTCTCAATACTTCTAAGGTTAGTCTTAAATCTTCAGCATGCTCCTCCTCGGTCTTAGAATAAACCAGGATGTTATCTATAAATACTACCACGAACTTATCCAGAAATGGTTTGAACACCCTGTTCATTAGGTCCATAAATGCAGCTGGGGCATTCGTGAGACCAAATGACATCACCAAAAACTCATAATGACCATACCGAGTCCTAAAAGCAGTTTTCGGTATATCTTCCTTCCTCACCTTCAACTAATGATACCCGCTTCTCAAATCAATTTTTGAGAAATACTTCGCACCCTTCAGTTAATCAAATAAGTCATCGATCCTAGGTAAAGGATACCTATTCTTGATTTTAACTTTATTCAATTCCCTATAATCAATGCAGAGACGCATCGATCCGTCCTTTTTCTTCACGAATAAAACAGGAGCTCCCCACGGCGAAACGTTCGGTTGGATATACTTCTTGTCTAACAGTTCCTGCTGTTGAACCATCAGTTCCTTCATCTCGACTGGAGCCATTCAATATGGAGCCTTTGAAATTGGAGCAGTTCCCAGCGCTAAATCGATCACGAACTCTGTCTCCCTATCTGGCGGAAGCCCTGGCAAATTGCTCGAAAAAACGTCCACAAACTCCTTAACTACCGATATCTCTTCTACCTTCGGGCTCTCCTTACGCGTATCTACTATGTAGGCTAAATATCCTACACAGCCTTGCATCAAAAGTTTATTAGCTTGCATCACCGTCAGACAATTTGCTTGTCTAGGCGATTTACTGCCATAGAACACTACTTTCGACGGAGTCGTAAGGTTTATCGACTTTTTCTGACAGTCGATTACCGCCCCATGGTTGAACAACCAGTCCATACCCAATATAACATCGAATTCCCCAAGTTTAATCGGAATTAAATCTACTCTAAGCTCCTGACCTTTAATGTCCAATCTGCAATTCCTATAAACGCTCCTAATAGGAATAACCTCCCTATTCGCAATTTCTTTGTTCAAAGGGTAAACTAACTCCTCTACAGGTAAGTCTAGGGTTTTAGCAAAATCATCAGATATGAATGAACAAGTAGCACCCGAATCAAATAATACATATGAATTTATACTATTGATCGGAATAATACCTGCCACCACGTCTTTTGATTGCACCACGTCTTGCACCGTTATGTTGAATGTGCGGGCAGTGGGTCGAACGGCCTGTAGTGGCGATGGTCCGGTAAGAGTCATAGTGCTGCCGTTGTCCTTTCCTCCATTCCCTATTGACCCTGCCGCTGGCTTCTTAGGGCAATTA
The DNA here is from genome assembly GCA_020205555.1 of Panax stipuleanatus. Lineage (NCBI taxonomy): Eukaryota > Viridiplantae > Streptophyta > Magnoliopsida > Apiales > Araliaceae > Panax > Panax stipuleanatus. The sequence continues at coordinate 64,753,538 of CM035116.1, forward strand.
CTAGCCATGTGATCCTTGGATCCACATGTATAACAAGCTCCTTTCTTGAGGTTTGGGCAATATGGCGCGATGTGGCCTTCCTGACCACATTTGTAGCATACGCGTTTCCCTTTCATGCACACTCCAGTGAGAATCTTTCCGCATGTAGCACACTCTTCAAGCTTCCTCTTCTGATGGCCTCCCTGCTGACTCCCAGCAGAGCTATTGTCATTCCACTTCCTTTTCTGATGAATAGCCCCGCTACCACTAGCCTTAGTTTCCGTTTCATTCTTCTTCTTCTTATCTTGGTTGAATTTATTCACCGCTTCGCTTCCCCCTTCAGTTAGAATAGCCTTTTCCAGCACGGCTGCAAACGCGTTTAGCTGGAACATAGAGACCTTGCTGTAGAGCCAGGGTTTCAGTCCCCGCTCAAACCTCCTCGCCTTCCTAGCATCCGTGCTGACTTGGTAAGTAGCGAACCTGGCCAGTTCATTAAACTTCGCCACGTATTCCGACACTGACATTGTTCCCTGCTTCAGCTCTAAGAATTGGACCTCCATCTGATCTTGTGAACTCATTGGGAAGTACATCTCGTAGAACATCTCTTTGAAACGTTCCCACTTTATGACGCCTTCTCCCTCTCTAGTCTTATTCGCCTGCCAACAGAAGCTAGCATCTGCTTTCAACATAAAAGTCGCAAATGCCGTTTTCTGGTCTTCACTGACCCTAGCCACGTCAAATACCTTCTCTATTTCCATAATCCACGTCTGAGCATCTATAGGGTTTGTCGATCCCTTAAATTCCAGCGGTCCTACTGCCTTAAACTCTTTAAACGTTGTGGCTTGCACTTGCGGCTGATTCGCCACTGCTCCTGCCAGCAGGTTCACTAATTGCTGAACTGCATTAGGGTTTTTTGCATCGTTATTATTGTTGTTTGTTGAACCCTCGGGGTTTTGACGTGTTACTCTTTTTCTAGGAGGCATTTTCTGATAAGAAAATATTATTATTAGGTCCTTTATTCAAATCTTAAGTATTCAAGTTCACACTTAAAGGTTTGAATATCTCAGTTCACATAGAACACAAAGCACGTCAATAAACTTCTTTTATTCCTTAGTCGTAGTAAAAAAAAACATCAACCAGATAGCATTTTTGCCATTTACATCATCCTTCCTGAACTGAAAAAGTTGCAGGATTACATTATTAACTTATCCCATTCTTATCTCAATTATGGGATTTAGTTGATCTATTTCAAAAGCAACACATAAACAAAAGCTCTACTACTACTGCTACTACTACTATTACTGCTATTGCCGTTACTGCCTAGGCATATTAATACGTCGCACAGCCTCTCTGCGTTCCTCTTCCATTAATTGCCGTTCTTCGGTCCACCACATACCACGGTAAACCTTGGAACTGAGCTGGGTAGTAGAAAATACGGTCCTGAGCTCTTTCTATCGCTGTATGAAAAGCATATTCCGTTTCCCTCAGCTTGGCCCTTTTGGCTTCAGCTTCATCTTCAGCTCGATCAGCTCGTTGATTAGCCCTCAAGCTTGACTCTTCAGCCCTAGCACGCTTCCTCGACTCCTCCTGGATGTCTTGCTTTAGCTTTGCCAGTTCAATTCGAGCAGTATCTCTTTCAACTTCCATATGTATCAAGTTCCACTGTGCATCTCCCAGGTCACTTGCAATTTCCTCGATCGTATTGTCTCGTTGCTGGATAGTTTCCTCGAGATCTCCTACTCGTCCATGAAGCTCCACAATGTTATCGTAGACTGCCTCGTACATCTCAACACTAGTAGAGTGAGGTGGGAATTCCTCTTCGGGATCCTCTTCCTCCTCTTCCTCCTCTTCAGACTCGTCCTCGTCCTCGTCCTCTGGAATAGGTGTCAGCTCACGCTCCCGACCAGCTATGGTGATCACTGGAGATGGCTCTCTCCTAACCAGCTGCTCCCAGACAATATGTATGTCACGGGGTTCCTCCTCTCTAGGCACCTGAGGTACAACCTCTCTAGCCTGACTAGGTTCTCCAACGTTCGTCATCCTGACAAAAGAATTTTAAAGCTTATTATTACGTGATATCGAGTCGTCACCCTTCGAATACCTGAACGTAAACACATAACATATAAAGTAGTTTATTATCTTTACCTATCACATCTATCTTTTCGATCTTACCATAAGGCTACAACCTAAGGTTTTCCCTCACCTAAGGTTTCATAACCTATGGCTCTGATACCAACCTGTGACACCCCCAAATCCGGGTACTTCGTTTCCACATGATTTGGTGTTCACTTTCTAATTAAAACATACATCTACCCAAATAAAATTTCAAACTAATTACAACCTTTATAAAACCTTAATAAAATCTTCCTCTAGAAAGAATGGCAATTTGTTCAACAAAAATCCCAGGGTTATCTAAACCTTAACATCATTCAAATAACGTAAATGCGGAAATATAAACATAACCAACTAAGTCTTATTACAAAAGCAACTTGACGTCACAAGCCTTCACTTATTCATCTTTCCTTTTCCTTTACTTGTTGATGGTATGTCAACATTCTTGGTCTCAACTACAAATGGTGGTAAAGCAGGCAAGAGTGAGCAAACAAAAGCTCACTTGGATATACAACAGTGATATGACATAAGTGAATCGTTTCAAAAGAGTTTGAACAACTTTACTTTCATCAATATAAAGAATTGAAATATAATTCTTTCATCAATATATAGGATTCGAATATGAAATCATCTGAGGGTCATAAGACCTTGAACCATTGTCCTAGGTTATAAATATTTCTATTTAAACCTTTAACAGTCAGTAAGACTATGGACCCTTAACTCGTACTCAGGGGAATCAACCCTTTGTACCATGAATTGTGCACAACCATTTAACGCTTTCGCATAAATTTTCCCCTAATTAATAGGGTTTTTCCTTCTCAGAAATTAAATACAAGTCCGCACCAAAGAAAGTTCGGTTTGGATAGATAAGGGAACTTTACAGTTCAACTGTCATCAACTAGGAGTAGTTGAATCGACTTACAGTCCTTTACAGTTCAATAATATAAGAATCATGAACCAATTTCAAAATATAACAATAAACTCATAATAGATAGGCATGCTTTTAGAAACAACTTAAAGCATTCGATAGACTAAGTAGATCTTGCTTGAACAACTAAGTCAAGATCATATTACTAAAATAACGCTTTAATACTTACGCTTTATGAGTATGGTATAACTTGTACCACACATAACAATTTAAAGAACGTAAATGAACTTTCGTGATTTCTTGAGCAAGGGTTAGGAAACTTGCACAATGAAAATATACAATGAATAGGCTTGTATAGCATTCAAGAGTAGATTAAAGAACTTGAACAATATAAATAACAAGTTTAGAAACTTGCTTAACATAAGAGAATAAGGGTAAGAGAACTTGCCTTAAGCGCAAGCTACACTTTAACAACTATACGCACTTCACAAACACCCTACACATTTATATTACATTCAAACCATCTATTAGTATCCAACTATAACATTTAAACCATCGAACTTCATATCTAAGTCCAACTCATATTATAATTTACCACATTGGTTACTAATTAGTCAAGTACGTGAGTCTATACTCACGGCATACATTTATAAGTCTATAACTCAAGGAATCGTGTTGTGTGCCTCGTGAAAGCAACACACATACACACACATGTAGCACATTCATAATATATTTCAATCTAACTTAAACACATCAAAAACATGTTATTTTGTTACACATTTCACTTTCCAAGTCTTAGAAACAAGTTAGCTTAACAAACGGGGCATAAAAACTCAAAAACAAAATTCTAGATTTTCTTGGCAGCAGCCCCACCAGCTGGGGCGGGTCCTCCCAGTGCAAAACACCCGCTGGGACGGGTGTTCCCCCTGCCACAGCGCCCGACTCGCGAACTGGTGGAGAATTAAGCCAATTTGGCTTATTTCTTCACATCGAATTCGATTTTTCCCAACATGATAAACATAAAACTTGATACTAACAATACTTTAAACTTATTATCATGCTCATAACATATATAATCCATAAAACACATAATCCAAAACAAGATTTCATGATTTTCAAAGAAAAATACAATTTTAAGCGTTCTTGACGAAAATTGCTACTACGAATTCGTTTTTCATCCAATTCAAGTGATTCCAATTGTGTTAACTTATATTCTTAACACATTAACATAATATATGATCAATTTTAACAATAACTCAAAATCAAACATCAATTTGATAGTTTCAAAAGCCGTTTTTCAGAAATAGTTTCACCGAAAATCATTATGAACACACTTCTTATTGTTTATCAAAAATTCATGGATTGAATTGCTAGAATCACCATATAACTCATATATAATCATGTTATATCACATATTACACATAATACATGCTTACCTCAAGGATTTAAGGAAATTTTCAACATAACTTCATAATCTAACACTATGAACATGAATTTCATAGTGTTCATCATATACTTGTGAATTGAAATTCTTAAACAACTATGAAACTCTCATGTAAACATATATTTATATATATATATATACATATATATACATACATATCCCATTCACATATCAAAATAAATAGCTTTCACTAAGAGACTTTCACATAGAGTTCTAAAACCATGAAAACATAAAAGAATATGCTTTGAAAACTTGTTTTACAACAATTGTATTTTGAAAACCCTTTCATGGCATACAATTTCATATGAAAACATATAACATCATATAACACATATAATTTCATGATTGTAAAGACCTAATTTGGCAAAGAAGAAAACACAACACCTATGAATTAGTTCTAGGGTTAAGATTATAACCTTACTAGTTTTAGGTTAAGAGAGAGATGAACTTGGGCTTGCTTTGCCTTCTTCTTCTTCTACTTCTCCTCTGAGAATTCTCTGACCATTCTCTCTAACCCTCTTCTTCTTTTCTTTCTTTGTTTTATAAAACTAACGTAACTTTGTTTTTAACTGACATATATAATATTATACATATAATCATATACATATATGTAACTTATAAATAATAAATATAATACTTATAACCATAATAAGTATTATTAATTACATAGGTTATAGAATTTGAAAAGAGTAAGGCCACGTTTGGCAAAACTACAATATTTTTTAAAAAACTAACTTATTGAGCTTAAGGCATTGTTTGGAAGAAATAAGATTAAACAAGTACAAGGGCCTTGTTTGGCAAAACACTTTAAAATCCTTTTCTAGTCTTTTAATAACTCTTTAAATCCATAGATTAAATATTACACTTATTTAATTAAATTACAACACTCTAATTCAATTAAATAAACTAACATTCACATAATACCAAATTGTCACACAATTGAATTTCCTTTATTAAACATAATTCGTCTAACAAATTATTATCACTTAGCACATAACATTAATCCTAATTAAATTATTTCCAATTAAATTAAAATGATGCTACACCATTGCTAACATATCAATTTAATTAATCATATAGCACTTAATTAAATTGTCCACAACAATCGCACTATTTATTTATTTATCTTCACAATTAAATTCCATAAAATATTTATTTACTTCAATAAATATTTACAATTAACATATAAAATTCTCAATCGTTACATTGTCTGTGCCCGAGGGTCCGCACTGCTCTGCCTTAACTGAAATATTTTAGGGAAAGCAAGAATGAGCAACAAGTTTGCTCAATAAGTAATATAACAACAAGGGTGAGTAATATAGTTCTCGAATCTCAAGAAGGGTATAGCAAGGTATGATAGTTCAAGGATAGCAAGAATATAAACAGTTCTAAATAACAGTCGCTAAGGACAGAATAATATCAATATGATTCAATACTAAATCAATTTAAGATTTTAAGATAACTGAATACTGAGCAATCACTAAGGACTATAAACTTGTACTAGAATTAACAGAAATATACTGATAATCCAATAAAAACAAGTACAACAGGTGATCAGCCTAAAGTACTCTACGGTATGCATATCGTTCAATCGTACTAAAGTGCGCACGTCGGTCTCCTGACAAATATAATTTCCCTTCAAAGAAGGTTGTTCATCTCAGTCAAACACAAGATCTCGCACCAATCAATTGGTTTGGGTCGCCCTTCAACAATATAAGTCTAGCCGAATCAAATGGCATAGATCACAACAATTATAAGTTTAATCTCAAGATTTAATGCTCGAAGAATATGAATCGTCTTTTATCTTATACCTGAAGTATGTAGTTTATAATACATGACTTGCAATCTCAAAGTTTCCTTGCACGACAATAATAGCACAAGCTTAATGAACGCTCAATAATGAGTAAGGTTAGGAACTTCCTTACAACGTTCCTTGAATAAAGTAAACACAAGGATAGGGTACTTACAAATAATACAAGAACGGGTTTAAGGAAACTTGCCTTAAGTGTAGATTACCGAAGTAAAGCTTATCAACACGTCGAAGTCCTATTGTAACAATATTTTTACATGTGTAGGTATTTGTTAGTTAAGTATATTCGATATACAAGTTTGATATATAATTCAAGTATACACATATGGCTCACACTTAGTCTTGTAGCCCTATACATACATCATTTCGTACTTATTCTTATATAGCATGAAATCGGATTATAGGTCACTATGATTTCAATTGACATAGTTCGAACCATCGTTAGGCTTATCATTTGAAATGTTAAAACACCTTGTAAATCTACTTACGGTTTCATAGCTTAGCATGCTTATAGACATTTAAATAACATTCTGGACATGTATCTCAGAATTAAGGGAACAACATAAGTATATCACAAGTTCATTTCATAATAAAAACAACTCTGGAAATTCTGCACCCTGGCGCGGCCGCGTTTGATTTGCACTAAGGAGTGGCGCGGCAGCGCGGCTCCTGATGCAGACCAAGATAGGGCTTCCCTGCAGAACCCAACTCAAAATGCCATGCTCATATATGAAGGACCATGCTAAACACACATGTTTATGCCAGTCTAATCATGCATCTCATGTTCTTTGTTTCACTCCCCTAAAACTTGTTCTTAATCATGCTCAACTATTTTATCATACATAGGACTAGCTAGGCAAATATGGCAATCATGTTTAGAGGCATATGATATCTTGTCACAATGGTCATAATTTTTAGAATACTTGTAATGTATCTATCAACAAAACTGGTTTTCAAACTATTGAGGTCTCTTTTGAAATCTTATGTTAAACCATTCTATATGCAATGTAGCTTTACATACCACATATCATGCTTTCATATGCATAACTAGATTACATAGGCATGCTTACAAGATCATAACTTAAGTGTATATAATTTAAGCTTGTATGTGAAACTCTAAGTTTTCCATTAGCATGTTATCAACATTATTTAGGCATGCAAAACCACTTCACTTGTTATACATCATGCTTGCATATATACCTATCAAGAATACGTAATCACGTTCACCATTTCTTAACTTGAAAGCGTTTGAAGTTTATCAAGTCCACATTTAAAACTCTTAAGTAATTCTTTAGAGGGTTCTCAAAGCATGCAAAGTAGATTCACATATCTTTATATCATGCCTTCACATATTCTTAAATAGACCACATATCATGCTTGAAATCTCAGACTTATAATGTTATAGTTTAACAAATTTGCTTTTTAGAGACTTTAAGTCCCTTTTTGGAAAACCAAGCCTTGGGTAAGTGTTTTCATGAAATGCCACATAAACTAACAAGTCAGGGACTGAAATAGGCCTAACTAAGTTATATTATCATGCTCCATAAATCAGATAGCATAACAAAGCCATCAACAGAATCTGTAGAGGTGGGCAGCCGCGCTCCATTTCTATTAGGGAGTGGCGCGGCCGCGCGACTCTATTTCCAGACTAGAAACTTCTCTGCAAAAGCAGAGCTTCAGGCCAAGCCTCACATACATCATGAAACATGCATTTAATCAACTACATTATGTTTCTAATATAATACCCGAGAATTTCCATATATTATTAAATAAATATATTAATGGAAATGAGAATTTATTTGAATATAAATGATTTTGTGTTATGAGATGAATTAATTCAATTATATATAATTGAATAATTATAATAATTGAGAAATTGGTGGAGTTTGTGATAAACTCGTTGATTGCCTTGTGTGGCACAGTGACGTAATATAAGAATGATTATATTAATTTAAGCGAACAATTAATCTATATTAATTGTTAATCGAAGAATATTAATTAACTGTTATAAAATACTAATGAGGATTGATTAATAATATGTGATTATTATTATTGCAAGAAACATAATAATAATGAGCAACGTGTTTATAAATATAATAAGATTTATATCAAAGTGATAATTAATCATATAAGGGTTAATTAAATTGTTATGGAGGTTAACAATTATATTGATTGATGTAGGATATGTGTATATTATTAATTAATATTCAATTTATAAGATGAGAAATTATATGTGCAAGCATGCGAATTAAATGTGTAGCATATATTAGCTGACTATGTATTATGTGAAGTGTAATATGACACTATTATATGGTAAGGCTTATTAAACCATGTGAGCTACTTGATTAATAACTTGTGTGACAATAAATATGTGGGTATACATTGTATAATATATCATAAACATATTGTAAACAATTAGTTTTAATAAAGGAGACAGTGTAATGTGTTAACATCTGATTAGATTATATCCGGTATTAACAAAATGTACATGGATTATACGTATCACTTACTACAGTATATGAATTATTGTGACATTTCAATTAAAGACCTAAGTGTCTAAATATGTGTGTGTATATAACCTAAGTATTAACACTAGTTTGTTTACAAATTGGAAATGCTGAGATTTTTATGCCTTGTCCCATATTAATAAGACACAAACCTTGTACACGTAAAACATTCATGAAGCTAGCCTACTCCTACCTTCTCAAACTCAGCATTCTAGCCATCATGATCATGAAGGGAGTGGGTGGAATAGTGGAGATCAACAACTAATTACCAACTCCCTCTTATCTAGCAAACATTCCTATAATCTGTTAGTTTGATTTTGGATGTAATTGCATTGCCTGGTTATGAAATTCTTCTATAAATATAACCCATCCTCTTCCTAATTCATTTGCTGAGAATTTTGGCTAAGTAAGTTAAGAGTTATATATATATTTATCAGTGTTCTTGAGTAGCAGCAAGTTCAGAATCTAACAGAAGGTATAATACAGTTTCCTTGTTATTCATTTTCGTTTTCTGTTTCCGAAGTTTCCTTCAAATTTTTGATTATGCCAAATTGGTTCATGATTGGTTTGTAGAACCCTTATATTGTTGTTATATGAACATACATACGTGATGGAACCACTATATAGCTTTCTTGACTTTCATTTCCATTGTTGCTCTTTAATTTCTATAAAGCATCGAATTCGTGAAATTAGTTGGAGTTCATCAAATTGGGAATCGTTTGGGCGATTGACTGTTATATAACAATATATATGTGTTAGTAAGGTAAAAAGGTTAGTCTAATAGCATATGGGTATGTCGAGATCGATAAAATGGGAGGTTTTGGGTCGGTTTCGCTGCAGTCTGAACTGCAGGAACTGTCCCCACGCCGCAGCGCCGCAGCCAGCGCCGCAGCCTGCGCTGCAGCGCCGCAGCCTGCGCCGCAGCGCCGCAGCCTGCGCCGCAGCGCCGAAGCCCCACCCACGCCGTAGCCCGCGCCGCAGCGCCACCAGCGCCACAGCGCTAGAATAGGCTGCTGTTGCCGCGCCGCAGCGCCGGCCTCTGTGTTCTGTTTTCTGCATTCTGCAACAAAACTGTTATGTACTAATTGGTTGATTTTTGTTTAAACAAGCATGGAAGCATGATTAATACATATATATAAACCTAATGAGGCAATGTAAGCATGTTTTAGTGTATTAGCATGCATGGTTAACAAAACGACATGAAGCTCGGAAACGAACTTAAAATTTCATAAACAATCATTAACATTATAAAGCATGTTTACATACTGACCTTGCAAGCACGTTAGTACCACCTAGAGACACATGAAGTGCATGTTAGCTTATCTATATTGGTTCCGTAATAAAATATGAACATGTGAACCTAACTAGTGCTCATTCCTAACAAAAATATAAGTTTGAAGGTGGATATGATCATGTAAATGCTATATAGTCATTTTGATGTTATGAGCATGTTTAGATAACTTTGAAATATATGAATGAAGCCTTAACTTGTGTTTATATAGTTCGTAAGGAAGCATGAACATGTTAGGCTCTATTAGTAAGATTCACTAATAGAAATACAAGCCTTGCACATGAGCATTAACACGATACGTGGAGATTTAAATTCTGATATTTATGGACACATGTGATAGTACTCTTAGACTCATTCATGTGTCATGCATATATATATATACCATGATTGGTTGCCGTGATTAAAGTTTAGCATAAACAAAGCATGTTTTCAAGATAATAACAATGCTAGCTACATATATGCAATACGAGTACTCATGAGCATGACTAATACAAGTTATATGAATATCTTATGTGTTTAAAAACGACCATGTTAGACCATATGAGTTCGTGTCCTTGAATGGCTTTAAGTATTAACTTAAGAACCTATACCATGTACGATTGGATTTGGAAAAGTTATACAAGCATGTAAAGTATCCTTTAAATATGAATACATGCTACGTGATATTATATGATGTTACTTGAACCCGATTTTGACGGTTAACTTAAGGAGATGCCGTAACTTGCTAAAATGAAATATATTTAGTATTGATTGTGGTATTATGTGATATTAATAATATGCAAGCATGTTTGCTAATTGTTGAGATCTTATATAATATGAGAATGCGTTTAAACTCTAAAGAAGGAACGTTAAGGATAGAAATTATATTCTATATAACTGTGTAGCTAGGTAAAACTTACCTCATGTGTTGATCGTATATTCAAAGAGAAAATGTGAAGTTAAATTATATGACTAATGAATATCATATATATACGTAACTGTATTACGATAGGAATTCGAAAGTGTTGATTGCTTTTCGTGGATAAACTACGCTAAAGGCAAGTTCTCTTACTTACACTCTTTTAAAGTGCAAGTATCCTAACCGACGCATTTACTTTATGCAAGGAAAGCTATGATTGTGAAAGTTTCCTAACTTATACTCTTTTACTATGCAAGTATCCTATCTTGTGTATTGCGAACTAGTTTCCTATTTAATCGGTTGAATTGAATTAGCATACTTGAACTCTTATTTCATTAAAGCTATTATTCATGTTGAACTTAGTATTGTTCTTGAATATTGTGAAAGTGTCTATGCCATTTGATTCGGCTGGACTTATGTTATTGAAAAGCAACCCAAACTAATTGATCGGTGCGGGATCTTGTATTTGACTGAGAAGAACAACCTTCTTTGAAGGGAATATATAAATTGTCGGAAAACCGACGTGCACACTTGAGTATGATTGATTGTTATGCATAACAAGGGTACTTTAGGCTGATCACCTATTGTACCTGTTTTTGTTGGATTTTCAGTTTATTACTGTCAATTCTAGTAGAAGTTCATAGTCCGTAGTGACTACTCAGTATTCAATTATTTGAAATCTTGAATTGACTTATTATTGAATCATATTGATATTATCCTGTCCTTAGCGACTGTTATTGAGAACTGTTGATATTCTTGTTATTCTTGAACTATCAAATCTTGCTATACCTTTTCGAGAATTGAGAATCTTATTATTCACCCTTATTGTATATTACTTGCTGGGCAATTTGTGCTCATTCTTGCTTTCCCTAAAACATTTCAGGTAAGGCAGAGCATGGCGAACCTTCGGGCATTGATAAGGGCAAGGGCAAGGCTACCAACTAGCTTATGTCTGTTATGTTTCAAATATATTAATATTTTGTGAAGATGATGTAGTAAGACTGGATTTGATTATGTTTAAGCTTAAGTTAGATTATATAACAAGTCGTTAATTGATATTTCTATGTAATCTATTAAGTACTGTAGGTTGCGAGACTTGGGGTAATAATTATAATAAATCATTGTAAATTATTCTAGAATAGATTTTCCGCTGTGGTTGTGTGATATTTAGTTATCATTATTGCGATGTATTACCATGAGCACGTGATGAACCGAATTCGAGAGACCAAGTGGCGGTCCTGGAATTTGGGGGCGTCACATCTAACATGCATACTAACTCAACTAACATGCTAGCATCATTTCACATAACCAATTCCAACTAAACATGCTAATTTCTATGAATTGAACTTCAAATGGGTTTAGAGATTATACCTCTTGAGCTCTAATTTGCACAAGACTTGCTCTCTAATCTCAGAATTCTCCCTAAGCAATGTCCTTACTCTCTCTATAAAACATAATAATTAATCTAGCAAAATGAAATGAGAAGGGGAGCTTATCATTTATAGAGGATTGATTGTCCATACCAATGTTTTGCCCCATGAATCAAACTAAGAGATGGAAGAAGAAATCAATGGACAATAGATGGTTGGTGAGTAGTTGTTATACTCCATCATGAATCCCACTCCCCCTAAAATGATGAGCTAGAATGATCTTGGGAGAAGAAGGAGGGATAGGCTTCTAGCCTTTTGGTGTTACACGTGAATGAGAAATGGGAGAGCAATTGGACAGTCAATATAGGACAAGAATACTCAGCATTTGCAATTGGAAATGGAATACTACATACTATATACTTAGTACATTTATGCATACCTTAGTTTATATTCACTTAGGGGTATACATGGACTCAAGTGTCATAACAACATTACATGGTAGCACATTAGGATTCATGTACACACATTGATATATAATCCATGTATATTTTGGTAATATCAAGTTATGAGTTAATTTAACAGTGACATACTATATTATCACAAATCTTATTATTACAATTATATAACTTATTGAAATAGTTGTTGCTATTAATTATTCACATACTTTAATTTAATATACCATATAGTATTCATTAAAGTACTATACCTATCACATTGTCACATATGCAACTCATACAATGCTTTACTCTTACAATATAGTTTCTATATTGCATGTTCTTACTAAAGTGTCACACTACACTTTATAATATGGTTTATATATTATATAGCCTCTTGTATTGTCAGAATGAACTTTTTATAATATAGTTGTAGTTATTATACCACATGTGATTACATAACTTTGCACTAAACAATTAATAGAACCAATATTAATCCCAGATATTAATTAACTATTTATTCATTAATATGTTATTACTCATAATAACCATAAATTAATAATATATTATTAATTAATTATCCACTCCTTAATTCTTTTTTTAATTAATTTAAATCATCGTAATACTCTTCACTGTGCCACACAAGGCATTTATCGAGCTTATCGTAACTCCACAGTCTTTCTCAATTAGTATAAATTCAATTTAATATAATTGAGTTAACTCATCTCATAACACAAAATCATTTATATTCAAATAAATATTTTTTTTCATTAATATATTCAATTAATAATATTTGGAAATTCTCGGGTATTACATCCTCCCCCCTTATAAAAATTCCGTCCTCGAAATTGCTACAAGGTTACACAAATAGATGGGGATAGTCCCTCATCGACATCGTGGTTACGCCAAAGTACTTTTACAGATGAAATAATTTTATTTCTCAAGGTTTGCTCTTTTCTATCTAATATTTGGACAGGAATTTTTTTATACGCTAGGTTCTTCTCCACTTGAATGGGCTCATAAGAAATCACGTGCTTGTAGTCGGCCTTAAACGGTCGCAACATGGAAATGTGGAACACGTTGTGGATGTGCTCCAACTCAGGTGGTAATACAACTTTGTAAGCCACTTCGCCCACTCGCTTCAGTACCTCGAACGGTCCTATGAATCTTGGACTCAACTTTCCTTTCTTGCCGAAATGGATCTTTCCCTTCCATGGAGATACCTTCAAGAATACGAAACTACCGACTTTAAAGTCTCGGTCTTGCCGATGCAAATCTGCGAACTTTTTTTGGCGGTCTTGAACTGGTATTAGTCTGGTTGTTATCACTGTCACCACGTCTGCTGTTTGTTGTACTAATTCTGGTCTGAGTATGCGTCGCTCTCCGACTTCGTCCCAACATAATGGCGTTCTGCACTTTCTTCCGTAAAGAGCTTCATACGGTGGCATGCCAATACTCGCATGGTAACTATTGTTATACGTAAAGGGTAGGTGGTCGTCCCAACTTCCCTTGAAGTCCATCACGCAAGTCCTAAGCATGTCCTCCAGCGTTTGTATAGTTAGCTCACTCTGTCCGTCTGTCTGAGGATGATAAGCGGTACTCAACCTCAACTGTGTTCCCATCCTCTCTTGCAAGATTTTCCAAAAATTTGACGTAAAGCGCGGATCTCGATCAGAGACAATTGACACCGGCACTCCATGTCGTGAAACAATCTCCTTTATGTAAAGGTTCGCTAACTGATTCAAACTGTAGCGGATCTTTATTGGTAGAAAGTGTGCGGTCTTCATTAGTCGATCCATGATAACCCAAATAGCATCATATCCCTTTTGTGTGACTGGAAGTCCTGCTATGAAGTCCATCGTAATATGCTCCCATTTCCACTCCGGTATTTCCAACGATTGTAGTAAACCACTTGGTCGCTGGTGCTCTACTTTGACGCGTTGGCAAATCAGACATCTACTAACGCACTCTGCGACTTCCCGTTTCAGATTGGGCCACCAAAAATGTTGCCTCAAATCTCGATAAATCTTAGTGCCTCCCGGATGAACGGAATACATCGTATTGTGCGCCTCGTGCAAAATCTCTTCCCTTAACTCGATTACCGCTGGTACCCACACTCTTCATTCGAACCTCAAAATGCCGTCTTTATCCATTCGGAATCTTTCTTCTTCATTTTCTGTGATCCTTTTTCTGATTTTTTCGCATTCCTCATCTTTCTCTTGTTCTTCTTTTACTCTATCCAACTATGTCGGACTAGCTTCCATTACAAATAACTTCTCTTCAGACCTCTCCGGTCCTTTCAACTCTATCTCTAATCTTTCCATTTCTTTTACCAATTCCTCCTGAGTCGTCAAATGAAACAGCTTCTCCCTTCCCTTTTTGCTCAGAGCGTCGGCAAGCACGTTTGCCTTACCCGGGTGATAAAGAATATTGCAGTCATAGTCTTTGATTAATTCTAACCACCTTCTCCACATATTCAACTCCTTCTGTGTGAAGATATATTTGAGACTTTTGTGGTCCGTATATATCTCACATTTCTCCCTGTATAAATAATGCCTCCAAATCTTCAAAGCAAAAACTACTACCGCTAACTCTATGTCATGAGTAGGGTATCATTTTTCGTAGTCCTTTAATTATCGTGATGCATACATAATGACCTTGCCGTGCTGCATAAGCACACAACCAAGTCCCTTGTGCGATGCATCACTATACACCACAAAATTTCCCGCATCATCTGGTAGTGACAACACAGGCGCTTCGCTTAATCTCTTCTTCAACTCCTAAAAACTCTCTTCTCATATGTCTGTCCACACAAACTTCACCGTCTTCCTCGTCAGATTGGTCAACGGGGTCGCTATCTTAGAAAAATCCTTAATAAATCTTCGATAGTACCCAACTAACCCTAAGAAACTTCTTACCTCTATGGGTGTTCTCGGCTGCTCCCATTTACTCACTGCCTCGACCTTTGCAGGCTCTACTAAGATTCCATTCTTATCCACCACGTGGCCTAAGAATTGAACCTTCTTCATCCAAAATTCACACTTAGAAAATTTTGCAGAAATCTTATTTTTCCTTAGTGCCTCAAAAATAATCTTCAAATGTTCGGCATGCTCTTCCTCAGTCTTCGAGTAGTCAAGATGTTGTCGATGAAAACTACCACAAATTTATCCAAGTATGGCTTGAAAACTCGGTTCATCAAGTCCATAAATGCTGCTGGAGCATTAGTCAATCCAAATAACATTACCAAAAACTCGTAATGTCCATAACAGGTTCGAAACGCAGTCTTTTGTATGTCCTCATCCCATACCTTCAGTTGGTGATATCTTGTCCGTATGTCTATCTTCGAGAAACACTTCGCTCCCTTCAGTTGATCAAATGAGTCGTCTATCCTTGGTAGCGGATATCTGTTCTTGATCGTTACTCTATTCAATTCTCAATAATCGATAAAGAGCCTCATCGATCCGTCCTTTTTTTTAACGAATAACACTGGTGCTCCCCAAGGAGACACACTCGGTCGTATGTAACCCTTATCCAATAACTCTTGTAGTTGTATAATCAAATCCTTTATTTCTACTGGCGCCATACGATATGGGGCTTTCGAAATCGGTGCCGTTCCCGGTGCTAAGTCTATTACGAATTCGATTTCTCTGTCTGGCGGAAGACCAGGCAGATCGTCCGAAAATACATCTCGAAATTCATTAACTACGAATATATCCTTAATTTCTACTCCCTTTTTCCGAGTATCTACGATGTAAGCTAAATAACCTACACATCCTTTTCTTAACAATTTCTTGGCCTGCATCATCGTAACGCAACACGATTGCTTAAGCGATGAGCTACCATAAAACACTACCTTAGACTTACTCGGAGTCTGAAGGTTCACACATGTGTTCTGACAGTCAATCATCGCAGCATGGTTATACAACCAATCCATTCCCAGTATTACGTCAAATTCTCCCAATCTAATAGGAATCAAGTCTACGCTCAGTTCATGTTCTCTAATGTTTGCGCGATAATTTCGATAAATGTATTCTACAGGGATTATTTCCTTATTTGTAACTTCTATGTTCAAGGGATTTTTTAATCGTTCTCGGGGTGAATTAAGTATACTAGCAAATTCTTCAGATACAAAAGAACAGGTGGCACCCGAATCAAATAATACATAAGCATTTATATCATTGATTGGGATTATACCTGACACCACGTCCTTCACAGCCACTGCCTCCTGGATGGTCATGTTAAAGGTTCTGGTGGTTGGGCGATTGGATTGTGCCGGTCCACCGATCATTAGTTTGTTTCCCCCTTGTTGGCTACCTCTGCTACTTCCCTTCTTCGGGCATTCCTTAATTCGGTGCTTCGTCGAGCCACATGCAAAACATTATTGAATCTTTTTTGGCTTCGGGCAGTTGGGTGAAATATGCCCTTCCTGTCCGTAGTTGTAGCAAGTGCCACGTCCTTTCCAGCAGTCACCTTGATGGTTCTTCCCACATTTCGGGCATCCCTCAGCCTTCTTCTTAAAACCTCCACGAAAATTCCCCGATTGATTGTTGTTATTTTTATTGTTCTCCCACTTTCTTTTACCCAAGTTGCTTCCTCCACTACTGCTTCCTCCATCATGGTTCTCTCCTCCAGTATTCTTTCCTTTCTTTTCCTTGTTGTACAGACTTAAGGCCTCACTGCCACCTTCCGCAGTGATCGCCTTCTCTAGCAATGTGGCAAAGGAATCAATTTGAAGCATTGATACCTTGTTGAACAGTCAAGGCTTCAGCCATTGTTTGAATTATCTCGTCTTTCTTTCTTCATCTCCAACTTGGTGTTCTGCAAATCGCGCTAGTTCATTAAACTTAGCCGCGTACTGCGCCACAGTCATATCACCTTGCTTAAGTTCCAAAAATTTTACCTCCATCCTATTCTTCATGCTTTTCAGGAAGTAGTTCTCTAAAAATTACGTCTTAAACCTATCCCATGTTATCGTCCCTTCTCCAGCTCTCTGGTGATTAGCCTCCCACCAGTAGTTGGCTTCGCCTCTCATCATATATGTAGCGAATACAGTCTTTTGGTCTTCACCCACACGAACGATAGTGAAGGCCTATTGATATCCTTAACCCATGTCTGCGCAATGATTGGGTCGGTAGTACCCTCGAACTCTGGGGGTCCTACACTCCTAAAGTCCTTAAAGTTTGTGACTGGTACTCCTTGAGGATTGGGGCAAACGAGTTCGTTGTTCCTTCCCCTAAGGGCCTCTCCTAACAGATCTACTAGCTTCTGGATCGGGTCTACTTTGTTCCCTCTCATTGTTCACTGACTCCTCAGGTGCAGTAAATCTACGTCTGGGCGGCATTATCTGCATCACAAATTTTCATTTTATTATTACTCAGTTATATTACTTAAGTATTTCTTTTAATACTAAAGGCATAAAATTTTATAACACATTTCTGAAATAAGCTTCATTTATATTCATATGCCAAATCGTTTCATTACATGATTATCCTAGAATATTTCTATAAATGTTATTACATATCCCCTGATATCACAAAATGCGGGTAACTCTAACATACTACCCCTTTAACAAAAGCTTATTCGGGGTTTACGTAACTATCCCACACTTTATATAAAAAGTTGGGATTACAACACAACATGTACATCACAAAAGAAAACCACTAAAGCTACTGCTAGTCTAGTTAAGGCTCTCATCCCATCATCCCACGCTCCGCAGTGCTCTTATACTTGATCTGTGCTATGTATGCTATCTGCTCTTGGCTCAAAGTATGTAAGGTCTGTCCCTGCTCCGCCAGGAAGTGGTATACACCATCGATCACCCTCTCGAAAGCTTAACGGAATACATACCCCATCTTGTTCATCTTCCTCTTCATGCATCTGACTTCATCCTCCAAGTCGCTTGCTCTCTTATTCGCTGCTTCCCACTTCTCCTCGAAGTGAATCCTATCCATCACCTCTAATTCTAGCTGAGTACGGAGTGCTTCCTTCTCAGTCTTCTCACTTAGTTCCCTCTGCTCGACCTCTTCTAACTTTTCTGCCAAGTCTAGGTTTCTGGATACTGACCTGTGGAATAAGGTTCCCATCTGGATTCCTGCCTCCCTGCGGTAAGCAGTCTCTACCTCTAGCTCCTGCATGGCCATCTTCCTCTGGTGGTCTTCGTCCCTCAGTTTCTGGAAGTCCGATTCTCTCTCTTGGGCCTCAACCTCCAACTCCTGGACTCTGCAGTCCAACTCTAGAATCCGCTCCTCATACTCTCCCAGCATATGCTCCTCCAGGTTAGGCTCGTAAGAGTCCTCCATGGGCTCCTCCTTTGTAGGCTCGTCCTCAATAGGCTCGTCCTCCATAGGCTCCTCCTCTGAGTCAAACTCCACCTCAATCTCATCCTCGTCGATAGACTCGGATGGTGCAACTGCTTGCACCGGCATAGCCTCTAGAGGTGCCTCGTACACTACGTGTATATCTTTAGGCTCCTCATCGGCCACTCTACTAGGTACTCCTGTGTCTGCCATCCTACAATCACGAACATAAGACAAACAAACAGAAACTCCATTAGAATGTTAAATAAAATATAAGTTCATTGTATAGAATGAAGTTACATTTCATAACACACTAAATCTCTCAAGGAAAACTCTACATGAGTCTTATCTCCTTTCTAACTTCTAAGTTCTCCTAAGTTATAATCTAAGGACACTCGCTCCTAAGGTTTATAACTACAGCTCTGATACCAACCTGTGACGCCCCTAAATTCGGACCGCCACTTGGTCAATCGAATTCGGTTTGTCACGTTCTAAAATATAACACCACAATAAATATTATAACTAATTGTCGCATCGC
Organism: Panax stipuleanatus; assembly: GCA_020205555.1. Taxonomy (NCBI): domain Eukaryota; kingdom Viridiplantae; phylum Streptophyta; class Magnoliopsida; order Apiales; family Araliaceae; genus Panax; species Panax stipuleanatus. Next base: position 64,773,085 of record CM035116.1, read on the forward strand.
ACAGCGGAATAATACACAACTACTACCGAATAGATTACATTTAAATAATATAATTTATTCACGTCCCAAGGTCTCGAAACTTAAACATTTATTAAATAGCTTAGACATAACTTAAGCATACATAACCATAACTAATACATAATAGAATAAGTCTTAATACAATCATAAGTTCTACATAACATTAAGCTACTCAGTAGCCTTTCCCTAGCCCTTCTCCGTGCCCGAGGGTCCACACTCCTCTGCCTTAACTGAAATATTTTAGGGAAAGCAAGAATGAGCAACAAGTTTGCTCAGCAAGTAATATAATAACAAGGGTGAGTAATATAGTTCTCGAATCTCAAGAAGGGTATACCAAGGTATGATAGTTCAAGGATAGCAAGAATATTAACAGTTCTCAATAACAGTCGTTAAAGACAGAATAATATCAATATGATTCAACACTAAATCAATTTAAGATTTTAAGATAACTGAATACTGAGCAGTCACTAAGGACTATGAACTTCTACTACAATTAACAGAAATATACTTATAATCCAATAAAAACAGGTATAACAGGTGATTAGCCTAAAGTACTCCACGGTATGCATATCGTTCAATAGTACTAAAGTACGTACGTCGGTCTCCCGACAAATATAATTTCCCTTCAAAGAAGGTTGTTCTTCTCAGTCAAACATAAGATCCCGCACCAATCAATTGGTTTGGGTCGCCCTTCAACAATATAAGTCTTGCCAAATCAAATGGCATAGATCACAACAATTATAAGTTCAATCTCAAGATTTAAAGCTCGAAGAATATGAATCGGCTTTTATCTTATACCTGAAGTATATAGTTTATAATACATGACTTGCAATCTCAAAGTTTACTTGTACGACAATAATAGCACAAGCTTAATGAACGCTCAATAATGAGTAAGGTTAGGAACTTGCTTACAATGTTCCTTGAATAAAGTAAACATAAGGATAGGGTACTTGCAAATAATACAAGAACGGGTTTAAGGAAACTTTCTTTAAGTGTAGATTACCGAAGTAAAGCTTATCAACACGTCGAAGTCCTATTGTAACAATATTTTTACATGTGTAGGATATTTTTTAGTTAAGTGTATTCGATTTACAAGTTTGATATGTAATTTAAGTATACACATATGGCTCACACTTAGTCTTGTAGCCCTATACATACATCATTTCGTACTTATTCTTATGTAGCATGAAATCGGATTATAGGTCACTATGATTTTAATTGACGTAGTTCGGAACCATCGTTAGGCTTATCATTTGAAATGTTAAAACACCTTGTAAATCTACTTACGGTTTCATAGCTTAGCATGCTTATAGACATTTAAATAACATTCTGGACATGTATCTCAGAATTAAGGGAACAACATAAGTATATCTCAAGTTCATTTCATAATAAAAACAACTCTGGAAATTCTGCACCCTGGCGCGGCCGCGTTTGATTTGCACTAAGGAGTGGCGCGGCAGCGCGGCTCCTGATGCAGACCAAGATAGGGCTTCCCTGCAGAACCCAACTCAAAATGCCATGCTCATATATGAAGGACCATGCTAAACACACATGTTTATGCCAGTCTAATCATGCATCTCATGTTCTTTGTTTCACTCCCCTAAAACTTGTTCTTAATCATGCTCAACTATTTTATCATACATAGGACTAGCTAGGCAAATATGGCAATCATGTTTAGAGGCATATGATATCTTGTCACAATGGTCATAATTTTTAGAATACTTGTAATGTATCTATCAACAAAACTTGTTTTCAAACTATTGAGGTCTCTTTTGAAATCTTATGTTAAACCATTCTATATGCAATGTAGCTTTACATACCACATGTGTAATAACCGTGAATTTTAAGTCACTATATATGTATGTACATTATTAATATTTAAAAATTTGTGTTATACAGTGATTTAATATGTGACAAAATATGTGAAGTGGTGCATGGGTCAATTAACATGTATGCTATAGTTATGGATATATACATTTACAGATTTCATTAAAAATGAAAGCTTCGTAACCTAATTATACATTAGGTGAGACAATTAAATAACCTAAGGGTTATGGTGATAATGAGAGGTTAGTATTTAATATGTATACTAACTTAAGTGGATAATCTTATTATTTCAAGTCACTAATAATTTTAAACCTAATTCTTGTGAACCTAATTAGGTTATGAGCTAAAGTCACATGTATAGGTAATTAAATTTCATAAGATAAGGAATGAAAACCCTAAATAATCAAATTGGGTAACGCATATTAAAATTGCTAGACTATGTTTATTACATAGCCCAAAACAATTAAGGAGGAAGCCCAAATGAAATAAAATGCAAACCAATACTTAGCCCACTTGGTTAAGGGTATTGTAGACATTTGATTAATCAAAATTGGGCATTAAAAATAAAAGCAAATTGGGAGTTAAAATGGGACATAATGACAAGCCATATTAGGCCTTTTAAGGCAACTAATTAAGCTAAGCAATGTCCATTAGTAGTAACTCTTACACAAAAGGACATGGTTGTCAAGCTCCCATTGGTTGCCACTTTATTAAGCATCCTCAATCATGATTAGACTAATTAAAGTGATAAGGCAAAGCTTCTATCCATGGGGTAAAGAAAGTATGGGGGATAATAGCTAGATACACTAAGTGTATCTATATTTTTTGTAAGTATCCTTTTATTTCATTTCATTTCTTCTCTCATTCTTCCTCTTATAATTTTCTCCCAAGCTAGCCACTTCTAGAGAGAGAAAAGAGAGAGAGTTTTGGCCATATATATAGAGAGAGAGAAGTGCTAGTTTGTTCATGCATCCAAAGTTCATCACTTACTTTGGTAAATCAAGGAAGGTTGCCATTAAATCAAGGTATAACCTAACCTTCATCTTCTTCTTCTACTTTGTTTTATAACTTGAGTTTTGTTGGAGTTATGAACAAATACTCAAGATACCCTAGTCCTACATATCATCATGTATAGAACTAAGTATCTTGAGTGTTAGGTCAAAGGCTTAGAGGAAGGATATGAGCATATGTTCTCCAAGGGTGAAAACTCTTGTTTTCTTCCACTAAATCTTGTATAACTCAAGTTTTCCAACTTAGATTTGTGATCCGTCGAAGGGGGGTGCTAGATACATGAGTTATCTAGTAAACCCAAGTGATAGAACACAAATCTAGCAAGTTTTGAAACCTTTGGAACTGATTTCCCCAAAACAGCCCACTTGGAATGTTAAGGGTTCAAAAGAAAAGAAAAAAACCTAAAATAGTTTCTGTCCCATTTTTCTTGGGTCTGTTTCGGACGGTTTCATATCTTTTAAAAATCTGGGAAAATTCACAGATGTACCTTGAGAAGTTATCTACATGTAGGAAAAAGAATGGGCATGTTTCGAGTTATATATTGTACGTAATGACTATTTCCGTAAAGGACTCCTGAAACTTTACCTTCGAATATCTCACGGTGTATACACTGGAAAATTCCGAAATTTGTACAGTAGGTTCACATATACTAGGAGAGCATACCCTGAAAATTTCAGAATTTTCTGAGTAAAGATAAATTTATTAAAAATGAAGCAAGATCCGAATGTTTTGGGAACTTTAAAAATAGTAGATCATTTTCTAAAATTCCAGAAAAATTTGGGGATCCTTGTGGGTTCATATTCTGTCAAAATACAGAAGCAACGAATTTTTGGAATCAGTTTACTATTTTTTCTAAAAATGATTAAGTTATGAATAAAAGGAAATAAATAGTTAAATGATGTCTTTAATAAGAAAAATGTGATTTTTATGCTTGAATACTCATAATATATCATATCATGACTATCTTAGAACACTTTGGTAATTTATGATAAGAAATATTATTTATGACCTTTTGTGGATATTAAATAAGAGGTTTAATAAAGGGTGAACAATTAGAATAAATTGTTTATTAATCTAATAAATTATTAAAATATTATTATGATATTAATATGATATTGATAAGTAAATAAAAATATTAAGATTAAAATTTCTTTAAAATATTATTAAATGGTTAATAATACTTGATTTAAGCATTGATAAATGATTAAAGTATTATTAAATGATTAATAGTATTAGTAATGGAACAAGATATTATTAAATGATTAATAATATTAGTGAATAAATAAAATATTATTAAATGATTAATAATATTAGTAAATGAATAAAATATTATTAAATGATTAATGATACTAAAGCATAAGTAAGATATTATTAAATAATAATGTTAATGAATAATTAAAATATTATTAAGAGGATTAATAATATTAGTAAGGTATTAAAATATTATTAAGATGTTAATAATATTAGTAAGCAAATGAAAGTATTATTAGGGAACTAATAATACTAAGAGATGAATTAGATATTATCAAGATTAATAATATGTTGTTATTTAGTAGTAACATTATCAAGACAGGATAATGTTTATAAGAACTAAATGTAATGTATAATATTTATGTGATTACATAATCTAATGTTATACTATGACTAATTGAAAGATTAAATATAGGTCTCTCAAAGGAAGATAATTTAACTGCATAGTGGATATAAATTAATTGCGTAGCCGTAATCTACAGACGAGGCAAGTTTCCTAACTCAAACTCGAGTTATTATTTTCAAAGCATATTAGTGAATAATTATTGATGATTATTTACATCTATAATGATTATTGAAATTCGCACTTTGTGCAATTGAATTCCTGTTCTACTATTATTGAACTGTGAATTAAATTTAAGTTCTTCATTCATGAACTGTTTATGAGATAGATCTATGCTAATTGTATCAGCTAGATCAAGCATGTTTAAATTTGTTAAATCAAATGTGTTTTAAAAAGCTGTTCTTATTAAATTGATATGATAAGAACTCTAGACTGAGAAAAGGACGAATTTGATTAAGGCATGATATCAATGCCAGATTATTAAGTGTTTATGCATAAATCACGAGGTATGAAAGGCTGATCCCCTTGAATACCAAAATTTATTAAGAGGTCCAGTTTAAATGACTGAGAACCTTGGCAAATGTTCATGGTTATTTCAAAACCACTCAGTTCATGTTATTCAATTATTCGAATATTCAATTGTTAATTATTAATTCATGTTCCTTCACAACCTTATATTATTGTTGAACATTGAAAGCAAAACTTCTTTCCAGTTATGATATATCTCCCTTGTATATAAACTTGCTAAGCAAATTAGTTGCTTACCCTTGCTATATCATGACATTTATTTCAGCTAAGCCTGAAGAATCCAATACGAAGGACAAGGGCAAGGGAAAAATCCAGGAATAGTTTAGAATGAATATTATTATTATCTAATGGGATTTCTTATGTAAACTTTTTGTAATATGAATGGTGTGTTTAAGTTAAGGTTAGGAAGACCTTGGGACCATGTTATGAAACTTTATTATAATGAATAATGTATGTTTATTATTTCGTAATAGTTATAGAATGCTTATGATGATGATAGATCGTGAGCACCGAATCTGAGGTTAGAGAACCTGGATTTGGGGGCGTCACAGGTTGGTATCAAAGCCGCAGGTTATAAACATTAGGAATGCGAAACCTAGGTTATAACCTTAGTAGAAAACTCTTATAGAGTATGTTAGGAGATGGATTGTGGAAATTCATCGAGTTTGTGTTGTGCTTAATAAAATATTATTTCATTTTATCAATGAATATATTTTATTGTGGTACTGATGTTGGTTTTATTTATGGTGTTTGTAGGATGTCTGACGAGCGCCAGGGCAGTCACTCAGTGGAGCAAGAGCTCATTGAGCGTGAGGTCGCGGAAGAAGCCCCTCAGGGTCCTCTGATAGGGGATTTGTTGAGGAGAATCAATCAATTGGAAGGCAGGGTGGGAGAACTGGAGGTTGAAAACCACACACTCCAGTTCACAGAAGGTCAATACAAGGAGGCGGCTTATCAAGCCCATATGAAGGTAGTCGAGCAGAAAGGAAAGTTGGATGAGTCCCAGTTGCAAGTTGAGATGCTAAGGGTACAGCTAGAGCATGAAAAGGCTAAGTTCGGAGAGCTGAGCATAGAGCATCTGGAGATGCGGGGCGAGTTTGACGTGGAGATTGCAGACAAGATTCGCGTGGAGGAGGCATTTTATGGGTCAGCCCAGCGAGTGGACCAATTGGAGATAGCACTGCAGGCCATGAAGGTCAGGGCCGAGACTTTAGGACTGGCGCTAGACGCAGCGTATGAGGGCCAGCGCAGTGGGACTAGGAGGGCGCAGTTCGAGATAGGAGAGTCGAGCCGATCCATTCGACGTAGAGTTATGGATGGGTGGTTTCCCCAGGAGCCTGTTCAGGTGACCCAGCAGGGCCACCAGTGATGATTATGCTATGGACTAGTTGTAGATAGATGCATTAGTACCCCTTTTGTGTAATAGGGTTTTATGATGATGTAAACCTCAGCAGGTGTGAGGTAGTAGGTAGTTAGGTAGTATCCCTATTTGGGTTTGTGGGGAAGTATCATTTTGAGTTAATCCCGTCTTTTGTGTTTAAAATGGGATAGTAGTATTTATAAGAATATACCTGTATTAATCATGTGAGACACTGAAGATTGGTATATGAATATAAATGCATTATTATGATATGTGTTGGAAAATTTAAATAGTAAATTGTCTATTTAATGTTATGTGAATACAGTAGCGCATTGCATGCTAAGTACTTATATGATAATAAAACCCGAGTAACGTGTTAGAATTTTGTTTAATTAGATAATGCCGCCCAGACGTGTACTAAGGAACCAAGAGATCGAAGAGTCAGTTAATAATGCAGCGGGAGCCCAACCAAACCCAATGCAAGACTTTGTCAACATGATGGCTGAAGCCATGAGGAATCAAGCTTAACCCGGGGGAAATCAGGCAGGAAATCGATTAGCCAACTTTAAGGACTTCAAGGCAGTAGGACCGCCGGAGTTTAGAGGAACAACAGACCCGATAGAGGCCCAGACGTGGATGAAGGAGATGGAGAAGGCCTTCATTATTGCTAGAGTAGCAGAAGAACAGAAAACAATTTTTGCTACCTACTTAATGAAGGGTGAGGCTAACTATTGGTGGGAGGCCAACCAGAACAAAGCCGGGACTGAAATCGTGACTTGGGAAGCATTCAAGAAGTTGTTCTTTGAGAACTACTTCCCTGAGAGTACACAAGCGAGAATGGAGATCAAGTTTTTGGAATTGAAACAGGAGAATATGTCAGTGTCAGAGTACGCCGCAAAGTTTAATGAATTGGCCAGATTCACTCCACATCAGGTAGACACGGAGGTGAGGAAAGCAAGAAGATTCGAAAATGGACTAAAGCCGTGGATTTACAGTAAGGTAGCGGTTCTACAAATCACGTCATTCTCAACTCTGTTGGAGAAAGCTCTCATAGCGGAAGGTGGAAGCGAAGCGGTCTCAAAGTACAATCGGGAGAAGAACAAGAAGAAAGTAGAAGGTGGGAATCAGAATGTTAGCAGCGGCGGGTAGCAACAACAAGAAGCGGAAATGGAGCAGTGGGGGTAGTAATTTAGAGATTCAGCAAGGAAGTGTGCAACAAAAGAAGTCAGTATGCGGAAACTGTGGAAAGGGTCACTCGGGAGAGTGCTTGAAAGGAAAAACGGTATGTTATACCTGTGGACAAGAAGGGCATACCTCACCCAATTGTTCTAAGGTGAGGAAGGGAGGTTGTTTTAGCTGTGGTGAATTGGGACATCGGATCAAGGATTGCCCAAAGAAGAAAAGCACGGATGGCGGAAACGGCAACAGGGGCAATAACACTAGGACAACCAGTGGAGGACCAGCCCAGCCAAACAAGCCGACAGCGAGGACATTCAATATGACAGTGCAAGATGCCATGGCATCCAGGGAAGTGGTGTCAGGTAAAATTCCGATCAATAATATAAATGCCTATGTGTTATTCGATTCGGGAGCTTCATGTTCTTTTGTATCTGATGATTTTGCTCAACGATTAAATTTACCTCGTGAACTATTAGAACACCCAATGAGTGTAGAAGTAGCAAACAAAGAAATTATCCCTGTAAACTACATACATAGGAACTGTTGTGCTGATGTTAGAGGGTTTAAGCTTAACGTGGATTTGATACCGATTCGTCTTGGAGAGTTTGATGTAATCCTCGGGATGGATTGGTTATCAAGTCACGGGGCAGTCATTGACTGTAAGAAAAAGTGCATACACCTAAAGACTCCGAATAAGTCAAAGGTGGTATTTCATGGCAGTAAATTACCGAGACAATCTTGTTGTCTGACGATGATGCAAGCAAAGAAGTTGCTTAGGAAAGGTTGTATAGGTTATTTGGCTCACGTTGTGGATACCCGTAGAGTCGAGGGTGAACTGGGTCAGATACCCATTGTAAGGGAATTCGTTGATATCTTCCCAGATGAGATTCCGGGATTGCCACCAGATAGAGAGATAGAGTTTGTTATCGATTTGGCACCAGGGACATCACCGGTATACAAAGCACCGTATCGTATGGCTCCGGTAGAAATGAAGGAACTGATGATTCAACTACAAGAATTGTTAGATAAGGGATACATTCGACCGAGCGTATCACCGTGGGGAGCACCAGTCTTATTCGTAAAGAAGAAGGATGGGTCATTAAGGCTTTGTATCGACTACCGGGAGTTGAACAAGGTCACCATTAAGAACAAGTACCCGTTGCCCAGGATCGACGATTTGTTTGATCAGTTGAAGGGGGCGAAATATTTTTCAAAAATCGACTTGAGGACCGGTTATCACCAACTGAAGGTGGGGCAGGAGGATGTTCCAAAGACGGCATTCAGAACTAGGTATGGACACTTTGAGTTTCTGGTAATGTCTTTTGGGTTGACGAATGCGCCAGCAGCATTCATGGACTTGATGAATAGAGTGTTTAAACAGTATTTGGATAAGTTTGTTGTCGTGTTCATCGATGACATTCTGGTATATTCAGAGACAGAGGAAGAGCACGCTGAACATCTAAGGATAGTGTTGGAAACGTTAAGGAGGGAGAAGTTGTATGCAAAGTTCTCCAAGTGTGAGTTTTGGTTGCGAAGAGTGCAGTTTTTGGGTCACGTTATCGACAAGGATGGTGTTTCGCTGGATCCAGCAAAGGTTGAAGCGGTTATCAACTGGGAACAGCCAACAACGCCGACAGAAATTAGGAGTTTCTTGGGATTAGCAGGATACTATCGGAGATTAATCCAAGATTTTTCAAAGATAGCATCACCGTTGACCAACCTTACCAGAAAGGCAGTGAAGTTCGTTTGGACTGAGAAATGTGAAGAGAGTTTCATGGAATTGAAGAAGAGGCTCAGTCAGGCACCTGTGTTGACTTTACCAGACAACACGGGAGGATTTGTAGTGTATAGTGATGCGTCACACAAGGGTCTTGGCTGTGTACTGATGCAGCATGGCAAGGTCATTGCGTACGCTTCACGTCAGCTGAAGGACTATGAGAAGGGTTATCCGACTCATGACCTGGAATTAGCAGCAGTAGTTTTTGCCTTGAAGATTTGGAGGCACTATTTGTATGGCGAGAAGTGTGAGATATATACGGATCACAAGAGTCTGAAGTATATCTTCACGCAGAAAGAGCTAAATATGAGGCAGCGCCGATGGCTAGAATTGATCAAGGATTATGATTGTGAGATTCTGTACCATCCAGGAAAAGCAAATGTAGTGGCAGATGCTCTGAGCAGAAAAGGCAGAGAGAAGTTATTGAAGTTGACCATTCAAGAGGAGTTGGTGAAAGATTTCGAACGACTTGACTTAGAGGTTAAGTATCCGATGGAGACCAACGAGAAATTATTTACAGTGACAGCGAGCCCGACTCTATTAGATAAAGTTAAAGAGGCTCAAGAGAAGGACGAAGATTGCGACAACATCAAGAAACGGTTAGCTGAAGGGGATGAATTGAAATACAAGATTGATGGCACCGGACTGCTGAGATTCGAAGGGCGAATTTGGGTACCGCTAGTACCAAAACTAAGAGAAGAGATTTTGCAAGAAGCGCACAGTACGAGGTACTCGATACACCCAGGAAGCACAAAAATGTATCAAGATTTGCGTCAACACTTTTGGTGGCCAAATATGAAGAGAGAGGTTGCAGAATGCGTCAGTAGATGTCTAACTTGTCAGAGAGTCAAGGCAGAGCATCAACGACCGAGTGGATTACTACAGCCTTTAGAGATTCCAGAGTGGAAGTGGGAACACGTCACGATGGATTTTGTGGTGGGACTTCCAGCAACGCAAAAGGGACACGACGCCATATGGGTGATTGTAGATCGTCTTACGAAGTCGGCTCACTTCTTGCCGATCAAGATCAGGTATAGTTTGGACCAGCTAGCCAAATTGTATATCAAAGAAATTATCTCGAGGCATGGCATACCAGTATCTATTGTGTCGGATAGAGATCCGCGATTCACGTCAAACTTCTGGAAGAGTCTTCAGGAAAGAATGGGGACGCAACTACGGATGAGCACTGCGTATCATCCGCAGACCGATGGGCAAAGCGAGAGAACGATTCAAACACTTGAAGACATGCTCAGAGCTTGTGTGATGGACTTTAAGGGTAGCTGGGAGGATCATCTTCCATTAGTAGAGTTCGCATACAACAATAGCTATCACGCCAGCATCGGAATGCCGCCGTACGAAGCACTGTATGGAAGGAAATGTAGAACGCCCTTATGCTGGGATGAAGTGGGTGAACGTCGACTGTTGGGACCAGAACTGGTACAGCAGACTATAGAGATCATCAAGGTGATAAGAGCCCGACTGGTAGCAGCTCAAGATCGCCAGAAGAAGTATGCAGACTTACATCGCCAGAAGAGAGATTTTGAGGTGGGAAGCCATGCATTTTTGAAAGTATCTCCCTGGAAAGGGAAGATAAGGTTTGGAAAGAAAGGTAAACTGAGTCCGAGATTTATTGGACCTTTCGAGATCTTGAGGAAGATAGGCGAAGTGGCGTATGAGGTAGCTCTACCTCCTGAACTGGAACATATTCATAATGTGTTTCATGTGTCAGTGCTACGACCATACAAGCCTGATTACAAGCACGTGATATCGTACGAGCCAATTCAGGTAAAAAAGGATTTATCGTACGAGGAAATTCCAGTTGGAATTTTAGATAGAAAAGAACAGAAATTGCGAAATAAGGTTATACATTCTGTAAAGGTTCTTTGGAGGAACCACAATGCTGAAGAAGCTACGTGGGAACTCGAAGAAAGGATGAGGGAAAATTATCCACATCTTTTTGAGTAACCCTATAGGCAATTCCGGGGACGGAATTCTTATAAGGGGGGGAGGATGTAATAACCGTGAATTTTAAGTCACTATATATGTATATACATTATTAATATTTAAAAATTTGTGTTATACAGTGATTTAATATGTGACAAAATATGTGAAGTGGTGCATGGGTCAATTAACATGTATGCTATAGTTATGGATATATACATTTACAGATTTCATTAAAAATGAAAGCTTCGTAACCTAATTATACATTAGGTGAGACAATTAAATAACCTAAGGGTTATGGTGATAATGAGAGGTTAGTATTTAATATGTATACTAACTTAAGTGGATAATCTTATTATTTCAAGTCACTAATAATTTTAAACCTAATTCTTGTGAACCTAATTAGGTTATGAGCTAAAGTCACATGTATAGGTAATTAAATTTTATAAGATAAGGAATGAAAACCCTAAATAATCAAATTGGGTAACGCATATTAAAATTGCTAGACTATGTTTATTACATAGCCCAAAACAATTAAGGAGGAAGCCCAAATGAAATAAAATGCAAACCAATACTTAGCCCACTTGGTTAAGGGTATTGTAGACATTTGATTAATCAAAATTGGGCATTAAAAATAAAAGCAAATTGGAAGTTAAAATGGGACATAATGACAAGCCATATTAGGCCTTTTAAGGCAACTAATTAAGCTAAGCAATGTCCATTAGTAGTAACTCTTACACAAAAGGACATGGTTGTCAAGCTCCCATTGGTTGCCACTTTATTAAGCATCCTTAATCATGATTAGACTAATTAAAGTGATAAGGCAAAGCTTCTATCCATGGGGTAAAGAAAGTATGGGAGATAATAGCTAGATACACTAAGTGTATCTATATTTTTTGTAAGTATCCTTTTATTTCATTTCATTTCTTCTCTCATTCTTCCTCTTATAATTTTCTCCCAAGCTAGCCACTTCTAGAGAGAGAAAAGAGAGAGAGTTTTGGCCATATATATAGAGAGAGAGAAGTGCTAGTTTGTTCATGCATCCAAAGTTCATCACTTACTTTGGTAAATCAAGGAAGGTTGCCATTAAATCAAGGTATAACCTAACCTTCATCTTCTTCTTCTACTTTGTTTTATAACTTGAGTTTTGTTGGAGTTATGAACAAATACTCAAGATACCCTAGTCCTACATATCATCATGTATAGAACTAAGTATCTTGAGTGTTAGGTCAAAGGCTTAGAGGAAGGATATGAGCATATGTTCTCCAAGGGTGAAAACTCTTGTTTTCTTCCACTAAATCTTGTATAACTCAAGTTTTCCAACTTAGATTTGTGATCCGTCGAAGGGGGGTGCTAGATACATGAGTTATCTAGTAAACCCAAGTGATAGAACACAAATCTAGCAAGTTTTGAAACCTTTGGAACTGATTTCCCCAAAACAGCCCACTTGGAATGTTAAGGGTTCAAAAGAAAAGAAAAAAACCTAAAATAGTTTCTGTCCCATTTTTCTTGGGTCTGTTTCGGACGGTTTCATATCTTTTAAAAATCTGGGAAAATTCACAGATGTACCTTGAGAAGTTATCTACATGTAGGAAAAAGAATGGGCATGTTTCGAGTTATATATTGTACGTAATGACTATTTCCGTAAAGGACTCCTGAAACTTTACCTTCGAATATCTCACGGTGTATACACTGGAAAATTCCGAAATTTGTACAGTAGGTTCACATATACTAGGAGAGCATACCCTGAAAATTTCAGAATTTTCTGAGTAAAGATCAATTTATTAAAAATGAAGCAAGATCCGAATGTTTTGGGAACTTTAAAAATAGTAGATCATTTTCTAAAATTCCAGAAAAATTTGGGGATCCTTGTGGGTTCATATTCTGTCAAAATACAGAAGCAACGAATTTTTGGAATCAGTTTGCTATTTTTTCTAAAAATAATTAAGTTATGAATAAAAGGAAATAAATAGTTAAATGATGTCTTTAATAAGAAAAATGTGATTTTTATGCTTGAATACTCATAATATATCATATCATGACTATCTTAGAACACTTTGGTAATTTATGATAAGAAATATTATTTATGACCTTTTGTGGATATTAAATAAGAGGTTTAATAAAGGGTGAACAATTAGAATAAATTGTTTATTAATCTAATAAATTATTAAAATATTATTATGATATTAATATGATATTGATAAGTAAATAAAAATATTAAGATTAAAATTTCTTTAAAATATTATTAAATGGTTAATAATACTTGATTTAAGCATTGATAAATGATTAAAGTATTATTAAATGATTAATAGTATTAGTAATGGAACAAGATATTATTAAATGATTAATAATATTAGTGAATAAATAAAATATTATTAAATGATTAATAATATTAGTAAATGAATAAAATATTATTAAATGATTAATGATACTAAAGCATAAGTAAGATATTATTAAATAATAATGTTAATGAATAATTAAAATATTATTAAGAGGATTAATAATATTAGTAAGGTATTAAAATATTATTAAGATGTTAATAATATTAGTAAGCAAATGAAAGTATTATTAGGGAACTAATAATACTAAGAGATGAATTAGATATTATCAAGATTAATAATATGTTGTTATTTAGTAGTAACATTATCAAGACAGGATAATGTTTATAAGAACTAAATGTAATGTATAATATTTATGTGATTACATAATCTAATGTTATACTATGACTAATTGAAAGATTAAATATAGGTCTCTCAAAGGAAGATAATTTAACTGCATAGTGGATATAAATTAATTGCGTAGCCGTAATCTACAGACGAGGCAAGTTTCCTAACTCAAACTCGAGTTATTATTTTCAAAGCATATTAGTGAATAATTATTGATGATTATTTACATCTATAATGATTATTGAAATTCGCACTTTGTGCAATTGAATTCCTGTTCTACTATTATTGAACTGTGAATTAAATTTAAGTTCTTCATTCATGAACTGTTTATGAGATAGATCTATGCTAATTGTATCAGCTAGATCAAGCATGTTTAAATTTGTTAAATCAAATGTGTTTTAAAAAGCTGTTCTTATTAAATTGATATGATAAGAACTCTAGACTGAGAAAAGGACGAATTTGATTAAGGCATGATATCAATGCCAGATTATTAAGTGTTTATGCATAAATCACGAGGTATGAAAGGCTGATCCCCTTGAATACCAAAATTTATTAAGAGGTCCAGTTTAAATGACTGAGAACCTTGGCAAATGTTCATGGTTATTTCAAAACCACTCAGTTCATGTTATTCAATTATTCGAATATTCAATTGTTAATTATTAATTCATGTTCCTTCACAACCTTATATTATTGTTGAACATTGAAAGCAAAACTTCTTTCCAGTTATGATATATCTCCCTTGTATATAAACTTGCTAAGCAAATTAGTTGCTTACCCTTGCTATATCATGACATTTATTTCAGCTAAGCCTGAAGAATCCAATACGAAGGACAAGGGCAAGGGCAAAATCCAGGAATAGTTTAGAATGAATATTATTATTATCTAATGGGATTTCTTATGTAAACTTTTTGTAATATGAATGGTGTGTTTAAGTTAAGGTTAGGAAGACCTTGGGACCATGTTATGAAACTTTATTATAATGAATAATGTATGTTTATTATTCCGTAATAGTTATAGAATGCTTATGATGATGATAGATCGTGAGCACCGAATCTGAGGTTAGAGAACCTGGATTTGGGGGCGTCACAACATGTCATGCTTTTATATGCATAATTAGAATACATAGGCATGCTTACAAGTTCATGACTTAAGTGTATATAGTTTAAGCTTGTATGTGAAACTCTAAGTTTTCCATTAGCATGTTATCAACATTATTTAGGCATGCAAAACCACTTCACTTGTTATACATCATGCTTGCATATATACCTATCAAGAATACGTAATCACGTTCACCATTTCTTAACTTGAAAGCGTTTGAAGTTTATCAAGTCCACATTTAAAACTCTTAAGTAATTCTTTAGAGGGTTCTCAAAGCATGCAAAGTAGATTCACATATCTTTATATCATGCCTTCACATATTCTTAAATAGACCACATATCATGCTTGAAATCTTAGACTTATAATGTTATAGTTTAACAAATTTGCTTTTTGGAGACTTTAAGTCCCTTTTTGGAAAACCAAGCCCTGGGTTTCATGAAATGCCACATAAACTAACAAGTCAGGGACTGAAATAGGCCTAACTAAGTTATATTATCATGCTCCATAAATCAGATAGCATAACAAAGCCATCAACAGAATCTGTAGAGGTGCGCAGCCGCGCTCCATTTCTACTAGGGAGTGGCGCGGCCTCGTGACTCTTGTTCCAGACCAAAAACTTCTCTGCAAAAGCAGAGCTTCAGGCTAAGCCTCACATACATCATGAAACATGCATTTAATCAACTACATTATATTTCTAACATGCATACTAACTCAACTAACATGCTAGCATCATTTCACACAACCAATTCCAACTAAACATGCTAATTTTTATGAATTGAACTTCAAATGGGTTTAGAGATTATACCTCTTGAGCTCTAATTTGCACAAGACTTGCTCTCTAATCTCAGAATTCTCCCTAAGCAATATCCTTACTCTCTCTATAACACATAATAATTAATCTAGCAAAATGAAATGAGAAAGGGAGCTTACCATTTATAGAGGATTGATTGTCCATACCAATGTTTTGCCCCATGAATCAAACTAAGAGATGGAAGAAGAAATCAATGGACAATAGATGGTTGGTGAGTAGTTGTTATAATCCATCATGAATCCCACTCCCCTTAAAATGATGAGCTAGAATGATCTTGGGAGAAGAAGGAGGGATAGGCTTTCTAGCCTTTTGGTGTTACACGTGAATGAGAAATGGGAGAGCAATTGGACAGTCAATATAGGACAAGAATACTCAGCATTTGCAATTGGAAATGGAATATTATATACTATATACTTAGTACATTTATGCATACCTTAGTTTATATTCACTTAGGGGTATACATGGACTCAAGTGTCATAACAACATTACATGGTAGCACACTGGGGTACATGTACACACATTGATATATAATCCATGTATATTTTGGTAATATCAAGTTATGAGTTAATTGAACAGTGACGTACTACATTATCACAAATCTCATTATTACAATTATGTAACTTATTAAAATAGTTGTTGCTATTAATTATTCACATACTTTAATTTAATATATCATATAGTATTCATTAAAGTACTATACCTACCACATGGTCACATATGCAACTCATACAATTCTCTACTCTTATAATATAGTTTCCATATTGCATGTTCTTATTAAAGTGTCACACTACACTTTATAATATGGTTTATATATTACATAGCCTTTTGTATTGTCACAATGCACTTTATATAATATAGTTGTAGTTATTATACCACATGTGATTACATAACTTTACACTAAACAATTAATAGAACCAATATTAATCCTAGATATTAATTAACTATTTATTCATTATTATGTTATTACTCATAATAACCATTAATTAATAATATATTATTAATTAATTATCCATTCATTAATTCTTTCTTTAATTAATTTAAATCATCGTAATTCTCTTCACTGTGTCACACAAGGCATTCATCGAGCTTAATCGTAACTCCACATTCTTTCTCAATTATTATAAATTTATTTTAATATAATTGAGTTAACTGATCTCATAACATAAAATTATTTATATTCAAATAAATATTCATTTTTATTAATATATTCAATTAATAATATTTGGAAATTCTCGGGTATTACAACTGTCGCCCTTGTTGTGAAGGGTGACAAATTTGGCTCATTTCAATGCCCTAAGAATGAACTTGAACGTGATCAAATGAATCTTATTCCCTATTCTTCTGTGGTTGGGAGTCTTATGTACGCTCAAGTTTGTACACGTCCAGATATAGCGTATGTAACTGGCATGCTTGGACGTTGCCAGTCAAATTCAGGTTTAGATCACTAGAAAGAAGCCAAAAAGGTTTTACGCTACTTATAAGATACTAAGGATTTTATGCTTACATTCAAAAAATAGATAACCTTGAAGTTGTTGGTTATTATGATTCTTATCTTGCTTAGTGTAAAGACGAAAAGAAATTTACATCAGAGTACATCTTTATGCTTTTAGGAGGCCCTATTTCGTGGAGAAATCATAAGCAGAAGTTAACTACCACTTCCACGATGATGGCATAATATGTAGCTTGTTATCATGCTACTCGTCACGTCGTATTATTAAGGAATCTTATTTCATGACTTAAAGTTATATATTCCATTTCAAGGCCATTGAAAGTATTTTGTGATAATGATTCTGCTGTTAGTTTTTCCACCAGCACCAGTTCGAGTAGTGCTGGACTATACCTCGACACTAAGTACTTATTTGTTAGGGAAAGAGTTGAAGATCAAAGCGTTGTCATTAAGTATATTAGTACGCATGATATGTTAACGGATCCACTTAAGAAAGGCTTACCACCCAAGCTCTTTTTAGAGCATATTGTCGGCATGGGTTTAGCTGGTAGTCTTAATTAGTGAGTTATTTTGATGTAAGACAACAATTTTGAGCTCGTTGTTTTGAACTTCACATTATGTTTATGGTTTGCTGTTCTCTTTATTGTGCACACTTGAGAATTTGTGAGCAAATGGTACGGTTATGTTTTGAACCATATGAATGAGTTTAATCTATTACCACTTATGAAAACTCTATTCATACCTGTTATGCTTACTGTTAATCTTTGTTCTAATAAAAGTAATAATTGTATAACTAATGGGGATCTTGTGTTAATAGTGACAAAGATTGTATTAATTCGCATAGGTATTTTTATTTGAACAGGATGTAGACATTAAATTAATACTTGGCCAAATTAATGATTGTAAGCATTATATTTTCTATATAAATAGTATTTCGGCCAAGTGGGAGAATGTTGGAATATTTTATTCCTTATGTGGCCTCTACTATTTATGTAATTATTGGGCTTATATATTGTATTAATTTATTACTTTATTTCTGGGTTTGGTAATTAATAAGTGTGGCCCATAAATAATATTACTAATAGTATTTGGCATAATGGGCCCTAGGGTTTCATAAAATTGATGGAAGATTTTGACCCTTAGCTATGCTATAAATAAAACTGTTAGGGTTTGGTCCCAGTTGTCGTCTCAAAAACTTTATACACACTTATACACCCATCATAAGATTGAGAGACAATTGAAGACCTTCACCCTTACGCGCAGCAAAACTGTGATACAAGATGTCTTCTCTCAATTCATGTAAGTACCTAATTGTTTATTTGATTTTATTCTATGCAATAACACGTTCCGATATAATTATTTAACATGTATAGCCAAATTCTTTCTCTAAAGATCTTTCATCATCACATGTTGCATTCTACAACTAGTTATTTCTACGGAATATCCTTCTTGCCACATTCACTTTAAAAATAATAAGAATCTTTCACAATTGTTCAATAATTGGGAAGCGATATAAATAACTCAAGAATTAAAAAGGTTCCAAATCATGCTGGGGGGTCATAAGACCTTGAACTCTTCTCCAAGTTTAATAGTGTATCACCACTGTAAACCATCTTTAACAGAATGTTTAGCAATCACACAGACTGAAAACACTCTCTGCAAGTACTCTAGGTGATCAACCTATCGTACCCCTACGTCGTGCATAACGTATTACATTATAACATCGTAAAGAATATGTGTTACTTTCGGAACCATTGTCTCCGATAACGTGTCCCCTTTATAGGGTTTTTCACCTCAGTTTTCAACATCTGAACCCGCCCCAAAACAATTTGGTTTGGCATACTTTGTCAATAACGCTCGCATTTCATAAACATCTTTCAATATTTGTCTAGCTGAATCAAGTAGCATAGGCTTTTAGCAACAATTCGAACATCAATAGAAATATATATATATTTATATATATTTTTAACCAACTCAATAAATATTCCCTCTTTTTTTTTATAGTTTAAGGAAACTAAAAATAAATAATCTTTTTATAATATCCTGATACTATACCGTCGTAATGGTACTATGACATCGTCATACTACATCATACCATAGTGGGTTGACGATCCTACGAATCACATCCAACACTAGGTTCAAATACATTGATGACTTCCTCGATTATTATTTCTACACCATATCAAATGATGCATAGAAATATATAAAATACATTTTAAAAATTTCAAATCATTTTTGTCTAGTTGAAGAAATTAGCATATACATGTGAATAATAACACTATTTTAAAAATCCATTGGTGCAATCATTTGATCCAATATTTAGAATATCCAATTTTCCTCCATCAATATTAATATTTACTCCACCGCTTCATTACTTAATCATTCTATCAATCTTCAGCACCATCAATGCTCTCTATACCATAACCTTTCTATACCCAATATAGTTCATCAAACTTATCATACTTTAGAAGTTCAGGAACTTGCCACAATAATATGAGTTTAAGAACTTGTCCTAGCAATACGTAGTCGAAGAACTAGTCAGGGACTGTCCATACGCTTAGGGGTTCAAAAATATATGTACGATTATGAGTCACGAACTTACCATAAGCATGAGTTTTAAGAACCGCACCTAATCTTAATATCATCTAATTTAATCTTAATAGTTCTAACTATTAAATATAAACATGGGACAAGATTTATCTTCTCACCATATATATATCAATAGTGTGACACCAACATTCCAATGATTATCCATGTGATAAACCAAGTGTAAGCACAAAACCCCTGTCCATACAAAGGTTTGTACAACTCAGCCACCACATGAGTCCTCAGTTGAAATCCCACTTAATTCTATCTTACTTTTCTCTTGCTCTTTGCTCAATACAGATTTTTATGTATCTCATCATCTATAACTCCTCATGAGTTTATCTTGTACTATACCATAGTACATTCTCTTTATAGCATCAAACTATAACCATTCAATCATTACAGACCATCTATCTTTTACAACTTTAAAAGATCACACCGTGATCTTATTCTATAATCATCTCCCCTTATGGTTCTTCTTCTATTTATGATCGTTTTGTTTTACAATCTTCTTATCTTTCCCATTCATCATGTCATATTATGATTTCATTTATGCTTTTAATCTTATAGACTTTGTCTATTCATCATTATTTGTCATCTTGATTATTGGAGTTAGGTAACTCCTGATTCTTTTCTTTATATCTCTTCAAGATTCTACTTTGAATCTTCTTGTTTATTTATTAATTCTTCCTTTAAGAATTTCTAACTTCATTCATATTGCTCAATATTTTATTCGAGTTTACTCCTCGTTATTCTCATCTTCTTCTTATACCATTTCTAGGACTTACCTCATCCTAAACATCTACGTATGTGAAAAAATCACTTTTTCATCATACGTATCCATAACTCTATACTCGGTACACATCGAGTCTCTAACAGCTTTCAATATAGTAAGCTGAGTGGTTTCCCACAAACAACCAACAAACTAGTTTTTCGTCTCGTCTACACTGTATTTCACATCGAGTTAGATCGGTGGCTAGTTCGTATATACCTCCGCTCCCTAAAGAAATCGTTTAGCCCAGATACTATATATCAACCATTAAAGAGTACAACTGTACCACTACTTAAACTTAATTTTTTATTCTTATATTTTTTTTCTTGCTACGGTCATAGCCTAAGGTACTCTTACCTAAGGTGTATAACCTATCAGCTTTGATACCAACTGTAACGACCCCAAAATTCATACAATACAACTCTCGACATCGGTCGTTAACAATACATCGAACTTCGAACTTTTACATCATTAATCAGTATTAAACTTAATAAAATGCGGAATAATTAAAACTTTTATATTTTTCTTTCTTCATTACCCTGAATCTCAACCTTTATCATTTACATATTTTTGAATCAAATCTACTTTTATGACTCTCTTCATCAAAGGTATAAACAAAATCTTACATTACAAATCAATATCTATTGTACATCGGACAACTCAACTTTACAACTCAACCATTATGATACATCCAAAGCATCAAATACATTACTCATCTAGAATAAATAATTTTCTTGAATCGCTATTGATCTCTAACATTCAATCAGCACGTATCATTACCTTGAATCCTTGACCTGCAAAAATGGTTATTTTGCAAGAATGAGCTCGACAGCTCAGCAAATCTAACAGTTTTCATGCATCACATAGCACACAATATCATTCTCAGATCATACATCATTATTTTTTACTAAACTTATCATACATGTTGTACTTCACATCTCAATTAAAGTTTGAGTTCCATAACCCAATCAGTTTCGTCATAAATTAACTTTTACAGTATAAATCAACATTTATAATTTCACATACATTCAATAGTATGAATTACAACAATCAGTTACCAAATTCATAAAGCAAATAGGAACTGAAAGACTTGCCTTAATCGTTGTTTACCAATAACAGATTAACGGCTTACAACTATTTGCACTTCACGTGCCCTACACAATTATATAATCATGGCCATCAACTATTTGTCTCATTAAAAATATAAGTTATAATGTAAACTTTACTCTACTTCTATAACCCTTCCTATTAATCAATACACAATGTTCAATTTGATTGTGTTAACTTTCGACTTATATCTTACTATATTTCTTCTTAGTCATACTCAAAGTTCATTCAAGTGTTTAAGTCTTGCTAGGACTCCTTATTTGTTTATATTAACCCCATTTCATATCTTATAATGTTTATTTCATTTGAGTTAAAACACTTTTTAAGTTTATTAACACTTGGCACGGCGTTTCGATGTTCATTCGTCGCACTCCCGATTCGTCCCTCTTGCATACTCTTAACATGCTCATACAACTTGTCTAAAACATCATTAATTAATGTTAAGCATCATTATATTTCATAATATTCATGTTTTATAACTTATAACAACATCTTTTATCGTCGGGAGAACTGCACTTGCGTATGTGCATGTCCAACGCCCTCCGATTGCCTCCGAATACACATCAGTCAAAACGATGGCCATTTTGACCCATGCTAACGACTTCAAATAGAAAAACTTAAAGAATGAAAATTGTAGGACTACTAGTTATCTTTCTGAATCAACCTTAATCACCTTAATCGGAGTTCGTATGAAGAAGTTATGCTCGTTTTACTACATGAGGTCAAAACAGTCCCGTCTAACACTATTCTGGCGCAGCTGTGACAACCCCGAAATTTATAAGATTTTAAATGATTAAAATAAAGGTTAAAGGATAAAACCTAGATGAGAATTTGAGGAATAATTTAAAATTTTTAAAGAAGAACCTATATGGTTTACTGTTCGAATGAGAATAGAGAATATATGGATTACAAAATTTCTAAACTCTAGAGATGAATCTATATGTGTTTGATGAAATATTAAGAATAAGGTACAACGATACCTATAAAGTTTGGTGACCTAATATATAAATTAGGTATGTGAATTATGTGAGTGTTTATAACTTATTAAGTCAATTAGGACTATTAAGTTAATACACTTAGTGGAGTGTGTTATAACTTATGTGGATTATGTGTATGATTAAATAAATATATATTATATAATGTGTATACATTTATTTGTATATAAAGATAATTAAGAATATGTAAATATCAAAAATGTTGAGCATTAGTTCTAGTGATAATAAATTTAATGGACTAAGGAGAGTAAGTAATTTAAAGAAGCCCAATTGTTTATTAAAGCATTGGACTTTTAGCTAGTTGATTTAATAGCAATTAAGTTATTAAGGTAGCCCAAAAATAACATATATGAGACAAATATTATGATGGCCCAATTTATTTAATGATGGAAGCCCAAGCTCAATTTATTTAGCAAGCAAAATAAGAAAAAAGATGCAAGCCGAAAGGAATTAAAAGAGTAGCCCAAACCTAGCCTAATGGGATTAGGGACTTATGGGACATTAAGTAAGCAATATGGGCCTTAAAAATAAAACCAATTAGACCCAACAAGTCCAAGTGGCTGAAAATATGAAGGGAGGAATAAGGGGGGGAGGTATGTAATCATTAGGCACTTTAGTTGGTGAACAACTCAAGCTAGCTGTCAAGCATTTGTTGAAGCCTTATCATTTAACCAAACCAACAAGCTAAGCAAGGAGTGTAAGACACTCAATCATGATGAGTAAGAGAGGATGTGGGGGATGTATTATGGAAATGCAAATCATATCTATATATTTTATTAAAACAAAAGTCTATCTCATTTTTTATTTTGTTTCTCTTTCATCTCATTTCTATCTAAGCTAACAAAACAAGCAAGAGAGATGAAGAGAGAGAGAGAGAGAGAGGCAATTTCGGCCAAGAAAGGGGAAGAAGAGAGAGGGAGTTTGGTAGTTCTATAGTTCCTAATCAAACTAGGAAGAAGAATGAGGAGAGGAAGGAGCATGCAAAAGTATAACACCCTAAAGTAGTTATTCCTCCAATTTAATTTATTTTAATGAGATGTAGATCTTAGGTTTCAAAACCTTAGATCTACATGATTTAGAGCATGTGGTGTTTAGATCTAACCATTTGGTGTATCAAAAGTTAGATCTAAGTCAAGAAATAAGAAATAAGTTTTTCAAAGTAAGAAAACCTAATTTTTCTAGCTTTACTTGTGTTTAATCTTATGATTGGTGATTTTTGGTGAATTAGATAATGGATCATAATAGATTCATGAGTATAAGGGGTATTAGTATGTGTTATGATGGTTTATGATGTTTGATGTTTGGCTAATCAAAAGATCTAGGAAGATTTCTTAGAAAACACAAAAACTGAAAAATCTGATTTTGAGAAAATGTAATATGAAATTCAAATGATCATATCTCCTAGTGTATTTCGAAATTTTTAATGTGGTCAATTTCTGGTGTTAGATCTATGGGTCTTCTAACTTTTTCAAGTGGAATCACTGAAAAATTCTATGTAAATTTTCGTGTGGACTATTTTTAGCACAAGACGCCAAAACTGAGAATGACAAAAAGTAATCTGTCCAGATTTTCCAAGGGTAGTTTCGTCCAGTTAATTAATGTAATAAATTTCAATCTTTTGGGACATTAAAATATATGTTATAAAGTAGCTTGTGTCCAAAAATGAACTCATTCCGACTTAAATAGAGGAAGTTATGACCATTTCAATATTTGTATATTTTTAACAAAAATCGCTATAACCGGAGTTTTATAACTCCGATGGCCATGAAATTTAAACTGGAGGCTCACGATATCATGTGTAAGATCCCGCCAAGAGTTGAGAATTTCTGGAGTTAAGCGTGATGTAGCAAATTTCTTAAGGAATTAATTAGAAACGGATTGTTGAAAAATACTTAAGGAAATTGAAAAAATTTTAAAAAAATATTTTTGTGTATAAAATACATGTATTTATGTGTGTACAAAAGATAAAAAAAATGATGATTTGGTTAAAAAATGGGAATCCAGCTTGCTGGATTGGCTATCAGGTTGCTGGATTGCAATCTGATTTGCTTGATTGGTCATCAAGTTGCTGGATGAGATGTTTGGATAATCTAGGATGGTGGATTGGTCTGTTTAGATAATCTAGGTTGCTGGATTGAAGGATTGCTGAATCCAGGCTTGCTGGATTTCAGGTTAGTTGAATTCAGGCTTGCTGGATTGGATGTCAGTTTGAATCCAGGCTTGCTGGATTGGAGGTCAGTTGAATCCAGTCTGCTGGAATGGAAAATAGTTTACTAAATTGAAATTCAGTATGAATTCAGGTTGCTACATTAGGTATTCGACTTAGTAAATTATAAAGGACTTATAAAATAAAAGTTTAAGTGTTAATTTACAAGTTGTATGAACAAGTAAGTGTTAAGTCTAAGGTAGTACTGTCGTATTCTTTAATGATTGATGTATAGTAGCTGGGCTAAACGACTCCTTCGTATGGGGAAGGTATCTACGAATTAGTAATCGATCTAACTCACTGTGAAAATAGTGTAGACGAGACGGAAACTAATTTGTTAGTTGTTTGTGGAAAACCACTCAGAATACAATATTGAATATTATTAAAGACTCAATGTGTGCTAGGTTTAGACTTGTGTATATGTATGGTATTGAGGATATCTAATATTTGACTATGTGTTTAAATATTAGATAGTATAGTAATAGAATTATGAAATACGATATGTTATGCTAATTGAAATATATATCTTATAACTG
This sequence comes from Panax stipuleanatus, assembly GCA_020205555.1. NCBI lineage: Eukaryota > Viridiplantae > Streptophyta > Magnoliopsida > Apiales > Araliaceae > Panax > Panax stipuleanatus. The sequence continues at coordinate 64,798,544 of CM035116.1, forward strand.
ATAGGTCTTTTCAATAAAGCGATTAACTTAAATTGCGTAGCAGTAATCGATGGTACAGGTAAGTTCTCTAACTATACTTTTAATTAAGCAAGTTTTCTTTAACTCACAATTGAGTTATATTTTTAAGGCATATTCGTGAATAATTATTGTTGATTATTCACATCTATACTGATTATTGATTTGCACTTAGTGCATGTTGCATATGTTCATCGGGTATGAAAGGCTGATCACCTTTATTACCATATTGTTCAGTTGAATTTATTCATGTTCATTGTTGGTTATTTAGCATTATTGATTCATGTTCTTTCATAATTATTATATTGTTGAAAGTTTGTCAGCTTATTATTCTTTTCAATCATGATATATCTTTATTTGAACTTAAACTTACTGGGCAAACTTGTTGCTCACCCTTGCTATATCATGATAAACATTTCAGATTAAAGAAGAAACTTCGGACACAGTTAAAGGCAAAGACAAGTTCCAGGATGGAATTATTATACGGTTAAAATGGTAACAGTGTAGGATAGAAATGACATTGTATGTCGCGTAGGATATTGAATGCAGGTATTAAGTTAAGGTTATAGACCTTCGGAATTATGTTGTAAAAGTTATTGTATAAACAATTTATGTTTATATCTTCCGCAATAGTTATAGAAATGATGTATCGTAACGTACCAGGTCCGAGGTTCTGGGGACCCGGATTTGGAAGCGCTACAGTTGGTATCAGAGCTATAGGTTATAAACCTTAGGTAGGGTTACCTTAGGCTATAACCGCAGGGATGAGGATAAGGAATAAACTCAAATAGAGTTTAAGTTCTAAGCGATGAATTTGGGCAAGGTATTAATAAGTCAATAAGATTCAAAGAAGAATCCTGACAGGTAATAAAGATCCAGAGTTACCTAACTCTGATGATAAAGATGAACAGTAGTAATGAATAGATAGAGTCTAAAAGACTAAAAGTATAAAGGGAAAGAAGATCGTAAAATAAAACGATCATAAGATAGGAAAGAATCGTAATATAATACGATTATAATATCAGATTACAACGTGATCTGATGAGGTCATAAGAGGACAGATGATTAATAAAATGATTGAAAACTTTATAGCAGGATTGCTGTACAACAGTTGTACTATGAAATTGTACTATTAAAACTCAGGAAATAGTTTTGAATTGTAGATACGGATTGAATGGAATTCGTATTGAGCAAAGAGGGAGCTAGGATTATGTGGGATTTCAATTGAGGACTCATGTGATAGCTGAGTTGTACAAACCTTTGTATGGGCAATGACTACTTAGTTTATCACATTGATAATCATTGAAATGTCGGTGTCACGCTTATAATGAGAAGGTGATTCTTTTCTCATGTGTATAACTGATAGGAAGAGAATATAATATTAGGTGCGAGTTTTTTAAACTCACACTTATGGTAAGTTCGTGACTCATAATCGTATGGTGGAGGAACCCCTCAGCGAATGGACGACTTTGGTCTGACTAGGATAAGTTCCTAAACCCATATGATTGTGGTAAGTTCCTAAACTCATAACGTGTGGTATGTTTGATGAACTATACGGGGGTATAGGAAAATTATGAATGAAGGATTGAGGATAATAGAAATAGATAGAAATTTTAAGCAATTGATCATTAGAAGAATTGAAGTTGATGGTGGAAGCATAGGTATTCCAAATCTTCTAGCTGTGCTAGACTTCGAAGCTTTTGACATCAAGCTAAATTCGCACTGATGTGCCCTTTTTCGAAATAAAATGAATTTTTTTTTATCTTCACAACATGGTGACAAGGGTGTGGAGATGGACTTTGAGCCATTATCACATCGTTACCTGTTGCGGCATGATAACATTAAAAAAATAATGATTTTCAATAATTTTGCACCGTTTAAAAAAGAGTCTATGCTAATTGTTTCGGTTAGACAAATTATCGATTAAAATTCGAATTGTTGGTATATGTCTAAAGCTATTTGATTCAGCTAGACAATGTTTATGAAAATTCAAGTATCTCTTTGAGAACTTATCCCGAACCATATTGTTTTGATTTGGACTTCCGGTTGAGTATGAAAAACCCCGAAAAATGGGGATATATTGGTTGGATAACGTACATTCCAATCATTGAATGCATACAGTCGTTCAGATAATTACGGCCAGCATCTGCAGTTTATCTTCTTCGTGATTGTAAACATATCTATTATTTGAATACGGTGAATACCATTAAACCCGAGAGTTCATGGTCTATATAACCCTCAGCATAATTTGAAAACTTTTTTTTTACTCCTTGGGGAGAAGTCTGGGTAGAATGTGATGATAGAATAATTCCTCATAGAAGGAAGCCGTGTGTACTCATTAAATGAGAAAGAAATCAGATAAAGGTTAAGTTGAAAACCTAGTTTTGGTGAATAGAAGAAGTAGGAATTAGTATGCTGTAATTTCGAGGACAAAATTCTTAGAAGAAGGGGTGAATGTGACAACCCGAAAATTTATAAGATTTTAAATGATTAAAATAAAGGTTAAAGGATAAAACCTAGATGAGAATTTGAGGAATAATTTAAAATTTTTAAGAAGAACCTATATGGTTTACTGTTCGAATGAGAATAGAGAATATATGGGTTAATATATAAATTAGGTATGTGAATTATGTGAGTGTTTATAACTTATTAAGTCAATTAGGACTATTAAGTTAATACACTTAGTGGAGTGTGTTATAACTTATGTGAATTATGTGTATGATTAAATAAATGTACATTATATAATGTGTATACATTTATTTTGTATATAAAGAAAATTAAGAATATGTAAATATCAAAAATGTTGAGCATTAGTTCTAGTGATAATAGATTTAATGGACTAAGGAGGGTAAGTAATTTAAATAAGCCCAATTGTTTATTTAAGCATTAGACTTGTAGCTAATTGATTTAATAGCAATTAAGTTATTAAGCTAGCCTAACATATCATGTATGAGACAAATATTATGATGGCCCAATTTATTTAATGATGGAAGCCCAAGCCCAATTTATTTAGGTAGCAAAATAAAAAAAAAGGTGCAAGCCCAAAGTAATTAAAAGAGTAGCCCAAACCTAGCCCAATGGGATTAGGGACTTATGGGACATTAAGTAAGCAATATGGGCCTTAAAAATAAAACCATTAGGGCCCAACAAGGCCAATTGGCCAAAAATATGAAGGGAGGAATAAGGGGGGAGGTATGTAATCAGTAGGCACTTTAGTTGGTGAACAACTCAAGCTAGGTGTCAAGCATTTGTTGAAGCCTTATCATTTAACCAAACCAACAAGCTAAGCAAGGAGTGTAAGACACTCAATCATGATGAGTAAGAGAGGATGTGGGGGATGTATTATGGATATGCAAATCATATCTATACATTTTATTAAAACAAAAGTCTATCTCATTTTTTATTTTGTTTCTCTTTCATCTCATTTCTATCTAAGCTAACAGAACAAGCAAGAGAGATGAAGAGAGAGAGTGAGAGTGAGAGAGGGAGAGAGAGAGAGAGAGAGAGAGAGAGAGGAAATTTCAGCCAAGAAAGGGGAAGAAGAGAGAGGGACTTTAGTAGTTCTATAGTTCCTAATCAAACTAGGAAGAAGAAGAAGAAGGAGACGAAGGAGCAAGCAAAGGTATAACACCCTAAACTAGTTATTCCTCCTATTTAATTTATTTTGATGGGATGTAGATCCTAGATTTCAAAACCTTAGATCTACATGATTTAGAGTATGTGGTGTTTAGATCTAACCATTTGGTGTATCAAAAGTTAGATCTAAATCAAGAAATAGGAAATAAGTTTTTCAAAGTAAGAAAACCTAATTTTTCTAGCTTTACTTGTGTTTAATCTTATGATTGGTGATTTTTGGTGAATTAGATCTTGGATTATGATAGATCCATGAGTGTAAGAGGTATTATTATGTGTTATGATAGTTTATGATGTTTGATGTTTGGCTAATCAAGAGATCTAGGAAGATTTCTTAGAAAACACAAAAACTAAAAAATCTGATTTTGAGAAAACGTAATATGAAATTCAAACGACCATATCTCCTAGTGTATTTTGAATTTTTAAGTGTGGTCAATTTTTGGTTTTAGATATATGGGTCTTCTAACGTTTCCAAGTGGAATCACTAAAACATTCCATGTAGATTTCCGTGTGGACTATTTTTAGCAAAGGACGCCAAAACTAAAAATGACAAAAAGCAACCTGTCCAGATTTTCCAAGGGCAGTTTCATCCACCTAATTAATGTAATAAATTCCAATATATTGGGACATTAAGATATATGTTATAAAGTATCTTGTGTTCAAAAATGAACTCATTCCGACTTAAATTGAGAAAGTTATGACTATTTCAATATTTGTATTTTTTCGACAAAAATCGCTATAACTGGAGTTCTATAACTCCGATGGCCATGCAATTTAAACTGGATGCTCACGATATCATGTGTAAGATCCCTCCAAGAGTTGGGAATTTCTGGAGTTAAGCGTGATGTAGCAAATTTCTTAAGGAATTAACTAGAAACGGATTTTTGAAAAATATTTAAGGAATTGAAAAATTATTTTTGTGTATGAAATATATGTATTTATGTGTGTACAAAAGATAAAAAAATAATATGATGATTTAGTTAAAAAAGGAGAGTCCAGCTTGCTGGATTGTCCATCAGGTTGCTGGATTGCAATCTGGTTTGCTGGATTGGGCATCAAGTTGATGGATGAGATGTTTGGATAATCTAGGATGGTGGATTGGTCTGTTTAGATAATCTAGATTGCTGGATTGAAGGATTGCTGAATCCAGGCTTGCTGGATTTGAGGTTAGTTGAATCCAGGCTTGCTGGATTGGATGTCAGTTTGAATCCAGTCTGCTAGAATGGAAAATAGTTTACTAAATTGAAATTCAGTCTGAATCCAGGTTGCTGGATTAGGTATTCGACTTAGTAAATTATAAAGGACTTATAAAATAAAAGTTTAAGTGTTAATTTAGAAGTTGTATGAACAAGTAAGTGTTAAGTCTAAGGTAGTACTGTCGTATTCTTTAATGATTGATGTATAGTAGCTGGGCTAAACGACTCCTTCATACGGGGAATGTATCTACGAATTAGTAATCGATCTAACTCACTGTGAAAATAGTGTAGACGAGACGGAAACTAATTTGTTAGTTGTTTGAGGGAAATCACTCAGTATACAATATTGAATATTATTAAAGACTCGATGTGTGCTAGGTTTAGACTTGTGTATATGTATGGTATTGAGGATATCTAATATTTGACTATGTGTTTAAATATTAGACAGTATAGTAATAGAATTATGAAATACGATATGTTATGCTAATTGAAATATATATCTTATAACTGATAGGTCTTTTCAATAAAGCGATTAACTTAAATTGCGTAGCAGTAATCGACGGTACAGGTAAGTTCTCCAACTATACTTTTAATTAAGCAAGTTTTCTTTAACTCAAAATTGAGTTATATTTTTAAAGCATGTTCGTGAATAATTATTGTTGATTATTCACATCTATACTGATTATTGATTCGCACTTAGTGCATGTTGCATATGTTCATCAGGTATAAAAGGCTGATCACCTTTATTACCATATTGTTCAGTTGAATTTATTCATGTTCATTGTTGGTTATTTAGCATTATTGATTCATGTTCTTTCATAATTATTATATTGTTGAAAGTTTGTCAGCTTATTATTCTTTTCAATCATGATATTTCTTCATTTGAACTTAAACTTACTGGGCAAACTTGTTGCTCACCCTTGCTATATACTGATAAACATTTTAGATTAAAGATGAAACTTCGGACACAGTCAAAGGCAAAGACAAGTTACAGGATGAAATTATTATACGGTTAAAATGGTAATAGTATAGGATACAAATGACATTGTATGTCGCGTAGGATATTGAATGCAAGTATTAAGTTAAGGTTACAGATCTTGGGAATTATGTTGTAAAAGTTATTGTATAAATAATTTATGTTTATATCTTCCGCAATAGTTATAGAAATGATGTATCGTAACGTACCAGGTCCGAGGTTCTGGGGACCCATATTTGGGGGCGCTATAGCCTTGGGGGCAACGCAGCTGCGCCCAAAATGGCCTTGGGGGCAGCACAGCTGCGCCCATGAGTAGCATGGGTTTTTCCATATTTTGTTCTTCGCGATTTTCAGACAATTTCTCCTTCCGATCATCGTAACTTTAGTTATACACATCCAAATTAGTTTGTTTTTGATTCTATGGATTTGTCATTCATAGAACTACAACATACCAAACAATCAACAATTTACAAAAACATTAACTAACCCAAATCTTAACTCAAAACTCATGTTCATACTAATTTTTTATGTGTTAACATGTTTAGCGAATTCATTCACTACGCATTCGTTTGTTAACCAAATTGATTCATTCAACTTCTGTTCCTTTCGTTTTTCAACGTTCTTACAACATCCATCATCAATTTAAGGTTTCCATCATGATTTTATAACTAATATTAGTCTCAAAATTGACCAAAACTTATATGTACAACAAAACTCAAATTCTTCATCATTTAACATAAAAAACACCAATTCGCTTGATTCAAATCCAACTATAGATGATATAAATCAGATTATATGTACCTATTAACGCATATAACAACTTCTCAACAAATTTTCCATCAAAATCCACTTTCAGAGACAAACTTTGAGAAACAAAATTGAGAATTTAGAGAGTTTATTACCTTTTGATTCTTCTTAACCATAACTAGATGATAAGAAAAGATTGAACATCCTTCTTCTTCTCCTTTGATTTCTCAAAGTTCATAGAGAACTTTCACCCTCTCTCAATTTCTCTGAACTCTCACTATTTCTCTCCTTCTCTCTACTTTAGCAAATAAACTGACCACCACTTTAACGTGGTTTAGTCAGTTATCAATACAATTAAACTCGACAGTTACAAATACAAAGGGCTCTAGACCATGTTTGGCTAAAACTCAATTAACCTCTTACTAATTTATTTAAATGTTCTCCTTATCATATGGTTCACAAATGTCACACTTTATTTGATTAAATTACTTAACCAATATAACTCTAACTTTATTTAACAAATCATAATCTCTCTAATTTAATTATTTAATTAGATTAGAATATTTCCATAATAATTTCCACCAAACATTTATTCAATTCCATAAATATTCCAAATAAAATATTTATTCAATTCCATAAATATTTCAAATAAAATATTTATTCAATTCCATAAATATTTTTAACTATTTACAAAACTCACAATCTTACTACATTAACATATTACATTTATATGTAATATATATTAATCTCTCATTTTATTAAAACAAATATATTCACATTAATTCACTATTTTAATTAAGTGAATCACTCACATTATTTATGAAACTTAATTCATAATAATTTCCATTGCCACAATAATAATCAAATTATATTGTCCCATAATATAAATTTCAACTCAATTAAATTAACTAATTTTCTTCACTTTCTTTAATAGTTTAATTAAATATTAAACCTTATTTCCCCAATACATGAATATAATTCTCTTCATACCAAATCACACATTTCAAAATATAACACATATACACATACTCGTACTCAAAACATCTTATAATAAGAATTTTATTTATTAAATTCTTATTTATTAATTCTTGAAAATTCGGGTTGTCACATCCTTCCCTCCTTATAAGTATTCCGTTCTCAGAATCAACGAAACCTCCCTTTCTCGGTTTTCACTAAATCTCTTTCACAATTATCGTTGAATAACTTAACACATTACCTTAGTATAGGTTTTATTTCATCACCTTCACTTAAACCTGGGACACTTCGAGTATTATATATTCTTTAACACTTTAACGTATTCATTTTCTTTTACTAATGATCATTGCATATCATACTTGTTATAATCATTTAATATCCTGATTTAGCAGCATACACATATTCGGGATATCACAATACTACAACATGATACTAAGTTTTGACTATAACCATAACATATCAAAAAGTTATTAAGGCTCAAAGTAGCTGTCAGAGCTGTTCTTGGGTTTCTGGGTAACCAAGAACGTCAGTCAACGTCGATCAACGACTTTGTGGTTCTAATATCTTCAATTCTGTGTATTAGATGTGTGTTTTGATTGTTGCAATGTGTAGTCTATATGTCATAGTTCAACGAGATATCACTGATTTGGACCGAGTAACATCCTAAAGTATGGATCTAAGCCGGTCAAAGTACTGTCAGAGACTGTTCTTTATGTTCTTCATTTTCTGGGTTTTCCAGAAAATGAAACCGTGATCGATCAACGGGTTTTGACCATTAATTCTAGTAATCCTATGTATTTATCATGTGTTAAAGTGTATCATACTTGTAGTATACATGTAAGGGTATAATAACATAACACTTAGATATCTTAACAACACATAGAGAGAAAGATATAAGTCGGTCAAACTTGCTTGCTCGACTGTTCTTGAGATTTACGGGTAACCCAAAAATCAGAACTTCGTGATCGTTCAACCACCTTTGACCACTTATATCTTTCATTCTGTTAATCCAATGAACTTGATTCTTATTCTAGCTTCCTAATCTCATATAACACTACAACTAGCATACAATTAACAGACCTAAACATTAACACATGAAGATCTACGGGCTCTGACAATAGGATGTCAAGCCTATTTTGACAAAAAATTTAGATTGCTTAAAACACCTTTTTGATGCATTTAGATGTTATGGAAACATGATCTATCAACCCAGAACACTTACTAACATATTATTACACATAATTAAACAACATAACAACAAATCTAACAAAGCATCAAAGATCTAAAGTATAATTAGAGTTTATACCTTTCTTGAGCAAAATTTGCTATCTAAGCTTTGATTCTGATCTTGTTATTGCTAAGGCTTCTTATAGCAGGTAGTATAAGTGTTTAGGTTGAGAAAATTCGTGGGTTTGAACATAAATGAGGCTGCTATTTATAGAATTGGTAAGTTAGGGTTTTTAGGTATTTTTTTCATCTTTGCCTCCACAAATATCCTAGCTTGTGTACTTGTGCTACTATGATAAGCTGTTTAGTGGCAAGATGAGATTAAATTTTGAATTGTGGTGGTGGCACATGCTTTTGAGAAACTTTAATTTGGTTAGTAAGCTAATCTTGCCTTAATCCTCACTAATTGTGATTTAATGTTTTGATTTTTGTGTTTAGGATAACTTAATGAAGTTATTAACACCTAATTTAAGTTTAGTTAACATTATTAGGGTTTAGGATAACTTAATTCGGGTTAGAACTTCTTAATTAGGGTTAAAGTTTGAATTTAGGGTTAGGGTTTCTAAATTAGGTGTAGGGTTTCCTAATTTAGCATTATGGTTTCCTAATTTAGGGTTCGTCTCATAATCTAGACAAAGCACGACAAAACGTTTTGTCCATGTAAGCACGACAAAGCAGCTTGATAAAATAATATACTGTAAAGTCCAAATACGGAATACAAATTTTAAGTATGACGTGTTAAGCACGATGTTTTTTAGAGGAAAATAATTTTGAACGAAGTTTTCAATAGAGTATATAATAACACAATAAACATTCAAAACCGAGAGATTTTATTGATAAACAAAGAATTTACATAACTGCGTCTTATTAGGGTTTTGGGATTTCACATATACTAACTGTATATATTAACATTTCATTCATTTAGGCCTGGATTGCTAATTCGTGGTCTTTTTCAGCTTATATATATATATATATATTCTTTATTTAATGTGATTAAATATTAATTTTAATTATTCATTTGATATGAATCTTTGCTAATGTAAATTTTGTGGATTAGATTCATCTAAATCTAGTCACTTCTAACTTTCAAATGGTTCAAAATCGGTCAAACCGGAATCGGGGAGCTAGAATGGCTAAGATTTATTTAAATCTAGCTTTCTTTTTAGTTTTATAAATATGTAAACGACTACACAACCCTAGATCCACATCTAGTGGGAACAGGAAGCTTCGACTACGCGTATGCAAGGATTTAACTGATGAATACTTTGTTTTGCGACGTCTAGAGTGCAATTTGCATTCTATGTCAATATCTTTGTTGTGCAAGTTTTTTGATATTATTCTTTGAGCCTAGGAATCATGGGATTAATGATCAACCACACGGATCCAAATTCGATTCCCACGATGGACAACCTTGCATTGTAAATACATCCTGCCAGTTTTTCTTATAAATATAAATCAGAGGGACCTTAAAACGGTTATCCGAATTTAAGGTCTCAATATAGTGAAATGTGATTTTTAGTGCTAGGGTCACTTGGATGACTTTCATGCCCATAAGAAGACCGACACTTGTATATACATTCTATGGTCGAGGATGTTTTGCATCCCGACAATAAACATCCAAATCAAGCCAAATGCGGAATAGAATAAAATGGAAGTATCAAAAAGCTTCAATTCCTATGCAAGCGAAAGGGTTTGAAAACCATCTTTCAAAACGTCATTTTCATATCTTGTCTAAAATGGACTTTTCAAATAAATCAAACCCTTTGTATATAGGTCCAATGAACTACGACACTACTTTCAAATAAAATACGTAGGCTTAATTAATTCAAGCATACATACACACAATTGCAAATAAAAAAGGAAAAATTGAAAACATGCAGTAACTGTATTTCACGGAAGTCGGGGGGTGCCTAACACCTTCCCCCCGCTTAAACAAACCCCCGAACTTTATGAATCTCGGTTTCCAAGGCCAAGTTCTGACAGCGTCTAGTAATTGGGCCTACTTATAAATCAAACAAAACTCATTTGAGTTGGTACAACCATTTCAAAATATACCAGCTGGCGACTCTGTAAACCTTTCAAATCATCGACATGATAAATGTTGGCCTTTTCCTAAAAATTCACCCTTCATGAAATAGATAAGATAAACAAGGGTAGAAAACATTCAAATTTAGGGAAAGAAAGATCTGTCCAAAGATTTTTTTTGATGACGATGAAAGTAGTATGCATACAAGCCAATCATGTATGATGATAAAGCATATACTTTGGAGGAAATCTTATTTATTTATTAATAAAAATATTCATTTATTAAAGGCATTTAATTATCTATATGGTGCTATTTTTATAATATGTAAATAACCCATAGTTTTAAGCAATGCTTTTAGAATCATGATGATGATCATGCCAATGAGATCTAAATTCTTAGAAAGCTCTAAAACTAAAATAGTTCCTAATCATGGGATTACTAAAAAGGGGATTAGTAAATCCGGATAGATTAGTACATATGTTGCTTGCTCATTAGATGAGGATGATTGATCTCATAATCATTTGTGTGGAGACACTAAAGCAAGTATGTAGGTGCTTATTGGAGAATAAGTTCACTGAACGTGACTCGCTATGGAATACCTAATGGAGTTTTACTCGCCTGTCAATAGGAATTCCTAATGTGATAGTAGTACAAGTGATCCTTGGACTTGAGATCATCATAGTATCTTGTATGTAATGAATTATACTTTGACTTATTCCTTAAAGCCCTTTAGGGTATATAAAAGGGTATGCTTGGGTATAATGAGTTACATATGGAGACAATGAATGATCAATAAAGAATCTACCACCTCTAGTAAAGGAGGAGATATGTCCTATGTGATTCGTTAAATGACAACCCAGGAATCCTTGGCCAAGGTAAAATGAAATTAGAAAGGAGTTTCTAATTTACATTATTTGGAGTTGTGCATTTTCTAATCGAAATACATATCATTAAATAAAATAAGACTTGACAGTAAATTCATGTCTTATATTTAATTGGGACATTGTATGGTGGAAGGATTGAATTGTATGGTAACTATTTACTCACAGGTTCTTTTATTATTAATGTTGAAATCTATATTATCTGGAAAGTCGTTGATCGCTAGGGAGGCTTATCCCTATTGTAGAATAAATATTATTTATTTAAATAGATTATTAGTTTAATTTATTTATTTAAATAAGATTAGAATTATTCTAATTGATTTATTCACAACCGGTTTAATATGGAGAACCTAAAGGGTCACACCATAAAAGGAAGAATAATTATTTAAGAAGGTAATGGCATAATCGTAATAATGCATTAAGTGAAATTAATTTAATCTATGGTGATAGAATAAATTAAATAGCTTAATATTTATTATTTAATATTTTGGAAATATTAAATATAAATTAATAAGAGGAGTCTTATTAATATTATTATAATTATTATTATTTTAATTTCTAAAGGAGTTTAGTAATTAATTTAATATTAGTACTCTCATTTATTCCTAATAAGATTAGGAGACAAATTAATTAAATAAATTTAATTAATTATTTCCCATGTGGTGGGAAGCCTAAATTAATTAAAGAAGTTTAATTAATTAAAAGAAATCCCATGTCTAATAGGATTAGAAGGGTTGACAAATATCTATATAAGAGGATTCTTATAATAGATATTACTTGATGCAATTCCAATTGTTGGAGAGTACTCCTTTTCTATAGAGGATAGAAAATTAAGCCAACCACCCTCCTTCTTGGTAATTCATCTTCCTTGGTGGATCACCTCTAGAGGCCAAACACTTGGGTGGCTAACGTTGATCAAAGGAAGAAATCTAATCCGAAAATTCAAGGAGATCACGAAGAACAAGGAGTTGAACTAGTACCTGTGGAAGCTTCGTTCTACAAGGGTATGATTCCATAACTTCTTATTTATCGTTTTAAATTAATAATTTGCATAAAGGATGATCCGGGTAATGGTTTTTTAGGAATTTTTTTAAACTCTGATATACCATGCTTCCGCTAATTTTTGCAATTTGATTGCGTCACGATTTCGTACAAACCCAACAGTGGCATCAGAGCCAAACTTTTATGCAATTATTAATTTATTTTTGATTTCATATACATATGGGTATATATTTAAAATAATTTATTGGGCATAATTTTATTGTATAAAATTATTTTTTTTAAGAAAAAAAAATGACGTTTTTTTTTTTTGGGACGAATCACAAATTTTTTTTTTGGGTGCTAATCTTGAATTCTGCAAAGAAAATGTGTTGTCTCTTTCTTACTCCAAAAAGAATGTGACCCATCAGGAAAGGACTCTTTTAATAAACCTGCAGGACTCTTTTAATAAAAGAAGGTGACTTCTTTTAAAAAAAATAAATATGATATATTTATATATTATATTCTAAATAATTTTATAATTAAAATAAAGAGTTTATTTTAATCTTGAAATTGGATTTCATGCAATTTAAAATTGCCCATTAAATGATACTCATATATATATGGAATGTTTTAATTCATGAGATGAATATTTATTTATTGATATATATGGTGATATGTATGATAATAAATGGGGATTGATTATGGACTATTTGACCAATGTGATTGGATTTTATTTTAGTTGAATGCTTGAATGAATGAGTTTTATTAAATGGGGTCTGTGTACCTCGTCTTCTCTAAATTTTTTTTTCGTGATGTAAAATTCTATCTCCCTCCTATGTACTTCCCCTTGACTGCTGATCAAGGTTTCTATTTAAATTAAATAGTTTAATGTAATAGAAATAGTTAGAATTATCTTGAAAAAATTGGAGACCAAGGAGCAAGGAGCGCGTGAAGACCCGTTTGTATGGAGCCTGGGTTTAAATGTAATAGTTATATTTAAATTTAAATTCTTGCACTCCTAGGTTTGACCTTTTGGTTCACTTGGTGGCTCTAGTGAACCAAACTAGAATAAAAGTCCATAATCAATCTGGGTAGAATATAGTATTCTATATTGCATGCTAAATATTATATATATTATATTTTATGCAAACATGCTTCGCATGTTTAATAAAATGACGCGTATTTTATATATATATGTGCATGCACGCTAAACAAGATGAGACAAATAATAACAAATCCCTCAAAGAAATAATATTAAGTCCGAAGCGTTCAAATGATATTTGGAATATTGAACGTCGCCTTCTAGCATGATAAATTAATAGAGTATTAAATATTTAATATGAGCTTGTTGTGCTATCCACAAGGCGAGTATTGCATATTTAAGATGTTAATTAATCACATTTGATGCTTATCAAGAAAATTGAACGATCTAGTCTTGTTGTGCTATCCACAAGGACGAACATTTTTCTTTTTTGAATTTATAGAAGTGCTAGGCTGGACTTAACTTAAATCGTTTTAGTTCGGATGTGCACACACTTGGCCATTATGATTTAAGAGGCAAAATAAAAGGAGTTATATAGTGATGTAATTGACAAGAGTTGTCTACCTATTTATTTGTATATCGCTTGTTGTGCTATCCACAAGGTTATAAACATTTGAAATGGGATCCTTATTCTCACTAGCAAATCTTTAATTAGATGTTGCCGAACTATATAAGTGAGGGTAATATAGTTTGATAAAAATAGTGGGAGATACCAATTTAAAATAAAGACCTAAATTTATTTTGGTATGCAAAATTAATAAAATGAATGTTTGCTAAAATGTTGTTTTTCACATGCAAAATTTTAAAAATGTCAAAATCACTAATTTCACTGCGAAGCATACTTGATGCTAATAAGCTTACCGGGCCGAATTATACGGACTGGCTAAGAAATCTGAGAATAGTTCTCACTGCTGAAAAGATTTCTTATGTCCTAAACTCACCTGTCCCTGGAACTATTCCAGAAACAGCCTCTGAGGAAGAGATTGCCACCATTGTAAAGTGGCAAGATGATGCATCTGTGGCTCAATGCATCATGCTCGCATCCATGAATAACGAGCTTCAGCGTCAGCACGAAAACATGGATGCTCCTACTATGTTGATTCACCTCAAGGAGTTGTATGGTGAACAAAGTAGGACTGCTAGATATGAGATATCTAAGGAGCTCTTCCGATCTCGGATGACCAAGGGCAAAGTGAACATAAAGGAACAAAAGAAATCTGATCCAGCTAGCAAAGGAATGTGCTTCCATTGCAACGAGCCGGGTCATTGGAAGAGGAACTGCAAGAAGTTTCTGGCAAAGAAGAAGCTTGGAGAAGCTTCGACTTCCAATCAAGGTTTGTTCATGATTGAAATTAATTTTTCAGAAAGTTAAAATTCTACTTGGGTATTGGATACCGGCTGTGGTTCTCACATATGTAATAATGTGAAGGGACTGGTCAGAAGTAGAAAGCTGAACAATGATGAGGTGATCCTAAGAGTGGAGAATGGAGCAAAGGTTGCTGCATTAGCTGTATGAACTTATTATTTAGCAATGCCTTCGGGCAAGTCCATTTATCTTAATAATTGTTATTATGTTCCGAATATTATTAAAAATATTATTTCAATTTCTGTATTGGATATGGAAGGATTTAACGTTGTTATAAAGAACAATAGTTGTTCTATTTATAAAGACGATATTTTATATGGTGTTGGAAATTTGCGAAATGGACTTTATACACTTGACTTACAAGAAAATATTTTTCAAATTGAACAAACTAAGAAAAGGAAAAGAGATGATATTAATTATACCTACATGTGGCACTGTAGACTCGGTCATATCAATGAAACAAGATTATCCAAATTGCATAAAGATGGGCTCTTTGAGTTATCTGATTATGAATCATATCCAACTTGTGAATCTTATCTCATGGGTAAAATGACTAAATCTCCTTTTAGTGGAAAAGGAGAAAGAGTTACAGAGTTGTTGGCATTGATTCACACAGACGTTTGTGGACCTATACAACAAGTGCACGGGGTGAGTATTCTTATTTTATTACTTTCACTGATGATCACTCAAGATTTGGATATGTGTATTTAATGAAATACAAGTCAGAATCATTTGAAAAGTTCAAAGAGTTCAGAAGTGAAGTAGAGAAACAAACGGGCAAGAGTATAAAGATACTTCGATCAGATTGAGGTGGAGAATACTTAAGCGGTGAGTTTCTCAATTATCTCAAAGAAAATGGTATAATCTCACAATGGACTCCTCTAGGTACACCACAGTTAAATGGAGTATCTGAAAGGAGAAATCGAACACTGTTGGACATGGTTCGATCTATGATGAGTTTTACCGACCTTCCAATTTCCTTATGGGGATATGCCCTAGAAACGGCTGCATACCTACTTAACAAGGTACCTACCAAATCCGCCCCAAAGACTCCATATGAGATATGGAAGGGGAGGAAACCAAATCTTAAGCATGTTAAGACTTGGGGTTGTCCAGCTTATGTCAAAAAGTTTGAAAACGATAAGCTACAGACTAAATCCGATAAGTGTAGATTTGTGGGATACCCTAAAGAAACTTTAGGGTATTATTTCTATCATCCAACTGATCAAAAGGTGTTTGTTGCGAAACATACTGCCTTCTTGGAAAAGGATTTTATCCATGAAGGGGTCAGTGGGAGTAAGATATATCTTGAAGAAGTTCAAGACCCACAAATTACCACGGATCAAAGTCAGGTACCTGACAAAGTAGAAGAACCTACTATACCACACCCTGTTCGTAAATCTGGAAGAGTACCGAAGATACCTGAGAGATATAGATTCGTTATAGAGGATGACGATGAGGTACACATCATGAATGATGATGATCCATTGAATTACGAACAGGCTATGAGTAATAAAGACTCAGGGAAATGGCTTGAAGCTATGAAATTCGAAATGGACTCCATGTATGAAAACAAAGTATGGACTTTGATTTCACCACCTAAAGGCATTAAGCCTATTGGGTGTAAATGGGTCTTTAAAAGAAAGACTGGAGCGGACGGCAAGGTAGAGACCTATAAGGCCCGACTGGTTGCAAAAGGTTTCAAACAAAGACAAGGAGTTGACTATGATGAAACCTTCTCACCAGTAGCTATGCTCAAGTCCATTCGGATTTTGCTTGCGATTGCAGCTTATAACGACTATGAGATCTGGCAGATGGACGTGAAAACGGCCTTCCTCAATGGGAAACTTGAGGAGGATGTGTATATGACACAGCCAGAGGGATTTGTTTCAAAGGTTGGAACAAATCAAGTCTGTAAGCTGAAACGATCCATTTATGAATTGAAGCAAGCTTCTCGTAGATGGAACATTCGTTTTGATGAGACAATCAAAGAGTTTGATTTTGTCAAAAACGACGATAAACCATGTGTGAACAAGAAGGTTAGTGGGAGCGTAGTTTCATTCCTTGTATTATATGTTGATGATATATTACTGATAGGGAATGACATTCCTATGCTACAATCGATTAAAATCTGGTTATCTAAACACTTCTCCATGAAGGACTTGGGAGAAGAATCCTATATTTTGGGGATAAAGATCTATAGAGATAGATCTAAAAGGATGCTTGGTTTATCCCAAGGAATGTACATTGATGCAATGCTAAAGAGGTTTAGCATGGAAGATTCCAAAAGAGGTCTCATGCCGATGAGCCATGGAATACATCTCTCCAAGAAACAGGCCCCAAAGACACCTGAGGAGAGAGACCGAATGAGTAAGATCCCTTATGCTTATGCAATAGGATCTATCATGTACGGTATGATATGTACTAGACCGGATGTTGCTCATGTACTTAGTGTAATGAGCAGATACCAGTCAAACCCTGGAGAAGAGCACTGGAAGGCAGTGAAGAATATCCTAAAGTACTTGAGAAGGACTAAAGATATTTTTCTTGTCTACGGTGGGTCTGAATTAAAACTCAAGGGATTCACAGACTCAAGTTTTCAAACAGACCAAGATGACAGTAAATCTATTTCAGGGTATGTGTTTACCTTGAAAGATGGTGCAGTGAATTGAAAAGGTTCCAAACAACAAAAGGTTGTTGGTTTAGTGACAAAGACAAAGTATATAACTGTAAGTGAAGCTGCAAGTTGATGTTTTAGATGAAAAGTTCATTACAGAACTAGGAATAGGTCCTAAATCTCATCTTGAATCTAAACATGTGTTGCGGCACTTTGATTAAAGAAATCATTGAAAGAGGAGAGTGTAGACTCTCAAGACAACATTGCAGACCCATTAACTAAAGCTTTAACACAACAGCAGTTTGATCGTCACTTAGAGAAGTTGGGTATGAGATACCATAGCGATTGGCTTTAGTGCAAGTGGGAGATTGAAAGTAGTATGCATACAAGCCAATCATGTATGATGATAAAGCATATACTTTGGAGGCAATCTTATTTATTTATTAATAAAAATATTCATTTATTAAAGGCATTTAATTATCTACATGGTGCTGTTTTTATAATATGTAAATAACCCATAGTTTTAAGCAATGCTTTTAGAATCATGATGATGATCATGCCAATGAGATCTAAATTCTTAGAAAGCTCTAAAACTAAAATAGTTCCTAATCATGGGATTACTAAAAAGGGGATTAGTAAATCCGGATAGATTAGTACATATGTTGCTTGCTCATTAGATGAGGATGATTGATCTCATAATCATTTGTGTGGAGACACTAAAGCAAGTATGTAGGTGCTTATTGGAGAATAAGTTCACTGAACGTGACTCGCTATGGAATACCTAATGGAGTTTTACTCGCCTGTCAATAGGAATTCCTAATGTGATAGTAGTACAAGTGATCCTTGAACTTGAGATCATCATAGTATCTTGTATGTAATGAATTATAGTTTGACTTATTCCTTAAAGCCCTTTAGGGTATATAAAAGGGTATGCTTAGGTATAATGAGTTACATATGGAGACAATGAATGATCAATAAAGAATCTACCACCTCTAGTAAAGGAGGAGATATGTCCTATGTGATTCGTTAAATGACAACCCAGGAATTCTTGGCCAAGGTAAAATGAAATTAGAAAGGAGTTTCTAATTTACATTATTTGGAGTTGTGCATTTTCTAATCGAAATACATATAATTAAATAAAATAAGACTTGACAGTAAATTCATATCTTATATTTAATTGGGACATTGTATGGTGGAAGGATTGAATTGTATGGTAACTATTTACTCACAGGTTCTTTTATGATTAATGTTGAAATCTATATTATCTGGAAAGTCGTTGATCGCTAGGGAGGCTTATCCCTATTGTAGAATAAATATTATTTATTTAAATAGATTATTAGTTTAATTTATTTATTTAAATAAGATTAGAATTGTTCTAATTGATTTATTCACAACCGGTTTAATATGGAGAACCTAAAGGGTCACACCATAAAAGGAAGAATAATTATTTAAGAAGGTAATGGCATAATCGTAATAATGCATTAAGTGAAATTAATTTAATCTATGGTGATAGAATAAATTAAATAGCTTAATATTTATTATTTAATATTTTGGAAATTTTAAATATAAATTAATAAGAGGAGTCTTATTAATATTATTATAATTATTATTATTTTAATTTCTAAAGGAGTTTAGTAATTAATTTAATATTAGTACTCTCATTTATTCCTAATAAGATTAGGAGACAAATTAATTAAATGAATTTAATTAATTATTTCCAATGTGGTGGGAAGCCTAAATTAATTAAAGGAGTTTAATTAATTAAAAGAAATCCCATGTCTAATAGGATTAGAAGGGTTGACAAATATCTATATAAGAGGATTCTTATAATAGATATTACTTGATGCAATTCCAATTGTTGGAGAGTACTCCTTTTCTATAGAGGATAGAAAACTAAGCCAACCACCCTCCTTCTTGATAATTCATCTTCCTTGGTGGATCACCTCTAGAGGCCAAACACTTGGGTGGCTAACGTTGATCAAAGGAAGGAATCTAATCCGGAAATTCAAGGAGATCACGAAGAACAAGGAGTTGAACTAGTACCTGTGGAAGCTTCATTCTACAAGGGTATGATTCCATAACTTCTTATTTATCGTTTTAAATTAATAATTTGCATAAAGGATGATCCGGGTAATGGTTTTGTAGAATTTTTTTAAACTCTGATATACCATGCTTCCGCTAATTTTTGCAATTTGATTGCGTCACGATTTCGTACAAACCCAACAGACGACGGGTGGCGACTCTGCTGGGGACAGTAGTGGGGCTTAAGTCGCACTTCAAATCTTTTCAAATTTTCCTTTTTCTATCTACGTGTGTGTAGATGTTGTGTTTTACATTGAATGGATGTAAATAAATGCTTTACTACATTATAATAGTGCTTCACATAATGCCATCATTTCATACGATGAGACACGATGTATGTAAATTTATGCTGTGTGATTCCTCCACCAGGAGGCGAACCCATCGATGATTGATTTAATGGACTCAAAGGAGATTAATCCTGTGAGGCTCAGGAAAGACACCACTCAGATCCGCTCCAATTGAAAGAACGAATTAATTTTCCCTCTAAGAGATTGCGATGATCTGGGGACCTTCATGCCAAAAAACTGCTAGAGTATCCTAAGATAGGTCAGCCTCTGATAAACCAAATTCGAAGGAAAGTCCCTTCATGCCTTCCCCTTTCAATTCAATATAAATTTTCAATTTAATGTGAATTTCAAGATTCAATGTAAATATACATTCTATGTCTTTTAAATCCTGTCATGTTATCTTTTCATCAAAACAACTAACCTTTGTTTTACAAGAAAAGGTTAAAAAACCTCAAAAAATCATAACACATTGCATAGCCTACATTTTGTTGATATATACATCAAAATTAACATACCTACTTTTATTATAGGAAAAAAATTGGTCCCGTTACCATATCAAAATCTAAAAAGGCACTAAGCCCATCTCCAATTATGGCTTCAAGTGCCCAACCTGAATCTACCCCTGTCTTTAGGGAAGAGTTCGAAGTACTAAAGAGCCAGATAGCGGAATTGGCTATTTTTCTCAAGGAACAAATCAAAAATCTTCAGGGTAAAGAAATACCCGGTCAGATAGAATCATCCACACCCGGTGGCAATCAGGATACCGGCAATAAAGATACTCAAACACCTAAACCTCAAAGAAAGGATATGACCAACAAAACTCCTGAAATCACGAACCTCGACAAAGATCGGGAATCTAGTGATATTAGGAAAAAGGTCCAACAAATGGAAGAAACAATCCGGTCCATCAAAGGAACTGGGGAATTTGGGATTGTAAACTACACAGATTTATGTATATTTCCAAGGGCTCGATATCCAGACAAATTTCAAGTCCCTAATTTTAAAAAATATGATGGATTAGGAGATCTGTACACCCATTTGAAAGTATTCATTGGAGAACTCGGATCCTATGTAGAGGATGAGAAGCTCAGAATGCAGTTATTTTAGAAGATTCTGACCAGAGAGGCTAGAGCCTGGTATGCCTGACTGGAAATTCACAGCTGGGAAGAGCTAGCACATACCTACCTAAATCAATATAGCTTTCAGTCTCAGATGGTTCCTGGTTGATATCAAGGTGACCATAGTCAAGAAGTAGAATACTGAGTCATTCAGAGAGTATGCCAGACAGAGACTGAGATGGCTGTACAAGTCACCCCACCTATGACAGATATTGAGATAGTCATGACTTTCGTAGACATCCAGGAAGCTCCATATTACGAGAGGGTCCTAGCAGGTGTTGGTCCGATTAGATGACACAATTAACGCGCAAGTATACGCGGTCAACAAGTAATAAAGTGTAAGTATAGATATCGTTCCCACGAGAAATTAATGGATAAAAGACACCAAACCACTAGCTCATAATCATCTCAATCTTATTTAAACGGGCGAGAAGGAGAATGAATTATTAAAGCTAAGTTAAACTAGGCAATAATTAAAACATGCAATAACTAATCCTAGGGTAAATTCAGATAATGAAGACATGGGATTACAATTTCCCCCAACACTTCGTTTGAATCTCTTAACTCTCTCACTTAGAATAATAAGCACCTAGAATTGACAACCGAGAAATCACGATTACATAATAGCCTCTTTCGATGGACAACTATGAATCTTCCTAATGCGACATGTAGGTATATGTCTATCCTACACACTATCAAGCAACTAATATCCAGAACAATTAACAAGACACATATCACGAAAAATCTCGTTAACTACTCTATCGATTACCAACTTTCGCATAGGAAGTCATTACGATTAGATTCTCAAATGGTTACATATGGCATTTAGGTATATTTCTATCCTAAACACTAACAAATTATTAACTCTTTAGGACAATGAATGAGACACACGTCACATAATCTCATAGATTACCCGCAAGAATCTCTAACTTTGGCATGATATCATAACTAGGTCTAAACCTATAATCCATTTGTCAAGTTCATACAGGTTCACAAGAAATCAATCTAAAAGCATAAGTTATGATAACCAATTCATAATAATAGCAAAGAGAGAGCAATCAATACAAACTATATGTTGGGTTCCATTGAAACCCCAAAATATAAACTAAGTCATAAATAACTTGAATATATTATCCACAAGTTAGATAAACATCATCCGAATACAATTTAACACAAGGAAAATAAGAGATAGAGAAATGCAAATCTTGTGTCGTTTCTCCCCGCTTGGATCTTTGATGTAAATCTCTTGCTTCAATCTTCTTTAACAAATCTAACCCTAGAAACTACACTAACTAATTAACCCTAATCTACTCCTAAACTAACCTAATCTAAACAAGAAATGAAAAGGAAAGGAAGAAAGGAATTAGGGCTAAGCTAAGGGAGAGATCCCTAAACCTGTAAAACATAAAACGAAGCAAAAACACATTAAAAGCTTGGGATTACTTGAGTTTAAGCCACGAAACAAGCTGGTTACTATCCGAATAAGTGGTCATAAAGACCACTTATCAGTAGGTATAGGAAAACCATTCCTGGAAATAATTAAGCATGGAGAAATGGCTGAAATGGGACTAAAGTCGAGGAAGATCAAGGACCTTGCCGCCTTGGAGGCTGTGGCCGAACTTATTCAATCTGAAAGCTGTGGGAGTAATCCTCGAAGAGTAACAAGAAGAAGGAAGAGGAGATGTCCTTGATACTTCAAGGAAAAAATCAGAGAGGCAATACAAGCAGCTTGCCTGTTCAAATGAGAAATTATTTCCCTTTCC
Organism: Panax stipuleanatus; assembly: GCA_020205555.1. Taxonomy (NCBI): domain Eukaryota; kingdom Viridiplantae; phylum Streptophyta; class Magnoliopsida; order Apiales; family Araliaceae; genus Panax; species Panax stipuleanatus. Next base: position 64,821,476 of record CM035116.1, read on the forward strand.
AAGCTCCTGCACAACCGTCTAATCATCCCTTTCAAAAAGCCGGAGAGGTCAGACGTCGAAGAACGTTCACACCCTTGGGGGATTCACTAGAAAATGTGCTGAAACTCTTAACAGCACAAAAGAAGATTGTTCAGCTCCTTCCGCCGACCAGTTCAAGCAGACGAAATTTTGTCCCAAATAAAAAGTGTGCTTATCATTATAGAGCACCGGACCATGACACAAAAGATTGTTGGTCCCTCAAACATAAAATTGAAGACCTGATAGATAACGGGGAGATTGTGGTGACAAAACAAGAACAACCACATGTTCAAGATAATCCTCTTCCTCAACATAATAAGGAGAGCGTCAATATGATTAGCACGAGAAACAGAGAAGGATCCAAATGCCTCCAGTATGTTGGAGAGTCAACCCAAGCAAGTACCAATAGACCAGATAATTGGGAGTTCTCAGAAAGGCAGTTCCTGATAGAGTGGAAAATCAAGTCTATCAGGGAACAGGTTGGACAGTTGGCGGAGCTGGTAGTGTATCAACATCAGATAAAAAGACAGTTGATAAATCAGACCAACCAGCATGAAGCAAATCTTCCCACGCCTAAAATTAGCCCCTTGCTATGAGGGATCATTATCGGTTTTATGAGCGTGAACCCTAGGCTGATAAAATTTCCAAGGAAGAGAAGTTCCAAGCAAATAGGGAATTCTCCTTCAAGAGGAATTTCACTAATTTGAATCAACCTATGAAAGAGATCCTCCAAATGTTAATCAATGAAATGATCGTCACAGATTTGTTACCCTCAGTAGACCCTCGATCTTGGAAGTTCAAGCCTGATAAGATATGTCAATATCATTCCAACACACCTGGTCATGACACGGAAGATTGTGGGGACTTTATCACCTAATTCTAAACCTAATTGAAAGTGGGGAGCTGATGAAGGCAAACAAAGATTATGGCTATCATGGAGAGGAAACACACTTTATTCCCATGACATGAAATCAAAAAGAGGAAGTGGTTGTCATTTCCTATGAGAAGGATATAGCCAAAACACCCCTGATACTGCAAGGAAAAAGGGTCCAAGAAGGACAAAATCCTGAGAAAGTGGATGCGCCCGAACCTCTAATATTTCCCTTCAGACCGCAATATCAGGTAGTCAGCTTGAAAAAAGTCCCACGGAACTATGGGAAAGATGAAGGATAAATATCAATCAACATTGCTACTGTACCAAAGGAAAACTCGCTGTACCTGCGTCAGTGGATAATCAACTTAGTCATTAAAGCTAAAGGAAGAGTGCTTGAGGAGAAAATTGAAGAATTCCTCAACAAGATGAGGCAGAATGAGATCAAAGTGGTGCAAAGATTGATAGAGGCACCCAGATAGATATCTATTCTGGATTTGGTCTTATCTTCGGAGGATCATCATAAAATTCTGGTGAAAGTACTGGATAAAGCACATCTGCCAAAGACGGTACATTCTGAGAAATTCCGTCACGTGATAGAGCACATTTTCAACAGTAATCTGATATCTTTCATTGACGATGATATACCCGCAGAAGGGACAGGTCATTGCAAGTCACTACGCATTGCAGTAATGTCTTCAGAGATTGTAATCGGAGGTGTACTAATAGATGGAGGATCATCCCTGAATATCTACCCCTACGACACCTTAGAGAGAATGAAGATCAATCCAAACAGAATCCGAACTAGTTATGTAGTTATTCGGGCTTTCGATGGATCTCACAGAGAGGCTGTGGGAGAGATTGAGCTTCCACTGGAGATTGGTCCCCATACTTTCTATATATCCTTCTAGGTACTAAACATTACCACTGGATATAATTTATTATTGGGAAGACCGTGGATCCAAATGGTAGGAGCAGTTCTGTCCACCCTTCATCAACAACTCAAGTACATCATTGATGACAATCTGATCACTATAAATGTCGAGCCAGAATATCCTGTCTGCGTACAGAGCAATATGCCGGTAATCAGTCTCGATGAAGGGATTGAGCCTGTTAGTTTTCAAGCTTTGGAGGTGAGCAATACTGATCAGTACCTACCTATTGGGGCACCAGCCTTGAAACCAAGAGTCTCCACCAAAGTGATGACTATAGGTCAGGAAATGGTATCTTTGGGTTTCTGCCCTAGATAAGGGTTAGGAAAAAATTAGCAAAGAATCAGAAGTCTAGTGCGAATACCTAGCCAGACAGGGAAAGCCGGATTGGGCTATTCATCCTGATCAAACCACCGGAACCCACACAAGCATCCAACGGTTCCTGCCTCCACCATCCTGCTACCAAACCTCATTGATGCAGGGTTTGTGAAACCAATGAGGAAGATTCCTACTGCTGTGTCAGGCATGCTGTTTCCTCAGGTCAAGTCGATTAGTGAAAGAAGAGTCCCAAACCCTAAGGGGGAAAACAAAAAGTGCAAAGAAAAGTTCCTGCATGAAGGATGAGGCCCATTTGCAAACATGTATTTTTTGGTACATTGTGAGGGTATGAACGACGATAACCCAGACGATGATGATTTGAAAAATCAAATTTGAATCCCTCGGATCAAGAGGGATAGGGGTAGCAGTTCAAAGAAGAACCCTGGCCCTGATATGAAGGATGTCTCAGTCATCATCAAAGAGGAGACAGACAACCACAACTCCTTTATCCTCCCTATTCATGAGGACTTGGTGTTGAACAATTGGAGCAGAACCCCATGCCTCATTCAAAAAGGGTAAAAGGGCAGAAAGTCCATCTGCCCTGAAGCTTGGTTTTATTAACTGCTTATTTTTGTTGCACAAATATAGCAGTTACTTTTTTCATGCTTTTGCTAAATGCTTTGTATGATTAAACAGTTTCATATATTAAAGTGAAAGCATTTTGTTTTCAAGACTCCAGAATTGGATTTGTTTGTCCCTGCTGATGAGATGCCAAATTTTCACAGTGACTACAAGTTTGATGTAGAACTGGACTTCGACTTGATGGAGATCAATCAAGAGCAAATAGATGACTATGAGGTGTCCAAGGAAATCAAAGAATGGGTTGAAGATAAACCCATGCCAAACCTCGATCAAACCATTACTGTCAATATCAGAACCTCAAAAAACCTTAAAGAAATCTAGATAGGCATAGACTTTACCCAAAACCAAAGAAAAAATCTGATTGAACTCTTTACTTAGTTCCAAGATGTGTTTGCATGGTCACATGAAGACATGATTGGTTTGTCTACAGACATTGTCATCCACCGACTGCCCATTAAAGAGGGATTCAAGCCAGTCAATCAAAAGCTCAGGTGATTGAAACCTGAGTGTAGTCTGAAAGTCAAAGAACAAATTGTCAAGTAATTCAAAGCTAGTATCATCATGGTATCAACATACCCAGAGTGGCAATCCAACATAGTTCTCGTACCTAAGCCCGGAGGGAAGGTACAAGTATGCGTGGATTAACAGGATTTGAACAAAGCTTATCTCAAAGATAACTTCCCAGTACCTTTTATCCACATCTTGATAGACAATACGGCGTAGTATGACATATATTTTTTTGTGGATTGCTATGCCAGATACCATCAAATCATGGTGGCTGAAGAAGACAGGGAGAAAATAGCCTTCATCACTCCCTGGGGTACCTTTTGTTATAGACGTTTGTCTTTTGGCCTTATCAATGTCGGTGCCACATATCAGCTACCTATGATGGCCCTTTTTCACGACATGATGAATAAAGAAATAGAAGTTTATGTGATTGACATCATCGTCAAATACTGGAAGGAGGATGACCACATCAGCTATCTTAAAAAGCTTTTCAATAGGTTGTGCAAGTACAACCTAAAGATGAATTCAACCAAATGTACTTTTGGTGTCAAATCAGGCAAGCTGTTGGGATTTCTAGTTAGCAACAGAGGCATTGAACTGGATCCCGCTAAGATTAAAGCCATCACCGAGATGCCCGGGCCCCGAACAGAAAAAGAAGTACGGGGGTTTTTGGGAATAATCAACTTCATAAGCATACTCATCTCTCAACTCACAGCCACGTGTGAACCCATCTTTAAGCTGCTAAGGAAGAATTCCTCTATAAAATGGAATGAAAATTGTAAAAAAGCTTTCCTTTCCATCAAGAAGCAGTTGATCGAAGCACCTGTCTTGGTACCCCCAAGGGATGAGATTCCCCTGTTTATATACCTGTCAGTCAATGCCAATGCAATAGGTTGTATGCTGGGACAGAAGGATGATAGAAGCAAGGAGAGAGCTATCTATTACCTCAACAAAAGATTCAGCAGCGGTGAACAAAATTACACTCTGATTAAAAAGACCTGTTGTGCGTTAGCATGGGCTGCCATGAGATTACAACATTATCTGGATGGGCATACGACCTATCTTATATCCCGCATGGATCCACTGAAGTATGTGTTCAACAAACCCATATTAAATTGTCGGTTGTCCAAATGGCAATTGATTCTACAATAGTTCGACATTATCTATGTGACTCAGAAGTCTATCAAAGGTCAGGGAATTTCAGATCAATTGGTCGAAGCACCGATAGGGGATTTTGAACCCTTGGAAACTTATTTCCCAGATGATGGGATCATGACAATTCAGCAAATCCCTCAAGAAAATACAGTCCAACATTGAAGAATGTATTTTGACGGAGCAGTGAACATGGAAGGTGTCGGAGATGGGGCAGTCCTTGTCTCTTGTACAGGAGAACAATATCTTGTGGCTATCAAGTTACAGTTTGTCAACACCAATAACACAGCTGAGTATGAAGGCTGTATAATAGGGTTGAAACTAGCCCAATCCATGGGTATTAAGAGTTTACTAGTCTTTGGGGATTCTGAGATGGTTATCAGACAAACCACCAGGGCGTATCACACCAAAGAATTGCATTTGCTACCATATCATCGGCAAGTTATCAAGATATCCATGGAGTTTGAAGAAATAACCTTCATCCACATCTATCGAGGTAGGAATGACTTTGATGATGCATTGGCAATGTTGGCTTACTTGATCCATATATCTAATAGGATGGGAATTCCCGACATCAAATTTACAAGCCAAAAGGCCCCGACATATAAGAATTACATTGGAGAAATATCAGATGAAATACCTCCTATCAAATATCATTGGTATCAAGATATAAAAGAATATTTGCGAGATGGATCTACGCCCGTCGGGGCAAGTCAAGCTGAACGAAAGTGGATTCATAAGATGGCTATAAAATTCTATCTGAGCGGAGACGCACTCTATAAAAGGGATACTGGAATAGGCCTTTTAAGATGCCTGGATAAGGAACAAGCATAGAGACTGATGGATGAAGTCTACGGTGGAGTCTGCGGTCCACATATTAGCGGTCATTTGCTTCCAGGAAAATATTAAGAACCGGGCATTACTGGATCTCTCTCAAAGCTGACTGTGATGATCACGTCAAGAGATGCTACCAATGCCAAGTACATGGGAATGCCATCCACGCTCCTCCAAACGAACTGCACAATATTAGTTTGCTATGGCCCTTATTCGTGTGGGGAATGGACGTGATTGGGCCAATAGAACCCAAAGCCGGCAATGGTCATCAATTCATTTTCACTATAATCGATTACTTCACCAAATGAGTTGAATCTTCCTCTTTTCCCAAAGTCACAAAAGAGAAAATCATTGGTTTCATCAGAAATAATGTCGTTATCAATATGGACAATCGAAGGTGATCCTATCAGACAATGTAAAGAATTTAAACAACCAGATGATGAGAGAGTTATGCAACAAGTTCCATATCAAGCATCTCAATTTCGTCATCTATCGTCCCAAGCTGAATGGTGCTGTCAAAGTGGCCAACAAAAATTTCAAGAAAATCATGCAGAAAATGTCCGCCAACCACAAAGGATGGCCTGACCTATTGCCTCTGACTCTGCTAGCCTACAGAACATCAATGTGCACTTCTACTGGGGCTACCCCCTACTCATTGGTCTATGGTATGGAAGCAGTACTTCCCATAGAAGTAGAAATGGAGTCCATGAGAGTGTTAATAGACGCTCAGTTGGAGAAAGACCAGTGGTTGCTAGAGCGGTACCACCAGTTGTCCCTGATAGATGAAAAAAGGGCTACAACCATCTTTCACGGGCAATTATATCAGCAAAGGATTGCTCGGTTATACAACAAGAAATTTTAACTCCGACAGTTCAAAGAAAATGACTTGGTACTGAAGAAAGTCCTTGCCAATCAAGATGAAGCCAAAGGAAAGTTTGCCCCAAATTGGGAAGGCCCTTTCATTGTCAAAGAAGTGTTGACAGGAGGAGCCATCAAATTACAAGAAATGGATGAAAAAGAATTTCCCCATCTCATCAATTCAGACACCGTGAAAAGGTACTATGTCTGAAGCACCTGCAAGCCATCATCCTGGTCCTGTGGAATTAATCAACTCAATCCAGGTTTTCACTAGAAGCCTGAACTACGAATGACCTGATCTCCCTTAATCAGGGAGTACATAGGCAGCCATTTACGGTGCGGTCAAACCAAATAAAAAATTAAAAAAACCCATCAAAACTAAACTCAAACACTAATAAAAACCAATCCCAAGACACCAAAATTCCTATAAAACCTAGATACTATCAAGCCTCCCTGATCAACAGGCCCTGCTAAGGTACTCCGCGACATCTCATTGTCAATCCATCAAGGAAAAGCTCATAATACATTAAGACAGCAAGTCATGAAAAAAGTGATAATCACTCAGCAATGACAATACATATCCAATAGGGAAATGAATCAAAATATATTTCTCTGCTATATAATATTGTTTCATATATACAATGTATCCTGTACATGACAAAAATGGTTGATCTAGTATGTGCAGGATAATGAAAGGTAGTCTATAAACCCATGGATAAACGGGATAGCAGGGCCAACTTGGAATCCCTCTTAGAAGATGGAGGAGCAGCTGTAAGCTCATGTCCCACGGTCTCCATGCGGGCTAGAAGATTCATAGCCATCTGCATAGTGCTGATATAACCATCTATGAAGGTACTCGTATCTGCAATGATACTGTGTGTATATGACCTGAGTGCAGTGCTATTAGCAATATAAACATCTTGGGTAGCTATGGCCTCATCCCTCTCAATAAAAGCATCATCCCTGGCAACTAAATTCTCCTTAATCTCAATAAAAGCTACGTCCCGAGTAGCTCGAGTCTCGTCTCTATCAGCAAACGATGCATCCCTGCCAGAAAGGGCTGTCAACATCAGTGCTCTCGCTTGATCCCTCTCAAAGGTCATTCGAGCTAACGAATCGATAAGAGCTGGATTCGTCCAAGTAAGAACGCTCGGGGGGTCAATGACCAAAGCTGCTGTCAAATTAGTAAATAGCTCATCCTCGGTGGGAGAATTAAGGTCCTCTATAGGCTCCTCCTCATCAGAATCAATGCTCGAAGCTGAGTGGATAACCACAGCCAGTGTAATATCTACCTCCAACCATGCAGAGTACTCTGGAGAACGATCTGGATGGCTAGTAGAAAAATTAGCCCTCTCACAACGAGTCCAACAATTATAAGTCCTGGTGAGGTCAGCTGACGACAAAGATGAAGCTGATATTCGATGATCCATAGCCCCCTCAAAATGGTGGATGCTCTAAAACTGATCAAACTGTCCTATGACAGCCAGTGGATGATATGTGGTCACCGCTCTCAAACCCGTCAGGGGCAGATAATCCATGCCAACTGCATAAGTAATGAAGTTGTAAGGGGAGCTAATCCCTGAGCAGAGAAAGATCGAAAATGAATGTTTGATTGCCATCAAAAAGGCCAACCATGATACCACATCTGTACACTATGACGACCGAAAGGAGTAGGATATTGGCTATCTCATGAGTAAAGCAATACCCTTGATGTCTGAAAGTGTCGATGGGTCTCAATTGTGTCATAAACCACACGTACAGTAAAACCTGCCCCTGAAGAACCCCACTGGATGGGTATGGCAGAATGTAGCCGACCTCAAAGTCTCGGCTAATAATATGGGCAGGACGGTACAACCCTGTCTGAGAGCACGAACCACTACAATCAAACCAATGTCCAAATGGTCCATATATAGCGGCATATATAGATAAGCTGTAACGCACATCAACATAATGTCCACTCGTGCAAACTGCCACTCATCTGCTAGGATGATAAAGTCTCCTAAATATCGCTCGTAGCTGTCCAGTCGACCAAAGCAATCGATCAAGAAGTCCAGGGACACCACATGCCCTGTAGTAATCTCATATGTGACGACCCTACGCCTCAGACCAGTCATGGTCATAAATTGTAGTCTCATGTCACTCATGGTCGTCCTAGCACAGGGCAGATCTAATGCCAAAGCAGTGATGCACTCATACTCCTCCAGCGTAGGAGTCAGTTCATGGATGCCAAATCTAAAAACCTAGCGCTCAGGTATCTAACAGGATAACATGATGTCTACAAAGCCCAGTGGGACCTAAAAAGCTAAAATGGCCAAAGAATTCCCCAGCATCTGATAAATTATCACCTTATCATTGGGAGGTAAACTGTTATACCAAGATCTCAAAGAAGATGCTACCAAAAGAATGTGGCAGGTGCTTGATACGGCTGACGGTAGATGACGACATCTGTAGAACCGTATCATGAGACCATCTAGGGATCAAATCTAAACTCACCTGTCTAAGTGCATATACATGACATAATGCATGCATAATGATAGATGACAATGATAAATGATAATAGGATATAATAGATAGAAAATATCATGCATTTCTAAATACACTATCTACTGAAAGCATCATCTATGTCTGCTCATAAAATGCAAAATAAAAAGTACAGGAAAATGGGTCACAACCACCCAATGACTAACAGAGGCCTATCAAAAGAGATAATAAGAAATGGGGCACAGCCGCCTAATTTCTAACAGAGGCCTATCAAAAGATATATCCAGAAAAGCTATCCAAAGAAATCTATAATATCTGCATCTAGACGATCAACCTGCTGCAGCTCCTCCTGAGTCACTGAATCTCGGCTAGTAGGAATGTTTGGTCGATACAGAGGAGGATCGGCACCTGCATAACTGCTAGAATATGGACCTCCTAAGGGGCCAGCTCCGGAGCTGGAAGGATCAAACGAATCTACTTCTGAAGAATCCTTGAAAAATTGAGCCCGCTCCAACCGCTGGGTCAATCCTAAAATCTGCTCCAAATGAGTAGGCTCTTTGAGGCAAGCTATCCATTCTTTCATCATAACAAAACCCAGAACCTTGTTTGCCATAAACTGGTTAGCACGAGTCTGAGCTCCAATAGTGCAAGGACTCCACCAGCAATGAAATGCCTCCTGACTGAAAGGACCCTTTGACAAGGTAAAGCCATCTATGCCCATCAAGGGAATATCTGTGACTGGCTGAGCTAAGGGCCAATGATGCCAAGTAGGAGGAACAAAGGGAATGCGGATCTCTCTCGTGATGCTCCGGATAGCGCGCTCTCCCAAATAAAGCTCCCAACCTCCCTCGATCAAAAAGGGAATCCGACGAGTGACCAATGTAAACTCCATCCCGGTCAGTAAGCCATCCTCAAACCTAACTTTCAAATAGTATGGGTTGTAAGGAACCCACGTGATAGAGTCGACAGTCAACAGCTCTAGCTACAAACAGGAATGGGTAAATCCCTTTGCTATAGGGACCTCCGTCAAAGTGGAATGATGCCAACACCGTCCCCGTGGATATGTCTCCAAGCCCAAAGTAGTGGCTAGGCATAGGCAAGGAAGCCTCTTATATGCCCAAAACTGGCAGTGCAGAGATTAAATGACCTCAGTGATAAAACTATTAAACACAAATGAGGAAAATTGAAAGGTGAAAGAAAAATTACTCACCAGCAGGAAAGGATAAAAACCTAGCCAAGCCTCCGTCACGCCTTCAGGCGCATCCCATGAAGAAAATAGGCAAAGGTGTAGGTGCCCCAGTTAAAATCCCTAATGCGCTCCACGTATCGAGTAGCGCTAACTAGAGTGAAAGAGACCGTCGAGGATTGTCTGCAATGAAATAACCTCTGATGATCACCAAGAACAGTCGCCAAAGAATGTGATCTCTAATCCTCTGATCATCAGGCAGAGGCCAGTCAAAGCCGCGCTTTGGGCATTAACACTCAACGGACCAGGGTCATTGCAGGAACTCCCAAAAGGGATATAACGGTAGCAGGTGAAATGTCAGCCACCAAAGGCACTGGTTCCCCTGCAAACTCTATCCCAGTGATGAACTGCCAGTCCATCGGTGTCATCATCAGCTCACAGTCCAACAGTTGGAGAGATTGGGTCTGGTGGAACCAGCGCTCAGATAATGCCCGCAGATAACCCCAAGGGCAATGACGGGGAGAAATAAAAAAGAAGGCCTCAAAACCCCAAGTGTTGACGATGGCCTGATACTCCGGATGAAAAGTATGATATAAAGAATGGACACTGAACTTATTCTCCCTGGCTGCGTAGAGCCGGGAACCTGCATCAAATATCAAGTCCAGATTAAACATGCTCCCTGAAATGGCAAAAGAAATAAAAGTCCACAATAAAAACTTCAGTCACCTCATTGGCGTGAAGGTATATCAAGGGATGGCGTCTCAAATCACCCAAAAGCTCTGGAAGCGGCACAATGATGGCTGGAAGCTCCCTACATAGAGCATGAGCTGGAATAGGATCCATAAAAGTGGCATCCTCGTTGTCCACATCATCCGGCCTCTCATCCTGGATTAAACAAATCACAGACTCAGCCAACCGACGAAGCAGTCGGGCTGGATGAGGCTGGGGAACATCAGAAACTCTCCTCCGCCTCACACCTGCAAAGACCTTGCTAGCACTGCCCGGTCTATCTGTCTCCATAACCTGGACAAAGTCTTTAAATCACCTCAAAAAGGGTGAGGTAAGCCTTAAACTAATGTCTTGTTAAGATTAAATCATTGCTTCATGTATATTCTAAGTCATAAAGCATGCATTAATTAACATACAGCCCCAATAGAGTTAAAATTGCATGTTCATTAAATGCTCAGGCTTTTGAAATTTTTTTGCCAGAGTCTCTTTTGTAAAATCGACTGTCCGCATGCACATAAGCATGACTAGGTTGCCATTCAATTGCACACCTACCCAAAAACATGAACAGTTCATATATATGAAAAAAAATCAAACTCCCCATGGCAGCTAAATTACCATATGTATTTTTAGTTAAAAATCCAGGCTCATTTGTCCTCAAATAGGATGAGTAAATTAGCCAAAAAGGGCGCTAAATGATTGTCTTAGAAATTGATTTTTTTTTACATTAAAACGTTCAACATAGTAAAACATGCATATTTACTAAGTCTAAATTTTTTTATCAAATCATATAAGCATGCATATTCACTATATTGTGCTTAGAAGCATTTTGTATGAAATTTAACATTCTAACGGCCAGAATTTGAAAAGAAAGGATGTAAACGTTACCAGAGATGTGTGGAACAATTTTACGGTGACAGAATTTGAAAAAAGCAGCTCGAACTCAGTAGATCTAAAGAAGAAATCTTGGATTTTCTTTATATTTCAAACTTGGAAATGAATTATAAAAGCCACGGGGGGTCAAGTTATTCTTGAATGGAGTAGCAACTCCACCTGCAGCTCCCTAAGATGGGTCCCACCCCTTCAGTTTGGTCCAATTAAAGTTAAAGCGGAGTTTATAGAAGCTGAAAAGTTAAATCAGGTAAAAAAACTGCTATGCGATTGAGCGGGATGGCCTGAAACCCTGATTCTAAGTGTCAAGCTCCTGACGAAGGAATAAACTTCTTGTAAGCCATTGGTAGAAGCCCTGATGTGGTATTCAGAGTGCCGATGATGAAAACTGCTGAAAACTGCCTCTGTTAGAACATCGGGAAGGTCCGGCGTGTGAACAACAGGTTTTAAATGCATCAAATTATCCAAATTTGTCCAAGGTTATGATTTATCAAAAAGATACCCCCACGTCGAGATTAATTAGGTCTGACATTGTAAACCATTGGCGACAACTCCAGCGTCGCATCGGGAACAAGCCGGTAATGAAAGCCGTTGAAAACTACTTCAGCGAGGGTCAGATTGTCTGACATTTCAAACTGTTGGCGACAACTCCAACGTAGTCTTGGGAAGGATACCCCCATGTCGAGATCAATTAGGTCTGAAATTGCAAACCATTGGCGACAACTCCAGCATAACATTGGGAATGAGCCGATGATGAAAGCCATTGAAAACTACTTCACCGAGGGTCAGATTATCTGGCATTATTAACCGTTAGCGACAACTCCAATGTAGTCTTGGGAAAGATACCCCCAAGTCGAGATCAATTAGGTATGACATTGCAAACCGTTGGCGACAACTTCAGCATAGCATCGGGAACGAGCTGGTGATGAAAGCGGTTAAAAATTATTTCAGCGAGGGTCAGATTGTCTGACATTGTAAAACGTTGGCAACAACTCCAACTTAGTCTTGGGAAAGATACCCCCACGTCGAGATCAGTTAGGTCTGAAATTGCAAACCGTTGGCGACAACTACAGCGTAGCATCAGGAATGAGCCGGTGATGAAAGTCGTTGACAACTGCTTCAACGAAGGTTAGAGTGTTTGACATGGCAAATCATTGGCGACAACTCCAGCGTAGCATTGGGAACAAGCCGGTGATTAAAGCCATTGAAAACTACTTCAGCGAGGGTCAGATTGTCTAACGTGGCAAGCCGTTGGCGACAACTCCAAAGAAGCATCGAGAACGAGCCAGTGATGAAAGACGTTGAAAACTACTTCAGCGAGGGTCAGATTATCTGACATGGCAAGCCGTTGGTGACAACTCCAACGAAGCATCGGGAACGAGCCGATGATGAAAGTCCTTGATAACTGCTTTAACGAAGGTTAGAGTGTCTGGCATGGCAAACCGTTGGCGACAACTCCAGCGTAGCATCAGGAACAAGCACGTGATGAAAGTCGTTGATAACTGCTTCAACGAAGGTCAGAGTATTTTACATTGCAAACCGTTGGCGATAACTCCAGCGTAGCATCAGGAGAGATCCGATGATGAGAACTGTAACGAACAGGAATTTTAAGCTCCATATTAATTTTATATGTGATTTAAAAATTTTAGGAGTTAATTTTTCAAATTTATTTAAACCTTATGTGGTTATGTGCTTATGTGAATTTAACCTATGCGAATAAATGCTAGGATTTTTATTAAAGGGATTCACTAATGGTTATTTAACTTAGTAGATTAACCCTGAGACTTTTATATCAGAGAATTGATAAAAAGTGTTAGTAATTACATATTCAAATTTCTTAAATATAGTGTAGAGATTTAATCAGGATTAATTATTTATATTTGAGTAATTATTATTGTTGTTGATTTATAATTATTATGAATAAATAATAATTAATGAATTGGGAGTAATTAATTGATAATGTGATGATTAATTATTATTATGAATAAATAGTAATTAATGAGTAAGAGATTAATAAATATAATAATATTATATTTACTTGGTTAATTGTTATATGCAAGTATATGTTATATTAAACATTTAGTATATGGTAGTTAACTATATATAAAGTGACACATTAATATGATTATACATTATAAATTATATAATGAAATTAATGTCACTATGTGAGTTACTTGACATATGTGGGTAGAATTAAATGAATACCCTATTTCCTTATATTAATAAACGATTATTAATAATGATTTCAATAAGTTATTATAACTATTATAATAACATTTATTATAATAATAATACCCAATTTCTTTACATTCGGTATTAAGGAAAATGTACATGGATGATATGTTGTGTACCTATCATTATTAATTGCTATTGAAATAACATGGTAACACCCATTTAAATATATATGGAATGGATACATGTAGCTTAAGTATATACTATGTGTATATATATCATATAACCTAAGTGTATTATATTATATAGCCTAAGTATGGCCATATATTATCCATACATTGCAAGAATGCTGAGATTGCTTTGTTTGTCCCATATTATGTGCCCAATTGCTCTCTTATTTCTCATACACGTGAACCTATATGCTATGCTACTCTATATCTTCCTCAATTTCTTCACAAAGCTTAGCTAATCATGAAATGGGGAGTGGAGATGATGATGGATTGCACCAACCCTTACCAACTTCTTGTAATCCATTATGTAATCATACAATCCTATGGTTTGATTTGGTGAACAAAGGCAAGAACCGGGTAAGAAAATGGCTATATAAGAACTCTTCCCTTGTCCTTCATTTCATTGCTGAGATTTCTTTAAGTATAGAATTGATAGCAAGAGAGATATCAGTGAGGGAGAAGTGGATATACAAATTGCAGAGGTATAATTTCTATAGTTCCATTCTTGTTCTTCATTATCTAATTCTTGATTATGCGAAATTGAATGACCATTTGATTGAAGAATGCTTGCTATGTATTATATAAGTTGTTATGTTAACTTAGAATTGCAAAATATCATGTTAGAATAGAATTCGTTGGAATTTTTCTGAGTTGGTTTGAGTCTCTGCCCAGCAGAGACAGTTCCTGGATAGCCCAGGCAATTGCGCAGCTGTGCCAGTGTTGCACTGGCCAGCGGCGCACTGCTCCAGGCCTGCTCCAGACCCTTGCCTTCTGTTTCAGTTCTGATCATGATAGCTTAGTTGTACCACTTGGGCAGGCATGAATACTGATTTACTTATTGTGTATGTGTTCTTTAATGCAACGTACGTATTTGTGAACATGCTAGCACATATTAGGGAAGGAAACCTCATGATTGTAAAATATAACTTATGGTTTCAAACATGAATTTTGAGACGTGTGTGTGTGTCATATGTGCATTCTGATTTCGTGAACATTACCGTATGGTCGATAATGACATAAAATGTACGTTTAAAGTGTTGAACACACTAGCATGCACGATTGCAAGATTTCTACGATTTCAAATAAAGAAACTTAAGAACTTTGAAAAAAGGAACATGACCAAGGCTAGTAGCTTTTAGAATCTGACCATATGAGAACGTTTATGTTGTTTAATTATGTGTTTCTAATGCATATGAAATATATATCGAGATGCCTTACATGTATTATGATGCCTTTATTGACTTTGTGTGATTTTTCAACGAAAAGCTGAGAACGTGAAAGATTATATCATCGATCACCATGTGGATTACGTATTGATCATGCAAGCATGTATATTAGAGTTCATTATGTCTATAGATGTACTAACAAGCACCTCGTTTATTTATATACAAATTTCACATGTGCATGCTAAATTATAGAAAATGAACTTCAAGTATGAACTACGTGATTAAAGTCTATGTGTGTAGTATACTCAAGCATACATATTAGGTATTATTTAGCCTTGTTATGAGATAGTATGACCGGAGTATCAAACCTTTGAAGTATGAACTTGTTTAACTTAAGGTTTACCGGCATGAAAACATATGACTTCGACATTGGATTAGGACGAGCATGCTAGTTTCGAATGGGAGATTATAACTTGATAAGCATATGTATTGGTTTAATAGCAATAGTTGCATGCTAGAGTTACGCTGGGATACTTTCAGACCCAAACAATTTGCTTAAGTCGGATTTTAACAGTTAACATATTATGATGCTATAAATGGTATGTTTGATATTGAACGTGATCTTATGTGATAGATTTATATAATGACTAGATTCTTGTATGTGTGAACTTATATTAGTTTATACATGCTAATTGATAGACCGACTTGTTAATGATAGGTCGTTCCAACACAGTTTTATTAAAGCTAGAATTATTTGTAGCTGAGCAATCAGGCAAGTATCCTATCCTTGTGTTTACTTTACTCAAGGAACGTTATAAGCGAGTTTCTTAAACTTCACTTGATTTGAATGCAAGTCTCCCTAACCTTAATCAAATTTATATTGAGCAGGGTATTATCATATTGCAAGTTTTCCTAAACTACACTTTTATTTGTGCAAGTTTTCTTGACTTATACTTATTTATTGTACAAGTATCCGGACCCTATTGTGCAAGTATTCTAAATTCTTGTACTACCTTATTCAATGAACCGTGTAAGCGAGTTTCTAAACTTCACTTGTTTTTTGTGAAAGTTTCTTATCCTTCTCATATTATTTTGAGCAGGTTATTATTGTATTGTGAATGTTCCCCGAACTTCACACTTTGGTTATTGTGAAAGTTCCCCGAACTTCACACTTTGGTTACTGTGAAAGTTCCCCGAACTTCACATTTTGAGTATTGTGAAAGTTCCCCGAACTTCACACTTTGGTTATTTTGCAAGTTCCTGAACTTCATTTCTTTATTATGCAAGTTCTCTAAACTTATACAAACTTGTATATTGTGCAAGTATCTTATCTTTGTGTTTACTTTACTCAAAGAACATTGTAAGCAAATATCCTACCCTATACATTTACTTTATGTAAGCGATCTATTATAGTAAAATTCCTCGAATTTCACTCTTTGATGTTGTAAGTGTCTAAGCCGATGCATTTATTTTATGCAAGAAATCTATTATCGTGCAAGTTCCCCGAACTTCACACGTTGAGTATTGTGCAAGTTTCCCCGAACTTCACACGTTGAGTATTATGCAAGTTCCCCGAACTTGCACAAATTCATATATTGTACAAATTCTAAACTTCACTTTGTGCAAGTTCTCTATCCTTCTCATATTGTATTGAGTAGGTTATTGTTGAATCGAAAGTTGTTTACTTAATTGCTTGAACCTTATTTCCAAGCATGTTATTTAGTGGTTTAATTATTATCAATTATTCCATGATATTATTGATGTCCGCACCTAGTGCATTTGAGCTCGTACAGTCTTGGACTTGTACATTATTCAAGGTTCTAAATTTCTTGAACTATGTCAGTAAGAGTCTGAACCTTTGCTCAGTCAGACTAGTGTATGAAGTTTTCTTTGAAGCAATCCAAACCAATTGATGGTAAGGATTCTTTGACGGAACAGAACACCCCTCATATGTAGGAGTGTGCCCAGGTATCTAATATACATGATACGAGTAAGCAAATATAAGTGTTATGTGTATTCCCATTGTGCCCGAGGCTGATCTCCTTGAGGTACTTAGTTTCTGTAGCCAAAAGCCAGTAATCCAAAAAGGGTCAATTAGCTATTGAACCCATTGGAAAGTTATAGTTCAAAGTCTACTCGACTATCAGTCATTCTAAAGGCAATTATTATCTTTTCTTTTAATAGTCATATTATTGAATCTTTCAGATATTCATAGTGTTGAATCATGCAGGTTGTTGAACTTTACAGATATTCATATCGTTGAATCATACAGATATTCATAGTATTGAATCATACAGATTGTTGAATCATTCTAACATTCATATTGTTGGATCTTTAAGATATTCATTTTGTTGAAATCATTGTCAGATATTTTTCCATTCATCATGATATATCCTTTATTGTTGTATTTAAACTTGTTGAGCAAACTTGTTTCTCATTCTTGCTATATCATGACTTATATTGCAGTTAAGCCCGAGCCCTCAGAGAAGGACAAGGGTAAAGGAAAGATATAGGATGGTTTGCAAGGAGCAGACTTTGTCTTTATGATTTATTTAATTACTGTTAATGTAATATATGAACCCTAATGTTTATTCTAGGGTATGTTTGTATTGATGTATTAAGGTTATCGAATCTTGGGATTAGTAACACCTTTTGAATGAACGACGCACGTTTATTATATTATGCATTTTTAGTTATCGTATGTTGCTTAAAGGTGGATGTTAGTATTGTTTCGTGGCGACCGGACAGGGGTCAGAGGACCCAAATTCGGGGGTGTCACAGGAACTGTGGAGAAATTTTACCCCAAAGAGGACATATGATGGAATCTGTGATAAAAATCCCCAGTTAGAACACCGAGAAGGTTCGGTGGATCAAACCGACCGTTATAAACTACCGTTTGAGTAGGCACCGAGAAGGGTTGGTGATGGTCAAACTTTGTAAAATACCGATCAAGTAGGAGTCAAGAGAGTTCAGTGGGAGCTATCATGGACGACGTCATCCCCAGCAAGAATGGAGGGAATAGTCAATGATAAAATACCATGGCCGCTGACCCCACCAAAGCCTATCGCATTCATAACATGGCATATCGTGCATTGCATTACATTTGCATGTGTTATATTTTCATTGTCTAGCAATCTTTATCCTGTTCATTCCATTGCATTACATAAACATGATAAAGAGGGGCACCTGTGGACACTTTCCTGTTACTAACCCTGCATGAGGGAAAAACCATCTTTTACCTTCCAGAGACAACCCTAGAAGTCCAAGTCATAAAAGTCAAACCCCGACAATAACACCGAGATGTCAAGTCAAACCCCGACGACAACACCGGGAGATCAAGTCAAACCCCGGCGATAACACCGGGAGGTACAGCAACCCCGACAACAACACCAGGAGATACAATAACCCTGGCAACAACACCAGGATGCCAAGTCAAACCGCGGCAACAACACCGGGATTTCAAGTCAAGCCCAGCCGACAACACCGAGAGATCAAGTCAAACCCCGACGACAACCCCGGGAGGTACAACAACCCCGACAATAACATCGGGACATACAATAACTGCAACGAATGGGAATTTTATATATAAATTTTAATATTTATTGAATTAAATAAATATTTTAATTAATTTATTAAGTTAAATAAATAATTTATGTGATTAATTAAATTGATGTGTAAGTAATTGTGTAGTATAATTCTAATTTAATTGAGAATAATTAAATTAGATGAATATTATGTGCTAAGTCTTTATAAAGATTTACTAATTTGTTACATGAATTATGATTAATAAGTGAATTATAATTGTGTAGCAATTTAGTATTATGTGGTAATTTAATTAATTAATTAATGTTAGCTTGTATTTAATTAAATTAGAAGGTTGAGATTTAATTAAATAAAGTGTAACATTTAAACTATGTGTTAAAATAATTTATCAAAATAAATTAAAAGAGTTTTAAAGAGTTTTGCCAAACAAGGCTCTTACTTCTATTTTAACCCTGTTTTACTAAACAAGGCCTTAACTACAAAAAAAAAATCCGTTTTTAAACTTAAAGAGTTTTTGCCAAACAAAGCCTTATGGCTTTTGATTTTCAAAAAAATTAGTAACTGATATATTTATTAAGAGGAATTAAGTATATCAGTTATATATTATATACTTATATCCTATATATATCAGTTATATGTATATAGTTTATACGTTATGTTAGACTGAGTTAGAAGAAGAACAGAGTAAGAAAACTAGATAAAAAAGAGAGAAGAAGAGAGAAAGAGAGAAAGAAGAAAAGTTTGTGAATTCATAAAGATAATCATCATCACAAGGGTCACCATCTTCATCTCCTTCATCTAATCAACAAAGGTATAATTTAGTTTAAAGTTTTGTTCTTCATTGTTTTCATAGTATAAGTTCTCTGTAACTTAATTTTTATGAGAATTTTTGTAATATGATTCATATATGTTTAATATGTGTTACAACATGCTTAGATATGATTCATATGGTTGTTTATATAGTTCAATTCATGTAAATATGATGACCATGAAGAAAATCATGTTCATAGCAATTTATAGTGAACTTACTTTGAAAAAATAGTCTATAATTGTCAAAATTCGTGTTTGATTGTGATATATTATGTAAATTGATCATAAATTATGATAATATATCAAGAAATAAAATTAACATGCTTTGAATTGTTTGATTTGGTTTAAAACAAAGGCATAGCGTTAATTTTCTTCAAGAACGCTTAAAAATGGTGTTTTCTTCAAAAACATGAAATTAGGTCTTTTGATTATGTGTTGTGGTGTTTATGTATGTTAAAAACATATTAGAAGTTTAAGATTTTATTTTTATAAAGTTTCATATGCATTGTGTTAGTTAAAATTGGACTTTGGTGCCAAGAAATAAGACAAATTAGCTTTTTCTTTGCACAGTTCGCGAGCCGGGGAACCCACCAGCAAGGGGCCCGGCCCCAGCGGGGCTTGTGGCCTAGAAACACCCGCCCCAGCGGGTGTTGTTGCTGTCCAAAAATTTTAATTGTGCTTCGTGTAGTCTTTGTGCAGTACATGATAAGCTAACTTAATGTGATGACATGTTAAGTGTATTAAACAATAAGATAACATATTTTTGACATGTTTAAGATAATTTAAAGTCTCATATTAATATGTTATGCGTATATATAGATATTGTTATCATAGGGTATGATTTTGATAGTTTAAAGTGTTATACACGTATGATGTGCATGTGGTGAGTTTAGACTTACGTATGTGGTTTGTTAAGCGAGTTGAGTTTACAAACCATATTATTAAGTTGAACTTAAGTATTAAGTTCAACGGTTTAACATAGTGGTTATAAAACTAATTGATATTGTAAACGTAATGTAATGTGTAGGACGATTGAGAAAGTGATTTGTAAATTGTAAAGTGTAGCTTGCGCTTGAGGCAAGTTTTCTAAACTCAAACTTTACTTGAGCAAGTTTTCCTAAACCTTTCTTGTTACATTGTGTAAGTTACTGTATTCTCTATAATTTTTATATTGAGCAAATAACTTATTAAAGTTCATTATTGAATTGTGGTGACCTTGACTTAATTGTTCAAACAAGGTCCATATTGTCTTTCAAATGCTTTAAGTTTATTTCTAAAGCATGATTATTAAATATGGTGTCTATTATTATGACTCATAGTTATTTCTTAATTCTTTTATTATCGAATTCTAAATTATTGTAAGTCGATTCAACTACTCCTTAGTTGATGGTAGTTGAACTCTAAATTTCCCTTGAAGCTTATCCAAACCAAACTTTCTTTGGTGCGGACTTGTATCAAATACTAAGATAAACAACCCTATTTAATAGGGGATTACCAAGCGAAAGCGTTAAGATGTTTGTGCACAATACATGGTACGAAGGGCTGATCCCCCTAAGTACGAGTTAAGAGTCCATATAGTCTAAAAGACTGTTAAAGGTTTTAAATAGAAATATTTATAACCTAGGACATAGTTTAAGGTCTTATGACCCTCAGATGGTTTCTATATTCGAATTCTAAATGTTTATGAGAGAATTATTATTCAATTCTTTATTATTGATGAAAGAAAACTTATTCAAATCTTTTGAAGTTATTCGATTTATGTCATCACTGATATTGTTATTATTCCATGTGAGCTTTGTTTGCTCACTCTTGCAATTAAATAACCCTTGCAGCTAAGGTTAAAAGCGTTGATGTACCGTCAACAAGTAAAGGCAAGAGCAAGATGAACAAGTGAAGACTTGTTATATTTGTAATATGATTGTAATAAGACATAAGACTTTTTATCTGATGTTTATTTCCGCACTTATTGTTTATGTTAAGGTAAGATAAACCCTGGGATGTTTTGAGCAAAGTTGTAAACCTTTTATGAGAAAGATTATTATATTTATTTAAGGTTGTAAATTATTTTACATTCCTTATTATGGACAGTAGTTGTATTTTAATTATACAGTGAACACCGAATCCCGAGGAAACGAAGTACCCGAATTTAGGGGTGTTACAGGTTGGTATCAGAGCTTTAGGTTAAGAACCTTTGGTGGGGGAAACCTTAGGTAGTAGCCTTGTAGGAGATTGAAAAGATAGTGATGATAGTAAAGATAATAAACTACCTTATGTGCTTTGTGTTTACATTTATGTACGGGAAGAGTTTCTATCGATATCAAATAATAATTAAACTTTAAAACTTTGTTGTCAGGATGACGAATGTTGGATAGTCCAGTCAGGCTAGGGAGGAGTTACCCCAGATGCCTTGAGATGAGGAGCCCCGGCACATCCATGTTGTCTGGGAGCAGTTGGTTCAGAGAGAGCTATCTCCATTGATCACCATAGCTGGTCAGGAGTATGAGCCAGTATCTGACCGAGATGACAATGATGAGTCAGAGGAAGAGGAGGAGGATCCTGAAGAGGAATTCCCACCTCACTCGACTAGCGCTGAGATATACGAGGAGATCTACGACAGCAGCGTGGAACTTCATGGTCGAGTTGGAGAACTAGAGGAGCTGGTAGACAAGAGTCGAATAACCATTCAACAGCGAGACAAAACAATTGAACAGCTGGACAGTGAGCTTGGAAACACGAAGTGGAATCTAGTTCACGCAGAGAGTGACAGAGATGATGCACTGGCCGAACTAGCGAAGCTGAAGAACGACATCAAAGAGGAGTCAGCGAAGCGCGCCAGAGCAGAGGAGACGAGTTTGAGGGCTACTCAACGTGCAGATCGAGCTGAAGATGATGTTCAAGTGAAAAGGCCAAGCTGAGGGAGACAGACTATGCTTTCTATACGACTATAGATAGGGCCCTGGATCATGTCTTCTATTACCCAGCTCAATTCAAAGATTTACCGTGGTACATGGTGGATCGCAGAACAGTGTTCCGGGTGATGGAAGAAGAACGTAGAGAGGCTATGCGACATCTTAACATGCCTAGATAGTAGAGTCTTTAATTATGTGTTTCTTTTTATATAAATAAATGTAAATCCAAAAATTTGAGATAATAATGGGATAAGATAATGATGTAGTCCTGTAACTTTTTTTTCAGTTTAAGAAAGATGATGTAAATAGTAGACATGCTATCTATTCTGTGTTTTAAAAAAAACCAAGAATGAATAAAATAACGAAAGTTTATTGACGTGCTTTGTGTTCAAGTGTGAATTAAGATATTTTAAATGTTTAAGTATGAACTTGAATATCTAAGAAATGAGTAAAGGATCTAATAAAAAGTATTTCTTAACAGAAAGATGCCTCCTAGAAGAAGATCTACACGTCTACACCAAGAGGGTTCGACGAATAATAGCAACAACAACAACAACGATGGGACAAATCCCAATTCGGTTTAGCAGTTGGTGAACCTGCTGACGGGAGCGCTTGCGAATCAGCCGCAAGTCCAGAATATGGCATTTAAGGAATTTAAGGTAGTAGGACCGCCGGAATTTCAATGATCGATGAATCCGATCGAGGCCCAAACGTGGATAATGGAGATGGAGAAGGTCTTCGATGTGGCCAGAGTAAACGAGGACTAGAAGACGGCTTTTGCGACATTCATGCTAAAGTTGGAAGCTAGCTTCTGGTGGCAGGCCAACAAGACAAGGGAAGGGGAAGGAGTGATAGCGTGAGATCGTTTCAAAGAGATGTTCTTTGAAATGTATTTCCCCATTAGCTCTCAGAACCAAATGGAGGTTCAGTTCCTAGAGCTAAAGCAGGGAACGATGTCGGTGCCAGAATACGCCGTAAAATTTAACGAGCTGGCTAGGTTTGCTATGTACCAGGTCAGTACTGACGAGAAGAAGGTGAAAAGGTTCGAGTAGGGATTGAAGCCCTGGCTCTATAGCAAGGACTCTATGTTCCAACTGAGAACGTTTGCAGCTGTACTGGAAAAGGCCATCATCGCTAAAGGTGGAAGCGACGCGGTGACCAAGTATAATCAGGACCTGAAGAAGAAGAAGAATGAGACGGAAAACAAGGTTGGTGGTAGCGAGGCTATCAACCAGAAAAGGAAGTGGAACGATAAAACTTTTGCTGGGAGTCAACAGGGAAGCTAGCAGAAGAAAAGGATTGAAGCATGTGCTACATGCAGGAAGAATCACACTAGAGTGTGCCTGAGGGGAAAGCGAGTATGCTTCAAATGTGGTCAAGAAGGCCACATTGCGTCGAATTGCCCGTACCCAAAGAAGGGAGCTTGCTACACATGTGGATCTAAGGATCACATTGCTCAAAGTTGCCCGAGGAAGCCAGCTGGAGGGTCAACAGGAAATGGAGGAAATGGTAGCGGCAGCACTCTGACTATCGCTGGACCACTACAGGCAGTTCGACCAACAGCCAAAACGTTCAACATGACAGTGCAGGATGCTGTGTAGTTAAAAGATGTGGTGTCAGGTATTATTTCGGTCAATAGTATAAATGCATATGTATTATTTGATTCGGGTGCTACTTGTTCGTTCGTATCTGGTGACTTTGCTAAAACCTTAGACTTACCAAAAGAGGAATTAGTTTACCCTTTGAACATAGAGATTGCGAATAGGGAGGAAATTCTTGTTAGGTTTGTTTACAAGAACTGTAGATTGGACATTAAGGGTCATAAATTGAGGGTAGATTTGATTCTGATAAGACTTGGATAATTTGATGTTATATTGGGTATAGATTGGTTGTTCAACCATGGGGCAGTAATCAATTGTCAGAGGAAGTCTGTAAACCTTACGACTCTGTCGAAGGTAGTGTTTTATGGTAGCAAATCGCCTAGACAAGCAAGTTGTCTGACAATTATGCAAGCCAAAAAATTATTGAAACAAGGCTGTGTAGGATATTTAGCCTATATAGTGGATACTCGTATGGAGAGTCCGAAGATAGAAGAGATATCAGTGGTTAGAGAGTTTGTGGACTTATTTTCGAGCGATTTTCCAAGACTTTTGCCAGATAGAGAAATTGAGTTCGTGATCGACTTTGCGTCGGGGATTGCTCTGATTTCGAAAGCCGCGCACAAAATGGCTCCAGTCGAAATGAAGGAATTGATGGTTCAACTACAGGAATTATTGGGCAAGAATTATATTCAACCGAAGCGTTTCACCGTGGGGAGTGCCGGTATTGTTCTTAAAGAAGGAGGGATCGATACGGTTATGCATTGATTATATAGAGTTGAACAAAGTTACGATCAAGAATAGGTACCCTTTACCTAGGATCGACGACTTGTTCGATCAACTAAAAGGTGCTAGATACTTCTCGAAAATAGATTTTAGAAGTGGATATCATCAGTTGAAGGTGAGAAGAGAAGATATACCGAAGATGGCTTTTAGAACTCGGTATGGACATTACGAGTTCTTAGTGATGTCATTTGGTCTAACGAATGCACCAGCGGCATTTATGGACCTAATGAATAGGGTATTTAAGCCATTCCTAGATAAGTTTGTAGTAGTGTTCATAAATGACATTTTGGTTTATTCCAAAACTGAGGAAGAACACACTGAACATTTACAGCTAACATTAGAATCTCTGAGACGGGAGAAGCTATATGTGAAATTCTTGAAGTGTGAATTCTGGTTAGAACGTGTACAATTTCTTGGCCACGTGATTGACAAGGATGGGATTTTGGTAGATCCATCGAAGGTTAAAGCTGTGATGAGTTGGGATCAACCGAAGACACCGTATGAAGTGAGAAGTTTCTTGGGATTGGCAAGTTATTATCGAAGATTTATCCAAGACTTTTCCAAAATCGCAACTCCGTTGACGAATTTGACTCGTAAAATAGTTAAGTTTGTTTGGACGAAAAAGTGTGAGGAAAGTTTTCAAGAGCTGAAGAAGAGATTAAGTATTGCACTAGTGTTATCATTGCCGGATAGTATAGGAAATTTTGTGGTATACAGTGATGCCTCACATAAGGGATTAGGCTGTGTACTGATGCAGAGCGGCAAGGTTATTGCATATGCGTCACGCCAACTGAAGGACTATGAGAAAGGGTATCTGACCCATGATTTGGAATTGGCAGCAGTAGTGTTTGCTTTAAAAATTTGGAGACACTATCTTTATGGAGAAAAGTGTGAGATATACACAAATCACAAGAGTTTGAAGTATATCTTTACACAGAAAGATTTTGAACATGCGCCAAAGGAGATGGTTGGAACTTATCAAAGACTATGACTGCGAGATTCTTTACCATTCGGGCAAAGCTAACGTTGATGCCGAAGCATTAAGCCGGAAGGGTCGGGAGAAGTTAAATATATTAACTGATCAGGATCAGTTAATAGAAGAGATAACTAAATTGGAACTAAAAGTTAAGTATCCGAAGGAATCGGATGAGAAGCTCTTTCAAGTAACTACTGGTTCAACCTTGGAGAACAAGGTGAAAGAGGCACAACTTCACGATGAGGAGTGCGAGAAGATCAAGAAGAGAGTAACCGATGGGGAAAAAATCAAGTTCAAGATCGATAATGAAGGACTGCTATGATTTGAAGGGAGAATCTGGGTACCGCCAATAACAGACGCCAAAGAGGAGATTTTGAGCGAGGCTCACAGTTCGAGATATTCGATTCACTCTGGGAGTATGAGTACCAGGATCTAAGACAGCATTTCTGGTTGTCGAATATGAAGAAAGACGTGGCTGAATGCATTGCAAAATTTCTAACGTGCTAGAAGGTCAAAGCAGAACACCAAAGACCGAGTGGATTATTACAACCGCTAGAGATTCCTGAATGGAAATGGGAGCATATCACGATGGATTTCGTGGTGGGTTTTCCAGCGACTCAGAAGGGTTTCGATGTAATATGGGTTATAGTGGATCGATTGAAGAAGTCAGCATATTTCTTATCGATCAAGATTAGATACAACTTAGATCAGTTAGCGAAGTTATAAGTGAAGGAAATTATCTCTAGACACGGTGTTCCAGTATCAATTGTGTCAGACAAAGATCCGCGTTTCACGACGAATTTTTGGAAGCGATTACAAGAATGTTTGGGAACGCAATTACGAATGAGTATGGCGTACCATCCTCAGACTGATGGCCAGAGCGAGAGAACGATTCAGACTTTGGAGGACATGATGAGAGCTTGCGTCATGGACTTTAAAGGAAGCTGGGATGATCATCTACCGTTGGTGGAGTTCGCCTACAATAATAGTTACCATGAAAGTATTGGCATGCCGCTTTACTAAGCATTGTACGGCACAAAATGCAGGACTCCATTGTGCTGGGATGAGGTTGGTGAACGACAACTGTTGGGACCGAAATTGGTGTAATAAATTGCTAAAATCGTGAAGTTGATCAGAACAAGATTGGTTGCTGCTCAAGACAGACAAAAGAATTATGTCGATCAACATCGACAGAATCGAGAATTTGTAGCAAGAAGCTTCGTTTTCCTGAAGGTATCTCCCTGGAAGGGGAAGATTTAATTTGGCAAGAAGGGGAAGCTGAGTCCCCGATTTATTGGACCTTTCGAGATACTACGAAGGGTGGGTGAAGTGGCTTACGAGGTTGCGTTACCTCCGGAGCTAGACAATATACACAACGTTTTCCACATTTCTATATTGCGACCGTACAAACACGATTACAAGCACGTAATAGAATATGAGCCTTTACAATTCGATAAATACCTAACATATGAAGAGGTTCCTATTAAGATAAAAAGAACAAGTACTTAGAAATAAAGTGATACCTTCTGTTAAGGTAATCTGGAGGAACCACAGTGCTGAAGAAGCTACGTGTGAACTCGAAGATGTAATGATGAAGACCTATCCCTAACTATTTGTGTAATTTCTAGTATACCGATTCTAGGGACAAAATCTTTTTAAGGGGGAAAAAATGTGACAAATGAGTTTTTTTTATTGTGATTCTGGGGACAGAATCCTTTTAAGGAGGGAATATTGTAACGAATGAGAATTTTATATACGAATTTTAATATTTATTGAATTAAATAAATATTTTAATTGATTTATTAAGTTAAATAAATAATTTATGTGATTATGTTATGGAGTAATTTAATTAAGTGTAGTATGATTAATTAAATTGTTGTGTAAGTAATTATGTAGTATAATTCTAATTTAATTGAGAATAATTAAATTAAATGAATATTATATGCTAAGTGTTTATAAAGATTTACTAATTTGTTACATGAATTATGATTAATAAGTGAATTACAATTGTGTAGCAATTCAGTATTATGTACCAATTTAATTAATTAATTAAATGTTAGCTTGTATTTAATTAAATTAGAAGGTTGAGATTTAATTAAATAAAGTGTACCATTTAAACCATGTGTTAAAATGATTTATCAAAATAAATTAAAAGAGTTTTAAAGAGTTTTGCCAAACAAGGCCCTTACCTCTGTTTTAACCCTGTTATACCAAACAAGGTCTTAACTACAAAAAAATCCATTTTTAAACTTAAAGAGTTTTTGCCAAACAAAGCCATATGGCTTTTGATTTTCAAAAAAATTAGTAATTGATATATTTATTAAGAAGAATTAAGTATATCAGTTATATATTATATACTTATATCCTATATCTATCAGTTATATGTATATAGTTTATACGTTATGTTAGTCTAAGTTAGAAGAAGAACAGAGTAAGAAAACTAGAGAGAAAAGAGAGAAGTAGAGAGAAATAGAGAAAGAAGAAAAGCTTGTGAATTCATAAAGATAATCATCATCACAAGAGTCACCATCTTCATCTCCTTCATCTAATCAACAACGATATAATTTAGTTTAAAGTTTTGTTCTTCATTGTTTTCGTAGTATAAGTTCTCTGTAACTTAATTTTTATGAGAATTTGTGTAATATGGTTCATATATGTTTAATATGAGTTATAACATTCTTAGATATGATCATATGGTTGTTTATATAGTTCAATTCATATAAATATGATGAACATGAAGAAATCATGTTCATAGCAATTTATAGTGAACTTACTTTGAAAAATAGTCTATAATTGTCAAAATTCGTGTTTGATTGTGATATATTATGTAAATTGATCATAGATTATGATAATATGTCAAGAAACAAAATTAACATGCTTCGAATTATTTGATTTGGTTTAAGAACAAAGTCACGGTGTTAATTTTCTTCAAGAACGATTAAAAATGGTGTTTTCTTCAAAAATATGAAATTAGGTGTTTTGATTTTGTGTTGTGGTGTTTATGTATGTTAAAAACATGTTAGAAGTTTAAGATTGTGATTTATAAAGTTTCATATGCATTGTGTTCGTTAAAATCAGACTTTGGTGAGAAGAAATAAAACAAATTGGCTTTTTCTTTGCACAGTTTGCGAGCCAGGGAAGCCACCAGCAAGGGGACCCGCCCCAGCGGGGCTTTTGGCCCAGAAACACCCGCCCTAGTGGGTGTTGTTGCTGTCCGAAAATTTTAATTGTGCTTCATGTAGTTTTTGTGCAGTACATGATAAGCTAACTTAATGTGATGACATGTTAAGTGTATTAAACAATAAGATAACATATTTTTGACATGTTAAAGATAATTTAAAGTATCATATTAATATGTTATGTGTGTACATAGATATTGTTATCATAGGGTATGATTTTGATAGTTTAAAGTGTTATACACGTATGATGTGCATGTGGTGAGTTTAGACTCACGTATGTGGTTAGTTAAGCGAGTTGAGTTTACAAACCATGTTATTAAGTTGAACTTAAGTATTAAGTTCAACGGTTTAACGTAGTGGTTATAAAACTAATTGGTATTGTAAACGTAATGTAATGTGTAGGACGATTGGGAAAGTGATTTGTAAATTATAAAGTGTAGCTTGCGCTTGAGGCAAGTTTTCTAAACTCAAACTTTACTTGAGCAAAGTTTTCCTAAACCTTTCTTGTTACATTATGCAAGTTATTGTATTCTCTTTAATTTTCATATTGAGCAAATAACTTATTGAAGTTCATTATTGAATTATGGTGACCTTGACTTAATTGTTCAAGCAAGGTCCATATTGTCTTTCAAATGCTTTAAGTTTATTTCTAAAGCATGATTATGAAATATGATGTCTATTATTATGACTCATAGTTATTTCTTAATTCTTTTATTATCGAATTCTAAATTATTGTAAGTCGATTTAACTACTCCTTAGTTGATGGTAGTTGAACTCTAAATTTCCCTTGAAGCTTATCCAAACCAAACTTTCTTCGGTGCGGACTTGTATCAAATAGTGAGATTAACTCCTCTTTTAAACTCTAATTTAATATTATTAATTATTTAATAATATTCAAATTATTTACTAATTTATTTATTTAACAATCATACAAGGCCATAAACATAATTTCTCATCAATAATGACCAAAACCCCTTTCAAAAATCTACATATAGCATATCTAGGGTTCTCAAGCCATAAAATCCTATTTTCAAAATTTTCAACATTACACAAGTAATTTAATTCATTTATTCATAACTAAATTATTTACACGAAAAATACCAAATCATCTTATTATTTTTTTATCTTTTGGCCACACATATATACTTATATTTCATACACAAAAATAATTTTACAGAAATTTTTGAATTTTCTTTAGTATTTTTCAAAAGTCCGTTTTTAGTTTGTAACTGAAGAAAATTACCTATATCATGATCAACTCCGACAACTCCCAACTCTTGCCAAAATCTTACACGTATTAACATGAACTTCCAGTTTAAATTACGTGGTTATCGGAGTTATAGAACTCTAGTTATAGCGATTTTCGTCGAAAAAAACCCAAATATTAAAATGATCATAACTCGGTCGATTTAAGTCGGAATAAGCTCATCTTTGAACAGGAGATACTTTATATCATATATTTTCATGTCCCAAAAGGTTTGAATTTATTTTATTCATTAAGTTTCCCAAACTACCCCTAGAAGTTTTGGGCAGATTGTTTTTCAGTTTTTTCCAGATTTTGCCTTCTTTGCTAAAAAATTGTCCATACGGAAATATACAAGGAATTTTGCAGTGATTCCACTTGTATATGTTAAAATAAGCATAGATCTAACTCGAAAAATTGACCACACTCAAAAATTCTAACCTTTGTGTTTTGTAGGAAAACTTCTATGATCTCTTGATTAATCAAACATTAACCAACATAATGCATCCTAATACCTCTTATACTCGTGGATGTACCATGATCCATAATCTATTTCATCAAACCTTCACCAAACCCAAGTAAAACATAATCTGTGCTAAGAAAAATATAAAGACTAGGGTTTTAACTTTTTGAAAACCTAGTTTCCTTTTCTTGCTTTAGATCTAACTTTTGATCCTCAAAAGTGATAGATCTAAACAAATAACACTTATACACATGTAGATCTAGAGTTTTGAAACCTTAGATCTTCATTTTTCAAAATAAATTAACTAAAAGGAATAACTAGTTTATAGATAGATTCTATACCTTTGATTCATGAATTCTTCTCCTCCTTCTAAATTATGAGATGGATCTTGGGTGTATGAAGATCAAAATCTCCTCTCCTATCCCTCTTGTGGCTGCCGAAAATGGCCTCCTCTGTCTCTCTGTCTCTCTTTGTATTTGTTTTCTTAGCAAGTTGAAAGAAAGGAAATGAAATGAAGTAAAAATTGATTTTTACTAAATAGAGAAGTATTTATTATTGGTACAAATGTATAGATATACATATGTATATCTACTCTAAATCTCCAAATACATCCCCTTTCTCTCCTCTCATGTTGCTTACAAGTTTGTTTAAAAGATTGCTTGCACACTTTACCTTACTTGTAAGATTGGATAAAGTGTGTGGCTAAATCTAAGGATGACACATAAGGGAGTAAGTAAGAGTTGGTAAAAACAATAATAACATCACATGTTCATCTCTCCATCTCCTTTTGGCCAATATAATCATTTCCTACTTTCCTACATTTAACTCAAGTATGGTTAGTTTCTAACTATAGTTATTCTACTAGCACATATCCCATTATTTTAGGTTAATAAATTAAATTCTCATTGGGCTTCTCTAATTAAAATGTTTGGGACATAAGAATTAGCATGGTACAATACTTTTAATTTTATCTTACCATAATCGTTTAATTCGAGTTTTTATTCCACTCATTTTGAATTTAATTAATTACTTATGTGCATTAAATTTTATAAACTAATTAAGCTTACTTTAATTAGGTTTAAATTAAATAATAAATTGAGATAATAAAATAAATTCTCTTAGATTAGGTCACTAATATATAATTAAAATACTATGACAATTAAATAAAGACAACCCTTTAGGTTATTTAATTCTAAAACCTAATTTATAACATTAGGCTACAAAATTTTTCTTTGTAAAAATATCTATCATTCTCATTTAGTTTGTTTACATTACTTAAGAATTTAAGTAAAACCATATAGGTTTTCTAAAAAATTTAATAAATCCTCAAATTTTTATCTAGGTTTTATTCTTTAACCTTTATTTTAAACACTCAAGATCTTATAAATTTTCGGGTTATCACATTCTTCCCCCCTTATAAGGATTTCGTCCCCGGAATCACTCTTCACTAAAAATAGGTTTTCATTTTAACCTTTATTTAATCACCTCTAATTACACTTGTACTTAATGAGTCCATGCTATTTCCTTCTATAAGGATCTCTTCTATCTCCACATGCTACCATAATTATTTACTAGGAGTTTTAACAATTATTCATTAATTATGAAGTGTAATAAATAACTTGGAAAGGTTTTAACAAAAATTCATTTGTAAACCGTTTTATCTGGACATGAACTTGTGTAAATTTGATACCAATTGCATTAACTTGACACCAACTTGTGTCAATTTGATGCCAACTTGTATCACGTAATGCTGACACCAACTTGTGTCGGATATCATCTTGTATCCTTATGATACCAACTTAACATAAGATTCCGCACCAAAACAATTTGGTTTGGCATAAGCTCTCAAATAATACTTGAATTTCATAAACATTTGTCTAGATAAATCAAATAGCTTAGACGTATACCAATAATTCGAATATCAATCGAAACATTAATCTGACCAAATTCAATTGGCAATAAATTATCTTTAAAATTTTGAAAATCACTTTATGACGTCATGATACCACACTGTATTTACATTTCATTTGAGGGTTCCGTTATTTTGTGACTTTGTCATATTACATCATACCATAGTGGGCTGATGATCCTTAGATCACATCCGACACTAGACAATACTGCATTGATGACTCTATCGTTTTTATCATCTTTGCACCAGGTTCCATGATGCATTGATGATATATAAAATACATTTTGATATTTCAAATCATTTTTGTCTAGCCAAAACAATTAGCGTAGACTCTTCTTTAAAAAGTGCAAAACTATTGAAAAATTATTTTTGGTGTTATCATGCCGCAACAGGTAACAATGTGTTAGTAGTTCGAAGCCCACTTCTACACAATTCTAACCATGTGGTGCTGATGACAAAAATTCATTTATATTTTGAAAAGCACATCAGTGCGAATTTAGCTTGATGTCAAAAATTTCGAACTCCAGCATAGCTAGAAGATTTGGAATATATATGCTTCCACCATCAACTTTAATTTCTCTAATGATCCATTGCTTAATAATTCTATCTATTCTATCACCATTAAAACTTATTATACTAAAAATCCTCAATTCTTCATCCACAACTTTTCTATACCCCAATATAGTTCATCAAACGTACCACACGTTATGAGTTCAGGAACTTTACACAATAATATGAGTTTAGGAACTTATCCTAGCAATACGTAGTTCAAGAACCAATCAGGAACTGTCCATACGCTTAGGTGTTTAAAAATATACCATACAATTATGAGTCACAAACTTACCATAAGCATGAGTTTTAAGAACTCGCACCTAATCTTATATTCTCTACCTATTCGTTATACACATGAGAAATGAATCACATTCTCAACATACATATAGCAAATAGCACGACAACAACATTTCAATGATTATCAATGTGATAAACTAAGCAGCCGTTAGACCAAGCATAAAACCCCCGCCCATACAAAGGTTTGTACAACTCAGCTATCACATGAATCCTCAATTAAAATCCCACATTATCCTAAATTCTCTTTACTCAACACGAATTTCATTTAATTCGTATCCCATCATCTAAAACTCTTTCCTGAGTTTTCATAGTACAATAGTTGTACAGCAATTCTGCTATATAGTTTTCAATCAATCGATTGATCATATGTCCTCCTATGACCTCGTCAGATCACACTGTGACCTTTTCTTATAATCGTGTTATATTACGATTCTTTTCTATCTTATGATCGTTTTATTTTACGATCTTCTTATTTTTCACTTTAATCATATAATATTATGATTTTATTTAAGCTTTTCATCTTTATTACTAGAGTCAGGTAACCCCATTTTCTTGTTTTTATAACTCTTCAAGATTCTTCTTTAAATCTTATTTATATTTTTCTTTACTTAATAATGAATTTTCAAAATTCATCTCTTAGCACTTTAACTCTATTTGAGTTTATTCATTATCCTCATCTCTGCGGTTATAGCCTAAGGTAACCCTACCTAAGGTTTATAACCTACAGCTCTGATACCAACCTGTGACGACCCCAAATTCGGGTTCCTAGAACCTCAAACCTAGTACGTTACGGTACTTCATCTTCATACATATTCTATAAACTAATGCGGAATATATAAACATAAATTGTTTATTTCACATAATTCTATAATATTTCCCAAGGTCTATTAACCTTAACTGAATACATAACTTCAGCAACTTAAAAGGTTTACATATTCGATTTACATTAGATAACTAATAATTATAAATGCATATAATCTACTATTGGAATTTATCTTTGCCTCTGTCTTTATTCGAGCCTTCGTCTTAATCTAAAATATTTTATCATGATATAGCAATGGTGAGCAACAACTTTGCTCAGCAAGTTTAAATACAACAAAGATATATCATGATTGAAAGAAAGAATGAGCTTTCGAATTTTTAACAATAATTATCTACTAACATGGTTAAAAAATAATAACTCGAGTTTGAGTTAAGGAAACTTGCCTGTACCGTCGATTACTACTACACAATCTAATTTAATCTCTCTATTGAAAAGATCTATCAGTTATTAAGATTGATCTTTTAATCAGTATATCATATCATACCACTACTTTATAAGTAAATTATCTAACATTTAATCACATAATAAAATATTAGATAACTACTTAACATTATACGTATTCACAATTCTAAACCTAGCACACATCGAGTCTTTAACAGTGTTCAATACAATATGCTGAGTGGTTTTCCACAAACAACCAACAAACTAGTTTCTCGTCTCGTCTATACTGTATTTCACAGCAAGTTAGATCGGTTGCTAGTTCGTATATACCTCCGCTCCCTGAAGGAATCGTTTAGCCCAGATATTATACATCAACCATTAAAGAGTACGACTGTACCACAACTTTATTATATAACTTGTAAATTAACAATTAATCTTTCGTATTATTAGTTCTTCTTTATAATCCATAAAGCAGAATATCTAATCCAGCAACCTAAATTCAAACTGAATTACAATCCAGCAACCTAGATTCACATGCTCAGCAAACCTAATACACCAATTCAGCAAGCCGAATACAAGCTAACATAATTAATTCAGCAAGCTGAATACACCAATTTTCTCAAGCTGAATTCAAACTGTATTCCCTTTTTAACATATTAAATTTCTAATTAATCATACTATACATTTAATATGGCCTATTGAATGTCCAATCAATAACTTAACTCCTCTTTTAAACTCTCATTTAATATTATTAATTATTTAATAATATTCAAATCATTTACTAATTTATTTATTTAACAACCGTACAAGGCCATAAACATAATGTCTCAATAATAATGACCAAAACCCCTTTCAAAAATCTGCATATAGCATATCTAGGGTTCTCAAGCTATAAAATCCTATTTTTTAAATTTTCAACATTACACAAGTAATTTAATTCATTTATTCATAGCTAAATTATTTCCATAAAAAATACCAAATCATCTTATTAATTTTTTTATCTTTTGGCCACACATATATACTTATATTCCATACACAAAAATAATTTTTCTGGAATTTTTGAATTTCCTTTGGTATTTTTCAAAAGTCCGTTTTTAGTTTATAAATTAAGAAAATTAACTATATCATGTTCAACTCCGACAATTCCCAGCTCTTGGCAGAATCTTACACGTATTAACATGAACTTTCATTTTAAATTCCGTGGCCATCGGAGTTATAGAACTCCAGTTATAGCGATTTTCGTCAAAAAACCAAATATTAAAATGACCATAACACAGTCGATTTAAGTCGGAATAAGCTCATTTTTGAACAAGAGGTACTTTATATCATATATTTTCATGTCCTAAAATGTTTGAATTTATTTCATTCATTAAGTTTCCCAAACTTCCCCTGAAAGTTTTGGGCAGATTGATTTTTAATTTTTTCCAGATTTTTTCTATTTTACTAAAAACTGTCCATACAGCAATCTACAAGGAATTTTGCAATGATTCCACTTGGATATGTTAGAAGACTCATAGATCTAACTCCAAAAATTTATCACACTCAAAAATTCTAAATAGAATGAGAGATATGATCGTTTGAATTTTATGTTTTGTTTTCTCAAAAATCTGATTTTCTAATGATTAATCAAACATTATACAACATAATACATGCTAATACCTCTTATACTCATGGATCTACCATAATCCATGATATATTTCATCAAACCTTCACCAAACCCAAGCAAAACATAATCTATGCTAAGAAAAAATAAAGACTAGAGTTTTCTAACTTTTTGAAAACCTAGTTTTTTTTCTTACTTTAGATCCAACTTTTGATCCTCAAAAGCGATAGATCTAAACATATAACACTTATAAACATGTATATCTAGAGTTTTGAAACCTTAGATTTTTATTTCCTCAAAATAAATTAATTAGAAGGAATAACTAGTTTATAGATAGATTTTTATACCTTTGATTCATGAATTCTTCTCCTCCTTCTAAATTATGAGATGGATCTTGGGTGTATGAAGATCAAAATCTCCTCTCCTATCCCTCTTGTGGCTGCCAAAAATGGCCTCCTCTCTCTATCTTTTTATTTGTTTTGTTAGCAAGTTGGAAGAAAGAAAATGAAATGATGTAAAAATTGATTTTTACTAAAGAGAGATGTATTTATTATTGGTAAAAACGTATAGATATACATATGTATATCTACTCTAAATCTCCCAATACATCCCCTTTCTCTCCTCTCATGTTGCTTACAAGTTTGTTTAAAAGATTGCTTGCACACTTTACCTTACTTGCAAATTTGGATAAAGTGTGTGGCTAAATCTAAGGATGACACATAAGGGAGTAGGTAAGAGTTGGTAAAAATAATAATAACATCACATGTTCATCTCTCCATCCCCTTTTTGCCAATATAGTCATTTCCTACATTTCTTACATTTAACTCAAGTATGGTTAGTTCCTAACCATAGTTATTATACTAGCACATATCCCATTATTTTGGGCTAATAAATTAAATTCTCATTGGGCTTCTCTAATTAAAATGTTTGGGCCATAAGAATTAGCATGGTCTAATACTTTTAATTTTATCTTACCATAATCATGTAATTCGAGTTTTTATTCCACTCATTTTGAATTTAATTAATTACTCATGTGCATTAAATTTTATAACCCAATTAAGCTTACTTTAATTAGGTTTAAAATAAATAATAAATTGAGATTATAAAATAATTTCTCTTAGATTAGGTCACTAATATGTATAATTAAAATATTAGGACCATTAAATAAAGATAACCATTTAGGTTATTTAATTCTAATACCTAATTTATAATATTAGGCTACAAATTTTTCTTTTTAAAATTTTTTATCATTCTCATTTAATTTCTTTACATTGCTTAAGAATTTAACTAAAACCATATAGGTTCTCTAAAAATTTTAATTAATCCTCAAATTCTTATCTAGGATTTATTCTTTAACATTTATTTTAATCACTCAAGATCTTGTAGATTTTTGGGTTGTCACAAAACTCAACCCCGGCGACAACATCGCGATGTCAAGTCAAGCCCCGGCGACGACCCACGGGAGATACAATAGCCCCAAAAAATACATCGGGAGACCAAATCAACCTTCGGAGACGGCCCCGAAGCATCAAATCATCCCCAGAGACAACCCTGGGAGACCAAGTCAACCTCGGAGACAACCCTGAGCAAGAAAAAAGTCGGCTGGGATTAAACCTCGGAGACAACCCAAGAAAACAGTCAAAAACCTTGTCAATCCTGAAGACAACGCCCGAAAGGGCAAAAAGGCCATTTTACAGACTTGACATCAAATCAAATCAAAATCAAGCCAAATTAATGCAAAGAGGTTCAGAAAGAACTATAACATCAATCCCGAGTGAAAACAGCACAAGATAGCTCAACGGACGGACTGCGAAGAAACGAAGATCTGGTCATGGACCCATCTTCTTGGATTCGAAAAAGATCAAATCTCATGTCATTGTGTAGCTCTCAAAAAGGTCTTTCTAGAAAGGTATAGCATGCCTCAAACGGACTCACGGATTAAAAGATATGACGGTTCGAAGCATACCTAGTGTTGGTCGGAGTGCACGTACTTTGAGACAACTGGACCCACGGGAGCGGGCCCCACTCGGGGAGCCGCACCTCTACCTGCAGAAGCTGCGGGTAGACCCGCTACCATCTGGTCTATAAATAAGACCCCCCACCCTTGCAAAAAAAGAAAGAAAAAAATAGAAAAAAGCAGAGAAACTCCACCCATTTCGACCCTTAGCCCTACTTATAGTGCTCCAAACCTCAATTTTATTCTTCCAATACATTTGCATATGTATATTCTACGACATGTCAAGTTTTAACAGGTGAAAACTGAGATTTGAAGCCCTCCGAGTGGCATAAAGCCCGTAACGCTGCCCATTGTAAGTTTTTTTACGATCAGAGGTTGTTTACTGCTTTGTCATACATATCTGAATGTACATATGAAGTTATAGTTTCAGGTTTCGCCTGGATTTCAAATTCGTGGCCTTTATAGATTACTTTTAAGT
Source organism: Panax stipuleanatus (assembly GCA_020205555.1). NCBI lineage: Eukaryota > Viridiplantae > Streptophyta > Magnoliopsida > Apiales > Araliaceae > Panax > Panax stipuleanatus. The sequence goes on from CM035116.1 coordinate 64,859,967, forward strand.
ATATGTAAGTATACATATAAGTTTTTTCTTTGCTTGCACAGCCTGGATTGCCAATCCGTGGCTTTTTACCGCTTTTCTATATATATATATATATTTATATTATTTCGTTTGGCCTGGATTGCTAATTTGTGGCCTTTTCAGCTTAATTATATATATAACTGATTATATATACACTAATATTCAATTTAGTCAAGCATGTATTGCTAATCCGTGGCTTTTTATCGCTTTTATATATATATATGCATTTATACTAACTTGTTTGGCCTGGATTGCTAATTCGTGCCTTTTTCAGCTTTAATATATATATATATATATATATATATATATATATATATACTAACTGTATATATTAACATTTCATTCAGTCAAACCTGAATTGCTAATTCGTGGCCTTTTCAACTTTTATGTATATATGTATATATATATTTACATTTCTTAGTCGAGCCTGGATTGGAAATTTGTGGCTCTTTACAGCTTTTATATATATATATATATATATATATATATATATATATTTACATTTCTCAATCAAGCCTTGATTGGAAATTTGTGGCTCTTTACATCTTTTATATATATATATATATATATATATATTTACATTTCTCAGTCGGGCCTGGATTGGAAATCCGTGGCCCTTTACATCTTTTGTATATATATATATATATAAGTATATATATATATATATATATATATTCTTTATTCAGTGTGATTAAATATCTGTTTTAATTATTCATTTGATATGAATCTCTGCTAATATAAATTTTGGGGATTAGATTCATCTAAATCTAGCCATTTCTAACTTTTAAATGGTTCAAAATAGGTCAAACCGGAATCGGGGAGCTAGAATGGTTAAGATTTATTTAAATCTAGCTTTCTTTCTAGTTTTATAAATATTAAAACGACTACGCGACCCTAGATCTATATCTAGTGGGAACGGGAAGCTTCGGCTAAGCGCGTGCAAGGATTTAACTGATGAATCCTTTGTTTTACGACGTCTAGAGTACAATTTGCATTATATGTCAATATCTTTGCTGTGCAGGTTTTTTTGATATTATTCTGTGAGCTTAAGAATCATGGGATTAATGATCAACCACGTGGATCTAAATCCGATTCCCACGATGGACAACCTTGTATTGTAAATACATCCTGCCAATTTTCCTTGTAAATGTAAATCAGAGGGACCTTAAAACGGTTATGCAGATTTAAGATCTCAAGATAGTGAAATGTATTTTGTAGTGCTAGGGTCACTTGGATGGCTTTCATGCCCATAAGAAGACCGACACTTGTATATACATTCTGTGGTCGAGGATGCTTCGCATCTCGATAATAAACATCCAAATCAAGCCGAATGCGGAATAGAATAAAATGGAAGTATCAAAAGACTTCAATTTCTATGCAAGCGAAAGGGTTTGAAAACCATCTTTTAAAACGTTATTTCCATATCTTGTCTAAAATGGACTTTTTAAACAAATCAAACCCTTCGCATATAGGTCCAACAAAGTACGGTACTACTTTCAAATCAAATATGTAGGCTCAATCAGTTCAACCATACACACACAATTGTAAATAAAAAAGGGAAAATTGAAAAGATGCGATAACCGTGTTTTATTGAAGTCGGGGGGTGCCTAACACCTTCCCCCCGCTTAACCAAGCCCCCAAACTTTATAAATCTCGATTTCCAAGGCCAAGTCCTAACAGCGTCCAGTAATTGGGCTTACTTGCAAATCAAATAAAACTCGGTTGAGTTGGTACAACCATTTCAAAATATACCAACTGGCGACTCTGTAAACCTTTCAAATCGTCGACATGATACATGTTGGCCTTTTCCTAAAAATGCACCGTTCATGAAATAGATAAGATAAACAAGGGTAAAAAATATTCAAATTTAGGGAAGGAAGATCTGTCCAAAGATTTTTTTCGACGTCGACAAATCATCCTCATCCAATGAGCAAGCAACGTATGTACCAATCTATTCGAATTCATTAATCCCCTTTTTCGTAATCCAATGATTAGGAACTATTTTAGTTTTAAGCTATCTAAGAATTTAGATCTCAGTAGCATGATCATCATCATGATTCTTAAAGCATTGATTAAAACTATGGGTTTATCACATTTTATTATAACAGCATCATGTAGATAATTAAATGCCTTTAATTAAATAACTCTTTTATAAATAAATGAATAAGATTGTTACAAAGTATATATTTCATCATCAAATATGATTGGCTTGTGTTTATACTACTTTCACCAAAAGCTTTAAAGTCTTTGAAAGTAGGGGCACGGGTTGGAGTATGATTCATAAGATCGCCTACTAACAGATTCACTAACTGCTGCATTAGATTAGCATCGGCTTCCCCGTTACCATCGATAGATCCCTCAGGGGTTGATGAACGTTGGTGTCTCCTTCTAGGCGACATCTGACCGTTAAGATTTATGTTATTAGCTCATTATTCATTTATTAGAAACATTTAAGAACTATCCTCAGCACTTATAAATTACACACGACATATTTAATAAACATAGGTATATTTACATATGTCGCATTTCAAAACATTACAAAAGTAGCATATCTGCTAAATACATCAACTATTTTGCTATAACAAGATTCCAGAATTACGATATCTTCATATCCCATTATTTATATCAAAAGTTGGGATTTACATCTTATTAACCATCAAATAAATATATATTATATTATTCCTTTTCTTGCAACCTATAGAAGCATTCCACGTCGTACTACATCATCGCATTCTTGATCCATAATATGAATCATCATTCTGCAATCCATGACATTCCAAGGTCATTCTCAAACTGTACAAGATAATGATAGACTCGATCCTGAGCTCTTCCAATTATAGTGCGAAAAGCAGAATCCATCTCATCCATTCTTGCTTTCTTTGACCGAATTTGCCTTCAAAACGATCTACGCATCCAGCAGTTCTTATCAATGCGTCTTCCACTCTCGCTAGCTTTGCTGATTCCTCCCTTAAATCATCCTGCATGCTCTCATTCTCAGCCACTAACTCATCCCTCTGATATTCCGACTGAGCTAGCTTCTGCTCAAACTCTACAACTCATGTCGTAAGATCTTGAACCACTGACTCTTTCTGCTCTAGAGTGGTTTGACGCTCTACGACTTGCCCTTCTAACTCTTCGACTCTATCTCGCAACTCAACATTACAGTCTTACACTACATCAAACATCTCAGCTCCGAGTGAGGTAAGTGTTATCTCATCCAGATCTCCCTCTACTTCATCTTATACTTTAATTTCCTCATATTGTTCTTCTTAGTCTGATTCAGGCACATACCCTGGGTCTACAACGGTAATCAATGGAGACTGCTCCCACACTGTGTGAATGTCTCAGGTCTCCTCTTCCCTAATCTGGTTAGGTTCTCCTATCCCATGCATCCTATCACAAAAATTTTAAGTTTTAATTACTACTTGAGAAAACATAAGTCTATTATCAACAAGTAAGCACATAAATCATTTTATTATTTATCTTCAATGAATTTCCTTAATTCAATCCCTAGAACTCGATAGGAGTTTTAACAACTGTTATATTCTCGATTTCCTAGAAGGATAAAACCTACGGTTTCCCTTTCTAAGGTTTATGTCCTACATCTTTGATACCAACCGGTGACACCCTCTAATCCAGGTACCTCAACCCTAGAATTTGGTGCTCATGATCCAACACATACAACATTTATTCTACCCATAATATATGATAACAAACTTTATGCTTAATAATCCTTCTAAAAGGTTACATACATAAACGTATCCCAGGTAAACTAACATTTATTATTACAACATAATAGCAGAAAATATAAATAAATCTTTTACATAATGCATCTCAAATAAAAGACAATCTAGACGACATCTATTTATGCATCTTACCCTTGCCTTTGCTCGTAGATGGCTCCTCGGGTTTCTCGACCTTATAAAAGGTTACATACATAAGCGTATCCCAGGTAAACTAACATTTATTATTACATCATAATAACAGAAAATATAAATAAATCCTTTACATAATGCATCTCAAATAAAAGACAATCTAGACGACATCTATTTATGCATCTTGCCCTTGCCTTTGCTCGAAGATGGCTCCTCAGGTTTCTCGACCTTAGCTGAAATATTTTATGCAAGAGTGAGCAATCAAATTGCCCACAAGTAGAATAATATACAATAAACAGTATATGAATGAACAAATGAATAAACTTCAACTGAATAATATATTTTTTACTAGAAACAATCAACTGCTAATCAAGAACTTATGAATTCAATGGAATAATCAACTTTTAAACCAAATCATAGGTAATGAGTTTAAGTGTATATACTGAGGGTCACAAGACTATGAACTATGTCCCAAGTTAACAAGTATTTATAATATAACCTTTAACAGTCAAAAGACTATGGACCATTCATCTCGTACTCCAGGTGATCAGCCCTTCGTACAATGTATTGTACACAAATATATCATTGTTATTGCGTAGCTCAGAATTATAGTTTTTGATAACTTGCACCCCTGATATAGGGTTGTTCATATCAGTTTTATTATAGGAATCCGTACCAAGAACAAATCGATTTGGATTAACTTTAAAAACCATTCTAAACTTTTAGAACGTTCATCAACTATGGACTACCCGAATCAAATGAGTTCAATAATCAATCAACAATTTAACAATAATATCATCTCGAACAATCGTGCATGAATAAGTCATAATTCAATAACTTTGATTAGAAATGATGCTATAATGATTCGCAATTGAACAAGTACCACATATATCAAAGTAATACTTTCGGAAGAAATTAGAAAGCTTGCATGTATATAGGAAAGTCATACAAGTACAAAGGAATGGTACGAGTTGGAAAAATTTGCTTTATATAAAAGTATAAACAAAAGTCAGGAAACTTGCCTTGCGCGCTCGCTATAAAATTACGATACATGTCCTTTAAATACCCTACACATTTAGGTCACGATAATACATTGATTAGCTATGAAATAATGTTCATTAATCACTTATACCCCTTATTACGCTTTGTATAATTCTTCTTGTAAATCAACACTTAATATCTATATATATGCTTAAAGCTTGATAGGACATTATGTTATGTTCGCGATTTGAACTATGTTTTCATCCAAACTTTCTATCTTCGTCATCTAAGGTCCAAATTAGTTGATTTTAATTTTATAAATACGTTAAACTTTGAACTACACATCTATAAGATAATTATAACATTTCAGAAACTCTAACAAACTATTTTAAAGACTCAAATTCAGTGTTCATGTTAGAGTTTCATACTTTGACATGTTTTACGAAATCTTCCACCACAAATTCATTTTAACTCGGTTTTGGTTCATTCAAATTGGTTTGTTTTCGTATTTCAGAGGAGTATAACTTACAACCTTTAAACAAAATTTTTAAACATAACAACACAACCATAAAAATATCTAAACCTGGCCCAAAATCAGACTAAAGGTCCATTTCTTTCTCTTTTACACACAAACTCGAATTTTTTGCTTTGATTTCATTTGTAAATGACACTAATCAGTTTATTAATCAACTGAAATCACATAATTGAATTCTTTTCCAACTCAAACAACCAAACAACTTCTAATCAGAGCAAAACTTAAGAAATGGAGATTAAGAGTTTTTGAGTTGATTTCTTACCTCTTTAGATCTTTCTAAGCCTAGTTAGATTGTAAAGATTGCTGGCTTCTCCTTGATTTCCCAGAGCTTCCCTTCCAATTTTTACTGTAAACCCACTCTCTTTCCCTACTCCCTTTCTATTGCAAAATAAAATAATGGATGAGGAATGGGGGAAATAAGTATTTTTTCCGTTTTGGGTTTATTGAACGTTACTGGGAAAGTGAATGTTTAAGCAACTGAGCCTCTGATTACCTAATAATTTTATTTGCCTACAATAATTTTTATTTGCATGCACATTTTTCTTTTCCCCCTTCTCTTCTAATTGCTGATAAATGCTCCCTTCCTTGTTTTTTAATTGGTTGATAATTTATTTTTACACTTCTCCAATTATATCTGATAATTATATTCCATTTATTTACCCATTAGACCAATTCTAATATTACCAATTGAATTTAAATCGAATTTATTTTGAAATTAAATTGGATATTTAATTCCCATATATTCGGAATATTTAATTCCTTACACTGTGACTTTAATCAATTTAATTAGAATTTGAATTTAGCCTTTATCAAATAAATTAAATTTAGCTCTTTTAATTAGATTATTTATATTCCTAACCCATTAGTGTACTAAAATACGCACCAAAATATATAAGTATCCCACACACACACAGACACACTCACACACACACACACACACACACACACACACACATATATATATATATATATATATATATATATGATCAACATAATAACACCAAATACATTATTCCAAAAATAATTCTCATCAAAATATTTATTTTATTTGATAAATATTTATAATTCTTTTTAAAAAATTTACAACCGTTACATAAATCATATATACGTCAATCCTTGCAACACTGCGAGGCGGTGCTACCGGCTGACTTCCACACCTATCCCTCATTTGTGGGTTGTGTAGGAACATTGGTGTCATATGGGTTCCAACCAAAATTTTCTAGCAACCAAAGGAATTTTTAGATAGCAACACCATCGATCGATTCAAGGAATTGACTAGATGCTACTTTGACATGCGGGGGCGGTTATACAAGAGAGAGGGATATATGTTGTTGTCGCTACTGCTGCTGAGGCTGAGGTTGTGTGTGCTGTAGGACTGTGATGGAGGTGTAGGACCATCCCATGCTGTCGGATGAGGAGGACGAGGATCACGGTCGGCTTCTCGAGTTGTTGCTACATTGGATCTGCTGCTTACAGAGGTTAAAGCCTTGTGTGGCATGACAGACGGCTTGGGACATGGCCAGGAGCAACTATTGAGGCTGTCTCGCCAGCAAACACGCTGAGTGGATGATTAGCGTGACGAGTGGACACTTTCATGGATTACACGAACATGTTCATCACCACCTTTGCTAATCGCTTCAACGTGAACGACGACAAACCTATCCATTTTCCACCACCACTGGTGTTCCCTGATGCGTCGTTTGAGTCGGAGGAGGAGACCGATAGCGAAGACCTACCGGGCTAGAATGACTGAATTTTCTAGGAAAGTATACAAGTATTACATTGAGGGCAATGTAATATTTAAGTTTGTGGGTATTGGCTTAAGATTCTGGTTTTTAAGACTTATTTTTCATAGTTTGGTTTGATTTAGACTTATTTTTTTATTTGGTGATGATGCATGGATAATTTTAATATATCTGTTAATAATTGCATTAGTAATAGTAGTTTATAGATCTTCATATATAAAAAGTATAATATATATATATATATATATAAACAAATAAATGAAATAAAGTTGAAAGAAAATAGTGAGTTTTGAATAGCCGATGATAAGAAATGATTATATGCGTTTAGAAAATTAGTGAACAGTTGAATCATGCATAACATGGTATTGGGTTAGGAATCAATTTTGCGTAGTATGATCCCTATATTTTGCGCACCTAAACCCCACTACGAGCAGTGTACCTTAGGGAGATTATAGGTTGAAACCTTAATTGTAGTAAAAGAGTCAAACGTAGAACTATATCTCAATTTTGATTGCAGCAAGGGTAATCAATTGTGTAAGTTTGGGGAGAATGATGGTTTTGAAAGATTAAGCAATAAAATGTTAACTTCCTAGTAGTGCATTGCCTGATGAGTAATGAGCTTAATAGTAAAATATATTCCCCTTGCTTAAAAAACAAAAACAAAAAGTAAAATAAAAGGGGAGGTATATAGTTAGCATCGAGGTTAATTCAGTTGACTAGTTACCTTTGTGGTCATTGTTATTCGAATAAGTTAGCCTGTAGGAGTTATCTTTACTCTCAGCGCCCTAAAATCAACTAGATTGGAAGTCGTTGGTCGAAAGTTCGTTACATGAATAACTTTGAAAAGCCTAATAAAGATCAACATTGCACAGTCAAGAATAATGCAGTTAGCAACTTGGCAAAAGATAAACTGTGTTCCCTCGTAGCTAAAATGTTGTTACCCTGGCTGAGATTATTAGTGTAATAGGTTATTAACGATTGATAAGTCTGAACTCTTAGGTGTTCAGTCTATAATCTTATTTAAGGTATGATTAGTTTTAACGATTGTAAATTTTGTAAAATAATTAAAAATATTTATAGAATAAATAAATATTTTAGTTAGAATATTTATTGAGTAAAATAAATATTTTAGCCGAAATTATTATGGAATAATTTATTTAAGTGTGATTATGTTAATTAAATATTTGTGAGATGATTTTATAATTTGGTGCGTATTTTAGTACACTAATATATTAGAAATATTCTAATTTAATTAAATAATTAAATTAGAGGGTTAGTAAATGGCTAAATGGAAATTATAATTATGTTGATAAAGTTCTATTTAATTTCTTAATAAATCTAAGTTAACCATTTTAAAATATGAAAATTGGCTTGGTGGGTAAATAAGAGGAAAATAAATATTTAGCAAGTAATAATATTTTTCTTGCTTAAATAAAGATTAAGTGTGACATTTGCTTCATTTAGAAAAAGGAGGAGGTATCATATAATAGGAAAATAATAAAATAAAATGAAAATAAACAAAGGAGTTTAATTGGGTTCACCTAAACAAGGTTTAGACCCTTTATTTTTCCTAACTGCTCAGACTATACGTATTATTGTAACTCTCATACGCAATAAGGCACCCTTATTATTTCTTCATTTTATTCCTTACGTTCATTTGCAAAAGAACAAAGTTCAGTAGAGAGAAAGTTGAGATATTGAGAGAGAGAGAGAGAGTTCTCATTGAGAAAATTGGAGAGAAACTTGACAATCAAGGAAGGAGATCAAGTATTCTTCATTATCTAATTAAGATAATCAAGAGGTAAAAGAAGCTATTCAAACTCTTTCTATCTTTATTCAAGTTTTTGGGTTTGCTTTACTTGTGAAATTGTTGTAATTATTGTTATTGTTGATTATTCTAATCAAATAAAATTGTTATTTATGTCTAAAAACATCTAATATTTGTATGTAAATAGGTTAAAATAAAATAAGTTTGAGTTTGAGTGTAAAAGGGAAGATATAGTCTTTTGGGTCTTTTTTAGAGATCAAATTGGTGATGGCTATATGTTTAAAATCTTGAATTGATGATTATTTGTTATACTCCTCTGAGAATCGAAAACAACATAATTTGAATGGACTAAAACAGAGCTAAAATGAATCCGTAGTGAAGGATTTCGTGTAATATGTCAAAATATCAAAAACTAGCATGAACATGGAATTTGAATCCTTAAATTGGATTGTTAAAGTTATCTGAGATGTTAGAATGGTTTTATAGATATTTAGTTTTGTGTTTATTTAGTTTATGGCATCTGAATTTGTTAGTTTGGAGTTTGGATGAAAAAAAATTGAGAATTTTTTTAAGAATAAAGTCTGATTTCACGTTTCTGGGAATCTGATTCTGTAGTCGAGCACTGCCACCGAGACTTTAAAGTTGGCAGTTTCATATTCTTGAAGTTATCTCCTTGGAAGGGAAAAATCTGATTCGGCAAGAAAGGAACATTGAGTCCAAGATTCATAGGACCGTTCGAGATACTGAAGCGAGTGGGCGAAGTGGCATACAAAGTTGCATTACCACCCGAGTTAGAGCACATTCACAACGTGTTCCACATCTCCGTGTTGCGACCATACAAGGCTGACTACAAGTACGTGATTTCTTACGAGACCATTCAAGTGGAGAAAAACTTGGCATACGAAGAAATTTCTGTCCAAATATTAGATAGGAAAGAGCAGATATTAAGGAATAAAGTTATTTCATCAGTAAAAGGACTTTGGCGTAACCATGATGTCGAGGAGGCTACGTGAGAATTAGAAGATAGGATGATGAGGGACTATCCCCATCTATTTGTGTAACCTTGTAGCAATTCCGAGGACGGAATTTTTTTAAGGGGGAGGATGTAATACCCGAGAATTTTTGAATATTATTAAATGAATATATTAATAGAAATGAATATTTATTTGAATATAAATGATTATGTGTTATGAGATGGGTTAACTCAATTGTTTCGAATTAAATATATATAATAATTGAGGAGAATATAGAGTTTATGATAAGCTCGTTGAAACGTCTTGTGTGGCACAAGAATAGATTCGATGATGAGTCAATTAATTCGAGGATGAAGGAATTATTAAGTGAGCAATTAATCTATATTAATTGATTATTTGTTATTATGAGAAATATAATAATAGTATGTTAATTATTATTATTGTAAGTGATAGAATAATAATAAGTAACTTGTTTATAAATATAATAAGATTATATTTATTTAATTATCGAGTAATGCGATAATTAATCACATAATTGTTAATAATTGTTGTTATGGAAATGAATTGTTAATATAGTAATTACTCAATGACTTTATAAGTGTCATATTATGTAAAAAGTAATTATATATTAAAGTGCTTACATCAAGTGTATAAAGAAGTGTGACACTAGCATGTGATTTCATATAATATATAAGAACTATATATTAAGAGTAATTAAGTTATATGAATACATCATGAGGTTATGTGACAATGTGAGTGTGTGAACATTAAATTAATACCCCTTGAATATATAGTGAACAATTGTTAATTGATGAATACTTCAATATATAATTGAAATAATGGAATAGGGATGATATAACATGATAATACCCAAGTGAATTGCATTCGGTATGATAAAATGTACATGAATTATATGTGTGCAAATTATATTTACTACATTATTTGGATTATATGGTGATATTAAATTATAACCTACGTATATATATGATGTATCAGTTCTTTAAGGTACAATAAGGTATCATTGATTGAATTATATGTGTGCAAATAATACATATGTACAATAAGGTATCAGTTCTTTAAATTGAATTATACCAAGTCAGGTATAATCCCAATCAATGATATAAATACATATGTATTATTTGATTCGGGTTCCACCTGTTCTTTTGTATCTGAAGAATTTGCTAGTAAACTAAACATACCCCGAGAACGATTAGAAGATCCCTTGAACATAGAAGTTGCGAATAAGGAAGTAATCCCTGTAGAATACATTTATCGAAATTATCGCGCAAACATTAGAGAACATGAACTGAGCGTAGACTTGATTCCTATTAGATTGGGAGAATTTGACGTAATACTAGGAATGGATTGGTTGTATAACCATGCTGCGATAATTAACTGTCAGAATAAATGTGGGAACCTTCAGACTCCGAGTAAGTTTAAGGTAGTGTTTTATGGTAGCTCATCGCTTAAGCAATCGTGTTGTCTTACAATGATGTAGGCCAAGAAATTGTTAAGGAAAAGATGTGTAGGTTACTTAGCTTACATTGTTGATACTCGGAAAAAGGGAGTAAAAATTAAGGATATATCCGTAGTAAATAAATTCCAAGATGTATTTTCGGACGATCTGCCTGGTCTTCCGCCAGACAGAGAAATCAAATTCGTAATAAACTTAGCACCGGGAACTGCACCGATTTCGAAAGCTCCATATCGTATAGCGTCAGTAGAAATGAAAGAACTAATGATACAATTGCAAAAGTTATTGAATACGGGTTACGTACGACCAAGTGTGTCTCCTTGGGTAGCTCCAGTGTTATTCATTAAGAAAAAGGACGGATCAATGAGGCTCTGTATCGATTATCGAGAATTGAACAGGGTAACGACCAGGAACAGATATCCGCTACCCAGGATAGACGACTTATTTAACCAACTGAAGGGAGCAAAGTGTTTCTCAAAGATAGATCTACGGACAGGTTATCACCAACTAAAAGTATGGAAAGAAGACATACCAAAGACTGCATTTCGAACCCGTTATAGACATTACGAGTTTTTGGTAATGTCATTCGGATTGACCAATGCTCCGTCAGCATTTATGGACTTGATGAACCGAGTTTTCAAGCCATACTTGGACAAGTTTGTGGTAGTTTTCATCGATGACATCCTGATCTACTCGAAGACAGAGGAAGAGCACGCCGAACATCTGAAAATTATTTTGGAGGCACTAAGGAAAGAAAAGATGTATGCGAATTTTTCTAAGTATGAATTTTGGATGGAGAAGGTTCAATTCTTAGGTCACATGGTGGATAAGAATAGAATCTCAGTAGACCCTGCAAAGGTCGAAGTAGTAAGTAATTAGGAGCAGCCGAGAACACCAATAGAGGTAAGAAGTTTCTTAGGGTTAGCTGGGTACAATCGAAGATTCATCCAAGATTTTTCAAAGATGCGAAGAGAGTTTTCAAGAGTTGAAGAAGAGATTAAGCGAAACGCCTGTGTTGTCACTACCAGATGATGCGAGAAATTTTATGGTGTATAGTGATGCATCACACAAGGGACTTGGCTGTGTGCTTTATGCAGCACTACAAAGTCATTGCGTATACATCACGACAATTCAAGGACTACGAAAAACGATACCCTACTCACGACTTAGAGTTAGCGCCAATAGTTTTTGGGTTGAAGATTTGGAGGCATTATTTGTACGGAGAAAAATGTGAGATATACACAGACCACAAAAGTCTGAAATATATCTTCACACAGAAGAAGTTGAATATGCGTCAGAGAAGGTGGTTAGAACTTATCAAGGATTACGACTGTGATATTCTTTATCACCCGGGTAAGGCAAACGTGGTTGCCGACGCTCTGAGCAGAAAAGGAAGGGAGAAATTGTTTCATTTGACGACTCAAGAGGAGTTGATAAGAGAGATGGAAAAGTTGGAAATAGAGGTAAAGGGACTGGAAGGGTCTGAAGAAAAGTTGTTTGTAATGGAAGCTTGTCTGACATTGTTGGATAGAGTAAAGGAATCACAAGAGCAGGATGAAGAGTGCGAGAAAATTAGAAAGAGGGTTGCAGAAAATGAAGAAGAGAAATTCAGAATGGATAAAGACGGTATCTTAAGATTTGAAGGAAGAGTGTGGGTACCAGCGGTAACCGAGCTAAGAGAAGAGATTTTGCACGAGGCACACAATACGACATATTCCGTTCACCCAGGAGGCACAAAGATGTATCGAGATTTGAAGCAACATTTTTGGTGGCCCAATCTGAAACGGGAAGTCGCAGAGTGCGTTAGTAGATGTCTGACTTGGCAACGCATTAAAGTAGAACACCAGCGGCCGAGTGGTTTACTACAACCGTTGGAAATACCGGAGTGGAAATGTGAGCACATTACGATGGAATTCGTGGTGGGACTTCCAGTCACACAAAAAAGTTATGATGCCATTTGGGTTATCGTGGATCGACTAACGAAGACCGCATATTTTCTACCGATCAAGATCCGCTGTAAATTAAATCAATTAGCGAGTCTGTACGTAAAGAAGATTGTTTCACGACATGGAGTGCCGGTATCAATTGTCTCTAATCGAGATCCGTGATTCACGTTAAACTTTTGGAAAAGCTTGCAAGAGAGAATGGGAACCCAGTTGAGGTTGAATATTGCTTATCATCCTCAGACAGACGGACAGAGTGAGCGAATGATACAAATGCTGGAGGACATGCTTACGACTTGCGTGATGGATTTCAAAAGAAATTGGGACGACCATCTACCCTTAGTAGAATTTGCGTATAACAATAGTTATCATGCAAGTATCGGCATGCCACCATACGAAGCTCTTTATGGGAAAAAATGTAGAACGCCATTATGTTGGGACAAAGTCGGAGAATGACGAATACTCGGACCAGAGTTAGTACAACAAACCGCGGACGTGGTGACAGTAATAAGAGCCAAACTAGTAGCAGCTCAAGATCGCCAAAAAAAGTACGCAGACTTGCATCGACAAGACCGAGACTTTAAAGTTGGCAGTTTCGTATTCTTGAAGGTATCTCCTTGGAAGGAAAAAATCCGATTCGACAAGAAAGGAACACTGAGTGCAAGTTCGTAGGACCATTCGAGATACTGAAGCGAGTGGGCGAAGTGGCATACAAAGTTGCATTACCACCCGAGTTGGAGCACATCCACAACGTGTTCCACATCTCCATGTTGCGACCATACAAGGCCGACTACAAGCACGTGATTTCTTACGAGACCATTCAAGTGGAGAAAAACTTGGCATACGAAGAAATTTTTGTCCAAATATTAGATAGGAAAGAGCAGATATTAAGGAATAAAGTTATTTCATCAGTAAAAGGACTTTGGCGTAACCATGATGTCGAGGAGGCTACGTGAGAATTAGAAGATAGGATGATGAGGGACTATCCCCATCTATTTGTGTAACCTTGTAGCAATTCCGAGGACGGAATTTTTTTAAGGGGGAGGATGTAATACCCGAGAATTTTTGAATATTATTAAATAAATATATTAATAGAAATGAATATTTATTTGAATATAAATGATTATGTGTTATGAGATAGGTTAACTCAATTGTTTCGAATTAAATATATATAATAATTGAGGAGAATATAGAGTTTATGATAAGCTCGTTGAAATGTCTTGTGTGGCACGAGAATAGATTCGATGATGGGTTAATTAATTCGAGGATGAAGGAATTATTAAGTGAGCAATTAATCTATATTAATTGATTATTTGTTATTATGAGAAATATAATAATAGTATGTTAATTATTATTATTGTAAGTGATAGAATAATAGTAAGTAACTTGTTTATAAATATAATAAGATTATATTTATTTAATTATCGAGGAATGCGATAATTAATCACATAATTGTTGTTATGGAAATGAATTGTTAATATAGTAATTACTCAATTAATTTATAAGTGTCATATTATGTAATAAGTAATTATACATTAAAGTGCTTACTTTAGTGTATAAATAGGTGTGACACTAACATGTGATTTCATATAATATATGAGAACTATATATTAAGAGTAATTAAGTTATATGAATATATCATGAGGTTATGTGACAATGTGAGTGTGTGAACATTAAATTAATACCCCTTGAATATATAGTGAACAATTGTTAATTGATCAATACTTCAATATATAATTGAAATAATGGAATAGGGATGATATAACATGATAATACCCAAGTGAATTACATTCGGTATGATAAAATGTACATGGATTATATGTGTGCAAATTATATTTACTATATTATTTGAATTACATGGTGATATTAAATTATAACCTAAGTATATATATGATGTATATGTAAGTGTGACACTAGCATGTGATTTCATATAATATATAAGAACTATATATTAAGAGTAATTAAGTTATATGAATATATCATGAGGTCATGTGACAATGTGAATGTGTGAACATTAAATTAATACCCCTTGAATATATAGTGAACAATTGTTAATTGATGAATACTTCAATATATAATTGAAATAATGGAATAGGAAAGATATAACATGATAATACCCAAGTGAATTACATTCGGTATGATAAAACGTACATGGATTATATGTGTGCAAATTACATTTACTACATTATTTGAATTACATGGTGATATTAAATTATAACCTAAGTATATATATACCCATATTGCCCAATGGCTGAGCTGCATTCTCTTGTCCCATAATAAGAGTCACCCTCATTCTCTTCACGTGAAATACTCCAAGCAAGCCTACTCCCGATATTCTCAAACTCAGCAACATAGATGGAGATCGTTGTAAGGGGAGTGGCCTCAATAGTGTAAATCAACCACCATCTACCAACTCGTCCTTAACCAACATACAAATCTTCAATTCATTGGTTTGAGTTAATGGGAGAATGTATTGTCTAGGTAATATTATTTCTATAAATATAGCCCAATTCCTTCTTCATTAAATTTGCTGAGATTTTCTTAAGTGTTGAGTTGAGAGTGAGAATACATTGGATAAGTATGTTAGTAAAGCAATGTAGTTGTGTAGAATCGAATTGGAGAAGTAATTTTGATGTTAGGATTGCTTTCTGCCAAAGCAGAAGCTTTCAATTCAGTTCAGGCAATAGTGCAGCTGCGCCAGTTGTGAACTGGGACGCAGCACAGCTGTGCCAGTCCCCTGCACCAGTTTCTGACTTTTGTTAATGCTGTTAATGCTAGTTAGTTAATATACTACTTAAACAAGCATGCTACCATGAGTAATATATATATATATATATATATATATATATGAGTACATTAGCCTAGCGTGAATATGTTTTACTATGATTAGTATGCATGATCGATAAAGTTATAGTTTTCAAAATAAACTTAGAATTTTAGAAATGAACTTGATATGTATGCAGGCCATGTTAATATACTGACTTTGCGAGCATGTTAGTATGACCTAGAAATGCATGAAAAAGCATGTCAACTTGTGTGTATATATTTCATAATGTAACATGAACATACGGACCTCGCTAGTGAACATTTCTAACGAAAATATAAGTTTTGAAGGTGAACCTTGGCATGTAGGTATCATATATGCATTCTGATTTTGCGAGCATGTTTATATGGCCTAGAAATGCATGACGGACATGTTGACATATGTATATATATAGCATGAACATGTTAGACCTTATTAGTGAACGATATTAACGGAAGTATAAGTGTTGAACATGAACCTTGACATATTATATTAAGATTTAGATTCTGATATTTATGGACATGTTTGATAGAGCTCTTAACCTCACTAATGTATCATACATGTATGCCTACCATGTTAGATGTCGTGAAATTAAGTTAAGCATAAATGAAGCATATTTTTAATCCGATAACGATGCTAGTTACATGTATGTGATATGGATACTCATGAACATGCCTAACACGAGTTATATGAATACCTTAAATGTTTAAAAGGCGAGCATGTTAGACTTTGTGATTTCATGACCTTGAATGGCCTTATGTTATTAAAGGTATTAACTTAGAAACTATGTCATGCATGATTGAACTTGGAAGGGTTGTACAAGCATGGAAGGACCTTTAAAATGTTTATATGCTATGTTGTGTTGTATGTTTGTGTGTCGGACAAAAACTATAAGGAAGCAGCCCAACCTTGGCTTGGCCAGGGTGCAGCGCAGCTGTGCCACCCCTAGGCTAAGCCATGGCGCAGCTGCGCCAGTCTGGAAGTAGATTTGAATCAGTTTGCTAATCTGATTTTGGCAGTTACCTCATATCCATCCTATAGCTTGCTAAATAAAATATGTTTGGTACTGGTTGTGATCTTATGTGATAATGATGATATGTGAACTTGATTAACCTGAAAAGAGCAATGTTAAGGACTAAAAGACTATGAGAGTTACGTTAATCAAGATTGTAAATTAGTATGATAATATAGTAAGTTAAAGACTTAACTTATATGTTAATTGTATATATAAGATAAAGTATGATGTTAAACTATATGACTAATGGATATCATATATATACATAACTATATTACGATAGGGATTCGAAAGTGTTGATTTATTTAACGTGGATAGACTACGCTAAAGGCAAGTTCTCTAACTTACACTCTTTTACGGTATAAGTATCCTATCCTTGTATTTACTTTATTCAAGGAGTATTGCAAGCAAGTTTTCTTACTTACTCGTTTAAATTGAGATAGTATGCTTATTGAATAACTCTTATTCTATTGAGCCTTATGAAAGCTATTATTCATGTTGAACTTGGTATTGTTCTTGAATATCGTGAAAGTGTCAATGCCATTTGATTCGGCTAGACTATATCCATGTTTAGAAAACTATCCAAACCAATTGACTGGTGCGAAAATCTTGAAAAACTGAGTTGAACAACGCTTATGGTAAGGGGAGTGTATATTGTTGGAAGCCCCAACACACGCGTGAAAATTCCTGTGGTGTTATGCATAACATAAAGTATTGTAGACTGATCATCTATCGTACTTATTTCTTTTGGGTTATCAGTTTAATATTGATGATTCTTGTAGATCTTCGATAGTCCTTAGTCACTGCTCAGTATAAATTATTTTATCCAGTTAGATACGTTGATAGCCTTTGAATTCATATATTTCTGTTGGTCTATAATGAACTATCGTTTCATATTCCAAGAATTCGATTTGAGAATTGTTGATATTTATTTTTCATGATATTATTCTTTACACTCTGGATTATCATCGAGATTAATATTTCAAACTCGTGTTATAAAACTCTTCACCCTTATTATATATTACTTGCTGGGCAATTTGTGCTCGTTCTTGCGTTTCTCTAAAAATATTTCAGTTAAGGCAGAGCAGGGATGGACCTTCGGGCGTCAATAAGGGCAAGGGCAAAGCTACCTACTAGCTTGTCCCTTTTATGTTTGAAATTTCTGGTGTTGTATTAAGACTATTTCAGAACTATGTTTAAGATTAAGTTAGATTATATAATAAGTCGTTATTGGATATTATTATGTAATTTATTAAGTACTGCAGGTTGAGAGACTTGGGCGAAAAATTATAATAAATCATTATATATTATTCTAGATTATTCGCTGTGATTGTGTGATTCTAGTTTTTATTGTTAGATTGTTAGAACGTGATGAACCGAATTCAAGAGATTAGTGGCGGTCTGAATTTAGGGGCGTCACATTGATATCAAGTGACCAAGGTTAAAAAGTAAAGTAATGAGTCTTTCCGTGAGTATGCCCAACGGTGGAGACGCCTGGCTGCCCAAGTCATCCATCAATGATAGAAATAGAAATGGTCATGACTTTCATAGACATCTAGGAAGCCCCATATTATGAGAGGTTCCTAGAAGGATAGGAAAACCATTCTCGAAATGGTTAAACATGGAGAAATGGCCGAAATGGGTCTAAAGTATGAAAAGATCAAAGACCTTACCGCTTTGGAGGCAGTGGCCGAGCATATTCAAGTTGGAAGCTATGGGAATAATCCTCAAATAGTCTACAAAAAGGAGGAGGATGTGTCCTTGATACTTTAGAGACAGAATCAGAGAGGCAATCCAAACTTGCCCATTCAAAGGAGAAATTATTCCCCTCTCCAAACTCTTGCACAATCTTCGAATCCTCCCTTTCCAAAAGCCAGAGAAGTTAAACATCGAAGAACATTCACACCCTTAGGGGACTCATTGGAAAATATACTGAAGCTTCTGACAACACAAAAGAAGATTTTCCAGCTCCTTCCACCAGCCAATTCAAGCGAACGAAATTTTAACCCGAGTAAGAAGTGTGCTTATCATTTTGGAGCACCAGGCCACGATACCCAAGATTGTCTCTTCAACATAAAATCCAAGACCTAGTAGATAGTGGGGAGATTGTGGTGACGACACAAGAACAACCACATGTTCAAGACAATCCCCTGCCTCAACACAATGAGAAGAGCGTCAATATGATCAGCATGGGAAATGGAGAAGGATCCAAATACCTCCAGTATGTCGAAGAGTCATCCCAAGAAAACAAAGATAAACTAGACAATTGGGAATATTCAAAAAAGCAGTTCATGATAGAACAAGAAATTAAATCTATCAATAAACAGGTTGGGTAATTGGTAAAACTAGTAGTTTATCAACATCAGATAACACGACAATTGACAAATCAGACCAATCAGCAAGAAGCAAATCTTTCGACGTCTGAAATTAGTACCATCACCAGGAGGGATCATTATCGGTTCCACGAGCATACACCCTGGGCAGACAAGGTTACTAAGGAAGAGAAGTTCCGAGTTAACAGAGAGTTTGCCTTCAAAAGGAATTTCACTCATTTGAATCAGCCTATGAAAGAAATTCTCCAAATGTTGATCAACGAGGGGAAAGTCACAGAATTGTTACCCCTAGTGGACCCTTAATCTAGGAAATTCAAACATAATAGGATCTGTAATATATCATTCAAACACGCTTGGTCATAACACAGAGGATTGTTGGGGACTTCGTCATTTGATTCAAAATCTAATTAAAAACGGTGAGATGCTAAAAGCAAACCAAGATTATGGCTATCCTGGTGATGAAGAAATCTTTCTTTCCATGGCATGGAATCTAAAAAAAGTAGTGGTTGTTATTTCTTGTGAGAAGGATCTAGCCATCACGCCCCTATTACTTCAGCAAAAAGGGGCCCAAGAAGGAAAAACTCCTGTGAAATTGGATGCACCCGAGCCTCTAATATTGCCATCCAGACCGTAATATCCTATAGTCAGCCTGAAGAGAGTCCCATAGAACTATGGGAAAGATGAAGGATCAACATCAAACCACATTGCTATTATATCAAAAGAAAACCCGTTGTACCTACCTCAGCGAGTTATCAACTCAGTTATTAAAGCTAAGGGAAGAGTGTCTGAGGAGAAAATTGAAGAATTCCTTAGCAAGATAGGGTCTAATGAAGTCAAAGTGGTGCAAAGTTTAAAAGAGGCACCCCGACAGATATCCATTTTGGATTTGGTCTTATCTTCAAAAAATCATCGCAAGATTCTAATGAAAGTACTGGAAGAAGCACTTCTGCCAAAAACGGTAGATATTGAGAAATTTCATCACTAGACAGAGCACATTTTCAACAGTAATGTGATATCTTTCACTGACGATGACATACCCGCAGAAGGGACGGGTCATTGCAAGTCATTGCACATAGCGGTGATGTCTTTATGATATGTGATCGGAGGTGTGATGATAGATGGAGGATCATCTTTGAACATCTGTTCCTACGACACATTAGAGAGAATAAAGATTAATCCAAACCGAATCTGGACTAGTCATGTAATCATCAGGGCTTTTGATGGATCTCGCCGAGAGGCTGTGGGAGAAATCGAGCTTCCATTGGAGATTGATCCCCATACTTTCTATGTATCCTTACAGGTACTAAACATTACCACATGATATAATTTACTATTAGGAAGACTGTGGATACATATGACAGGAACAGTTCTGTCCACCCTTCATCAACAACTCAAATACATCATTGATGGAAATCTGATAACTGTAAATGCTGAGCCAAAATATCCTTTCTATATACAAAGAAATATGCCGGTAATCAGTCTCGATGAAGGGGTTGAGCCTGTCAGTTTTCAAGCTCTGAAGGTAAGCAACATTCAATACCTACCTTTTAGGGCACCAGCCTTAAAGCCAAGAGTCTCCACCAAAGTAATGATGATCGGTCAAGAAATGATATCCTTGGATTTCTGCTCTAGAAAAGGGTTAGGGAAAAATTAGCAAGGAATCAGAAGTCCAATGCAAATCCCTAGCCAGACAAGGAAGGCTGGATTAATCTATTTCTCTGGATCAAACCACCGAAACCCACACAAGCATCCACCGGTTCCTGCCTCTACCATGCTGTTACCAAATCTCACTGATGCAGGATTTGTGAAGTTTATGAAGAAAATTCATGTTGCCGTCGCTAGTATGCTGATGCCTAAACTGATCATTGAAAAAGAAGTCCTGAAGCTTGATGGGGAAAGAAAAAAAGGGAAGGAAAAGTTCCTACGGGGAGGACGAGACCCATTTGCAAAAATGTATTTTCTGGTGCACACTAAGGGTATGAACGAAAATATCCCAGATGATGACTATTCAGAAGATCAAGTCCTAATCCCTCGCATCCATAGGGATAAGAAGATCAGTTCAAAGAAAAGCACTGGCCCTTATATGAATGATGTCTTAGTCATCAACAAAGAGAAGACAGACGACAGCAACTCCTTTATCCTCCCTGTTCATGAGGACTTAACTCTAGACAATTGGAGCAGTACTCCGTGCATCAGTCGAAAAGGGTAAAAGGGCAGAAAGTCCATATGCCCTGTAGCGTGGTTTTATTTCCTACTTATTTTTGTTGCACAGCGATAGCAGTTACTTTTGTCATGCTTTTTTGCTAAATGATTTGTATGATCAAACAGTTTAATATATTAAAGTGAAAGCATTTTGTTTTTAGGACTCCATAGTTGGATTTCTTTGGTCTTGCTGATGAGATGCCAAATTTTCACAGTGACTACAACTTTGATGTAGAACTGGACTTCGACTTGATGGGGATTGATCAAGAGAAGATAAATGACTATGAGGTGCCCGAGAAGATCAAAGAATGGGTTGAAGACAAACCCAAACCAAACCTCGACCAAACCATCATTGTCAATATCGGAACCTCAAAAAACCCTAGAAAACTCTAGATAGGCATAGACCTTACCCAAAACCAAAGAAAATACCTGATTGAACTCTTAACACAGTTCCAAGATGTGTTTTCATGGTCACATGAGGACATGGTTGGTTTGTCTACTAAAATTATCATTCATCGGCTGCCCATTAAAGATGGATTCAAGCTAGTCAAGCAAAAGCTCAGGCGATTGAAACCTAAGTGGAGTCTGAAAGTCAAAGAAGAAATTGTCAAGCAATTCAAAGTCGGCATCATCATGGTATTAACTTACCCTAAGTGGTTATCTAACATAGTTCCCGTTCCAAGCCCGGAGGGAAAGTACGAGTATGCGTGGATTACCGGGATTTGAACAAAGCTTGTCTCAAGGATAACTTCCCAGTACCTTTTATCCACACACTGATAGAAAACACGGCGCAGTATGACATGTATTCTTTTGTTGGCTGTTTTATCGGGTATCATCAAATCATGGTTGTTAAAGAGTGTAGGGAGAAAATGGCCTTCATCACTCCCTGGGAAACCTTTTATTATAGACGTTTGTCTTTTGGCCTTATCAATGCCAGTGCTACATATCAGTGAGCTATGATGGCCCTTTTTTATGACATGATGCACAAAGAGATAGAGGTCTATGTGGATGATATCATCGTCAAATCCCGGGAGTAGGACGACCACATCAGCCATCTCAAAAAGCTTTTTAACATGTTGTGCAAGTATAACCTAAAGCTGAATCCGGCCAAATGTGCCTTCAGTGTCAAATCAGGCAAGTTGTTGGGATTTCTAGTGAGCAACAGAGGTATTGAATTGGATCCCGCCAAAATTAAAGCAATCACCAAGATGCCCGTGCCCCGAACAGAAAAAGAAATATGGGGATTTCTGGGGAGAATTAATTTCATAAGTAGATTCATCTCTCAACTCACGACAACTTGTGAACTTATCTTTAAGCTGCTAAGGAAAAATTCCTCCATGAAATATAATGAAGATTGTCAAAAAGCCTTCCTTTCCATCAAGAAGCAGTTGATCGAAGCACCTATCTTGGTACCCCCAAGGGATGAGGTTCCCTTGTTTATGTACCTGTCAGTCAATGCCAATGCAATGGGTTGTATGCTGGGGTAGAAGGATGATAGAAGCAAAGAAAAACTATCTATTACCTCAGCAAAAGATTCAGTAGCGGAGAACAGAAGTACACTTTGATTGAAAAGACCTGTTGTGCTTTAGAATGGGCCGCCATGAGATTACAGCATTATCTGCATAGGCACACGACCTATCTCATATCCCGCATGGTTCCGCTGAAGTACGTATTCAGCAAACCCATGTTGAATTGCCGATTGTCCAAATGGCAATTGATCCTACAACAGTTCAACATTATCTATGTGACTCAGAAGTCTATCAAAGGTTAGGGAATAGCGGATCAATTGGCTGAAGCACCATCAGGGAATTTTGAACCTTTGGAAACTTATTTCCAGAATGATGGTATAATAACAATTCAATAAATCCCTCAAGAAAATACATTCCAATATTGGAAAATATTTTTTGATGGAGCCGTGAACATGGAAGGTGATAAGTGGTTTTTATGACCACTTATTCAGATATTACCTCGTTTGTTTTATTGCTTAAACTCAAGTAGTTTTATGTTTTTCATGCATTTTTACTTTCTTTTGTATATTTTATATTTGGAACTCCTCATGGTGTGCATTGAGCTTAAAAGGATGAAAGAATGCTAAAATGGGACAAAAAGCAGAAATAGGCTTCTAGCATGATGATGAACAAGACAAAAAGGGAGCAAGAAGCACTGGCAATGGGTGATTGGCAGGAGGCTGGAATCAAGCATTGGAAAGAATCAAAAAAGTGCAGCAGCAAAAAGAAGCAGGAAATGAACATCTGGTGCACGGCGCAGCTGCGCCGACTTCATGTCTTAGGGCTGTGCAGCTGCGCTAGGAAGCT
Organism: Panax stipuleanatus; assembly: GCA_020205555.1. Taxonomy (NCBI): domain Eukaryota; kingdom Viridiplantae; phylum Streptophyta; class Magnoliopsida; order Apiales; family Araliaceae; genus Panax; species Panax stipuleanatus. The sequence continues at coordinate 64,883,948 of CM035116.1, forward strand.
TGGCCTAATTTCCCTACTGCGCAGCTGCGCCGACTTTTCTCTATTCCCCTGAGCAGCTGCGTCAATCCAACTTGCTGATTGACTTAATATTTAAAGCTTGCCGATTGGAATGTGGGCAAGGAAGGGCAAACTCGATTATGGGTGCTTTAAAAGGGGCTCATTTCATACATTTTAGAGATCCTCCCTTTGGAAGCTTAGCCCTAACTTTGTTCTTTCATTTCCTTTCCTTTTTCTTTCATTTCCTTGTCTAGATTAGGTTAGGAGTAGATTAAAGTTAGGTTTAATTAGTTAGTTTCTAGAGTTTTATTTAGAAAAGAAGATCGAAACAAGTGGAAAGCATTGAAGATTCGATATTGGAGCTTGAAGACTCAGATTTGCATTTTCTATCTTTAGACTCTCTTGCTTTCTATTTTGTAATCTCATGATGTGTAATCAACTTGTGGATAATAGATGTGCTTCATTATGATATCTTAACTCTATTTTGAGGTTTCAATGGAACCTAATGAGTAGTTTGATTTGATATTCTTCTATGTTGGTTTTATTGATTGTTATATGACTGTCTACTACGATTTGTGCTTTCATTGTTTGATTGATTCGCGGCCAATTACTGTGATAACCTATATAGACTTGAAAGACGAAATGTGGGTTTAGATATAATCGTAGTAGCGGGCGATTGCATGTTTACATGACGTTAGATGTATGATTTATTCTTAGGATAGACATATACTGAAGCGCCGCTCCTAGTCAAATGAGAGCTTGGACTTAAACCCTAATTATTTGTAAATCACATAAACATATAGGGGTTTAGATAATGTGGGTGTTCATGTGCGTTCCATCATCTGTGGATTGTATGTGATAGGGGTTAGGTTCATTGAATGATGGCCTTATCTCACTTTAGTGTTCTCGACTAACATTCTACGACGATTAATTTGACCTAACTAGAAGTATGTTGACTTAAATGAATTATTAGGGGAAATTGAGATCTTATGTCTTCATTATCTGATTTTACTCTAGGATTATTTAGCTTTAGTTTAATTATTTGTCTAGTTTTAATTTAAAACACTTGATTGCCCATTTAAATAAGATTGAGAGGATTATGTGCTAGTGGTTTGGTGTCTGTTATCAGTTAATTCTCTGTGGGAACGATATCTGTACTTACTATTTATTACTTATTGACCGCGTATACTTGCACGTAATTGTCATACCTAATAGGGGACAACAGAAGGTGTCGTAGCTGGGGAAGTTCTTGTCTCTTTTATAGGAGAACAGTAACTTGTGGCTATCAAGTTGCAGTTTGTCAACACCAACAACACAGTTGAGTGTGAGGGCTGTATAGTTGAAACTGGCCCAATCCATGGATATCAAACGTTTACTAGTCTTTGGGGATTCTGAGTTGGTTATCAAACAAACCAACGGAGCGTATCATACCAAAGAATTACATTTGGTGCCATATCATCGGCAAGTTATCAAGATATCCATGGAGTTTGAAGAAATAACCTTCATCCACATCCCTCGAGGTAAGAAATGACTTTGCTGATGCATTGGCAACGTTGGCTTCCTTGATCCATATATCTAATAGGATGGGAATTCCTGACATCAAATTTGCAAGCCAAAAGGCCCCATTATATAGGAATTACATTAGAGAAGTATAAGATGAAATACCTCCCACCAAACATTTTCACAGGATTTGGTGCTCACTGTCCAATAATAGTACATCTATCTACCCATAAATAAAGAAACTCATAAGAAAATAGAAATCCTCCCCTTAAGGGGTTACAACATCTGAACGAATAAATCACAGGTCATCTATCCTTAATACATCAAGTGCGAAAACATAAATAAACAATTAAGTCTTAAATATAATATCATAAGTCTTAAAACAAAACATTCACAATTAAATAAATAAGTTTTCATCACTTATTTGCTTTGCCCTATCCCTTACTAGTGGATGGCTTGTCAGTCCTTTCAATCTTAGCTGCAATGTTATTATGCAAAAGTGAGCAACAATTGTGACAATCCAAAAATTTATAAGATCTTAAATGATTAAAATAAAGGATAAAGAATAAAACCTAGATGGGAATTTGAGGATTTAATTAAAAAAATTTAAGTAGAACCTATATGGTTTACTAATTAAAAGAGAATAAAGAAAATATGGGTAACAAAATTCCAAAATCCTAGAAATGAAATTATATGTACTTAAAGGAATATTAAGGATAAGGTACTACGATATTTATAAAGTTTGGTAACCTAATATATAAATTAAGTATTTGAATTAAATAACCTCAAGGGTTATCTTTATTTAAGTGTCCTAGTATTTTAACTATATACTAGTGACCTAATCTAAGAGATTTATGAAATATGTCTCAACCTATTAGATTACCATATAGTGATTATGTGAGTGGTCATAACTCATTAAGCCAATTATGGCTATTTAGTTAATAAACTAATAGAATATGTGATGACTTGTGGGAATTATGTATGTGATTAAATAAATATACATTATATAAAGTGTATACATTTATTTTGTATATAAAGAGAATTAAGAATAAAGTTATATAACCTAATACATATATTAGGTATGGTAATTAAATAACCTAAGGGATTATAATATGAGAGAATATTAGTATATAAAAATATATACTAACCCTAAGAGATTTACTTCATACATCTCAATTAATTAATTTTATAACCTAAGTAAAGCAAGTCTAATTGGGTTATGAAATTAAAGATACATGAGTAAGGATTTAAATTGCAAAGGTGGGTGTAATAGAAATCCTAACTAAATAATTAGGGTAAGATAAAAATTAAAGAATATTAAACTATGTTGATTTACAAGCCTAAAGAATTAAAAAGTAGCCCAATTAAGGGAGGACCTTTTTGGACCTTTAGTAAGCTAAGTGGAGCATTAAAAAAAACAAATTTGGGCCAAAGAGGCCCATTTGGTTGGACACAAGGAGGAAGGGAGAAAGGGGGATGAATGCAATGTTAACATTTTACCTACTCCTACCTCACCAACCAAGGTGTCAAGCATTGGTTTTAGCCTTATCCTTTCACCAAACTTGCAAGTTAGCTAAGTCTTGCCAGCAAATTTTTAATGGTGAGAAAGAGAGAGAGTAGGAGACTGGAAGATAATAATAATAGATATATATATCTCTTCATTTTACTAACAACAAAAGTCTTTTATTTTTCTCTTTCCTCTCATTTGTATAAGCTAGCTAAGTAAGCAAGAGAGAGAGAGCTAAGAGAATTTGGTGGGAAGAATAAGAAGAGAGAAAGAGAGTTTTGTAGTTTCATAGCTTCCTAATCAATCTTAGAAAGAAGAAGAGGAAGGAAAAGCTAAGGAATAACAAAAATTCCTACTTATATAGTCTAATTACCTTTTTGGTTTGATTTAATTTTTGATAATATGAAGTTATGATCTTAAGATTAAAAACCTTAGATCTATGTGTTTATAAGTGTTTCATGTTTATATCTAACCCTTTTGTGGATCAAAAGTTGGATCTACGCTAAGAAATGGAAACTAGGTTTTTCAAAAGTAGAAAACCCTAATTTTTCTTAGCCTTGATTGTGTTTAATCTTGTGTTTGGTGATTGTATGATGAAATAGATCATGGATCATGATAGATCCATGAGTATATGAGGTATTAGTATGTATTATTATGGGTTATGTTAGTTAATGTGTGAGAATATGGTAGTTTTCTTAGAAATCACAAAGGTAATCAGATTTTTGAGAAAATAATATATGAAATTAAAACGACTATATCTCTCATTATATTTTGAATTTTTTAGTGTGGTCAAATCCCAGAGTTATATCTATAAGTCTTCTAACCTTTCCAACTGGAATCACTGAAAAAGGTATTGTATATTTTCGTGCGGACTATTTTTAGCAAAGTAGGCAAAATTTAAAAAATGAGAAAGAGCAATCTTCCCAAACCTTCTAGGGGCTGTTTCAGTAACTTAATTAATGAAATAAATTCCAATATTTTGAGACATAAAAATATATGATATAAAGTAGCTCATGTCCAAAAATAAGCTCATTCCGACTTAAATTGACCGAGTTATGGTCATTTCAATATTTGGGGTTTTTCGACAAAAATCGCGATAACTGGATTTCTATAACTCCGATGGCCACGAAATTTAAACTAGAAGTTCATGTTAATATGTGTAAGATTCCATCAAGAGTTGGTAATTGTTAGAGTTGAGCATGATATAGCTAATTTCTTAAGCTACGAACTAAAAATGGATTTTTGAAAAATACTAAAAGAAATTAAAAAAATTCCCGAAAAATTATTTTTGTGTATGTAATATATGTATATATGTGTTGCCAAAGGATAGAAAAATAATAAGATGATTTGATATTTTCATGAAAAGGGTAATTCAGCTTGCTGAATTGAACAATTCAGGTTACTGAATTGGAAACTGAAAATGTTAGGAAGGGAAGACAGCTTGTATCCAACTTGCTAAAATAATGTATTCAGTTTGCTGAATTCATAAACAGATTATTGAGTTATAATAAGAACTTATAAGTGTTAAGTCTACAGTAGTTCAATCGTACTCTGTAATAGTTGATGTATAGTATCTAGACTAAACAATTCCTTCAGAGAGTGGAGGTATATACGAATTAGCAACCGATCTAACTCGCTGTGAAAAACAGTGTAGACGAGATGGAAACTAATTTGTTGGTTGTTTGTAGGAAACCACTCAGTATACTATATTGAATACTATTAAAGACTCGATGTGTGCTAGGTTTAGACTTATGAATATGTAAGGTGTTATCTAATAATTGATTATGTGATTACATATTAGATAAATTACTATGGGTAAGATATGTGAAGCTAATTGAGAGATCAATCTTATTAATGATAGGTCTTATAAAAGAAGTTAATTTAAATTGTGTATCAGTAGTCAACGAATCAGACAAGTTTTCCTTAACTCAAACTTGAGTTATATTTTCAAAGTATATTAGTGAATAATTATTGTTGACTATTCACATCTATACTGATTATTGATTCGCACTTAGTGCAAGTTACATATGTTCATCAGGTATGAAAGGCTGATCACCTTCAATACCATAAGGTTCTGTTAAAGTTGTTCATGGTCCTTGTTGACATTAAACATTATTGATTCAGTCATTCAATTATTGACATTTTGATTCATGCTCTTTCAAAATTATTATATTATTAAAATTTTGAAAGCTTATTCTTTCTTTCAATCATGATATATCTTCATTGTATTTAAACTTGCTGAGCGAAGTAGTTGCTCACCCTTATTATATCATGATAACAAATTTCAAATTAAGACGAAGGCTCGAAGAAAGACAGAGGCAAAGACAAATTCCAAGATTAGATTATATGCATCTATAACTATTAGTTATCTGATGTAAATCATATATGTAAACATTTGTAGTTACTTAACGTATGTATTCAGTTAAGGTTAATAGACCTTGGGAAATGTTATAGAATCATGTGAAATAAACAATTTATATTTATATATTTTGCATTAGTTTATAAAATATGTATGAAGATGAAGTATCGTAACGTACCAGGTCCAAGGTTCTAGAGACCCGAATTTGGGGGCGTCACAACAATTGTCCACAAGTATAATAATATAAAATAATAAAAACATGTGAGAAATCAAATGAGTTCTGAATAATTGAAAGCTTGGCTTTTTAATTAAGAATGAATAATAAGAATCAAAAGTATATCTGAGGGCCATAAGACCAACAACTGTGTCCTAGGTTGTCAAGTATTTTTACTTTAAACCTTTAACAGTCGTAAGACTATATGGACCTTACTTCTCGTACTTAGGGGGATCAACCCTTCGTACCATGTATGTGCAAATCATCTCAACACTAACGCGTAAATAATCCCCTATAAAAGGGTTGTTTATCTCAGTTTGGCATCAGAGTCCACACCAAAGGAAGTTTGGTTTGGATAAGTTCAATAGCAGTTTTAAAATTTAGAACTCTCATCAACTATGAACTAGTTGAATCAATAAGGGTTCGCTAGTCTTTCAAGGTTCAACAATAAAATGATACTCAAATTAAATAATGAATCTCAAAGGTATACAATTGAATAAGCATTGTATAACCGAAGTATAACTTCAAAAGAATTAAGATATCTCATATGGAATCATAACTTGAATAGATAACAATAGGAACTTAATCGATATCAGGATACGATTCAAGACTTGCATAATTGTAATCAAGGTAGGATATGAATACTTGCTCAATTAAAAATAAGGTTAAGAAACTTGCGTAGTCGTAATCAAGATAGGGTAAGAAAACTTGCCTTGTGCGGTGGCTACAATTATCACTCATGTTCCTCAATTAATCATGCAAACCATTACATTCACAATACCGAATAAATTCTAAGTCTGATTATACTCAACGAATCACAAACATCAGTTCTTAAACACGTTATTAGACTTTACGAATAACGAGTTTACATCACGTATTTAACTTATCAATTAATTGATAGTAGTGTGCATACAAGCCAATCATGTATGATGATAAAGCACATACTTTGTAAACAATCTTATTTATTTATTAATAAAATATTTATTTAAGGCATTTAATTATCTACATGGTGCTATTTTTAATAATATGTAAATAACCCATAGTTTTAAGCAATGCTTTTAGAATCATGATGAGATCATGCTAATGAGATCTAAATTCTTAGAAAGCTTAAAAACTAAAATAGTTCCCAATTGTGGGATTACTAAAATGGGAATTAGTAAATTCGGATAGATTGGTACATATGTTGCTTGCTCATTGGATGAGGATGACTGATCTCATGGTCATTTGTGTGGAGACACTAAAGCAAGTATGTAGGTGCTTATTGGAGAATAAGTTCACTGAACGTGACTCGCTATGGAATACCTAATGGAGTTTTACTCGCCTGTCAATAGAAATGCCTAATGTGATAGTAGTACAAGTGATCCTTGGACTTGAGATCATCATAGTATCTTGTATGTAACAAATTATACTTTGACTTATTCCTTAAGGCCTTTTAAGGCATATATAGGGTATACTTGGGTATAATGAGTTGCATATGGAGATAATGTATGATCAATAAAGAATCTATCATCTCTAGTAAAAGATGAGATATGTCCTATGTGATTCGTTAAATGATAACCCAGGAATCCTTGGCCAAGGTAGAATAAAATTAGAAAGAGGTTTCTAATTTGCATTATTTGAAGTTGTGCGTTTTCTAATCGAAATACATATGATTAAATAAATTAAGACTTGACAGTAAATTCATGTCTTATATTTAATTGGGACATTGTATGGTGGAAGGATTGAATTGTACGGTAACTATTAACTCACAGGTTCTTTTATGATTAATGTTGAAATCTATAATATCTGAAAAGTCGTTGATCGCTAGGGAGACTTATCCCTATTGTAGAATAAATATTATTTATTTAAATAGATTATTAGTTTAATTTATTTATTTAAATAAGATTAGAATTGTTCTAATTGATTTATTCACAACCGGTTTAATATGGAGAACCTAAAGGGTCACACCATAAAAGAAAGAAGAATTATTTATAAAGAAAATGGCATGATAGTAATAATACATTAAGTGTAATTAATTTAATCTATGGTGATAGAATAAATTAAATATCTTAATGTTTATTATTTAATATTTTATAAATATTAAATATAAATTAATAAGAGGAGTCTTATTAATATTATTATTATTATTATTATTTTAATTCTAAAGGAGTTTAGGAATTAATATAATATCAGTACTCTCTCTCAATCCTAATAAGATTAGGATATAAATTAATTAAAAGTATTTAATTAATTAATTAAATAAAACCCTATTCTAATTGGAATAGGAGGGTTAACCTAATATCTATATAAGAGAGTCTTATATCAGAAAAAAGGTACGTGAATTTTTCCAAGGGTTGGGAGTACACATTTTTTATAGAGATAGAAATAAGGGTTAAGCCAATAACCCATCTTCATGAGTTCTTCATCTTCCTTGGTGGATCACCGTTAGAGGCCAAACATTTGGGTGGCTGACATTGATCAAGGGAAGGAGCCACTACAAAGAAATCAAAGGAATCAAAGGAGTAGAACTTGTACCTGAGGAAGCTTGGATCTTCAAAGGTATAATTCCATCCTCTCCTTCTATGTATTGACTAATAATTGATGCACAAGAAAGATCATGGTTAAGGGTTTGTAAGAAAATTTTAAAATCTAATTTTTCATCCCTTCCGCTGCGTTTATGTAATTTGATTACATGCTTATATTTCAAGAAAACCCAACATTAATCACATAAACATCATTGACAAGTTATTAAATCTATTTTAACATCTCAATATATGATTAACATGTCATCATGTTCATTACATTAGGTTTTAAAATACGTTTCTGAACTTTGAACACTTCAATAAAATTCTCTGGGTCATTCTGCTGGCCGGCGCTGCAGCGCCCAGTTTGAACTGGTGAACGGCGCTGCGGCGCTGAGCCTACGTCAGCAATTCCTTGACCTGGTGCTGCAACGCTGGGTTCCTTCACAGAACTGACGCTGCGGCGCCGTGACAACTGTGACAACCCAAAAATTTATAAGATCTTAAATGATTAAAATAAAGGATAAAGAATAAAACCTAGATGTGAATTTGAGGATTTAACTAAAATTTTTAAATAAAACCTATATGGTTTACTATTTAAATGAGAATAGAAAAAATATAGGTTACAAAAATTTTTAAACCCTAAAAATGAATTTATATGTACTTGAAGGAATATTAAGGATAAGGTACTACGATACCTATACAGTTTGGTGACCTAATATATAAATTAGGTATTTGAATTAAATAACCTCAAGGGTTATCTTTATTTAATTGTTCTAGTATTTTAGCTATATACTAGTGACCTAATTTAAAATATTTATAAAATATGTCTCAACCTATTAGATTATCTTGTATGCTTATGTGAGTGTTTATAACTTATTAAAGCCAATTAGGGCTATTAAGTTAATGCACTAGTGGAATATATTTTGATTTATGTGAATTATGTACGTGATTAAATAAATATACATTATATAATGTGTATACATTTATTTTGTATATAAAAAAATTAAGAATTAAGAAATGTAACCTAATACATATATTAGGTATGGTAATTAAATAACCTAAGAGATTATAATATGAGAGAATGTTAGTATTTAAAAATATATACTAACCCTAAGAGATTTATTTTATACATCTCAATTAATTAATTTTATAACCTAAATAAAACAAGTCTAATTGGGTTATGAAATTTAAGAAATTTAATTACAAATGTGTGTAATGAAAACCCTAACTAAATGATTAGGGTAAGATAAAATTAAAGAGTATAGAACTATGTTGATTTTATGGCCCCAAAGAATTAAATAATTAGCCCAATTTGTAGTCCAATTGTTTATTTAAGTATTGGACTTGTAGCTAATTTTATTTAAGAGCAATTAAATTATTAGACTAGCCCAATATGAAATGCAAATGGCAAGTATATTAGTGGCACAATTAATTGGTGGTGGAAGCCCAAGTCCATTATTAAGTAAACTAAGAAAAATTGCAAGCCCATAAGAAATTAAATCAAAGTCCAAGCTTAGCCCAACAGGAGAGAGGACTTAATGGACTTTAGTAAGTTAAATGAGGAATTAAAAAAAACTTGGGCCAAAGGAGGCCCATTTGGTTGGACACAAAGAGGAAGGGAGAAAGGGGGATGGATGCAATGATAACATTTTACCTACTCTTACCTAACCACTTAGGTGTCAAGCTTTTATTCTTTCACCAAGTCTTCAAGCTAACCAAAGAGTGCAAGCTAGTCTATCATGATGAGAAAGAGAGAGGAGGAGCAAGAGTGTAGGAATAATAATAAGAGATATACATTATAGCTCTTCATTTTTACAAAACAACAAAAGCATTTCATTTTCTCTCTCCTCTCATTTGTATAACTTAGTAAAGCTAGCAAGAGAGAGGGAAAAAGAGTGGAGATTTCGGCCAAGAGGGAGAGAGAGAGAGAGAGTTCTTGCAAGTTCATATCTCCTTAATAAAATATACGAAGAAGAAGATAGAAGAACCAAGCTAAAGTATAAAGATTTCTACTTATATAGACTAATTTCTTATTTTTTGATTTGATTTTTGTGAAGTTATGATCTTGAGGTTTAAAACTATAGATCTACGTGTTTATAAGTGTTTCATGCTTAGATCTAACCCTTTTGTGGATCAAAAGTTGGATCTAAAGCATGAAATAGAAACTAGGTTTTCAAAAGTTAGAAAACCCTAATTTTTCTTAGCCTTGATTGTGTTCATCTTGTGTTTGGTGATTGTTTGATGAAATAGATTATGGATCATGGTAGATCCATGAGTATATGAGTTATTAGTAGGTAATATGATGAGTTATGTTGGTGAATGGGTGAGAATATGGAAGTTTTCTTAGAAAACACAAAGGATTGAAAAATAGATTTTTGAGAAAACGCAATATAAAATTAAAATGATCATTTCTTTCATTCTATTTTGAATTTTTTAGTGTGGTCAATTTTTGGAGTTAGATCTATGTGTTTTTTAACAGATCCAAGTGAAATCACTGAAAAATTCCTTGTAAATTTTTGTGTGAACTACTTTTAGGAAAGGAGTCAAAGACTGAAAAATGCCTAAAAGCAATTTGCCAAAATTTGCTAAGGGTAGTTTCGGCAACTTAATTATTGAAATAAATTCCAATATTTTGGGAAATGAACATATATGATATAAAGTAGCTACTGTCCAAAAATGAGCTTATTCCGACTTAAATTGACGTAGTTATGGTCATTTCAATATTTGGGTTTTTTCGACGAAAATTGCTATAATCGGAGTTCTATAACTCCGATGGCCACGAAATTTAAACTAAAAATTTATGTTAATACGTATAAGATCCCGCCAAGAGTTGGGAATTATTGGAGTTAAGCATGATGTAGCTAATTTCTTAAGCTACGAACTAAAAACGAATTTTTGAAAAATACTAAAGGAAATTGAAAAAATTCCAGAAAAACTATTTTTATGTATGACATATATGTATATATGTGCGGCCAAAAGATAGAAAAATAATAAGATGATTTGGTATTTTCGTGACAAAGGTATTTCAGCTTGTTGAATTGAACAATTCAGGTTGCTGAAATGGAATTTAAAAATGTCAAGAAAGGAAGACAGTTTGGTTTCAGCTTACTGAAATAATATATTCGGTTTGCTGAAATGGTAAATAGTTTACCGAGTTATATTTAGAACTTATTAAGTGATTGAGTAAGTGTTAAGTCCTTTAATGGTTGATGTATAGTAGCTGGGCTAAACGATTCCTTTAGGGAGCGGAGGTATATACAAATTAGTAACCGATCTAACTCGCTGTGAAAATAGTGTAGACAAGGCGAAAACTAATTTGTTGGTTGTTTGTGGGAAACCACTCAGTATACTATATTGAATACTACTAAAGACTCGATGTGTGCTAAGTTTAGACTTGTGAATTCGTATAGTGTTAAGGTATTATATAATATTTGACTATGTGTTTAAATTTAGATAGTTTACTTATAAGGTAATAGTATTATGGGATAAAGTCCTTTATGCTAATTGAAAGATCAATCTTATAACTGATAGGTCTTTACAATAAAGAGATTAAATTAGATTGTGTAGCAGTAATCGACGTTGCAGGCAAGTTTTTCTCTAACTTAAACTTGAGTTATATTTTCAAAGCATGTTCGTGAATAATTACTATTGATTATTCACATCTATACTGATTATTGATTCGCACTTAGTGCATGTTGCATATGCTCATCAGGTATGAAAGGCTGATCACCTTCATTATCCTATGTTTCAGTTAAAGTCGTTCATGGTCCTTATTGACATTAAACATTATTGATTAAATCATTCATTTATTAAAATTCTAATTTATGCTCTTTCACAATTATTATGTTGTTGAAAATGCAAAATCTTATTCTTTCTTTCAATCATGATATATCCTTGTTGTATTTAAACTTGCTGGACAAATTAGTTGCTCACCCTTACTATATCATGATAACAAAATTTAGATTAAGACGAAGGCTCGAAGAAAGACAGAGGCAAAGGAAAATTCCAAAGAATAGATTATTACGCATTCATAACTATTTAGTTATCATATGCAAATGTTGTTGTAAACCTTTTTAGTTACTTAAGTTATGTATTCAGTTAAGGTTAATAGACCTTGGAAAATGTGATAGAATCATGTGAAATAAACAATTTGTGTTTATATATTCCGCATTAGTTTATAAAATATGTATGAAGATGAAGTACTGTAACGTACCAAGTCCGAGGTTCTAATGACCCGAATTTGGGGGCGTCACAACAACGTCAGCTAAGCCCTTGGCCTAGCACTGCAGCGCTGGGTTCCTTCACAAAACCGCTGATGCGGCGCCGTGACTACGTCAGCCAACACTGGCCTCTGAACTTAACAGAAACATTTAGTAATCTTCTTAGCATGTTTTTAACAACTTAAATCACATAAACAACTAAGTTAGAACACCCAATTTTCATGTTCTTGATATATTTTATAGTTTTGACAATTTTCAAGAAATCGTGCATTACAAATTGGTTATAACACCGAATCTGTCCGTTTAAATTTCGTTCTCTTCGTTTTTACATGCATAATCATAATCAATCATAAATTTTCAGTTTAATACACAATTAAAGTATGATTTTTTGTATATATAAGCCATATTCGTATGTTCTTACTCTGTAACTTATAAAACTCTAATTAAACATGATTACATGGATTTGATTACTCTAAAACATATATTAATCACATAAAATTGGGTTATGCATGCATTATAAACATCTAACATCAAGAAATAAAAAATAAACTCATGAAATTCAATTATTTGAGAACTCAATAAACTTTAATGGAGAAAACATAATAACGTGAAATATAAAACTTAGATAAGGGAACCACCCTTGCTTTCTCTAACTAAATGATAGAAACACTTTTTACTTCTCTAAATTCCTTCTTCAAATCAACTTTTCTCTCAATTCTCTCTTTTTTCTCTCTGAACTTTTCTCTGACTGATGAATATAATAATTGAATACTGATATGCTATAAGTTTTAATACGTATATATGATATATAACTGATAAGTTCATGGGTGTTAGTTAATCCCATAATGGTTTTAACTGCTCCCATTATCTTAAGGCTCTGTTTGGTTTCTCCAATTTAACTCCTTTTTTCATTATTTTAATTAACTTGTTTATTATATAGTTTATTTATCACACTTTAATTAATCAAATAATATCATTTAAATTCAATTAAATAAAAGATAATATTACACATTAAATCACATCATCACATAATTAAAATTTTTATTTATTAATTATGACAAATAATTAAATCTCTAATTAATTATTAAATTAATTAGAATAACAATATAATTTTTAAATAATTCATTTAATTAAATAATCTCAATTAAATTCACACTTTGAACTATAAAATTTCTCCACGTTAATTTAATCAATGTAACACATATAATTAAATTAATCTACCACAATTCCATCAAATATTTATTTAACTCAATAAATAAATCAATAAAAATATTTATTTAATTCAATAAATATTTAAAATAAATTACAAAATTCTCGTTCGTCACATCTGTCCCCCTTAAAAGGATTCTGTCCTCAGAATCACGATTCAATTAATTCATCCCGTTACATTCTCCCCCCCCCCCCCCCTTATAAAGATTTTGTCCCCAGAATCGCTTGCACATAGATTAAGCAAATAAATGTGGGTAAGTTTTCATCATGTGGTCTTCGAGTTCCCACGTAGCTTCTTTAGCGTTGTGGTTCCTCCAAATTACCTTAACAGAATGTATCACTTTGTTTATGAGAACTTGCTCTTTCCTGTCAACAATCTGAACAGGAACTTCTTCATAGGTTAAATCTTTCTCAAATTGTAAGGGTTCATATTCTATGACATGTTTGTAATCGGGTTTATACGGTCGCAATACTAAAACATGAAAAATATTGTGGATGTGCTCTAACGCCGGAGGTAAGGCTACCTCATACGCGACTTCTCCAATTCTTCGCAGCACTTCAAAGGGTCCAATGAACCTCAGGCTCAATCTTCCCTTCTTGCTGAATCTGATTTTTCCTTTCCAGGGAGACACTTTCAAGAAAACAAAGTTACCCGATTCAAATTCTATATTCTTGAGTTGTGGATCGGCGTATTTCTTCTGCCTATCCTGAGCAGCTACCAATCTTTTTCGGATCACCTTGACTATCTCGGCTATCTGTTGTACCAATTCTAGTCCTAGCAATTGTCTTTCGCCAACTTCATCCCAACATAATAGAGTTCTGCACTTTCTGCCATACAATGCTTTGTAAGGCAGTATGCCAATACTTGTGTGGTAAGCAAATTCCACTAACGGTAGGTGATCATCCCAATTTCCTTTGAAATCTATGATGCATGCTCTCAACATATCTTCCAATTTCTGGATCGTTCTTACGCTTTGCCCGTCTGTCTGAGGGTGATATGTCGTACTCATTTTTAACTGCGTTCCAATGCATTCCTGTAGTCACTTCCAGAAATTTGATATGAAATGCAGATTTCGGTCGAAAACTATTGACACTGGAACGTCGTGCCTGGAAACAACCTCCTTCACATACAACTTTGCCAACTGGTCTAAGCTGAATCTGATCTTGATAGGTAAGAAGTGCGCTGATTTCGTCAATCGATCTACGATAACCCAAACTACGTCAAAACCTTTCTGAGTCATCGGAAGACTTACTACGAAATCCATTGTGATATGTTTCCATTTCCATTCTGGAATTTTTAACGGTTGTAGAAACCCGCTCGGCCTCTGATGTTCTTCTTTCACTTTCTAACATGTCAGACACTTGGCCACACAATCAGAAACGTCTCATTTCATGTTCAACCACCAGAAATGATGTCGGAGATCCTGGTACATTTTCGTACTCCCTAGGTGAATCGAATATCGTGAACTATGAGCCTCGCACAAAATTTCCTCTTTAATCTCTGGCACTAGTGGTACCCAAATTCTGCCCTCGAATCTTAACCATCCTTCGTTGTCCACTTTGAATTTCAGTTCATTCCCTTTAGATATCTTCTTTCTAATCTTCTCACATTCCTCATCCAGAAGTTGTGCTTCCTTAACCTTATCCACTAAAGTTGTACCAGTTCCTAGCATGAACAGTTTTTTGTCAGATTGGGTTATCTCACCTCCAATTCCAGTATCTCCATCGCTAAAATTAGTTCCTCTTGGGCAGTCAACAACATAAATTTCTCTCGACCATTTCTGCTTAAGGCGTCGGCAGCCACATTTTCTTTACCCGGATGGTATAAGATCTCACAGTCATAGTCTTTTATCAATTCCAACCATCTTCTCTGGTGCATGTTCAGATCCTTCTATGTAAAAATATATTTCAGACTTTTATGGTCTGTATATATTTCACACTTCCCCCCATAGAGATAGTGTCTCCAGATCTTCAAAGCAAACACTACCGCGACCAATTCCAAATCATGGGTCGGATACCCCTTCTCATAATCCTTCAGTTGTCGTGACGCATACTCAATGACCTTGCCGTTTTGCATAAGCACACATCCTAGTCCTTTATGCGATGCATCACTATACACCACGAAACTTCCTATGCTATCCAGAAGAGATAACATAGGTGCCATACTCAACCTCTTCTTCAGCTCTTGAAAGCTTTCCTCACACTTCTCCGTCCAAATGAATTTCATCGATTTCTTAGTCAAATTCGTCAGCGGAGTCGCGATTTTGGAAAAGTCCTAAATGAACCTTCTATAATATCCTGCCAATCAGAGAAAACTTCTCACTTTCGATGGTGTCTTCGGCTGATCCCAGTTCATCACAGCTTCAACCTTTGAGGGATCTATCAAAATTTCATCCTTTTCGATTACATGTCCAAGAAATTGCACCCGTTCTATCCAGAATTTGCATTTTGAAAACTTGGCATACAACTTCTCTCTTCTCAATGCCTCCAACATCACCTTCAGATGCTCTACGTGTTCCTCCTTAGTCTTACAATATACCATAATATCATCGATAAATACCACCACAAATTTATCCAAAAACGATTTGAACATCCTGTTCATTAGGTCCATAAATGTTGTAGGAGCATTCGTTAGACCAAATGACATTACCAAAAACTCGTAGTGACCATATCGAGTCCTGAACGCCGCCTTTGGAACATCTACTTTCCTCACCTTCAATTGATGGTAACCACTTCTCAGGACTATCTTCGAGAAGTATCTCACTCCTTTCAACTAGTAAACAAGTCGTCGATCCTAGGCAATGGATACTTGTTCTTAATTGTGACCTTGTTCAACTCTCTGTAATCAATGCAGCGTTGCATCGTTCCATCCTTCTTCTTAACGAACAACATAGGCGCTCCCCAGGGCGATACGCTCGGCTGAATATACTTCTTGTCCAAAAGTTCTTGCAGCTGCACCATTAATTCTTTCATTTCCATCGAAGCCATACGGTACGGGGCCTTCGATATTAGAGTAGTTCCTGGCGCCAAATCGATCACGAATTTTACTTCCCTATTTGGAGCAAATTCTGGAAAATAATCCAAAAATACGTCCTCAAAGTCTCTCACGACTGGTATCTCCTCCAACTTCGAACTCTCTTTGCGACCATCGACTATGTAGGCTAAATATCCTACACAACCTTGTCTCAACAACTTTTTGGCCTTCATCATCGTCAGACAACTCGCTTGTCTAGGCAACTTGTTGCCATAAAATACAACCTTTAACTTGGTCATAAGGTTAATACACTTCTTTTGGCAATCAATTATCGCCCCATAACTGAATAACCAATCCATCCCCAAAATAACATTGAATTCCCCAAGTTTAGTCGGGATAAGATCTACGATCATCACATTGCCCTTAATGTCCACCCTACATTTCTTGTGTACAAACTTAATAGGAATCACTTCCCTATTCGCAATTTCTATATTCATAGGGTATTCTAACTCGTCTTTAGGCAATTCTAAATTCTTAGTAAAGTCATCAGATATAAATGAGCAAGTAGCACCCGAATCAAATAACACATATGCATTAACATTATTGATCGAAATGATACCGGACACCACATCACGTGACTGCACATCATCTTGCACAGTCATGTTGAAAGTCCTCGCAGTAGGTCGGTTGGTTGGTGTCGATCCTACAATAGTCAGAACGTTGCCACCGCTACTTACTCTGTTTCCACCTGCTCCTGCCCCTCCTAATACCTTCTTGGGGCAATCCCTGGCCAGATGGTCCATTGACCAACACGTGAGCAAGTGCCCTTCTTAAGGTTAGGACAGTTTGGAACTATGTGGCCTTCCTGACAACAATTGTAGCAGACTCTCTTTTCCTTCATGCAGACCCCCAGGTGATTCTTCCCGCAAGTCGGACAAGCCTCTACCCTCTTCTTCTGATTCCCTTGTTGGTTCCCAGTCGACGCACTGTCATTCCATCTTCTTTTCTAATTGTTACCTCCACCAGTATTTGTAAAACCCCAATTTTTTATGAATAAAACTGAATTTCCTCTATATATTATTTTGAAATAGTAAGGGGTTGATTTGATAAATGTGGTAACTTATGGGTAATACGCACAAATATTTCAAAATAAGCAAGTGGTTATAAAATATTCATTGTTGTCGGGGAATATTCATTTGGTCGTGGAATATTCTTGTTGTCGGGGAATATTCGTACCATGGCGCAGTCATTTGTGGGCCCAATAACGAAAAACTGTAGTATGAAGAAAATGACAAGAATAAGTTTTTTAAAAATAACGGCATAACGGTTACCGTTAAAACTGTTGAAATACCCGGGGTTTAAATAAAGTAATACGCGTTGTTGCACATGAGCACACGGTATTGCACAGTATTTTATATTATTGTTGATTCAATAATTGTCACTGCACAGTATTTTACATTATCAAATCAATAATTCATATTATTTGAATAATATTATTAGATAACATTATTGACAATGTCTAAAAAATTCTGTCGAGAAAAGGGGTTAGATTATTTAATTGCGCGCCAGTAAGGAGAAATCCTTATCGGAAAGCCCTTTATTTCCTGGAAATGATCTAGTTGTTAATATTGTGATTCTGTAAAATTATTTGTGAATAATAATTGATTTTTGATAAATATGAATAGTAAATATTTATTCAATTTTGATATAAATCGAGAAATTTTTAGCAAAAGAGACAATTGTTGAAAATTAATATTTTATCTTTTCTGATAAAATAATTTATTTAAATATATTATTATAATATGACATTATAAGTGTATAATGTGATAATATAATAGTATAATTTTATAATTTAAATGGTAATATTTTTACAATAAATTCATGGTATATAAATAAAATGAGGTGGAAGATAGAAAATGGAATTGGAATTTTTTTTATAATTATAAATATTTTAATATATATATATGGTTCTTGGAGGTGAGAGAAGAAAAGAAGAAAAGGGGGAGAGAGAGAGAGAGAGAGTTAGTGGAAAATGATAGAAAATGAAGAAAGAAAGAAAGGAGGAGGAAAAATAAGAAAAGGGGGGAAAGAGAAAGGGAAGATAAGGAAATTGATATTTCATCCGTAAGTAAATTTGGGTCATTTTTCATCCAGAATTTAGAAAATCTTTCTTCTACAAAGTTGTAGAGAATTAAATTTCATATGAAATTGACATAAGGTTCATATTTTTCTAATAAATGGGATATTTATTATGAATTATTGAAGTTTCTGAATATTGTTTAAATTTAAAACATGTGTGTGCCCCACTTGTCCTTGTTTTGTATGTTTTTGCTGAGATTGATTTTTCCAAAATGAGATGCTGCAAATTCTTCAAAATCATCCGCGGTTAAGTTTTTTCAGCTTTGGTGTGCTAAGCATTTTCCTATAAATAGGGTGCTTAGTTAGAAATGAAAATCACACTAGAATCAGAAAATTCTCTTTCTATAGTATCAAATATATTTCTTGTGAGTGTTTAGATATTTTGAGTATTGATAACAGTGCAAGTTTTTCTCGTTATAATATCCGATATTCAAGTCAGATCGAGTATTCTACTGAGGTAAGGGATGCTATTTTCTTGTAAGAGATGTTATTTTCTTATAAGGGATGTTATTTTCTTGTAAGGAATATTATTTTTCTTGTAAATGATGTTATTTCTTTCAATATCATTTCACCGAAATATTGGTATGAATTTTATTATGAAATTTTTACCTTTTCATGTCGGGATTACTATTCATGTATAAAGCACTATTCACGAATACGGTACTATTCACAAAAATATTAAATTTTCTTTTCTTTGTCCAAGTTGTCTGTTATGGTTCCTATCTTTGATTGGATCCATGTTTTGAACTTCATTCTGGAATTTTGTTCCACAATTGATTATTGTTAAGTATTCTTGAACTTGGATAAACTAAATTACGAATCTCTAATCTTTGTCCTTTATCTCACTAAATTCGTTCTTTGAAATATTTTTCATTATCCTCAGTCTTAAATGGTAATACTTATGAATATCTTTGGCCTGTAATGCAAAGATGAATGATTACTTGATGAATATATTTGGCCTTTAGTGCAAAGATAAATGATTACCTGATGAATATGTTTGGCCCGTAGTGCAAAGATGGACAGGTGTTGATATGATCATGATCACTGGTAATACAAATGAATATCTTTGGCCCGTAGTGCAAAGATGAATATTTTATTTGAAAATTATTGATTGATGTTACAGGATAAAATATTGATGATGGACTTTTAAATCATAGAAGATAGTAGACATCATTTTCTACTTAACTCTTCTGATGAATTGTTATTTCCGATGCAGTTGTTGATCTAAAACTTGTTGTCCATAATATTTTATCTAATTTGTTGAAGACTAATGATAAATTATTCTTCATTATCTTAGTCATAATATTCTTTTAATGGGCTAGTTGAGCTCACCCTTTTCTTCTATTGTCCTCTTCAGGAAATGAGAATGTCGCAGGGACTAGTCGGGGAACAGAGTGATGGTCCGAGTTAGAGCAGTAGTATTCCTCACTATTTTTGGTAAAATAGTGTGATAATAATTGTAATGGGGACTTAGTTTGAGTGTTTATATTTTCAACATATTTGTATTGAAACTCGCAATTGTGTGGTTGTATTTTGCACGACCGTATGATATAAAAGATTATATTTGGATTCTGTTCCATGTATTTGGCGACTCATAATGGGTTGAGTATTGAACCTATTTTGGGGATGTCACAGTTGGTATCAGGGGTTAGGGATATGATCTCTAGCGGAGATCTGGGAATAGAACTAGAAGGGGAGAGACGAGTAAATCCTTCGCTAGTGTGTCCTACCTAAGCTTACGTGTTATTTAACTGGTCGGTCAGAACATAGGGTTAATATATGGCATGTCAATTTCTTTAATTAACCTTTGTTTTGTCGCGGTATTTAAGAATGATATTTGAAAATCAAGAGATGAACTCATATAGAGTTTTAAGTGATGAATCGAGGAGATTTATTTAAAGAATAAATATTGGAGTATAATATCTTGTTATAACAAAGGCGTTTATTGGGGAGTGCTAATTAAGTTATTGAACTTGATTGTAGGATGTCAAGAGAAGAAGAAATTAGAGATATCCATGTGGTGACTGAAGAATTAATAGTTGCACCCGAGCTAATCGCAGAGGTAGCAGCTGAGAGTGAGGAAGAAGAGGAACCTGAGGAGGATTTATTAGGAGAATTTTATAATCAAAATGTAGAACTGCAAAACCGTGTTCGTGAGTTTGAGGAGCAGGGTGAAGAACGACAGGTGGTCGTGGAACAAAGGGATACAGCAATTCAAAATTTTGCTACTCGATATACACAGCTTGAAAAGAAGCTCTCTCTGGCAGAGCATATGATATTAGAGCTAGAATCTGAAAATGCAAATGTCAACGATCAGCTGAAAGAAGAAACAACAGAACGAGTGAGAATTGAAGATGTATGGGTAAAAGCCGCACGACGCGTTGATATTTTAGAAAGAGACGTCCGATCCAAGAAGGCCAAAATAGACGATATGGATTTCACTTTTTGGACAGCAATTGGGAGAATCCAACATCGAGTTTGGAATTACCCTGTGCATAGCGGTCAACCCTAATTCGATATAGATCGAAGAGTAATGATTCAAATCATGGATCATGAGTGCGACGAAGCAGTTGAGGGTGGAATGTGCTTTATAGCAAAGTCAAGTCCAGCTAGGATAATGACACCAAAGACTGTCCCAGACAAGTCAAAGTAGGTGGTTCCTAGAAGAGCGTTTGCCATGACTACCCAAAAAGCGAGGAACCCAAACGAAATTATCACGGGTAAGCTAATCATAAACTCTTGCGAAGTATATACCTTATTAGATATCGGTTCTACCCATTCTTTTATTTCACCTACTTGTGCTCAACGTTTGAACTTGACTTCTGAGAAATTAGACTTTGACTTATCTGCTAAAACTCCGTTATGAGAAACCTTCGTTACATCCACAGTTTTCAAATCTTGCTTAATTCAAATTGGCACCCTCGCCCTACCTGTTGATCTTATATCTTTGAAAATACTTGCATTTGATGTGAATTTAGGAATTGACTGGTTAACCACTTATCATGCCAAAATTGATTATTTTCGTAAGGTTGTTAGTTTTCATATTCCTAACCAACCTGTTGTGCGAATTCAAACCACCAAACCACTAAAATCAATCAATGTCATTTCAAGTCATAAAGCTATTCATTTATTGAAAAATGGATGTCAAGCTTTCTTAGCCAATGTCACTAATTTAAACCAGAATACATTAGATTTGAATGATATTTCTATTGTTAATGAGTTTCCTGATGTATTTCCCGAAGAACTTCCTGGCCTACCCCCAGGCCGTGAAGTTGAATTCTTTATTGACCTTGAACTCGGTACAAAACCCATTTCTAAAACCTCATATCGAATGGCTCCTATTGAACTTCAGGAGTTAAAGTTCCAACTACAGGAGTTGTTAGACATCGGTTTTATACGTCCTAGTACATCTCCTTGGGGTGCTCCTGTTTATTCGTAAAGAAGAAAGACGGTATTATGCGACTATATATTGACTATCAAGAGTTGAACCATGCCCCCATCAAGAATAGGTATCCATTACCTCACATTGATGACATGTTCGACCAGTTGCAAGGTGCACAATTCTTTTCAAAGATCTATCTTCGTTCTGGATATCATCAGTTAAAGATTAAAACTGAGGATATTCCGAAGACTGCCTTCAGAACTCGATACGCGCATTACGAATTTCTAGTTATATCTTTTGGATTGACCAATGTCCATGCTGCGTTCATGGACATGATGAACCGAATATTTAAGAAATATTTGGATCAATTCTTGGTTGTCATTATTGATGACATCCTAATATACTCCAAAAGCCTCAAATATTTCTTCACCCAGAACGAACTCAATATGCGACAACGACGTTGGTTGAAGCTGTTGAAAACCATACTATTCAATACCATCCTAGAAAGGCTAACGTGGTAGCGGACGCGTTGATTAGAAGATCATATGCGTGTACAAGTGTGATATTGTCAATATGAAGCCCCATTTTGTATGATGTATAAAGGATAGAGATAGAGTTCAAGACTCTGGGGACCCACGTGATGATGTCAAATATACGCATAGTACCAGCTTTAATTGATAAAGTTAAAGATACTCAAGCTACAGACCTAGAGCTGACAAATATGAAGAAGAAGGTACAAGAAGATGCTATTCCAAAAGCAAGAATTGATGCAGAGGGAATACTTCGAGTCAAATCCAGACTTTGTGTTCTTAACGACTCTGATTTGAAGTATAGAATCATGATGGAAGCACACAACACACCATTCGCAATCCATCTTAGAAGTACCAAAACGTATTGTGATCTTCGACATGCATTTTGGTGGAGCAATATAAAGAGATAGATCGCGGAGTTTATCTCGAGGTGTTTAACGTGTAAACGTGTCAAGGCGGAGCATCAAGTTCCAAAGGGTCAGCTTGAAGAAAGCTATGGGCACCGATTTAAGATTTATTGGTCCATTTCAGATCCTTGACCGAGTAGGAACTGTGGCCTATAGACTCGCCTTACCTCCAAGCATGTCTCGTGTTCATAACATTTTTCACATATCCGTGCTTCGTAAATATGTGAAGGACCGAAACCAAATTATTGAGTTAGAACCAGACGAGATAGCCGAAGATTTAACGTACGAGGAGGTGCCTGTCAAGATATTGGATAGGAAGGAACATGTCCTACGCTCAAAGGTTATTCCACAAGTCAAAGTTTTGTGGAGAAACCATGCTATTGAGAAAATAACTTGGGAGTTAGAATCAGAAATGAAAGCGAGGTATCCTCACCTTTTCGAAATACCAGGTACGCACGTCAATTTCGAGGACGAAATTTTATAAGGAGGGAAGGTTGTAAAACCCCAACATTTTTTTATGAATAAAATTGAATTTCCTCTATATATTATTTTGAAATAGTAAGGGATTGATTTGATAAATGTGATAAGTTATGGGTAATATGCGCAAATATTTCAAAATAAGCAAGTGTTTCTAAAATATTCATTGTTGTCGGGGAATATTCATTTGGTTGTGGAATATTCTTATTGTCGGGGAATATTCGTACGACGGCGCAGCCATTTGTGGGCACCATAATGGAAAACTGTAGGATGAAAAAAATGACAAGAATAAGTTTTCTAAAAATAACGGCATAACGGTTACCGTTAAAACTGTTAAAATACCCGGTGGTTAAAATAACACATGGTATTGCACAGTATTTTATATTATTATTAATTCAATAATTGCTAATGCACAGTATTTTAAATTATTAAATCAATAATTCATATTATTTGAATAATATTATTAGACAACATTATTGACATTGTCTAGAAAATTCTGTCGAGAAAAGGGGTTAGGTTATTTAATTGTGCGCCAGTAAGGATAAATCCTTATCGAAAAGCTCCCTCTTTCCTGGGAATGATCTGGTTGTTAATATTGTGATTCTGTAATATTATTTGTGAATAATAATTGATTGTTGATAAATATGATAAGTAAATATTTATTCAATTTTGATAAAAATGGAGGAATTTTTAGCAAAAGAGACAATTGTTGAAAATTAATATTTTATCTTTTCTGATAAAATAATTCATTCAAATATATTATTATAATATTACATTATAAGTGTATAATGTGATAATATAATCTTATAGTTTTATAATTTAAATGGTAATATTTTTATAATAAATTCATGGTATATGAATAAAATGAGCTGGAAGAGAGAAAATGGAATTGAAATTTTTTTTATAATTATAAATATTTTAATATATATATATATATATGGTTGATAGAGGTGAGAGAAGAAAAGAAGCAAAGGGGGGAGAGAGAGAGAAGAGAGAGAGAGAGAGAGAGAGAGAGAGAGGAGAGAGAGTTAGTGAAAAATGATGGAAAATGAAGAAAGAAAGAAAGGAGGAGGAAAAAGAAGAAAAGGGGAGAAAGAGAAAAGGAAGAGAAGGAAATTGAAATTTCATCCGTATGTAAATTTGGGTCATTTTTCGTTTGACATTTGGAAAATTTTTCTTCTACAAAGTTGTAGAGAATTAAATTTCATATGGAATGGACATAAGGTTCGTATTTTTCTGATAAATATGCTATTTATTATGAATTATTGAAGTTTCTGAATATTATTTAAATTTAAAACATGTGTGGGCCCCACTTGTCCTTGTTTGGTATGTTTTTGTTGAGATTGATTTTTCCAAAATGAGATGCTGCAAATTCTTCAAAATCATCCGTGGTTAAGTTTTTTCAGCTTTGGAGTGCTAAGCATTTTCCTATAAATAGGATGCTTAGTTAAAAATGAAAATCACACCAGAATCAGAAAATTCTCTCTCTATAGTACCAAGCATATTTCTTGTGAGTGTTTAGATATTTTAAGTGTTGATAACAGTGAAAATTTTCCTCGTCATAATATCAGATATTGAAGTCAGATCGAGTATTCTACTGAGGTAAGGAATGTTATTTTCTTATAAGGGATGTTATTTTCTTGTAAGGGATATTATTTTTCTTGTAAATGTTATTATTTCTTTCCATATCATTTCACCGAAATATTGGTATGAATTTTATTATGAAATTTTTACCTTTTCATGTCGGGGTTACTATTCACGTATACGGTACTATTCACGTATACGGCCTTATTAACGAATACGGCACTATTAACGAATACGGTACTATTCACAAAAAAATTAAATTTTCTTTTCTTTGTCCAAGTCATCTGTTATGGTTCCTATCTTTGATTGGATCTATGTTTTGAACTTCATTCTTGAATTTTTCTCCACAATTGATTATTGTTAAGTATTCTTGAACTTAGATAAACTAAATTACGAATCTCTAATCTTTGTCCTTTATCTCACTGGATTCGTTCTTTGAAATATTTTTCATCATCCTCAGTCTTAAATGGTGATACTTGATGAATATTTTTGGCCTGTTGTGCAAAGATGAATGATTACCTGATGAATATCTTTGGCCTGTAGTGCAAAGATGAATGATTACCTGATGAATATCTTTGGCCCTTAGTTCAAAGTTGGACAGGTGTTGATATGATCATGACCACTGGTGATACAAATGAATATCTTTGGCCCGCAGTGCAAAGATGAATATTTGATTTAAAAATTATTGATTGATGTTACAGGGATAAAATATTGATGATGGACTTTTAAATCATAGAAGATAGTAGAAATCATTTTCTACTTAACTCTTCTGATGAATTGTTATTTTCGCTGTAGTTGTTGATCTAAAACTTGTTGTCCATAATATTTTATCTAATTTGTTAAAGACTAACGATAAATTATTCTTCATTATCTTAGTCATAATATTCTTTAATGGGCTAGTTGAGCTCACCCTTTTCTTCTATTGTCCTCTTCAAAACATGAGAATGTCACAGGGGCTAGTCGGGGAACAAAGTGATGGTCCGAGTTAGAGCAGTAGTAATCCTCACTATTTTTGGTAAAATAGTGTGATAATAATTGTAATGAGGACTTAGTTTGAGTGTTTATATTTTCTATATGTTTGTATGGACACTTACAGTTGTGTGGTCGTATTTTGCACGACCGTATGATATAAAAGATTGTATTTGGATTCTGTACCATATATTTGGCGACTCAAAATAGGTTGAGTATTGAACCTATTTTGGAGCCGTCACAATATTGCTGCCACTAGCCTTGTTTCCTTCACCTTCATTCTTCTTCTTCTTAAGCTCTTGGTTGTACCTGGTCAGAGCATCGCTTCCACCTTCTTCCGATGATTGCCTTCTCCAACACTCCCGTAAAAGTGTTCAACTGAAACATTGACACTTTGTTGTACAACCAAGGCTTCAGTCTTTGTTCAAATCTCCTAGCCTTTCTCTCATCGTTATTCACTTGATAAGTAGCGAACCTAGCCACTCATTAAATCTTACAACATAATCTGCCACAAACATATTACCTTGCTTCAGTTCTAGAAATTAAACCTCTATCTGGTTCTATGAGCTCGTCGAAAAGTACATCTCGAAGAACATCTCTTTAAACCTCTCCCAGGTGATCACGCTATGTCCTCCCCGGACCTTATTTTCCTTCCACCAGTAGCTGGCTTATGCCTTCAACATAAATGTTGCGAAGGCGGTCTTCTGATCCTCGTTGACCCTCGAAAAATCAAATACCTTCTCCATCTCCATAACCCATGTCTGAGCTTCGATTGGGTTCATGGATCCCTTGAACTCTGGCGGTCCTGCCGCCTTGAAGTCCTTGAAAGACGTGCTCTGTGGAGCTTGCTGCTGATTGGCAAGTGCTCCTTTTAACAAGTTCACCAACTGCTGAACAGGATTAGCATTGGCATTGGCATTATTATTATTGGTTGACCCTTCCTGTGCTGGTTAACGAGTTGGGCATCTTCTTGGCGGCATCTTTCTGTTTAAGATATACGCTTATTAAATCATTACTCAATTTCTTAAATATTTAAGACTAAACTTAAACATTTTAAGATATTTACTTAACACAAATCATCTCAAATAAACTCTGATATTTTATTCATTCAAAAAGTTTTAAACGACACAGGATAACATCACTGCAATTTACATCAACTATCCCGAGATAAAGAATCTTCATGATTTAAATCATCATTATATTTCGTTGTTTATAATCACATCAGAATTTACAATATTAACTACCATGAAATATTCACATAATCATGATGTTCCTATCATGGCCTACTAAGACGTCGAACAGATTCTCTGCGCTCTTCTTCCATAATACAGAACATCGTCCTATGATCCAGCATGTACCAAGGTAAGTCCTCGAACTAGACTGGATAATAGAAAACTCGATCCTGGGCCCTATCAATCACTGTCTGGAATGTGTAGTCCGTCTCCTCAATCTTAGCCTTCTTTGCCCGATCGTCGTCCTCGGCAAGATTTGCACGTCGAGAAGCCTTCATCCAGGAGTCCTCTGCTCTAGCACGCTTTGCTAACTCCTTTCGCAAGTTACTCTTCAGCTTCTCTAACTCAGCTGACTTCTCTTCATTTTGGCCCTCTGCATGAACCAATTTCCGCTCCACGTCTCCAAGACGTATATCTAGATTCTTAATCTTGCCGTCCTTCTGCTCGATAGTAGTCCATTGTGCAACTATCTACTCCTTCAATTCTCGAATAATATGCTATAACTCTATGTTACGATCATAAAGCTCGTCATACATCTCGGCACTAATAAAGTTTAGTGGAAACTCATCAGGGTCCTCATCCTCCACCTCAGCCTCAGCTTCAATCTCTATCTCCTCAGAGTCCTCCTATGAATCAAACACTGGCTCATGCACCTGACCAACAATAGTGATCAATGGAGATGGCTCTCTCCGAACCAACTTCTCTGAAACTGTATAAATGTCTCGGAGCTCCTCCTCTCTAGCCACTCGAGGCTCAACCTCCCTAGGCTGACAGGATCCTCCAACATCCGACCTCCTGACAATCAAAATTTTAAGTTTTTAGTTACTACGTGATGATAATCGATACTCACGAACACATAAGTAATCATATAAGCACATAAAGTCTTTTATTATCTTTCTTAGAACTCGATAAGAGTTTATCACCACTATGTTATCGATCTCTTAAAAAGGCTACTACCCTAAGGTTTTTCCTCCAGCTAAGGTTCATAACCTATAGCTCTGATACCAACTTATGATACCCCCCCAAATCAGGGTACTTCATTTCCACAGGATTTGGTCCTCACTGTCCAATAATAGTACATCTATCTACCCATAAATAAAAAAACTCATAAATAAATAGAAATTCTCCCTTTAAGGGGTTATAACATCTGAACGAATAAATCCCAGGTCATCTAACCTTAATACATCAAGTGCGGAAACATAAATAAACAATTAAGTCTTAAACATAATATCATAAGTCTTAAAACAAAATATTCACAATTAAATAAACAAGTCTTCATCACTTGTTTGCTTTGTCCTATCCCTTTCTAGTGGATGGCTCGTCAGTCCTTTAAATCTTAGCTGCAATGTTATTATGCAAGAGTGAGCAACAATTGCCAACAAGTATAATAATATAGAACAATAATAACATGCGAGAAATCAAATGAGTTTTGAATAATAGAAAGCTCGACTTTTGAATTAAGAATGAATAACAAGAATCAAAAGTATATATTTGCTAAGACCCAGAACTGTGTCCCAGGTTGTCAAGTATTTCTACTTTAAACCTTTAACAGTCGTAAGACTATATGGACCTTACTTCTCGTACTTAGGGGGATCAGCCCTTAGTACCATTTATATGCACATCATCTCAACGCTAACGCATAAATAATCCCCTATAAAAGGGTTGTTCATCTCAGTTTGACATTAGAGTCCGCACCAAAGGAAGTTTGGTTTGGATAAGCTCAATAACAGTTCTAGAATTTAGAACGCTCATCAATTATGGACTAGTCGAATCAATAAGGGTTCGCTAGTCTTTCAAGGGTCAACAATAAAATGATACTCAAATTAAATAATGAATATCAAAGGTATACAATTGAATAAGCATTGTATAACCGAAATATAGCTTCAAAAGAATTAAGACATCTCATATGGAATCATAACTTGAATAGATAACAATAGGAACTTAATCGATATCAGGATATGATTCAAGACTTGCGTAATTGTAATCAATGTAGGATATGAATACTTGCTCAATTAAAAATAAGGTTTAGAAACTTGCATAATCGTAATCAAGATAGGGTAAGAAAACTTGTCTCGTGCGCAAGCTACAATTATCACTCACATTCCTCAATTAATCCTACATACCATTACATTCAGAACACCAAATAAATTCTAAGTTTGATTATACTCATCGAATCACAAACATCAGTTCTTGAACACGTTATTAGACTTTACGAATAACGAGTTTACATCACGTATTTAACTTATCAATTAATCACATAAACATCATTGACAAGTTATTAAATCTGTTTTAACATCTCAATATATGATTATCATGTCATCATGTTCATTACATTAGGTTTTAAAATACGTTTCTGAACTTTGAACACTTGAATAAAATTCTCTAGGTCATTCTGTTGGTTGGCGCTGCAGCACCTAGTTTGAACTGGAGACCGGCGCTGCGGTGCTGAGCCTACGTCAGCAATTCCTTGACCTGGCGCTGCAGCGCTGGGTTCCTTCACAGAATCGACGCTGCGGTGTCATGACAATGTCAGTCAAGCCTTTCGCCTGGCGCTGCAGCGCTGGGTTCCTTCACAGAACCAGCGTTGTGGCGCCGTGACTAGGTCAGCCAACACTGGCCTGGCGCTGCAGCGCCCGGTTTCTTCACCGAACTGGCGCTGCGGCGTCGCGACGCTGGGAAGTCTGACAGTTCACAAAGAACACAGAGAAAAAGCCAAATAATGCCAAAATTAAGCTCAAACAACAATATTAATGTTACCCATACATTCTGAACTGAACAGAAACATTTAGAAACCGTCTTAGCATGTTTTTAACAACTTAAATCACATAAACAACTAATTTAGAACACCCAATTTTCATGTTCTTGATATATTTCATAGTTTTGACAATTTTCAAGAAATCGTGCTTTACAAATTCGTTATAACACCGAATTTGTCCGTTTAAATTTTGTTCTCTTTGTTTTTACATGCATAATCATAATCAATCATAAATTTTCAGTTTAATACACAATTAAAGCATGAATTTTTGTACATATAAGTCATATTCGTATGTTCTTACTCTGTAACTTATAAAACTCCAATTAAACATGATTACATGGATTTGATTACTCTAAAACAGATATTAATCACATACAATTGGGTTATGCATGCATTATAAACATCTAACATCAAGAAATAAACATTAAACTCATGAAATTCAATTGTCAGAGAACTCAATATACTTTAATGGAGAAAACATAATAACGTGAAATATAAAAATTAGATAAGGGAATTACCCTTGCTTTCTCTGACTAAATGATAGAAACTCCTTTTACTTCTCCAAATTCCTTCTTCAAATCAACTTTTCTCTCAATTCTCTCTTTTCTCTCTGAACTTTTCTCTGACTAATGAATATAATAATTGAATATTTATATGCTATAAGTTATAATACATATATATGATATATAACTGATAAGTTCATGGGTGTTAGTTAATCGCATAATGGTTTTAACTGCTCCCGTTATCTTAAGGCTCTGTTTGGTTTCTCCAATTTAACTCTTTTTCCCATTATTTTAATTAACTTGTTTATTATATAAATATTTTGTCACACTTTAATTAATCAAATAATATCATTTAAATTTAATTAAATAAAAGATAATATTACACATTAAATCACATCATCACATAATTAAAATTCTCATTTATTAATTATGACAAATCATTAAATCTTTAATTAATTATTAAATTTATTAGAATAACATTATAATTATTAAATAATTCATTTAATTAAATAATCTCAATTAAATTCACACTTTGAACTACAAAATTTCTCCACATTAATTTAATCAATGTAACACATATAATTAAATTAATCTACCATAATTCCATCAAATATTTATTTAACTCAATAAATAAATCAACAAAAATATTTATTTAATTCAATAAATATTTAAAATAAATTACAAAATTCTCGTTCGTCACATCTTTCCCCCCCTTAAAAGGATTCTGTCCTCAGAATCACGATTCAATTAATTTGTCCCGTTATAAAACAGCCTTGGTACCAAGATATAAAAGAATCTCTTCGAGATGGATCTATGCCTACCGAGGTAAGTCAAGCTGAAAGAAAGCGATTCATAAAATGGCTATGAAATTCTATCTGAGCGGAGACGCACT
Source organism: Panax stipuleanatus (assembly GCA_020205555.1). Lineage (NCBI taxonomy): Eukaryota > Viridiplantae > Streptophyta > Magnoliopsida > Apiales > Araliaceae > Panax > Panax stipuleanatus. The sequence continues at coordinate 64,915,302 of CM035116.1, forward strand.
CCATAAAAGGGATGCTGAAGTAGGTCTTTTAAGATTCTTGGATAAGGATCAAGCCCAAAGACTAATGGATGAAGTCCACGGTGGAGTCTGTGGTCCACATATGAGCAGTCCTTTACTTGCCAGAAAAATATTAAGAACAGGGCATTACTGGATCTTCTCAAAGCTGACTGTGATGATCACGTCAGGAGATGCTACCAATGCCAAGTTCATGAAAATGCCATCCAAGCCTCTCCAAACGAACTGCACAATATGAGTTCGTCATGGCCCTTTTCCATGTGGGGAATGGACGTGATTGGGCCAATAGAACCCAAAGTTAGCAATGGTCATCGATTCATCTTTACTATGATTGATTACTTCACCAAATGGGTTGAAGCTGCATCCTTTCCCAAAGTCACCAAAGAGGTAATCATTGGTTTCATCCGAAACAATGTAATCTGTCGATATGGTCAAACGGAGGAGATCGTATCAGACAATGCCAAGAACCTAAATAACCAAATGATGAAAAAATTATGCAACAAGTTTCAAATCAAGCAACTCAATTCCGTCATCTATCGCCCTAAGATGAATGGTGATGTCGAAGTGGCCAACAAAAATATCAAGAAAATCATGCAAAAAATATTCGCCAATCATAACGGATGGACTGACTTATTGCCTCTGACTCTGTTAGCCTACAGAACGTCAATGCGTACTTCTACTAGGGCTACCCCCTACTTATTAGTCTATGACATGGAAGCAGTACTTCCCATAGAAGTAGAAATGGAGTCATTGAGGGTATTAATAGATGCTCAGATGGAAGATGATCAGTGGTTGCAAGAGCAGTACCACTAGTTATCCCTAATAGATGAAAAAAGGGCTACAACTATATTTCAAGGGCAATAATATCAGCAAAGGATTGCTTGGTCACACAACAAGAAAGTTCAACTCCGAAAATTCAAAGAAAATAACTTGGTATTAAAGAAAGTCCTTGCCAATCAAGATGAAACCAAAGGAAAGTTTGCCCCAAATTGGGAAGGCCCTTTCATTGTCAAAGAGGTGTTGACAGAAGGGACCATCTGATTGCAAGAAATGGATGGGAAAGAATTTCCCTAGCTCATTAATTCAAACACCGTGAAGAGGTACTATGTCTGAAGCACCTGCAAGCCATCATCCTAGTCCTGTGAAAAAAGATAAGAAAGAAAGAAAAAAGATCAAATCAATTCAGGTTTTCACTAGTAGTCTGAACTACGAATAACCTGATCTCCCTCAACCACGGAAGTACGTAGGCAACCATCTATGGTGCGGTCAAACCAAATAAAAAATCCAAAAACCCCTCAAACCAAGCTTAAACCCAAATAAACACTTTTCAACCATTCAGGCCAAGCCTGAACTATGAATAACCTGATCTCCCCACCCACGGGAGTACGTAGGCAGCTATTTATGGTACAGTCTAACCTTAAAAGAAAAATACAAACAAAACCCTATTGTAAACCAATCCCAAGACACCAAAACCCATATAAAACCCAAATACTATCAAGCTTCCCTGATCAACAAGCCCTTCTATGGTACTCTTAGACATCAAAATGTCAATTCGTCAAGTAAAAGTCCATGACACATCAAGACAACAAGTCATAAAAAAAGTGGTGATCATGCAGAAATGACAATACATATCCAAAAGGGAAGTGAATCAAAATATATTTCTTTTCCATATAATAATGTTTAATATATATAATGTATCATGTACATGACAAGAATGGCTGACATAGTCTATGCAGGAAAATAAAAGCTAGTCTATAAACCCGCTGATAAACAGAATAGTAAGTCCAACATGGCATCCCTCTCAGGAGAAAGAGGTGCATCTGTAAACTCCTACCCTAAGGTCTCTGTTCGAGCTAGAAGATCCACAGCCATCTGCATAGTGCTACTATGATCATCTATAAATACACTCATATCCGTAATAATGCTATAGATATAGGACTTGAGTGCAGTACTATCAGCGATGTAAACATCTCGGGTAGTTAGAGCCTCATCCCGCTCAACAAAAGCAGCTCTTGGGCAATTAAAACCTCATCTCTCTTAACAAAAGCTACATCCTGAGTAGCTCGAGCATTGTCCCTATCGATAAAAGTAGCATCCCTGCCAGAAAGAGCTGTCAACATCAGTGCTCTCGCCTGATCCCTCTCAAAGGTGATTCGAGCTAATGAATCTATAAGAGATTGATCCGCCGCAGTAGGAGTGCTCGGGGTGTCACTAACCAAAGCTGCTGTTAAACCAGCGAATAACTCGTCCTCGGTGGGATAATCAGGGTCCTCCATAGGCTCCTCCTCATTAGAATTAATACTCGGCTCTGAGTGAACAACCGCAGCTGATTGCAATTTCTGCCTCTAGCTATGCAGAATACTCTAAAGACCGACCCGGATGACTAGTCAAAAAATCAGCCCTCTCGCGACAAGTCCAACAATCATAAATCCTGGTCAAGTCAGCTGATGACAAAGACAAAACTGATAGTCACTGATCCAAAGCCCCCTCAAAGTGGTGAATATCCTGAAACTGGTCGAACTATCCCATGACAGCCAGTGGATGATATGTGGTCACCCCTCTCAGACCAATCAGGGGTAGATATATCATGCCAACTGCATGAGTAATGAAGCTATAAGAAGAGCTGAGCCCTGAACAGGGCAAGATCGCAAATGGATGCTCGATCGTCGTCAGAAAGGCCAATCCTAATGCCGCATTTGTACACTCAGCAGGCTGAAAAGAGTACGACATGGCTACCTCATTAGTAAAATAGTACCCATGATGTCTAAAAGTGCCAATGGGTCTCAAGTGTGTAATAAACCATACGTACAACAAAACAACACTACCCCTAAAGAACCCCACAGGATAAGTATGACAAAATGTAGCCGACCTCAAGGTCTCTGCTAATATCATAGGCAAGATGGTACAACCCTGTCTAAAAGTGCGAACCACTATGATCAGGCCGATATCCAAGTGATCCATATACAGCGGCATATACAGGTAGGTTGTGACACACATTAACAAAATATCTACGCGTGTAATCTGCCAATCCCCGGCAGTGATAGTAAAATCTCCTGAATATCGTGCATAATTATCCATCCGGCCAAATCGATCAATCAGGAAGTCCAGGGACACCACATGCCCCAAAGTAATCTCATCCGTGACGACTCTGTGCCTAAAGCCAGTCAAGGTCATGAACTATCATCTCATATCACTATTGTCCATCCTAGCACAAGGCCGATCCAATGGCCAACCGGTGATGCGCCCATACTCCTCCAACGTAGGAGTCAGCTCATGGATGTCGAACCTAAAAACCTGTCGCTCAGGTATCCAACAAGATAACATGATGTCCACGAAGCCCAGTGGGACCTGGAAAGCCAAGATGGCTATAGAATGCCCCAACAACTGATCAACTGTCGCTCTATCTGTGGGAGATAAACTGTCATACCAAGATCTCAAATAAGATGCTATCGATGTAGGTGGCTTGTGCTCAATACGGCTAACGATAGATGAAAACATCTGTAGACCGTATCAAGAGACCATCCAGGGGTCAATGCTAAACTCACCTATCCAATTGCATATCCATGGCATAATGCATGCATCATGATAGATGATAATGATAAACGACAATAGGAAGCAATAGATAGGAAATATCATACATTTCTAAATACACTGTCTACTGAAAGCATCATCTCTATCTGCTACTAAAATGCAAAATAAAAAGTACAGGGAAATGGGGCACAACCGCACACTGACTAACAGAGACCTATCAAAAGAGATAACGAGAAATGGGGCACAGCCACCCATTATCTAATAGAGGCCTATCAAAAGATATAACATAAAATCTATCAAAAGAAGTCTATGATATCTGCATCTAGACGATCAACCTGTTGCAACTCCTCTTGAGTTACTGAATCTCTACCAGAAGGAATGTCTGGTCGATAGAGGGGAGGATCTGCACCAGTATAACTGCCAGAATATGGACCTCCTGAGGGGCCAGATCCGGAGCTGGAAGGATCAAAAGAATCTGCCTCTGAAGGGTCCCTGCCTAGGTACCTGATAAAAAATTATGCCCACTCCAATCGCTGGGTCAAACAAGAAATCTACTCTAAATGAGTAGGCTCTCGAAGGTAAGCTATCCAGTCTGTCATCATAACAGACCCAGGAACTATGTCTGCCATGAACTGAGTGGCACGAGTCTGAGCCCCAATAGTGCGAGAACTCCACCAGCGATAAAATGCCTCCTGACTGTGAGGACCCTCTAATAGGATGAAGCCATCAAGCCCACCAAGGGAATGTCTGTGACTGGCTAAGATAGGGGCCAATGATGCCTAGAAGAAGGAGGGAATGGAATACGGATCTCTCCTGTGACGCTCCTGATAGCTCGCTCTCCCAAGTAGAGCTCCCAGCCTTCATCAGTTAAAAGGGGAATCCGACGAGTGGACAATGTAAACTCAAATCCATTTGAAAATCCATCCTCAAAACTGACTATCAGATAATACGGGGTGTAAGGAACCCACGTGATGGAATCGGCAGTCAATAACTCTAACTGCGGGTAAGAATGGGTGAACCCCTCTACTGCAGGGACCTCTGAAAAGGTGGAATAATGCCATCGCCGTCCTCTAGGATAGGTCTCTAGACCTAGAGTAGTAGCCAAGCGTAGGCAAGGGAGCCTCTTATATACCCAAAACTGGAAGTGCAAAGATCAAATGTCCTCAGTGATAAAGATTTATAAACACAAATGAGGGAGATTGAAAGGTGAAAGAGAAATTACTCACTAGCAAAAAGGGATAAAAACCCAGCCAAGCCTCCGTCACGCCCTCAGAGTGTAGTGCCCATGAAGAAAATAGGTGAAGGTGAAGGTGCCCCAATCAAAATCCCTAATGCGCTCCACATCTCGAGTAGCACTAACCATAGCGAAAGAGACCGTCGAGGAGTTGTCTGCTATAAAACAACCCCTAATGATGACCAAAAATAGTCGCCAAATAATGCGACCTCTAACCCTCTAATCATCAGGCAGAGGCTAAATCAAAGCCCCACTATGGGCATCCACACTTAAGGGCCCTGAACGGATAATCTGACCCTTGATGGCCGTCGCAGGAACTCCCAAAATGGATCTAATGGTAACAGAAGAAATGTCAGCCACCAAAGGCACTGGTTCACCTATAAACTTTAACCCTGTGATGAACTATCAATCCATCAGGGTCTTCATAATCTCACAGTCCAACAAGTGAAGAGACTGGGTCTGGTGGAACCAACGCTCAGATAAAGCCCGCAGATAACCCCAAGGGCAACGATGGGGAAGAATAGAGAAGAATGCCTCAAAACCCCAAGTGTTGACGATGGCCTGCTACTCCAGATGAAGAGTATGATACAAGGAGTGGACGCTAAACCAGTTCCCCTAAGCTGAGTAAAGCCGGGAACGTGCATCAAATTATAAACCCAGATTAAACCTTTGTCCTGAAATATCAAAAGGAAAAAAAGTCCAGAATAAAAACTTTGGTCACCTTATTAGCATGAAGATAGATCGAAGGATGGCGCCTAAAATCATCCAAGAGCTCCAAAATTGTCACAATGTTAGCTGGAAGCTCCCGACGCGAGGTAGTCAAAGCTGGAGCGGGATCCACAAAGGGGACATCCTCCTCGTCGTCTACGTCGTCCGGCCTATTAACCTGGATATGACAAATCACTAACTCAGCCAACCGGCGAGGCTGCCGGGCTGGACGAGGTTGACGGACATCAGAAGATCTCCTCCTCTTCACACCTGCAGAGACCCTACTATAATTGCATGGTCTACCTGAATCTAAAACCTAAACAAAATCTCCAAATCACCTCAGAAAGGGTGAGGTAAGCCTTAAACTTACTCCCTATAAATTATTATTTTATGCATATTCTAAGTCTTAAAGCATGCATTAGTTAAGATACATCTCCAGTAGAGTTAAAATTACATGTTCATTAAATGCTCAGGCTTTTGGAAAAAAATTCGCCAGAGTCTCCTTTATAAAATGGACTATCCTCATGCACATAGACATGACTAGGTGGCCATTCAATAGCACACCTACCCAAAATCATGAGCATTTCATATATATGAAAAATATAAAAATCAAACTTCCCATGGCAGCTAAATTACCATGTGTATTTTTATTTGAAAATCCAGGCTCATTTGTCCTCAAATAGGATGAATAAACTGGCCAAAAAGGGCGCCAAATGACTCTCTCAGAAATCAATTTTTTTCACATCAAAACATTCAGCATGGTAAAACATACACATTTACTAAGTCTGGAAATTTTTATCAAGTCATATAAGCATGCATATTCACCATATTGTGTTTAGAAGCATTCTATATCAAATCTAACGTTCTAACGGTCAAAACTTGAAAAGAAGGGATGTAAACGTTACCAGCGTTGTAGCAGAACGATTGTACGATGATAGAATTTGCAAAAGGCAGTCTAACCTCAGTAGATCTGAAGAGGAATTTTTGGATTTTCTATATAGTTCAACTTAAAAATAACTTCCGTTGTAAATGTGTGATTTTAGTTATTACTGTATTTCCATGAGCACGTGACGAACCGAATTCGAGTGACCATATGGCGGTCCCAATTTGGGGGTGTCATAGGTTGGTATAAAAGCTGTAGTTATAAACCTTAGGAGCGAGTGTCCTTAGACTATAACTTAGGAGAACTTAGAAGTTAGAAAAGAGATAAAACTCATGTAGAGTTTTCCTTGAGAGACTTAGTGTGTTATAAAATGTAACTTTATTCTATACAATGAACTTATATTTTATTTAACATTCTAATGGAGTTCCTATTTGGTTGTCTTATGTTTGTGATTGTAGGATGGCAGACACAGGAGTACCTAGTAGAGTGGCCGAGGAGGAGCCCAAGATATACACATAGTATACGAGGTGCCTTTAGAGGCTGTACCGGTGCAAGCTGTTGTACCATCTGAGTTTGATGACGAGGATGAGATCAAGGTGGAGTCTGACCCCGAGGAGGAGCCTATGGAGGATGAGCCAGTGATGGACTCTGACGAGGCTACTGTAGAGGAGCAGATGCTAGGCAAATATGAGGAGCGGATCCTAGAGTTGGACTGCAGAGTCCAGGAGTTGGAGGCTGAGGCCCAAGAGAGAGAGTCGGAGTTCCAGAAACTGAGGGACAAAGACCATCAAAGGAAGCTAGCCATGCAGGAGTTAGAGGTAGAGATTGCCTACCGCAAGGAGGCAGGGATCCAGATGGGGACTTTATTTCACAAGTCAGTGGTAAGAAACGTTGATCTGGCAGGAAAGATGGAAGAAGTAGAACAAAAGGAACTAAGTGAGAAGACTAAGAAGGAAGCACTTCGTACTCAGCTAGAGTTAGAGGTGATGAATAGGATGCACTTCGAGGAGAAGTGGGAGGCGGCCAATGAGAGAGCTGACCACCTGGAGGATGAGGTCAGATGCAAGGAGAGGAAGATGAACAAGATGGGGTATGTGTTCCATTCGGCCTTCGAGAGGGTGATAGATGGTGTGTACTACTACCCGGCGGAGCAGGGACAGACCCTACATACTATGAGACGAGAGTTGGTTGCGTATATAGCACAGATGGAGTCCAAGACCGTTGTAGAGCGTGGGATGATGGGATGAGACCCCTAGTCAGTCTAGTAGTAGTTTAGTAGTGTTTACTTTATGTGATGTATATACTATCTGTAAATCCCAACTTTTTGTGTAAAGTGTGGGATAGTGTTGTAAACCCCGAGTAAGCTTGTGTTTGAGGGGTGGTATGGTCGTATGTTAGTGTTCCCCGTCTTTTGTGATATTAGGGGATATGTGGTAGACATTTATAGAAATATGCTAGGAAAAATCATGTAATGAAAAGATGGGCATATGAATATAAATGAAACTTATTTCAGAAACATGTTGTAAATTATTCTTTTTGTATTAAAAGGAAATACTTAAGTGATATAACTGAATAATAATAAAAGGAAAATTTGTGATGTAGATCATGGCACCAAGACGTAGATTGACTGCACCCGAAGAATCCGTTAATAACGAGAGGGAGCAAGTAGATCCTATTCAGAAGCTAGTTGATCTGTTAGGAGAAGCTCTTAGGGGGAGGAACAATGAACCTGTTCGCCCAAACCCTCAGGCTGTGCCAGTAACAACCTTTAAATACTTTAGAAGTGTAGGACCCCCAGAGTTCGATGGTACTACTAACCCGATAGTTGCGCAAACCTGGATCAAGGAAATCGAGAAGGCCTTCACTATAGCCCACGTGGGTGAAGACTAGAAGACAGTATTTGCCATATACATGATGAGAGGCGAAGTAAACTATTGGTGGGAGGCTAATCAGCATAGAGCGGGAGAATGAACAATTACATGGGATAGATTTAAAACGCTATTCTTCGAAAACTATTTCCCGAAGAGCATGAAGAACCAAATGGAGGTAAAATTCTTAGAGTTAAAACAAGGTGAGATGACGGTGGTGCAATAAGCGGCTAAGTTCAATGAACTAGCACGGTTTGCAGAGCACCAAGTTGGAGATAAGGAAAGGAAGGCGAGACGCTTCGAGCAAGGGTTGAAGTCGTGGCTGTAAAATAAGGTATCAGTTCTCCAAATTAATTCCTTTGCGACATTGTTGGAGAAGGAAATCATTGTAGATAGTGGTAGTGAGGCCTTAAGTCTATATCATAAGGAGAAGAAAAACAAGAATACTGGTAGTAAGTTTCGTGGAGTAAGCAGCGGCGGAGGGAGTAACTCCGGAAAGAGAAAATGGGAAAACAACAACAACAACAACAACAACAACCGAAACAATAATCAAGGTGGGAGTCACCAAGGGAGCTTTAAGAAGAGGAGTGAAACTTGTAATAAGTATGGGAGAAGTCATCAGGGGGAGTGCTGGAAAGGAAAAAGCACGTGTTATAATTGCGGCTAAGAGGGGCACCTATCACCAAATTGCCCAAAACCAAAGAAAGTCAGGGGATGTTTTGCTTGTGGGTTAATGGAGCACCAGATAAAGGATTGCCCAAAGAAAGGAAGTGGTGGAACTAGCGGAGGTCAGGGAGGAGGTAGCAAGTTAATGATTGGTGGACCCACTCGACCCAACCGATCAACTGCCAGAACCTTTAACATGACCGTCCAAGAAGCCGTATCTGCGAAGGACGTGGTGTCATGTATAATCCCAATCAATGATATAAATGATTATATATTATTTGATTCGGGTGCCACCTGTTCTTTTGTATCTGAAGAATTTGCTAGTAAACTTAAGACACCCCGAGAACGTTTAGAAGATCCCTTGAACATAGAATTTGCGAATAAGGAAATAATCCCTGTAGAATACGTTTATCGAAATTGTCGGGCAAACATTAGAGAACATGAACTGAACGTAGACTTGATTCCTATTAGATTGGGAGAATTTGACGTAATACTGGGAATGGATTGGTTGTATAACCATGCTGCGATAATTGACTGTCAGAATAAATGTGTGAACCTTCAGACTCTGAGTAAGTCTAAGGTAGTGTTTTATGGTAGCTAATCGCTTAAGCAATCATGTTGCGTTACGATGATGCAGGCCAAGAAATTGTTAAGGAAAGGATGTGTAGGTTATTTAGCTTACATCGTAGATACTCAAAAAAAGGGAGTAAAAATTAAAGATATATCCGTAGTGAATGAATTTTGAGATGTATTTCCGGACGATCTGCCTGGTCTTCTGCCAGACAGAGAAATCGAATTTGTAATAGACTTAGCACTGGGAACGACACTGATTTTGAAAGCTCTATATCGTATGGAGCTAGTAGAAATGAAGGAATTGATGATACAATTGCAAGAGTTATTGGATAAAGGTTATATACGACTGAGTGTGTCTCCTTAGGGAGCACCAGTGTTATTCGTTAAGAAAAAGGACGGATTGATGAGGCTTTGTATCGATTATCGAGAATTGTACAGGGTAACGATCAAGAACAGATATCCGCTGCATAGGATAGACGACTTATTTGATCAACTGAAGGGAGCAAAGTGTTTCTCGATGATCGACCTATGGACAAGATATCACCAACTAAAAGTACGGGATGAGGACATACCAAAGACTGCGTTTCGAACCCGTTATGGACATTACGAGTTTTTGGTAATGTCATTCGGATTGACTAATGCTCCGAAAGCATTCATGGACTTGATGAACCGAGTTTTCAAACCATACTTGGATAAATTCATGGTAGTTTTTATAGACGACATTTTAATCTACTCAAAGACGAAGGAAGAACACGCCGAACACTTGAAGATTGTTTTGGAGGCACTAAGAAAGGAGAATATGTACGCAAAATTTTCAAAGTGTGAATTTTGGATGGAGAAGGTTCAATTATTAGGTCACGTAGTGGATAAGAATGGAATGTCAGTATACCCCGTAAAGGTCGAAGCAGTAAGTAATTGGGAACAACCGAGAACACCGATGGAGGTGAGAAGTTTCTTAGGGTTAGTTGGGTACTATCAAAGATTCATCCAAGATTTTTCTAAGATAGCAACCCCGTTGACCAATTTGATGAGGAAGACGGTGAAGTTTGTGTGGACAGACAAATGTGAAGAGAGTTTTCAATAGTTGAAGAAGAGATTGAGCGAAGCGCCTGTGTTATCACTACCAGATGATGCGGGAAATTTTGTGGTGTATAGTGACGCATCGCACAAGGGACTTGGTTGTGTGCTCATGCAACACGGCAAGGTCATTGCGTATGTGTCACGATAATTGAAGGATTACGAAAAACGATACCCTACTCACAACTTGGAGTTAGCAGTAGTAGTTTTTACGTTAAAGATATGGAGGCATTATTTATACGGGGAGAAATATGAGATATACACGGACCACAAAAGTCTAAAATATATCTTCACACAGAAGGAGTTGAATATGCATCAGAGGAGGTGGTTAGAATTGATCTAGGATTATGACTGCGATATTCTTTATCACCCGGGTAAGGAAAACGTAGTTGCCGACGCTCTGACCAGAAAAGGAAGGGAGAAACTGTTTTGTTTGATGACTTAGGAAGAATTGGTAAGAGAAATTGGAAAGATTAGAGATAGAGGTAAGAGAACCGGAAAGGTCAGAAGAGAAATTGTTTATAATGGAAGCTCGTCCAACCTTGTTGGATAGAGTAAAGGAATCACAAGAGAAAGATGAAGAGTGCGAGAAAATCAGAAAGAGGATCGCAAAAAATGAAGAAGAGAGATTTCGAATGGATAAAGACGGTATTTTGAGATTCGAAGGAAGAGTGTTGGTACCAGCGGTAACCGAGTTAAGGGAAGTGATTTTGTACGAGGCATATAATATGACGTATTCTGTTCATTCGGGAGGCACAAAGATGTACCGAGATTTAAGACAACATTTTTGGTGGCCCAATCTGAAACGGGAAGTCGCAGAGTGCGTTAGTAGATGTTTGACTTGCCAACGCGTCAAAGAAGAGCATCAGTGGCCGAATGGTTTACTACAACCATTAGAATTACCAGAGTGGAAATGGGAGCATATTACGATGGATTTCGTGGTAGGACTTCCAGTCACACAGAAAGGTTATGATGCTATTTGGGTTATCGTGGATCGACTAATGAAGACCGCACATTTTCTACCAATCAAGATCCACTATAGTTTGAATCAGTTAGCGATCTGTACGTAAAGGAGATTGTTTCACGACATGGAGTGCCAGTGTCAATTGTCTCTGATAGAGATCCACGCTTCACGTCAAATTTTTGGAAAAGTTTGCAAGAAATAATGGGAAAGCAGTTGAGGTTGAGTACCGCTTATCATCCTCAGACAGACGGGCAGAGTGAGAAAATAATACAAACGCTGGAGGACATGCTTAGGACTTGCGTGATGGACTTCAAGGGAAATTGGGACGACCACCTACCCTTAGTATAATTCGCATATAACAATAGTTACCATGCGAGTATCGGCATACCACCGTACGAAGCTCTTTATGGGAGAAAATATAGAACGTCGTTATGTTGGGACGAAGTCGGAGAGCGACGAATACTCAGACCAGAGTTAGTTCAATAAATCGCAGACGTGGTGACAGTGATAAGAGCCAGATAAGTAGCAGCTCAAGACCGCCAGAAAAAGTACGTAGATTTGCATCAGCAGGACCGAGACTTTAAAGTTGGTAGCTTCGTATTCTTGAAGGTATCTCCATGGAAGGGAAAGATCCATTTCGGCAAGAAAGGAAAATTGAGTCCAAGATTCATAGGACCGTTCGAGATACTGAAGCGAGTGGGCAAAGTGGCATACAAAGTTGCATTACCACCCGAATTGGAGCACATCCACAACGTGTTCCACATTTCTGTGTTGCGACCGTACAAGGCCGACTACAAGCACGTGATTTCATATGAGCCCATTCATGTGAAGAAGAACTTAGCGTATGAAGAAATTCCTATTCAAATATTAGATAGGAAAGAGCAGACATTAAGGAATAAAGTTATTTCCTTTGTAAAAGTACTTTGGCGTAACCACGATGTCGAGAAGGCTACGTGGGAATTAGAAGATAGGATGATGAGGGATTATCCCCATCTATTTGTGTAACCTTGTAGCAATACCGGAACAGAATTTTTATAAGGGGGGGGAGGATGTAATACCCGAGAATTTCTGAATATTATTAATGAATATATTAATGAAAATGAATATTTATTTGAATATAAATAATTTTGTGTTATGAGATGAGTTAATTCAATTATATTAGATTGAATTAATAATAATTGAGAAGAAAATGTGGAGTTTATTATAAGCTCGAAGAATGCCTTGTGTGGCTCAGTGATGAGAAGTATGTAATTTAATTCAATAAAGGAAGAATTAATAAGTGGATGATTAATTAATAATATATTATTAATTAAGGGTGATAGCATATTAATGGATAATTAATGCTTGAGGTTAATATTTATTCTATTAATTGTTTAGTGCAAAGTTATGTAATCGTATATTGTATAGTAACTGCAACTATATAATATAATGTATAATATGACATTTTGGCATAACTATGTAATATATATAAACTATATTATAAAAGAAGGTGAGCCACATGGGTGAACTTATAAGAATATATGTCGTATGTACATTATACCATATGGGACCAAACTATGTTATATGAAGTGTAGTGTGACACTCTAGTGAGAATATGCAATATGAAAACTATATCATGTGTGTTACATAAGTAATGCCTAGGTGACCATGTGGTAGGTATAATATATTAATGTCTACTATATGGAATATTAAAGTATGTTAACCACTATTTCAATAAGTACATAATTGAAATAATAATAATAATAATCAGATTTGTGATATTGTAGTATGTCACCATTCTATTAACTCATAGTGTAATGTACATGGATTATATGATGTGTATCGATATATATCCCAATGTGCTACCATGTAATGTTGTTATGATATTTAAGTCTATGTATGCCCTAAATGAAATTAAGCCAATGTAAGCATATATGTGTATTGAGTGTATAGTATATTACATTTCATTTCTTACAAGCTGAGTTTCATTGTCCCATTTTGAATGTCCAATTGCTCTTCATTTCCCATTCACGTAAAATACAAAAAGGCTAGCCTATCCCGTCATCTCTCAATTTCCTCAAACTAGCCAATGATGCTCATGATGAAGAAGGGTGTGGGTGATAGGAGTGGTTGGGAACTATTGCACCAACTCTTGAATATCCCATGAACTCTTCTTCTTCCTCTTGGTTTGATTTCATGGACAATGGTTTGGCATGGTTATTCATTTCCCTATAAATTGAGTGCTCCCCTTCTCATTTCATTTTGCTAGACTAATTGCTAAGTATTATAGAAAGAGTGAAGTGAGAGTAATCTGATTTTGGGAAGCAAGCTTAGCTAATTCAAGGTTTCAAGAGGTATAATCTCTAAACCCATTTGAAATTCAATTCATAGAATTAGCATGTTTAGTTGGAATTGGTGATATGAAATGATGATTAACATGCTAGGACAGTATATAGATGTGTTATATGTACAATGTGATAACTAGAAAGCATGTTTCATGAAGTGTATTGGGTTTTGCCTGAAGCTCTGCTTTAGCAGAAGACTTTCTGGTCTGAAAACAAAGCCGCGCGGCCACGCGTCTCCCTAGTACAAATGGGGCGCAGCCGCGCCCCTCTGCAGATTCTGTTGACAGTTTTGTTATGTCTTCTAACGTATTAAGCATGTTGTGATTACTTAAAATATGCATATAACTTACCCTAACATGTGGAATAAAGTTACTATATTTATAGTAAGCCATGCTAGTTGTTTTAGTTGAGTATTTCAAAGAAAACTTAAAGCTTTCAAAGAAACAAGTTTGTTAAATTAGAACATTTTGAGTTCCAAGATTTCAAGCATGATATATGATCCATTTATATGTATATGAAAGCATGATATGAGGTGTATAGACTTACCTTACATACTTGAATAATTTTGACAACCTTCTAAGAGGAAACGTAGAGTTTTAAATACGAACTTGATGAATTATATGCCCTTTTTTTAAATTCTGAACTTATGAGCATGCTTAGGTGGTATGATTATATATATACAAACATGAATTATGATATGTGCAGTAGCTTTGCATGCTTAGTAGGTTAATATAAGATTTTCAAGAAAAACCTTAAGGGTTTGAAATCTAGTTGTTGATAACTATATTATGAGCATCCTGAAATTTATAAACATCATGATAGAATATTGTATGCCTCTAGACATGATCGATGTGAATGCCTAGCTATTCTTGTGTATCGTAAACTAGTTGAGCATGGTTAGGACGTGTCTACATGAGATAGACTATATAGCTTGAAGTGCATGACCAAAATCACTGAGCATGTGTATATGAAGCTTATTGCCCTAATTGCATGTGTATATTGAGTAGACGTAAGGAACCTTGTAATAAAGCACGTTAATCCTCGTTAATTACAAAGTGTTAAGATTACTTTAAAAGTATAAGAATCAAACTCATTATAACATATACGTTTATGTGTGTTTCTGTACGTGTTACCATTGGAGTGTGAGGATGGGCAAGCTAGGCCAAGCAAGCTAATTGCTCAGCCCTGGTTTGAACTGGGAGCCGCACGGCTACGCCACTCCCTAATTCAAATCAGGCATGGCCGCGCCCTTTTACAGACTTGGATAATAATTTTTGTGATTTCTAAAATATGTAGCGTGCTAGTATGACTTCATTATGCTTATTTCTGTCCATAACACGCTGACAAAGGTAACCTTGCATGTTAACACCTACCTTAGCTTGGTTGACGACATTACAAGGGAACCTTAACTTGATAAACAAAAGCAAACGAACTTAATAGCCTTGACTTATGACCTTGAGCATTCTCATATGGTCTATTTACGTGTACATTCAATTTACTTATTGAAATTGGTGATTTGAATATACATGGCTAATGAAGGTCCTATATACGTAACTATGTGATAATAGGAATTCGAAAAGTGTTGATTAATTTACGTGGATAGACTACGCTTAAGGGAAGTATCCTAGACCCTTGCATTACTTTATTCAACGGATATTGTAAGCAAGTATCTAAACCTTATCTCTTGAATGCAAATTCTCTAACTTGAACTCTTATTTCATTAAGTCTTATGAAAGCTATTATTCATGTTGAACTTGGTACTGTTCTTGAATATTGTGAAAGTGTCTATGCCATTTGATTCGGATAGACTATATACATGTTTATAAAACTGTCCAAACCAATTGACTGGTGTGGAAATCTTGAAAACTGAGTTGAAAAACCCTTATGGTAAGGGGAGTGTATATTGTTGGAAGCCCCAACACACGCGTGAATATTACTGTGGTGTTATGCATAATATAGAGTATTGTAGACTGATCATCTATCATACTTATTTCTTTTGGGTTATCAGTTTAATATTTGATGATTCTAGTAGATGTTCAATAGTCCTTAGTGACTGCTTAGTATAAATTGTTTTATCCAGTTGGATACGTTGATAACCTTTGAATTCATATATATCTGTTGATCTATATTGAACTATCATTTCATATTCCAAAGATTTGATTCGAGAATTGTTGATACTCATTGTTCATGATATTATTCTGAAACTCTGAACTATCTTAGAGATTAGACTTTGATATTTCAAACTCGTGATATAATACTCATCACCCTTGTTGTATATTACTTGCTAGGCAATTTGTGCTCATTCTTGTTTATTTAAAACCTTTCAGTTAAGGCAGAACAGGGAGGTGTCTCTGGGAAGGATAAGGGCAAGGGCAAGGCTACCGACTAACTTGTTCCCTTATGTTTTAAATTTTTGATGTGTATTAAGACTGGCTTCGAACTATGTTTAAGCTTAAGTAGGATTATATAATAAGTCTTTATTTGATATTATTATGTAATCTATTAAGTACTGTAGGTTGCGAGACTTAGGAGAATAATTATAATAAATCATTGTATATTATTCTAGATTAGATCTTCCGTTGTAAATGTATGATTTTAGTTATTACTGTATTGCCATGAGCACGTGACGAATCGAATTCGAGTGACCATATGACGGTCCAAATTTAGGGGCGTCACACTTCATGGGGCCTTTTGTCTCATCTTATGGAAATTTATACATCTTGCAGACGGTCGATTATGTGTCCAAGTGGGTAGAGGTAGCAGCCTTACTGACCAATGATGCTAGGGTGGTCCTGCGTTTTCTTCAAAAGAGTATGTTCACACGCTTCGGGACCCCTAAAGCCATCATAAGTGATGAAGGAACACACTTTTGCAATCATTAGTTTTCTACACTTTTGGCTAAGTATGGGGAGAATCACCGTATTGCTACTGCATATCATCCCCAAACAAACTGGCCAGGCTGAGGTATCTAATCGTGAGGTAAAGCGAATATTAGAAAAGATTGTGAATCCTACGAGAAAAAATTGGTCCCTCAAGCTCGACGATGCGGTGTTAGCGTACAAGACTGCATACAAAACGCCACTGGGTATGTCGCTATATTAGCTTGTGTACGGGATGGCCTGCCACCTCCCCATGGATCTTGAACACAGGGCCTACTAGGCCATAAAGAAGCTAAATTTTGATTTGAAGGCTACGGGGGAGAAAAGGCTTCTCCAACTTAATGAGCTTGACGAGTTCAGATTGCAAGCCTATGAGAACTCCAAGCTGTATAAGGAGAACTCCAGAGCCTGCACTATTTTGAGGGGGCTATTGATCAGTGGATGTTAGCTTCTTCTATGTTATCAGCCAACTTGATTAGAATTTATGAGTGTTGGACTCATAGGGAGAGGGCTAATTTCTCCACTAGCCACCTAGATCATTCTCTAGAGTACTCAGCGTGGTTAGAGACCGATATAGCATCAGCTGCATTCATCCAGTCATCTCTGGTTGTGGATTCAGATGAGGAGGAGCCTATGGAGGATACTGATTCTCCTACGGAGGATGATTTGTTCACGGGTCTGACAGCAACTTTAGTTAGTGACCCGCCGATCATTCCTACAGGGACTGATCCAGCTTTGGCAGATTCACTAGCTAGGATGACCTTCGAGAGAGATCAGGCTAGGGCGCTGATGTTGGCTACCATGTCTGGCAGAGATATAGCTTTTGCTGATAGAGATGAAGCTCGAGTCACTCGGGATACGGCATTGGTTGAGAGAGATGAGGATCGATCATCTCGAGATACTACTTTTGTCGAGATTGAAGAGACTTTGATTGCCCGAGATGCTGCTTTTGAAGAGAGGGATGAGGCCATAGCTTCCCCAAATTTCCACATTGTCGATAGAACTGCTCTCCGATCATATACCCATGGCTTGGTTGCTGATATGAGTGTTTACATTGATGATCAAAGTGCCACTATACAGATGGTTGTGGATTTTTTGGCTCGTATAGAGGTTGAGGGTATTGCGCTTGCAGCGGTTCCTCCATATTCAGAGCGAGATGCCATGTTGGCATTGCTATCTCACTTGTGTATGGGTCCATAGACTAGCTTTATTTTTCATGCACATACTAGATTAGCCATTTTTGTCATATACATGACACATTGTATATGTCAAACAGTATTATATATCAGAGAAACATATTTTAATTCACTTCCCTGTTGGATATGTATTGTCATTTCTGAGCGAATACCACTTCTTTCATAACTTGCTGTTGTTGATGTATCATGAGTTTCTCCTTGATGGATTGACAGTGAGATGTTAAAGGATATCTCGGACGGGCCTGTTGACCAGGGAGGCTTGATAGGATTTAGGTTTTTTATGGTTTCGGTGTCTTGTGACTGGTTTTTATTAGTTTTTTGTATTTTCTTGAAGGTCAAACCGCACCGTGAACCGCCTACGTACTCCCTGGCTGAGGGAGATCAGATCATTCGTAGTTCGTTCTTATATGTGAGAGGCTTGAGAAGTGTCACTTTTGAGTTTGGTTTGATGAGTTTTTTTATTTTTGTTTGGTTTGACAGCACCAAAAATGGCTGCCTACGTATTCCTGGGTTGAGGGAGATCAGGTCATTTGTAGTACAATTTTTTTTATGTGAGAACTGAACCTGATTTGATCGATTCACAGGACCAGGACGATGTCATGCATGTGTTTCATACATAGTACCTTTTCACGATGTCTGAGTTGATGAGTTGGGGAAATTCACTCCCGCCCATCTCTTGCAATCTGATAGCTCCTCCTTTCAACACTTCTTTAATAATGAAGGGGCCTTCACAATTTGGGGCAAACTTTCCCTTGGCTTCATCTTGATTGGCTAGAACTTTCTTCAATACCAAGTCATTTTCTTTGAATTGCCGAATTCAGACTTTCTTGTTGTATGATCGAGCAATCCTTTGCTGATATAACTGGCCATGGAAACTAGCTATAGCCCTCTTTTCATCTATCAGGGACAGCTGGTGGTACCGTTCTTGCAACCACTAGTCTTCGTCCATCTAAGCGTCTATTAATATTCTCAAGGACTCCATCTCTACTTCTATGGGAAGGACTGCTTCCATGACATAGACCAATGAATTGGGGGTAGCCCCAATAGAGGTACGCATTGTCGTCCTTTATGATAACAGAGTCAGAAGTAACAAGTCAGGCCATTCTTTGTGATTAGCAGACATTTTCTGCATGATCTTTTTGATGTTCTTTTTGGTCGCTTTGACAGCACCATTCATCTTGGGCCGATAAATGACGGAATTGAGATGCTTGATGTGGAACTTGCTGCATAGTTCTCTCATCATCTGATTGTTTAAGTTCTTGGCATTGTCTGATAAGATCACCTCTGGTTGTCCATATAGACAAACAACATTGTTTCTGATGAAACCGATAATTACCTCTTTGGTGACTTTGGGAAAAGAGTCAGCTTCAACCCACTTAGTAAAGTAATTGATCATAGTAAAGATGAATCGATGTCCGTTACTGGCTTTGGGTTCTACTGGCCCAATCACATCCATTCCCCACATGGAGAAAGGCCATAGAGAACTCATATTGTGCAACTCATTTGGAGGAGAGTGGAAGGCATTTCCATGGACTTGGCAATGATAGCATCTTCTGACGTGATCATCACAGTCATCTTTGAGAGAGATCCAGTAATGTCATGTTCTCAATATCTTCTTGGCTAGCAGATGACCGCTCATGTGTGGACCGCAGACTCCACCATGAACTTCATCCATCAGTCTTTGGGCTTGCTCTTTATCGAGGCATCGTAACAGGCCTATTTCAGCATCCCTTTTGTAAAGTGCATCTCCGCTCAGATAGAACTTCATAGCCATCTTGTGAATCAGCTTTCATTCAGATTGGCTTGCCGCAGCGGGTGTAGCTCTATCTCGAAGGTATTCCTTGATGTCTTGATACCAAGGCTACTTGAGAGGAGGAATCTCATCTGATACTTCTCCAATGTAATTCCTGTATGTCGGGGTCTTTTGGTTTATGAATTTGATGTCGGGAATTCCCCTCCTACCAGATACGTTGATCAGGGAAGCCAAAGTTGCCAATGCATCTGCAAAGTCGTTCCTACTTCAAGGGATGTGGACGAAGATGATCTCTTCAAAACCCATGGATATGTTGATGACCTACCGGTGATAGGGCAACAAATGTAATTCCTTAGTGTGGTATGCCCTAGTGGTTTGTCTGATAACCAACTTAGAATCTCCAAAGACTAATAAATGTTGGATACCCATGGACTGGGCTAGTTTCAATCCCATATGTAGCCATCATACTCAGCTGTATTATTGGTGTTGACAAACTGCAACTTGGTAGCCACAGGATATTGTTCTCCTGTACCAGAGATAAGGACTGCCCCAGCTCCGACACCTTCCATGTTTACTGCTCCATCAAAATACATTTTCCATGGTTGGACTGCAATTTCTTGAAGACTTTGGTGAATTGTCATAATCCCATCATCCGGGAAATAAGTCTCCAGAGGTTCGAACCCTCCTGATGGTGCTTCGGCTAATTGATCTACAATGCCTTGACGTTTGATGGACTTCTGAGTCACGTAGATAATGTCGAACTATTGGAGGATCAACAGCCATTTGGACAATCAACAATTCAACATCAGCTTGTTGAATACATATTTTAGTGGATCCATGCGGGATATGAGGTAGGTCGTGTGCCCATGCAGATAATGTTGTAGCCTCATAGCGGCCCATGCTAACGCACATCATATTTTTTCGATCAGGGTGTACTTCTGTTAGCCACTGCCGAATCTTTTACTGATGTAGTAGATAGCTCTCTCCTTGTTACTATCATCTTTCTGTCCCAGTATACAGCCCATTGCATTGGCATTGACAGGCAAGTACATAAATAGGGGAAATCTATCCCTTGGGGGTACCAAGACTGGTGCTTCGATCAGCTGCTTCTTGATGGCAAGGAAGGCTTTCTAACAATCCTCATTCCATTAGGTGGAGGAATTCTTCCTTAGTAGTTTGAAGATGGGTTCACAAGTTGCTGTGAGCTGGGAAATGAATCAACTTATGAAATTGATCCTTCCTAGGAACCCGCGTATCTTCTTCTTTGTTCGAGGTACTGGCATCTTAGTGATGGCTTTTATCTTGGCAGGATCCAGCTCAATGCCTCTATTGTTCACTAGGAATCCGAATAGCTTGCCTGATTTGACACCAAAAGCACATTTGGCTGGATTCAGCTTGAGGTTGTACTTACGCAACCTGTTAAATAGCTTCCTGAGATGGTCAATATGATCGTCCTCCTTCTAGGATTTGACAATGATGTCATCCACATAAACCTCTATCTCCTTATGCATTATATCATGAAATAGGGCCATCATGGCTCGCTGATATGTGGCTTCGGCATTGATGAGGCCGAAGGACAGTCGTCTATAGTAGAAAGTTCCCCAGGGAGTGATGAAAGCTGTTTTCTCCCGGTCTTCTTCAGCAACCATAATTTGATGGTAACCAGTAAAGCAATCTATGAAAGAATACATGACGTACTGCGCCATGTTGTCTATCAGTATGTGGATGAAAGGTACCGAGAAATTGTCCTTGAGACAGGCTTTATTAAAATCCCTGTAATCCACGTATACTCGTACCTTCCCTCCGGGCTTTGGCACGGGAACTATGTTTGACAGCCAATCTAGGTATGTTGATACTATAATGATGCCGACTTTGAATTATTTGACAACTTCTTCTTTGACTTTCAGACTCCATTCAGGTTTCAATCGCCTGAGCTTTTGCTTAACTGGCTTGAATCCATCTTTGATAGGAGTCGATGGATGACAATGTTAGTAGACAAGCCAATCATGTCTTCACACAACCATGCAAACACATCCTGGAACTATGTTAGGATTTCAATCAGGCCGACTTTTTGATCTGTGGTGAGGTCTTGGCCTATTTGGATTTCTTTGAGGTTTTCTGAGGTTCCGATATTGAGAGTGGTGGTTTGGTCGAGGTTTGGTTTTGGTTAGTCTTCGACCCATTCTTTGATTTCCTCGGGCACCTCATAGTCATCTTGATCCTCTTGATCAACTTCGATCAAGTCAAAGTTCATTTCTACATCAAAGTTGTAGTCACTATGACAGGTTGGCATCTCATCAGCAGAGACAAACAAATCTAATCTTGGAGTCCTGAAAAATAAAATGCTTTCGCTTTAATATATGCAACTACTTAAATATACAAAGCATTTAGCAAAGCATGACAAAAGTTATTGCTATAGCTGTGCAATCAAAATAAGCAATAAATGAAACCATGTTACAAGACAGATGGATTTTCTACCCTTTTACCCTTTTTAAATGAGGCAAGGGACGCTGCTCCAGTTGTCCAGGGTCAGATCCTCATGAATAGGAAGGATACAAGATTCGCAGTTTTCTGCCTCATCTCTAATGATGACTAAAACATCCTTTAGATCAGAGCCGTGATTCTTCTTTGAACTGCCTCCCTTCTCTTTCTTGATGCGAGGGATTTATATCTGCTCCTTTTCATCACTATCTGGGATATCATCATTTATACCCTCGTAGTGTATGAGGACACGCATGTTAGCAAATGGGTCTCGTCCTTTGTACATGAACTTTTCCTTTCCCATTTTGCTCTCCCCATCAGGCTTTGGGGCTTTCCTCTCACTTATCAGTATGACCGGAGGAAACAACATGGCTGACACAACAGTAGGAAGCTTCCTCGTTAGCTTCACAAATTCGGCATCAGTGAGGTTTGGCAGTAGTATAGTGGAAGCATGAGCCTTTGGATGCTTGTGTGGATTCCGGTGGTTTGACTCGGATGTGTAACCCAATCCGGCTTTCCCCGACTGACTCGGGATTTGCTCCGGGATTTTAATACCTTGTTGATTTTTCCCTAACCCTTCTCCAGGGTGGAAACCCAAAGATACCATCTCCTGGCCCACTGTTATCACTTCGGGGAAGACTTTTGGCTTTAAAGCTGGTGCCCCAACTGGTAGGTAATGAGCATCGCTTACCTCTAAGGCTTGAAAACTAGCAGGTTCAATCCCTACATCCAGGCTAATCACTGGAATGTCTCCCTGTATGTAGATAGGGTATTCTGGTTCGGCATTCACCGTGACTAGGTTGCCGTTGATAATGTATTTGAGTTGATGTTGAAGGGTGGATGGAACTGCTCATTCCATGTGGATCCATGGCCTTCCCATCAACAAATTATATCTGATGGTGATGTTGAGTACCTGGAAGGATACATATAAAGTGTGCGGACCAATCTCCAGAGGAAGCTCAATCTCTCCCATAGCTTCTCGGCGAGACCCATCGAAAGCCCGGATAACCACATGACTGGTTCTGATCCGGTTTGGATTGATCTTCATTCTCTCCAAGGTGTCGTAGGGACAAATGTTTAGGGATGATCCTCATCTATTATCACCCCATTGATCACAAACCCGGATGACATAACTGCTATATGCAGAAACTTGCGATGACCCGTCCCCTCTGCAGGTATATCGTCGTCAGTGAAAGATATCACATTGCTGTTAAAGATGTGTTCTATCACGTGACGGAATTTCTCAGCATCCACTATCTTTGGCAGATGGGCTTTTTCTGGTACTTTCACCATAATGTTACGATGATCCACTGATGATAAGATAAGATCTAGGATGGACATCTACTTGGGTGCATCCTTTAGGCTTTGCACCACTTTGATTTTATTGTGTCCCATTTTACCAAGGAACTCTTCTATTTTCTCTTCAGCCATCTTTTCTTTAGCCTTGATGACTGATTTGATCACCAGCTGAGGCAGGTACAATGGATTCTTATTTGGCATAATGGCAATGTTTTTGGATGTAGAAGCTTCATCATTCCTGTAGTTCCATGGGACTCTCTTTAGACTGATCACTGGATACTCAAATCTGAATGGTAATATCAAAGGTTCAGGCGCTGCCAACTTCACAGGATTTTGTGTTTCTTGGACCCCTTTCCCTGGTAGCATTAGGGGTGTGAGGGCTGGACCCTTTTCATAGGAAATAACAGCCAAGGTATCCTGGTTCCACGCAGTGGGAATAATGACAGTTTCTTCATTTAGGAGGCCATAATCTCGATTCCCTCTTACCAGTTCACCATTTTCAATCATATTCTGAATTAAGTGACGAAGTCCCCAGCAATCTTCGGTGTCATGACCTGGTGCATTGGAGTGGTACTGACAAATCTTGTCAGGCTTGAATTTCCTGGATCGAGGATTTACTGGGGGTAATAAGTTTGCAACCATCCCCTCGTTGATTAACATCTGGAGGATTTCCTTCATCAGCTAGTTTAGGTTGGTGAAATTCCTCTAAAAAGCGAATTCCCTATCCGCCTATAACTTCTCTTCCTTGGCCATCTTATCGGCCCAGGGTTTATGCTGATGAAAATGATAAGGTCCCTCATAGGAATGGGACTAATTTCTGGTCTGGAAGGATTTGCATCAGACTGGTTGATCTGGTTTATCAGTTGTCTAGTGACCTGATGTTGGTATACGACCAGCTCTGCTAATTGTCCAATCTGTTCCCTGATAGACTTGATCTCCTGTTTTATCAAGAATTACCTTTCTGAGACTTCTAAACTGTCTGGGCTGTTGTTTCTAGGTGGAGTTGACTCTCCGATGTATCGGAGGTACTTGGACCCTTCTCCATTTTATGTGCTAATCATGTTGACACCCTCCTCATTGTGCTGAGGGAGGGGATTATCCTGCACGTGCGATTTCTCGAGCTTTGTCAACACAATCTCTCCGTTGTTAATTAAGTCTTGAATTTTGTGATTGAGAGACCAACAGTCTTGTGTATCATGTCCCAAAGATCCGGAATGATAAGTGCATTTTTTTCTTGGGTCAAAATTTTGTCCACCGGTATTGGTTGGTGGAAGGAGTTGCACAATCTTTTTCTGTGCCGTCAACAGTTTTAGCACATTCTCGAGTGAATCCCCTAACAAGGTGAACGTTCTCCGACGTCTGGCCTCCAAATTTTTCTGAAATGGAGGGTTAGAAGGTTGGGCTGGAGCTTGAAAAGGGGAATAGTTCCTCTTTTGAATGGGCATACTGCTCGACTCGCTCCTCTAATTCTGTCTTTGTAATACTAAGGACGCTTCTTCGTCTTTCTTCTTGTGTGCCCTTCGGGGATTACTCCCGTAACTCTCGGACTGGATATGCTCAACAACAGCTTCTAAGGCGGTCAGATCCTTTATCTTCCCAGATTTGAGCCCCATTTTTGCCATCTCGCCGTGTTTAATCATCTCCGAAAATGGCTTTCCTATGCCTGCTAGGACCCTTTCATAATATGGAGCTTCTTGAATGTCGATGAAGGTCATGACTATGTTAGACTCAATCATCGGTGGAGTAACTTGTGCCACTATTTGTCTCCAACGTTGATCATATTCTCTAAATGACTCAGTGTTCTGTTTCCTGATTTTGGTTATTTGATATCTATCTGGAGCTAGTTGAGAATGGAAACTGTATTGATTAAGGAAGGCATGCGCTAGCTCTTCCCAGCTGTGGATTTTTGAGTTGTCCAGACGGGCATTCCAGGATCTAGCCTATCCGGTCAGACTTTTCTGTAATAACTGCATTCAGGGTTTTTCGTCCTCTGCATAGGATCTGAGCTCTCCAATGAACACCTTCAATTAAGTGTAGGGGTCTCCCAATCATCGTATTTCTCAAAATCAGGAGCTCAAAATTTTTAGGGGTAACGAGCCCCAGGGAAAATGCATAAGTCAGAATAATTGACACTGCCAAATGCCCCAGTCCCTTTGATAGACCGGATAGTTTCTTTCATCTGTTGGACTTTCTTCAAAATGTCACCAGCTTTCTGTTCTTTGTTGAGGTTAGTGATTTCAAAGTTTTTGTTGGTTGTGTCCTGGTTTTGTGGTTCAGGAATCTGAGTGTCCTTCTTCCCAGTCTCTTGACTGCCACCAGGTGTACTTGGTTTTGTATGACCCTGTGCTTGTTTCCCTTTAAGAGCTTTACTTTGCTCTCTTAGGAAAAGAGCCAATTCGTCTATCTGATTCTTCAGTCCTTCAAACTCTTCCCTAGAGACAGGGGTGGATTCTGGCTGAGCACTGGAAGCCATGTCTGAAGATGGACTTAGTGCTTTCTTAGACTTAGATCTAGTGACAGGACCAATTTTTCACTTACAACAAAATGTAGGCATGTCAATTTCTGAGGCAGGTAGGGATAAGATGCATGCCATGATGTGTTTTTGAGGTTTTTTAATCTTATCCTGCAAAACAGAGGTCAGTTGTTTTGATGACAGGATAACATGACAGGATTTACAAAACATGGAATGTATATTTACATTATGATATCTACATTGTGCTATTTACATTGGAATTTGAAAAACTTGACATTGATTTGAAAGAGGAAGGAATGAAAAGGCTTCCCTTCGGATTTGGTTAATCAGAGGCTGACTTATCTTTGGCTAGTCTCGCAGCTTTTTGGCATGAAGGTCCCCAGATCATCACACTCTACTAGAGGGGAAATTATTCCGATCTTTCAACTGGAGCGAATCTGAGTGGTGCTTTTTTATGAGCCTCGAAGACTTAGCCATCCTTGAAGACATTACATTGTCACAGACGGGTTTGCCTCCTGGTGGAGGAATCACACAACATACATTCACATACATCGCATCTCACCGTATGCATAAGATGACATTGGTGCGAAGCACTAATATTTGTGCAAAGCACTAATAAAGCATGAAAGCATTCATTCACATTCATTCAACGTAAAGACACAACATTTCACGCATTCATTCAATGTAAAGACGCAGCATTCACACATACGCAAATATAAATGGGACATGTTGAAAAGATTTGAACGTGGCCTAAGCCCTCTACTGTCCCCAGCAAAGTCGCCACCTGTCGACGTTAGGAAAAAATTCAGGTCGGGTCAAACCCAGATTTTCTCTCTTCCTAAGTTTTGTCTACCCATATTCTTTTTATTTGTGAAAAAGGTTTTGAAGGGTTTTTAGCAAAAGGCCATCATGTATCATGTCGACGATTTGAACGTTTTACAAAGTCGCCAGTTGGTAGATTTTGAAATGGTTGTACCAACTCAATCGAGTTTGTTTTGAAATAAGGCCCAATTTCTAGACACTGTCGAACCTTGATCTTTGAAACCGAAGTTTTGAGTTCGGGGCTTGGTTAAGTGTTGAGAAGGTGTTAGGCACCCCACAACTCCCGTGTAAACACGGTACCGCATCTTTTTAATATTTCTCTTTTAAATCTGCAATATGTGTGTGTGAATGCTGGAAGAAATTGGGCCTATTCATGATTGATTGAAAGTATGTTTATGCATCGTTGAACCTATATACGAAGGGTTTGATTTGATTTGCAAAAGTCCTTTTTTAGACAAGATATGAAAATTATGTTTTGAAAGGTTGATTTTCAAACCCTTAAGCTAACATAGGAATTAAAGCAGGTTAATACTTCTATTTTTTATCTTTTCAGCCTTTTGGCTCAATTTGAATGGTGATTGTCGGGCTGCGAAGCATCCTCGACCACATAATATATACAAGTGTTGGTCTTCTCATGGGCATGACAGCCATCAGAGTGACTCTGACACGACAAGTCATATTTTACTATGTTGAGACCTTAAACCCAGATAACCGTTTTAAGGTCTTTCTGATGTACATTTTACAAAAAAACTGGCAGGGTACATTCGTAAAGTGGAGTTTGTCCATCGTGGAAATCAAATTCTGATCAGCTTGATCATGAATCCCACGATTCTTAGGCTCACAAAGGGAAGCCAATAAAACCTGCACAGTTCAAATATGCACAGAGAATATATACTTATATCTAAATGTCGCCATAACCAAGGATTCATCAGTAAATCCTGGCCCGCGAGTAGCCGAAGCATCTCGTTCCCACTAGATAACGATCTAAGGGCCGCGAGGTTGCTTTCATAACTGAAACTATAAAAATGCTAGATTTAAGTAAATCTCAGCCATTTTAGCTTCCCGATTCTATCTAGACCTACTTTGAACCGTTTGAAAGCTAGAGTTGGCGAGATTTAAAGAAATCTAGTTCGCCCGCTGAAATGTCAGTGTCGATTCATATTAAATGAATATTAAAGCAGCAATTTAATCGTAATGAGTAAAGTAATATATATATATATATATATATATATATATATATTTATATATATACGAAAGATGTAAAGGGCGATGGGTTTGCACTCCGATGCCCGGACTGAAATGTAAATATATATATATATATATATATATATTTATAAAAGCTGTAAAAATTCACGGAGTAATCCAGGCTAGACAGAAATGAATATATATATATAAGCGGTAAAGGGCGGTGGAATTTCACTCCGAGGCCCGAACTAGAATGGAAATATATATATATATATATATATATATATATATATATATATATATATATTTATAAAAGCTGTAAAAGAGCCACAGAATGATCCAGGCTCGACATAATTGAAATATATATATATATATATATATATATATATAAACTGTAAAGGGCGACGAACATTCTATCCTTTGCCCGGACATAAACGTAAGTATATATATATATTTATAAAAGCAGTAAAAAGGCCACAGAATAGTCCAGGCCAAACTGGAATGTAAAAAGTTAATATATCAGTTAGTATATATATATACTAAAGCAATAAAAAGGCCACGAAGTATAAATCCATGCCAAAATAAGTCAGAAAAACTTATATATATATATAGTTATATATATAAAAGTAGTAAACTACCACGAATTTGACATCCGGGCTTGACAGAATTGAAAAGTTAGTATATATACATTAAAAAGCCAAACCCGGATTGGGAAGATAACCCAGTCCGGCGAAGTTGCTAGAAACAAAGATATATGTATATGAAAGCTGTTAAAAGTGACGGATCGTCAATCCGAGTTGTAGAAATGCCAGAAAATGAGTTTATGTACGAAAATATAATAAAAGTAAGCAAAAACGGCCACGGAACTGAGTTCCGGGCATAATCAGAAAGTGAAACTTAACTTGCAAGTGTATAAAAGTGCAATTAAGTAATATAAACTTGTTAATCATAAAAATACTCACAATGCACTGCTACACGAGCTTTTTGTCATATCATAGGCTTCAAACGTTCGTTTCTACATAATTTCTGATATGTGGTAGTATGTGAGTATATCTACGTGTTAGAGTAATAAAATTTCAGTTTGGAGTACAAGAATGGGGCTGAGAAACCAAACGGGCAGAGGTTCAGAGCGTTTTCGATTATCAAATGAGCTGGGGGTCACCTCATATATATAGACCTAGGAGAAGCAGCTCTACCTGCGACAGCCATAGGTAGAGGTGCGGCTCCACGTGTCAGGGTCCACGTGGTCGGTCCTATTGCATTGAAGTATGTGCACTCCGAGCAACGCGAGGTTAGATTCGAAACTTTCTAACTTTTGATCGGAGCGTCCATTTGAGGCGTGCTATACCTTTCCGAAAAGCCCTCGCAAAGTGTCGCAATGACATGGGAGAAAACCTTTTTCGAGTCCAAAAAGATGGGTTCAAAACCAGGTCTTTTATTCCTCGCAGTTTGTCCGTTGAGCTGTCTTGTGTTGCTTCCACCCGGGATCACCGTTATGGTTCGTTCTGACCTTGGTGGCATTAATTCAACTTAAGTTTGATCGAATTGTTTTAAAGTTGGTAAAATAACCATTTTACCCCTCCTAGGGTTGCCTTTAGTGCTGGCATGGCCTTCGGCTGACTTCCCAGGGTTGTCTCCGAGGTTTGGATTCCAGCCGATTCTGTTTGTCCTCGGGGTTGTCTCTAAGGCTGACTTGGTTCTTCCAGGATTGTCTCTAGAGATGTTGTGAGGCTTTGGGATTATTTTTGAAGTTAATTAACCTCCCGGGATGAGACCGGGGCTGACATATACATCCCGGGTTGAGACTGGGGCTGACCTGTACCAGGGCACGTGTCCGGCAGACTTGGGGTTATTTGTCCTACTTCGAATAGGATTGTGAGGGAGGGGTTTTAAAAGTTGTTGCTCATGTGTTAAATATATAGATGGCTGCATGGGATCATGGTGGATATACTTAGATATACACAAGCCCTAGCTTGAGACTTGGACAGCGGAGGAGGATTGAAGCAGAGCTTAAACCGACGAATGCGAAGTGAACGTGGAGACGAGTAACGACGGAGTTTCATATTCCATTCTTTCTCTATTCATATTTACTTTGTATTCAGAATGATAAATACTTTGTGGATTGTTGGATTTTATTCGTTTATGATGAACTAATTTCTTATTTTAGCCTATGACTCTATTCATATTTACTTTGTATTCAGAATGATAAATACTCTGTGGATTGTTGGATTTTATTCATTTATGATTAACTAATTTCTTATTTAAGCCTATGACGGATCTTGTTATGTAATGGATGATTAAATAGTTTTTTAATTCGATTTATGAATATTATTTCCAGAGTATTTACTATGAGTTGTGCTTAATTTATATAATTGCTTGATCACCAATTATCCGTTATTCCATATGAATTCAAGAGATGACATATGGGATTAGAACTAGCCATAGTGACATATGTTTGTGATTTCTGCGTAGTTAGGATTCATAATTCATGTATAGGATAGAGATATCTATGCATCATATGTAATCTGTTAAGGACTTGATATTAAACCTTATTCAATTGTAATTCACATAGAGATATAGTGAGTTAGTTATTTAAGGTGTCTTGCTTAATTCTATCTTCTGTGGATTTGAGTGAGTATGGGTATACTGCATCTAGAGATGGTTTTATATGTTATAGTGTTCTTGATTAATAATCTGGAGTAATTGACATAAACTAGAGAAAAGGATATTATCTAAAGTGAAATAATAAGTGAAGTTGTAGGCTTAATTCTCTAAAACTTGTTAAAATCCGAAGTTAGTGTTTAAATTGGTTTAAGTAGTAATTTAGTTAGAAATTCATCTTTTAATCATTAGTTTGATAAAGCTGAAATAATATAAGACTGGTACTTATTTGATTAAATAGTAATTATTGTCTCGATGGGTACGATACCTGATCTTATCAGTATATTACTTGTTGACCACGTACATTTGCGTGTAGTGCGTATAGAAAATACTCAACAAGTTTTTGGCGTCGTTGCCGGGGACAGTAATTGCATTTATTACTTACAATATCAGTTTAATTAGATCAGTTTTAGTTAAAGATATATATATATATATATATATATATATATTCTTAATCTTTTGTTTGTTTGGTTATTTCAGGTACATTCGAGTAGTGCATGCAAACTCGATCGAATAAGCCAGATTTGTTGCCTTTCGAGGGCGACATCGACAAACGATTTCAGAAGCTAACTAAGTGGATTGCAAAGACTCGAGAAGAACTTGAAACACCTAAAGCAAATATGGCTGAACAGGAAGATAAACCACTGAGGGATTATGCTACACCGAGGCTTACGGAGATTCATTCTAGTATCACCAAGCCGGCGATCAATGCAAATAATTTTGAGATTAAGCCTGGGATAATACAGATGGTGTAGAATAGTTGCCAGTTTGGGGGTCTTCCAAATGACGACCCGAACGATCACATCATCAGTTTCATAGAAATCTGCGACACATTCAAGTGTAACGAAGTGGGAGATGATGCAATCAGATTGAGATTATTTCCGTTCACACTCAGAGACAAGGCGAAGGGTTGGCTCCATTCTCTACCACCGAGGTCAATCACCACATGGAATGATCTGGCGCAAAATTTTTGGCAAAGTTCTTTCCGCCGAAAAAGATACATAAGACGAGAACAGAGATATCTTCATTTGCACAGCTACACAGGGAGCCACTATATGAAGCATGGGAAAGGTTCAAGGAGCTTTTGAGAAAATGTCCACATCATGGATTCCCGCAGTAGATGCAGCTGAGTAACTTTTATAATGGGTTAGGGAGTCATATACGGACTAGCATCGATGCAGCCTCAAGTGGAGCTTTTCTGGCAAAAAAATTGAGGAGGCATGGGCATTAATAGACACGATGGCTGCAAACGGCTATCAGTGGCCGACTGAGAGATTGACTCAACCCACAGTAGCAGGTATTCTGGAAGTGGATTCTATGACAGCTATATCTGCACAACTAGCAGCGTTATCGAAGAAGATGGATGCCATGTCGATGGGAAACGTGCACTAGGTAGCAATTATATGTGAACTTTGTGCATGTGAGCATCCGACAAAACAGTGTACAATCAACCCAGCTTCGGTATAGTTTGTGGGTAGCTATAATAGGTCACCTAACACATATTAGAATGCATACAATCAGGGGGCAAGAAACCATCCAAACTTTTCTTGGAGCAACAACCAAAATCAGAATCAACAGCAGGCTCCACGATAAGAGAAAAAACTAGATTTAGAGGAAGTAGTGGCCAAATACATAACAGGAAATGAAGCGATGATGAAAACTCATTTGGCTACGATTAAAAATCTAGAAACTCAGATTGGGCAGATTGCGAATGCACTAAATAATCGACCCCAAGGAACCTTGCCAAGTGACACAGAAAAGAATTTGAGGGGAGGACATGAGCATGTGTCAAGTTGTTACACTTCAGAGTGGGAAACAACTAGCCGAGCAGGAGTCAGAGAAGCTGACTATGGATAAGTAGGTTGAGACCAGTGTGGAACAGACAGTGGAAGGGAAAGCAGGAGAAAAATCTTTAGAAAAAGAACAAGTGGTTACACCAGTAGTTTACCCTCCACCGCCATTTTAACAACGGATCCGAAAGCAGAAATTAGAGCAACAGTTCATTAAGTTCCGGGAAGTGTTCAAGAAGCTACACATAAACATTCCTTTCGTGGAGGCATTAGAGCAGATGCCTAATTATGCGAAGTTTATGACGGACATTTTGTCGAAGAAAAAGAAATTAGAGGACTTCGAAATTGTGGCACTAACAGAGGAATGTAGTGCGATTATGCAAAAAAAGCTTCCACCAAAGTTGAAGGATCCGAGTAGTTTCACAATTCCATGCAAGATAGAGAGTTTGGCCTTCAACAAATGTCTATGTGAATTAGGTGCAAGTATAAACCTCATGCCATTGTCAGTTTATACTCAGTTAGGATTACCAGCACCTAAACCGACCAACATCTCCCTACAGCTAGCAGATAGATCAGTAACTTATCCACGAGGAATTGTTGAGGATATTTTGGTAAAAGTGGATAGATTCATCTTCCTACCGGATTTCATCATTCTCAACTATGAAGAAGATAAGGATATTCCAATAATCCTTGGGAGACCATTTTTGGCTACGGGCAAGACTCTCATTGATGTTTAGAAATAAGAGTTGACCATGACGGTGCAAGATCAAGAGGTCACCTTCAACGTGTTTAAGGCCATGAATTTCCCCGAGGTGGATGAGGAGTGTTTTCGGATGGATATTATTGACGCGGTGGTGGGGGATGAACAACAGCGAAAACTGAGTACTGACCCGCTAGAATCAACGCTGATGGGAGAATATGATGAAGAGGATTCAGAGATAAAGGAGTACCTGCAACTGTTAGAGGCTCATCCGAGAGTAAATAGGTGTAAACTACCATTTTAGCCATTAGAATCAACAGGAACTACATCAGCAAAGATGAAACCATCCCTTGAGGAACCATCTAAATTAGAACTCAAACCCTTACCCAATCACCTCAGGTATGCTTATTTGGGTAATTCATCTACTTTACATGTTATTATTGCATCTGCGCTTAACGAACTACAGGAAAGTAAGTTATTAAGAGTTCTAAGGGAATACAAGTCTGCTATTGGATGGACAATTGCCGACAACAAAGGAATCAACCTGTCATTCTATAGGCACAAGATTCTGATGAAGGTTGATAGCAAACCAACAGTGGAACAACAGAGGAGGCTCAACCCCATAATGAAAGAGGTTGTGAAGAAGGAGATCTTGAAATGGCTGGATGCTGGAATTATCTACCCAATTTTAGACAGTGCATGGGTGATCCCGGTCTAATGTGTCCCGAAAAAAGGTGGTATGACAGTAGTAAAGAACGAGAACAATGAACTGATGCCAATAAGGACAGTGACCGGCTGGAGGGTCAGCATGGACAACAGAAAGCTGAATAAGGCAACTAAAAAGGATCATTTCCCCTTACCTTTCATTGATCAGATGTTGGACAGACTAGCTGGACACGAGTACTACTGCTTTTTAGATGGATATTTCGGGTACAACCAGATCATCATTGCACCAGAAGATCAAGAGAAGACGACGTTTACATGCCCCTATGGCACCTTTGCCTTCAGAAGGATGTCATTCGGACTATGTAACGCACCAGCGACTTTTCCGCGATGTATGATGACAATCTTCTCAGACATGGTGGAGGGTAGTGTTGAGGTATTTATGGATGATTTTTCAGTATTTGGGGAATCGTTTGATAGGTGCCTCTAGAATTTAGTATTGGTATTGAAAAGGTGTGTTGAGACAAATCTAGTACTCAACTGGGAGAAATGCCACTTTATGGTCCAAGAAGGGATAATACTCGAACATAAAGTTTCTGGAAAAGGTTTGGAAGTCGACCGAGCTAAGTTAGAGACAAATGAAAATTTGTCACCGCTGACTTCAGTAAAGGGTATTCTGAGCTTTCTCGGGCACGCTGGATTCTACCGATGGTTTATTAAGGACTTCTCAAAAATCACGAAACCGCTATGCAGTTTATTAGAGAAAGACGTCCCGTTTAAACTTGATGACGCCTGTCTAGCTGTGTTTGAGAAATTAAAGAAGAAGCTAACCACTGCCCCAGTGATTATAGCACCGAATTGGACAAAGTCGTTCGAACTTATGTGTGATGCCAGTGATTATGCAGTAGGAGCAGTGCTTGTACAACGACGGGAGAAAATCTTTCATGCCATCTATTACGCGAGCAAGACACTGACAGATGCACAGCTGAACTACACAACCACGAAAAAAGAATTACTTGTAGTTGTGTATGCTTTTGATAAATTTAGGTCGTACTTGGTGGGGACAAAGGTGGTGGTTTACACAGATCATTCGGCCATCAGGTATCTAGTTGAAAAGAAGGACGTAAAGCCGAGACTTATTCGCTGGGTTCTTCTCCTTCAAGAATTTGATTTAGAGATTAAGGATAAGAAGGGGACAGAAAATCAGGTGGCTGACCATCTTTCGCGGCTAGAGAATCAGAAGCAGGACGAGATAGACAAAGCAGCAATCAACGTGTCTTTTCCCGATGAGCAGTTATTTTTGATCCACGACGAGTTTCCGTGGTACGCAGATTTTGCTAATTATTTGGTAAGTAACATCCTCCCACCAGACTTGACTCGCCAGCAAAAGAAGAAATTTCTACATGATGTGAAATGGTATATGTGGGATGATCCGTATCTATTCTGACAGTGTGCTGATAGAATGATTCGGCGGTGTGTGCCGAAAAGTGAAGTTGATAGCATCTTACAGGCATGCCATGCCTCATTATACGGGGGACATTATGGGAGTGAGAGAACAGCCGCAAAAGTCCTCCAAGCAGGTTTCTTTTGGCCCACATTGTTCAAAGACGCACATCAGTGCGTGAAAAACTGCGACAGATGCCAAAGAGTGGGAAATATTTCAAAACGGAACGAGATGCCTTTAAACATGATCTTGGAAGTTGAGGTGTTTGATGTATGGGGAATCGACTTCATGGGACCTTTTCCATCGTCGTTCAGTAATTTGTACATCTTATTAGCAGTTGACTATGTCTCAAAATGGGTGGAGGCAGTTGCACTACCAACGAATGATGCAAAGGTTGTACTGAAATTCTTACAAAAGAATATCTTCACCCGTTTTCACACCCCTAGGGCAATAATCAGTGATGAAGGGAAACATTTTTGTAATAAATATTTCACCGCTCTTTTAACGAAGTATGGGGTCAACCACCAAATCGCCACGGCTTATCACCCTCAGACGAGTGGCCAAGCCAAAGTATCTAACCAAGAGGTGAAGAGAATCTTGGAAAAAGTCGTAAACCCGAATTGAAAAGATTGGTCGTTGAAATTAGACGACGCTCTTTGGGCATACCAGACAAAGTATAAGACCCTGATAGGTATATCTCTATATCAGTTAGTCTACGAAAAGGCATGTCACCTTTCGGTAGAACTCAAGCATAAAGCGTATTGGGCTATAAAGAAACTGAACTCTAATTTATCCGTAGCAGGGGAGAAAAGGTTGTTGCAAATCCATGAATTAGATGAATTCCGCCTGCAGGCGTACGAGAATTTGAAGTTGTATAAGGAGAAGGTCAAGAAGTGGCACGATCAAAAGATACTAGATAGAAAGTTAGAACCGGGACAATCAGTATTGCTATTCAACTCTCGGTTGAAACTTTTTCCCAGGAAGCTAAAATCCAGGTGGTTCAGGGCCTTTTACCATCAATACAGTATTTCCACACGGCGCCGTTAAGCTTTATGGTCGGGATCCTACAGAAACTTTCAAAGCGAACGGTTAATGTTTAAAGAACTACTAGGTGTGATCTCGATCGCCAAGCAACCTCAATTAACCTCGCCGATCCAGCATAACAACATGGAGTAGTCTGGCTAAAGACTATAAATCAAGCTCTTAATGGGAGGCAGCCCAATCATTTGTTTACTTTAAATTTTGAAAGTTGTTTGTCTATTTTAGTTCATTCAAGTATAGTAGCAGTAGATTAGGATGAGCGTTAGACTAGGACTAGTATTTAATTATCAAGGTAATAATAATACTAATTATGTTATGTGTTGCTTGTAGGATGGAAGCACAATGGTTATTGAGATCAAATATGCTAACAAAATTGAACTGCCAAAGGAAGAAGGAAAAATTCTGCAGAAAATTATATGTGCTCCGACGCACTTTACAAGGAACAAAATTTTGCACCGTCGTGTTTCTCTCTGGCCATCTGCGCCGCGGCTCATTTTTCAGCACACAATTTATTGCCCCGGCACCAACCCCTCTAATCACTTGCGCCCCGACGCGCTTTCCATTGCAAAATTTTTGCACCCCGACACGCGTCTTGTTTTTCTATTTGTAAAAGTACTGACTTCAGCAGTTACAAGTTACAAGCCCACTATATTTCAAACTTCTCACAACCGAAATCAAGGAGGACTTGGCACTGTCGACTGAACCCTACTTCGCAATCATTCGTCAAATTGATCTCAGGCACATCACCAACATAATCAATTAGTCACTACTTCACAATCAATCTTCAACATTTAGGGTTCACAACTCATCCAAATTTCAACAAAAGAAGGAGTTCTTCACACCAACACCAATATTTTTGAATTTTGATGGAGACAATAACATGTAATCTTAATTCGTGGGTCTTAGGCACATAGATTTCAGGAGTTACATAAGAGTGAGGATAAATTCACAAATTTGAGCACACAAATCAAGTGGAAGGCAAAAATAATCAAGCCCTAACTATGTGCACACCAAGTGTTTGTGAAAAAGTTTCATCAACAATTCCTCCACTCAACACCAAGTACCGACCACAACCTTGACTCCATGACTTCTAGGCAACAGAAAAGACAACGAGGGAAGGTTCGTCCATCGCCTCACGGCAATTCGACAGACGCAAATTCTTGAATGTCGAGGCAGCAGACCAATTTGAGTACCTCTCCAACAAATCCTTGGTGTCGGAGCGTGGGTTGGCTCCTGATGAATTTAATGTTCAAATGTTTAATCAGATTCGCGAGCACAGATGGGAGACACTCGTGGCACATCCGGATGCCGCCGTAGTGGCAGTGGTTAAAGAATTTTATGCCAATGCGCCCGATAAATCCCCGTTCTTCGCCTTCGTAAGAGGAAAAATGGTCCCATTTACTGTGCAGAAGATCAACGACTACTACCATCTTCCACATAAAACTTGTGAGTATTCAACCCTCAAGGAAAGCGACGCAAACTATGATCAGATTTTGACAAAATTGTGCAATCCAGACGCTACATGGGCATCAAATGGGTCTCATTTTCAAAGCAACCACCTTAGTCTGTATGGAAAAATTTGGCATGCGTTCTTGTGTGCCAAACTGCTGCCCAGAACACACGTGAGCGATGTCACAAAGGAGAGGACGTTTCTGCTATACACCATATGTAAAGACCGATCCATCGACGTGGGCCACCTCATTTATCATAATATCCACTGCAATCTTCATGGATCAATCCAGGGTGGTTTGCCTCACCCATCATTGATATGTGCACTATGTGCCCGGGCATGAGTACAATGAAGTTCCACGGAACCTATCCAGCAGCCTCTACTGTGCCTAGACCCCAATTTGATTCAGAGGTATTCATGCTGGAAAAGGGGGCAGTCGCACCCATGTGACCTTGGATTTTTATTTCCAGAGGATGAGGATAACGAAGAGACAGATGCACAGGATAAAGATTTTAGAGAAGAAGAAGAACAAGAAGATGATCAAACCGGGACTACAACCTCGTCCCGATCAAAGGCAACTTTTAGCTTCTAGTTCTGAAATTTGCAGCAATACGTCGATGAGCAGTTCCAAAGGTTAGCAACTAGGCAGGACCACATGTTTGCCACGCAGAATGAATTCAACACGTTGGTGGCAGCAGCATTTGCCCAACTCGACACCACTAATGAAGAATTCCAGTTCCCAGTCCCACAGCCACTACCAGTTTTTCTCCCCCCACAGCCCGTTGAGGACCCAGTTAATGACCCACCTACCGAGGATCCACCGATTGAGCATGAAGCGTGATCGCTCAGGGCAGTCCCCGAACTTTTATTGTTTTATCCAATGAGGACATTGAATTTTTTAAGTGTGGGGGTAGATTAGTTAGTATGTTAGTTATTTGCATATTCATGTCATTTTGCATATTAGTAAATTAAATTTTAGAATATAGCATATTGTTATTAGTGATATCTGCATTAATTAGATGGTATAAAAAATAAAAAAAATCAAGAAAATCAAGAAAAATCACAAAAATACTTCCTTTGCATTTAGGCATATAGGTTGCATGAGTTTAAGCAATGGATGGCATGTATTTAGCTCGGCTGATGATAAGATTGGTATTGCATTTTAACTCAAACAAACGTGAAGATTAATGATAAGTTCTAATGTTAATCAAGATGAAAGTTTGATTCTGTCTGAAACTTATGTAACTGGTTAGCACGTAAGAGTTTAACTGTCTAATCAACTCAGTTCAAGGTGTCACAACTTATTTCTGGGGGAAAAATCTTAGTTAAAATTTGATGATTACTGCATATTGACATTAAAGGCTTCAAAGTAAGTAATAACTTGAGTTTGGGGGAGTCAGTGGGAAAACAACAGAAAGGAAGAAGACAATGGAGAAAAAGAAAAAAAAGAAAAAAAGAAAGAAAAAGAATAAACACATGGACTAGTTTGTATATGTGGCCTTTGTTACTTGAATAAGTAAGCCCTTGGGGCTGTTTTTACACCTAGCGCCCTAAAATCGTCTGGTTTGGGAGTCGTTGGTCGAAAGTTCGCTAATCGAGTAGCATTGAAAAGCCTAATAGATGCAGACATTGCACGGTCGAGTGTGAACACGGGATGGAGCGTAAAACGCACCTGTGAATGAAAAAATAAAAAAAAGAAGCACCATTTGAAATCCCCGAACTCAGTATTTACTATAATTGATTGGTTTTGTCATAAATGCAGAATATTCGAGATATAACTAAAATTTTCCCGCTAAGAAGTTTATATGTGATATTTTTGAATTGTTGATGATTAGAATAGTTAACAAGCACACACGCACAACATGAGTGAAGAAAGAGTTGGATGGACTGATTGAGTAATGATGAACTGTACATTGAATTTTTAGTATTGCTTGAGTATCGTATGATATCCTTGAGGCCTATGTTGAATAACATGTTGATCTATTGCTAGATTCATAGGCATGCAGGGAGTAGACCATACATATGCATGCATATAGATACATTGTTTGATATTTTCAGTTATTATTGTTTTCACTTGAGGATAAGCGAAATCTTAAGTTTGGGGGTATTTGATAAGTAGGTTTCATACCTACGAATCGGTATCATTTAAACTTAGAATATCGCTACCTTGAGTATGTTTTAGGTTCTTTTCATGCATGTGTGTGGGTTCTGTGTGCAGGAACTGAGTGTATGAAAAAGTGGATGGAATGGCAGCTTATAAGCAAAAGTGGCTTGGATTTCTACAAACCGCGTCGAGGCTCATTTCTTAGGGTTAATATTCGCCGGGGCGCAGCTGCTCCGGGGCGCGCCTTCGAGGGATAAATGTGCACCGGGGCACGTGTCCGGCAGACTTGGGGTTATTTGTCCTACTTCGAATAGGATTGTGAGGGAGAGGTTTTAAAAGTTGCTGCTCGTGTGTAAAATATATAGATGGCTGGATGGGATCATGGTGGATATACTTAGATATACACAAGCCCTAGCTTGAGACTTGGACATCAGAGGAAGATTGAAGTAGAGCTTAAACCGATGAATGTGAAGTGAACGTGGAGACGAGTAACGACGGAGTTTCATATTCCATTCTTTCTCTATTCATATTTACTTTGTATTCAGAATGATTAATACTCTGTGGATTGTTGGATTTTATTCGTTTATAATGAACTAATTTCTTATTTAAGCCTATGACGGATCTTGTTATGTAATGGATGATTAAATAGTTTTTTAATTCGGTTTATAAATATTATTTCCAGATTATTTGCTATGAGTTGTGCTTAATTTATATTATTGTTTGATCACTAATTATCCATTATTCCATATGAATTCGAGAGATGACATATGGGATTAGAACTAGCCATAGTGACATATGTTTGTGATTTTTGCGTAGTTGGGATTCATAACTCATGTATAGGATAGAGATATCTATGCATCATATGTAATCTGTTAAGGACTTTATATTAAACCTTATTCAATTGTAATTCACATAGAGATATAGTGAGTTAGTTATTTAAGGTGTCTTGCTTAATTCTATCATCTGTGGATTTGAGTGAGTATGGGTATAATGCATCTAGAGATGGTTTTATCTGCTGTAGTGTTCTTAATTAATAATCTGGAGTAATTGACATAAACTGGAGAAAGGGATATTATCTGAAGTGAAATAATAAGTGAAGTTGTAGGCTTAATTCTCTAAAACTTGTTAAAATCCGAAGTTAGTGTTTAAATTGGTTTAAGTAGTAATTTAGTTAGAAATTCCTCTTTTAATCATTAGTTTGATAAAGCTAAAATAATATCAGACTGGTACTTGTTTGATTAAATAGGAATTATTGTCTCGGTGGGTACGATACCTGATCTTATCAGTATATTACTTGTTGACCACGTACACTTGCGTGTAGCGCGTATAGAAAATACTATGAATGCGATGTGTTATGATGTACAATTTGCGATGTGATTAGCGAAGACATCGGTAATACCTGATGATGCAATCTGCTGGCATTGACCCCAGCGAAAACTTTGGCAATACCCGATGGTGCAATCCGTTGGCATTGACCCCAATGAAGGTATCGACAATACCCGATGACATCAGTATAATCCTTATCCTCCCTGGCAGATGGGAGTAACCCTTTAAAATCTAACATTTACATATCATTGCATACTTTACACATGACATTGCATCATTAGATATACCTTGTCATATATCGAGTGTCTAGTAATCTTTGTCGTGTTTATTCTATTGCATTGCATAAATATGCTAAAAAGGGGCATCTGTAAACACTCAAAATTTCTCTTTCCTTGAACTAACATTGCAGGAGGGTAAAAGCATAATTTCATCTTTAGGACAACCCCGAGGGAGGGTAAAAGCATCATTTCACCCCGGAGGCAACATCGTGGAGAAATCAAAGTGCAACGAAGCTCAGACACGATGTGGTCCTAACGAGAATCACAAGCTGAGAATGTGGCCACAATAAGTCACCACAGCAACTATTGGACTACAAATTATCCGAGACAAGCCAATTGACGACCTTCTGAGACCAAAAGATACCCTTCATCTAATTGCATCATCTTCCCAGACTCTGATTCAGTTAGACTCGACCTTATTACGCAACCTTCCGCATAAGCTTTTTGGGATTTTTGGGTACGAATCTCAACTTTCACCGGACCAACACTGATGGAATGAACTTCGAGATGGCAGGACCAATGGAGCCGCAGGTGTACCTGCGATAAGCAGTTGGTACAACTGCGACTTGATGAGTGGGTTTCATACCTACGAATTGGATATCATTTAAACCTAAGATATTGCTACTTCAGGTATTTTTAGGTTCTTTTTTATGTATTTGTAGTGGTTTATGTGCAGGGATTGGCCGGGAGGACAAGAGCAAGGGACTAAGTACTTAAGTGAAAAATTCTGCAGGATATCAGCAATGTTGGACGGGGCGTACATTTTGTGATGTGGATTCTTGCCTAGGCGCATGTGCGCCAGGGCGCAGCTTACAAGGGCAAAAACTTTGCCTAGGCAAAGTACGCGTCAGAAGAGATTTTATTTCCTTGTTTGAATGGGATTCTGTAGAGATTAGACTGGAGTATTTGGAACGCGATTAGAAGAGTATATAAAGCTAAAAGAGGGGCATATATGGGATATTCTTGGACATTAACAAACCCTAATCTGTGGAAGATCACACGTTGGGAGAATTAAAGCGAGGCTAAGGCACTAAGAACGCAAGGCGAGATTGGAGAAGAGTAGCTATACACTTGTAGATTATGTTCTCTTTATTCATCTATTCTTTGTATTCACGATACTAATAACTTTGTGGATGATGGTTTTAATTTTTCTATGATGAACTAATTTACTATTTAAGTCTACAATGGATCTTATTATGTAACTAGAAATTGACATGCTTTCAGCTTAGTTTATTGAGACTATTTTCAGATTATTTGCTATGGTTTGCACTTAATTGATGTTATTGCTTGATCACCAATTACTTGTTATTCCATATGAACTCGAGAGATGAAATATGGAATTAGAACTGATCATAGTAACGTATGTTTATGATTTTTGCAGGAAGTTAGAATTCATAATTCATATGTAGGATAGAGATATCTATACATCATATGTAATCTAAAGAGAACTTGACTTTAAACCTTTTTCAAGTATAATTCACGTAGAAATATAGTGAGTTAGTTAATTAAGGTGTCTTGCTCAATTCTATCAATTGTGGATTTAAGTGGGTATGGATGTAATTCATTGAGAGATGGTTATATCTATTATTGTGTTCTTGGTTAATAATCTGGAATAGTTGATTTAAATTGAAAGGAAGTATGTCATTCGAAGTGAAACAATAAGTGAAGTTGTAGGCTTAAATCTTTGAAAACTTGTCATATTCCTGGATAGAGTTGGTTATAGTTTAAATAGTAGTTTTTCATAAATATCATTACTTGATCATTAGTTTAATAAAATTGAGATAATATAAAATTGGTAATTGTAAGGATAAAATTCAGTTATTTTCTCCGTGGGAACGATACTCTACTTCTACTCTATTACTTGTTGACCACGTATACTTACGTGTTGTGCGTATTAGATTTTAGCCAACATGT
Source organism: Panax stipuleanatus (assembly GCA_020205555.1). NCBI lineage: Eukaryota > Viridiplantae > Streptophyta > Magnoliopsida > Apiales > Araliaceae > Panax > Panax stipuleanatus. The sequence continues at coordinate 64,958,604 of CM035116.1, forward strand.
TTTTTGGCGCCGTTGCTAGGGACAATAATTGCGTTTATCACTTTCAATATCAGTTTAATTAAATCAGTTTTAGTTAAACATTTTTTTTATTCTTATTTTTGTTTTACTTATTATTTCAGGTACTCTCATGGAGTGCATACAGACTCGATCAAAGAAGCCTGATTTGTTGCCTTTCAAGGACGACATAGACAAACGATTTTAGAGGTTGAGTAAGTGGATTGAGAAAACTTGAGAATCACTTGAAACACAGGACGACGTGGCTGAAGAAGAACTGAAAGCACTGCAAGATTATGCTACGCCGCGGGTATCGAAAATTTAGTCGAGTATTACCAGCTCAGCGATTAATGCTAACAACTTCGAGATCAAGCCTGGTACAATACAAATGGTGCAAAACACTTGTCAGTTTGGGGGTCTACCGAATGACGACCCGAACGAGCACATTGTCAGTTTTATAGAGATTTGCGATACATTCAAGTGCAATGGGGTGTCAGATGATGCTATCAGGCTGAGGTTATTTCTGTTCAGTCTCAGGGATATGAAAAAGTATTGGCTCCATTCTCTACCACCGGGGTCAATCACCACATGGAACGATTTGGTACAGAAATTTTGGCTAAATTATTCCTGCCAACAAAAACACAGAGATTGAGAACGAATATTTCTACATTTGCACAGCAGCAGGGAGAACCTCTATACAAAGTATGGGAAAGATATAAAGAGCTGTTGAGAAAATGTCCACACCATGGACTACCGCAGTGGATGCAAATGAATACCTTCTATAATGGGTTAGGAGGTCATACACGGACTAGCATTGATGCAGCATTAGGTGGAGCTTTCATGGAAAAGGAATTTGAGGAAGCATATGACTTGATAGAAATAATGGCTACGAATAATTATCAGTGGCCAAATGAAAGAATGACTCAACCCAAGCCAGCTGGTATTCTGGAAGTGGATTCATTGATAGCTCTGTCAGCATAAATAACAGCATTATCAAAGAAGATGGATGCCATATCGAGTGGAAATGTGCAACAGGTAGCAGTTGTGTGTGAGCTTTGTGTAGGGGAGCATCCAACAGACCATTGTGCAATAAATCCGGCATCAGTATAGTTTATGGGTAGTTACAATAGGCCACAAAACACATATCAGAATATATACAATCAGGGGGTGAGGAACCATCCCAATTTCTCATTTAGAAACAATCAGACTTAGAATCAATATTAGAATCAGCAGCAGGCTCCACGACCAGCATACCCCCCCCCCCCGGTTTCAGAATCAACACCAACAGTCAACTCTGCATCACGAGAAGAAGACAGATTTGGAGGAGCTACTTGTGAAATACATAACAGGGAATGAGGCGGCAATGAAATCTCAGGCGGCTGCGATTAAAAATTTGGAAACTCAGATGGGACAGATTGCAAGTGCGTTGAACAGTAGACCTCAAGGAACCTTGCTGAGTGACACAGAAAGAATCCTAGGGGAGGTCATGAACAATGTCAAGCTATTACACTTCGGAGTGGAAAACAGTTAGCCGAGCAAAATGCGGAAAGTCGACGACAGAAAAGTAGGTTGAGATAAATGTGGAGGAAACAGTTGAAGGGAATAAAGGAGGAGAAGAATCAGCAGAAAAGGAATAGGTAGTTGCACCCACAGTTTACCCACCACCACTATTTTAACAATGGATCTGAAAACAAAAACTAGAAAAGCAATTTACTAAGTTTCTAGAGGTGTTCAAAAAGCTGCTTATCAACATTCCTTTTGTAGAAGCATTAGAGCAGATGCCTAGTTACGCCGAGTTCATAAAGGATATCTTGTCGAAGAAAAAGAAGCTAGAGGACTTTGAGACTGTGGCATTAACTGAGGAATGTAGCGCTATATTGCAGAAGAAGCTTCCACCCAAATTGAAAGATCCGGGCAGTTTCACCATTCCGTGCAAAATAGGTAGTTTGTCCTTCAACAAATGTTTGTGTGACTTAGGTGCAAACATAAACCTCATGCCACTATCAGTTTACAATCAGTTGGGTTTACCGGCACCTACATCAACAAACATTTCCCTACAGCTTGCGGACATATTTGTGACATATCCACGGGGAATTGTTGAAAATATTTTGGTCAAAGTTGACAAATTCATATTCCCAGCTGATTTCATCATCTTGGACTATGAAGAGGATAAGGATATTCCAATAATACTCGAGCGACCATTTTTGGCAATCAGTAGAAATCTTATCGATGTTCAAAAAGGAGAGTTGACCATGAAGGTTCAAGACCAAGAGGTAACCTTCAATATTTTCAAAGCCATGAACTTCCCCAAGGAGGATGAGGAGTGTTATCGCATGGATGTAATTAAGAAAGTGGTGGGGGATGAACAGGGTCATATACTGAGTACCGATCCTTTAGAAATGACATTGATGGGAAATTGTGATAGCGATGATCCAGAGATGATGGAATAGCTGCATTTGTTAGATGCATAACCTAGATTGAGCAGGTTCAAAATACCATTTGAGCAGTTGGAAGTGGCAGGAACTTCATCAGCTCGGATGAGATCATCTCTAGAGGCACCACCTGCACTCAAACTCAAACCTGTACCTAACCATCTCAGGTATGCTTATTTGGGTAATTCATCTACTTTACCTGTTATTATTGCATCTGCGCTTAACAAATTACAGGAAAGTAAGCTGTTAAGAGTTCTCCAAGAATACAAGTCTGCTATTGGATGGACTATCGCCGACATCAAGGGAATCAGCCCTTCATTCTGTATGCACAAGATTCTGATGGAGGAGGATGGTAAGCCTACAGTGGAACAACAACGGAGGCCCAATCCGATTATGAAAGAGGTGGTGAAGAAAGAAATCTTGAAATGGCTCGATGCTGGAATAATCTACCCTATTTCAGATAGTGCATGGGTGAGCCCAGTTTAGTGTGTCCCAAAGAAGGGTGGTATGACAGTAGTGAAAAATGAAAACAACGAATTGATACTGACTAAGATAGTGACTGGTTGGAGGGTGTGTATGGACTACAGGAAGCTAAATAAGGCAATCCGAAAGGATCATTTTCCCTTCATGTTTATTGATTAAATGTTAGATAGATTAGCTGGACATGAGTATTACTGTTTGCTAGACGACTATTTGGGGTACAATCAGACTGTAATACCACCAGAGGACCAAGAAAAGACAACGTTCACATGCCCATATGGCACCTTTACCTTTAGAAGGATGTCATTCGGGCTGTGTAACGCACCGATAACCTTTCAGAGATGCATGATGGAGATTTTCTCAGCTATGGTGGAGCGTAGTGTTGAGGTATTTATGGATGACTTCTCAATGTTTGGGGATTCTTTTGACAAGTGCCTCAAAAAGCTGGTCATGGTAATGAAGAGATGCGTAGAAACTAATTTGGTGCTTAATTGGGAAAAGTGCCACTTTATGGTTCAAGATGGGATCATTCTTGGGCATAAAGTCTCGAAAAAGGGGTTGGAAGTGGATCAAGCGAAATTGGAAATAATAGAGAATCTGCCACTGCCAACTTCAGTGAAAGGTATTTGGAGTTTTCTCTGTCATACCGAATTCTACCACCGATTCATTAAGGACTTCTCCAAAATCACAAAACTGCTATGCAGTCTATTGGAGAAAGATGTACCGTTCAGATTTGATGAAGACTATCTAGCGGCATTTGAGCAGTTAAAGAAGAATATAACTATAGCACCTTTGATCATAACACCGGACTGGACCATGCCATTTGAATTAATGTGTGATGCCAGTGACTATGCGGTAGGAGCTGTGTTGGGATAACGCTGAGAGAGAGTCTTTCATGCCATCTACTATGCGAGCAAAACATTGACTGATGCACAGCTGAACTACACAACCACCGAGAAGGAATTACTTGCGGTTGTGTACGCGTTCGATAAGTTTCGCTCGTACTTAGTTGGGACTAAGGTGGTGGTGTACACCGATCACTTGGCCATACAATATCTGGTTGCAAAGAAAGATGCAAAGCCAAGACTGATTCGTTGGATCTTGCTCCTTCAAGAATTTGATTTAGAAATTAAAGATAGGAAGGGGACAGAAAATTAGGTGGCTGACCACCTTCCACGATTGGAGAATTCGAATCATGACAAGACGTACAAAGTATTGATCAATAAATCCTTTCCAGACAAGCAGTTGTTTCTGATTCATGGCGAGTTCCCGTGGTATGCAGATTTTGCAAATTATTTGGTAAGCAATATTCTCCCTCCAGATTTGACACGCCAATAAAAGAAGAAATTCTTACATGATGTGAAGTGGTATATGTGGGATGGACCATTTTTTTTCCGATAGTGTGCCGATAGAATGATTCGGCGGTGTGTGCCGCAAAGTGAAGTCGAAAGCATCTTACAGGCATGCCACGCCTCATTATATGGGGGACACTATAGAAGTGAAAGAACAGACGCAAAAGTGCTCCAGGCAGGTTTTTATTGGCCCACCTTGTTCAAAGACGCACATCAGTGTGTGAAAAATTATAATCGATGTCAACGAGTGGGTTACATTTCTAAACGGAACGAGATGCCACTCAATACGATTTTAGAAGTGGAAGTGTTTTATGTATGGGGTATCGATTTCATGGGACCTTTTCCATCCTCATACAACAACCTATATATCTTGTTGGCAGTAGACTACGTATCTAAATGGGTTGAGGCAGTCGCGCTACCGACAAATGACGTGAAGGTTGTGTTAAAATTTTTGCAAAAGAATATCTTCACACGATTTGGCACCCCGAGGGAAATCATCAGTGATGAGGGGAGCCACTTCTGCAACATGTACTTCACAGCACTCTTGACTAAGTATGGGGTCAACCACAGAATCGCCATGGCCTATCACCCCCAAACGAGTGGCCAAGCAGAAGTATCTAATAGAGAGGTGAAGAGAATCTTGGAGAAAGTAGTAAACCCGAACCGAAAAGATTGGTCTTTGAAATTAGATGATGCTCTATGGGCGTATCGAACTGCATACAAGACCCCGATCAGAATGTCTCCATATCAGCTTGTCTACGAAAAAGCGTGTCACCTCCCAGTGGAACTCGAGCATAAAGTTTATTGGGCCATCAAGAAACTTAACTTTGATCTAACAGTAGCGGGGGAGAAAAGACTTCTACAACTCAATAAGTTATATGAATTTTGCCTGCAGGCATTCGAGAACTCCAAGTTGTACAAAGAAAAGGTCAAGAAATGGCACAATCAGAAAATAGTGGATAAAAAGTTTGAACCAGGCCAAGCAGTATTTTTATTCAACTCTCGGTTGAAACTCTTTCCCAGAAAGCTGAAATCTAGGTGGTCAGGCCCATTCACCATCAAAACAGTGTTTCCACACGGGCCGTTGAATTATATAGTCGGGATTCATCTAAAACATTCAAAGTCAACGGCCAATGCTTAAAGCATTATTGGGGTGGTGATCTCGAACGCCAAGCAACCTCAATTAACCTCACCTAACCAGTTTAAGTACAGGGAGTAGTCAGGCTGAAAGACTTTAAATCAAGCGCTGGATGGGAGGCAACCCAATCAATTGGTTATATTACGTTTTGAAATTTGTTTGTTTTCGATTTCATTGAGTAAAGTATTAGTAGAGTAGGATGCGTCTTAGCGTAGGAGTTGTGTCCAGGCCTCGATATCAGTTATGGATACTAATAAGGTTTATGGTTTTTGGTTACAGGATGGAAGCATATATGCACATGAGAAAGATGAAGATCAAATGCTATACCACGTGTGCTACAAAGTCGAAAGGATGAAGTGCCAACAAGAAAAAAAAAGTTTCTGCAGGAAACAACCCTTCGCCCCGACGTAGAAATATAATATGGAAAATTCGCCTAGGCGAGCACCTATCTGGTGAAACTCGCCCCGACGAGGATTTGTAAAGAAAAAAATGCGCCTAGGCGTATAGTGCTATGGTGAATCTCACCCCGGCGAGAGTTCAAGACTAAATCTACCTCGCCTAGGCGCAGGTGACGGTTTTAAGTTTTTAAAAAACCCCTTTCTGCAGTTTACACATAATAATCCTAAAATAATTGGGAGACCTTTGCTTACCGAAACCAAAGGAGAACGTCATATATTACCCCCTATACACAGAACCCAATCCCAAATCAAACACACAACTCACTCCTCACACTCTAGTTTGAATTTCACCCAGATTCAGTGGATAGAGAGAGACTCCTCACAAGCACATTGCATCCTTGGGATTCCTTCATACAAACTTACAGGTAACTTCAATTTTGGATGATTATCAAAGTTTATTTCAAGTTTCTACATAAGTGGTTGGATAATTCCCAATTCGGGGTAAACAATTAAAGTTTGGGGGTAAGTCTGACAATCAATCACAGTAAGCACACAAGGTGTTTGATAAAAAGTCTTAACAGCCTTCAACCACTCCCTCACTCAATTACTAGTGGGATTCATATCGTCGACATCATGACATCCAGAAATCAGAAAAGGCAACGCAGTGAGAGTTCATCCACCCCCGCTCGGCAATTTGATAGACGTAAATTTTTGAACGCCGAGACGGCAGAGAGATTCGAGTATTTAGCAACGAAGGCATTGACTTCAGAGCGTGGTTTGACTCCTGATGAGTTTGATGGGGCAATGCTTCATCAAATCCACTAGAGGCGATGGGAAACATTCACGACACAGCCGGATGCCACCGTGGTGGCGGTGGTGAAGGAATTTTACGCAAATGCCCCAGAAAAGTCACCGTTCTTCGCATTCGTCAGGGGTAAGATGGTTCCGTTCACTGTGCAAGAGATCAACGATTACTACAACTTTCCATCGTAACTGAGTTGTTCATTTTTAACCCTCAAAGAAAGCGGGCCAAATTATGATCAGATTCTAACCAAGTTGTGCAAGCCAGATGCCACATGGTTATCGAATGGGTCTCACTATCAGACTGGCCATCTCAATTTATATGGGAAGATATGGCATGCGTTCTTGTGTGCAAAACTGTTACCATCTACACACACAAGCAATGTCACAAAGGAGAAGTCAGTTCTTCTATATACAATTGTTAAAGACCGTTCGATCGACGTGGGCCGCATCATTCATTACTCTATTCGTCGAAATCTGCGTGGGCCTCTACAGGGCGGATTGCCTCATCCATCACTTATCTGTACGTTATGTTCCCGGGCAGGGGTACAATGGCGGACAGATGAGCCTATCCAGCAGCTATTACTGTTCTTAGATTCAAAGATGATGCAGAGCTACTCGGTCTAGAAAGGAGGACATTCGCACCCAAGTGGTCTTGGATTTACATTTTCTAATTCTGAGGATGATGAGGGGGCAGACGAACAAGATGTAGATTTTGATGTGGAAGGTGAGCAAGAGCAAGAACAAGCCGGGACTTCAAACTCGTCCCACACAAAAGCTAATTTCAGCAATCATTTCTGCAATCTGAAGCAGTACTTTGATCAGAGACTACACGGGTTGGCCTCTAGGTAGGATCACATGTTCGCCACCCAGAATGAGTTCAACGCGTGTCTGGTAGTTACTTTTGCCAGCCTTAATCCCACCGATAATAAATTTCAATGACCAGCTCCCCTACCATTGCCAGCTTATCCCCCACTCTAGCCTGTTGAGGATCCGGTTGAAGACCCACATACCGAGGATCCACCGGTCGAGCATGATGCTTGACCACTCAGGGCAGTCCTCGAACTTTATAATTCTTTATCTTTATACAATGAGGACATTGCACACTTTAAGTTTGGAGGTAGTGTACATATAGTTATATAGTTAATTGCATATAGTAGTTCATTCTGCATATTAGTTTAACTGCATATTAGTTTAATTGTATATTAGTTTAATTGCATAGTGTACGCATATTTCACTTAAAGAAAAAAAGTACAAATTGAGAAAAATCACAAAAATATTTTCCTTTGCATTTAGGCATATAGATTGTTTCATGAATTTAAGCAATGGATTAGTGTGAATTTAGCTCGGCCTATGATAAGATTGGTATTACATGTTAACTCGAACAGTGTAAAGATTGATGATGAGTTCTAATGTTAATCAAGATGAAAATCTGAGCCTGTCTGAAAATTATGTAACGGGTTAGCACGTAAAGTTTAACTGTTTTAGTCAACTTAGTTCAAGTCATAATTGGTTTCTGAGGGAAAATCTTAGTTAAATTTTGATGACATTGGTATACTGACAGTAAAGGTTAAAATGAAGTAAAAACTCGAGTTTGGGGGAGTCAATGGGGTGAAAGAAAAGAAAAAAATAAAAGAAAAGAAATTAGAAAATTGAGAAAAGAAAAAAAAGATGTGAATAAACACATTGACTAGTATGTTTTTGTGGCCTTTGTTACTTGAATAAGTAAGTCCTTGGGGATGTTTTTACACCTAGCGCCCTAAAATTGTCTGGTTTGGGAGTCGTTGGTCGAAAGTTCGCTAAATGGGTAACATTAAAAAGCCTAAGAGATTCGCACATTGCACAGTCGAATGTGAGTATGGGATGGAGCGTAAAACGCACTCGTGGATGAATAATAATAGAAATAAGCCTTAATAGATATTCCTGAACTCGATAATTGCTATGTTTAACCGGATTTGTCATGATTACAGATTAACTGAAATGGAATTGAAATTTTCCCTATAAGAAGGTTATTATGTGATAATCTTGAATTGTTGGTGAATAGAATGGTTAACGAGCACACACGCACAACATGGGTGATAACAGGTTTGGATTGACTGATTGGTTAGTGATGAACTGTAATTTGATTTGATATATTGTTTGAGTATCTTATGATATCTTTGAGACCTGTGTTGGACATCATACTAATCTATTGCTGGATTCGTAGTCATATTACGAAGTAGATCATGCATATGCATTCATATAGATAGTTTTGCTTGTTATTTTCATTTCTTTGTTGTTTTTGCTAAGGACAAACAAAGTCGTAAGTTTGGGGGTATTTGATGAGTGGGTTTCATACCTACGAATTGGATATCATTTAAACCTAAGATATTTCTACTTCGGGTATTTTTAGGCTCCTTTTTATGTATTTGTAGTGGTTTATGTGCAGGGATTGGCCTGGAGGACAAGAGCAAGGGACTAAGGACTTAAGGGAAAAATTCTGTAGGATATCAGCAATGCTCGCCTGGGCGTACATTTTGTGCTGTGGATCCTTGCCTAGGCGCATGTGCGCCGGGGGGCAGCTAACAAAGGCAAAAACTTTGCCTAGGCGAAGTACGCGGCAGAAGAGATTTTGTTTCCTTGTTTAAATGGGATTCGTCAGAGATTGTGCTGGAGTATTTGGAACGCGATTAGGATAGTATATAAGGCTAAAAGAGGGGCATACATGGGATATTCTTAGACATTAACAAACCCTAATATGTGGAAGATCACAGTTGGGAGAATCGAAGCTAGGCTAAGGCACGAGTAGCTATACACTTGCAGATTATATTCTCTTTCTTCATCTATTCTTTGTATTCAGGATGCTAGCAACTTTGTGGATGATGGTTTTTATTTTGTCTATGTTGAACTAATTTACTGTTTAAGTCTACAATGGATCTTATTATGTAACTAAGAATTGACATGCTTTCAGCTTAGTTTATTGAGACTATTTTCAGATTATTTGCTATGGTTTGCGCTTAATTGATGTTATTGCTTGATCACCAATTACTTGTTATTCCATATGAACTTGAGAGATGAAATATGATGTTAGAACTGATCATAGTAACGTATGTTTGTGATTTCCGTAGGAAGTTAGAATTCATAATTCATGTGTCGGATAGAGATATCTATACATCATACTTAATCCAAAGAGAACTTAACTTTAAACCTTTTTCAATTATAATTCACGTAGAGATATAGTGAGTTAGTTAATTAAGGTGTCTTGCTCAATTCTATCAATTGTGGATTTAAGTGGGTATGGATGTAATGCATTGAGAGATGGTTATATCTACTATTGTGTTATTGGTTAATAATCTGGAATAGTTGATTTAAATTGAAAGGAAGTATGTCATTTGAAATGAATCAATAAGTGAAGTTGTAGGAATAATTCTCCGAAAACTTGTCACATTCCTGGATAGAGTTGGTTATAGTTTAAATAGTAATTTTTCATAAATATCATCACTTGATCATTACTTTAATAAAATTGAGATAATATAAAATTAGTAATTGTAAGGATAAAATTCAGTTATTTTCTCCATGGGAACAATACTCTACTTCCACTCTATTACTTGTTGATCACGTATACTTGCGTGTTGTGCGTATTAGATTTTACCCAACACGGCTAGCTTCGGGGCCTTTAATCGGCAGCTAGTAGCTCATTTAGAAAAAAAAGAAGGGAAGTTAGTGTGAGAAATGAGTTTTAGAGAGAGAAAGGCTCGAATCTTGCATCTTTACACCATATTTGAGTTGTTTAATCACACATCTTGTACATCTTGAGTGTCTAGAGTGATATAGATCGAATCCAAGCCAAAAAAAGCTTGTTTCTTTGCTCCTCAAGGTGAAAAGGGATAACTTTTGTTCATTTTCTATTTCATATAGTGTTTAAATCTATTTAGACTTGTTGTTTTACATATATATTGTGTAATAGTTGGTAGATCTAGAGATTTTACCGATTTTTTTGTGCATACATTGTTAGAAATCAAGTCCTTGGACTAGATCTACCTAGATCTTGCCAGATCTAGCCCTTTAACCGGTTATGAAGCTCGAAGCCCTAACCCATACTCTAGATCGGCTTAGATCTATGGTAGATCTAGTAGTTTTAATGCTTTTGGTCAGTCCCGATCATCCCGTAAAGCCTTAGATCTATAGCTAGAGGTGATGGGTCCCAATGGCATATGATAGGGATTTCAACCGATGAGTCACCTAATCTCGAGTCTAGGATATCTTGTATATATATGTTTTAGTATATTGATATGAGCTTAGGAATCCCGGGGTCGAGATCTAATAATCAGATCTCGACTAGATTCCCAAGATAGACTTTTTGTTTACAATGTAATGTTTAAATAACACAAAATCTTTTGTACATGTAATATTGGATCTTAAAACGAGTTCGAGGGGTTCGTCCGGAGAAGTCGGATTTAATATCTCGTGATAGTGAAAATTTATTATTGTGGGTGCTCGGGTTCATCGAGATGGCTTTCATGCCCGATGATGGTCCAACCTTTTTTTGGCGCTTTCTTGCATGCATTATCACCCAAAACGATTTTCAAATCAAAAAACAGCAAAGAGCTTTCATAAAGAATAAAGCGATTAAGGGATAGAGATATTTAGGTCTAATAAATTGAAGTATCGAAGGACCTCAATTCCTATTTGATGAAGGATTTGAAAACCTTGTTTTCCCAAAATGTCATTTATATATATATATATATATATATATGTTCTAAAAATAAACTTTTACATAAATCGAATCCTTCGTGCATAGGTCTAAAGAAATACAACACTACTTTCAGAATCACATCATAATCTTAAAGATAATAAATCGGAAGTATCAAAGGATCTCGATTCCTATTTGACGATGGATTTGAAAACCTTGTTTTCCAAAACGTCATTTATATATATTTGTTCTAAAAATGAACGTTTATCTAAATCAAATCCTTCGTGCATAGGTCCAAAGAGGTACAACACTTCTTTCAAATAACTCTAAGAATCTCGAATTTGCAAACCAATTTTACAGAGTCACATATTGGGCGGGCCATATTGCGAAAACTTTCCAAATCCGCATGAGTTGGTACATTCTTTTGAACTTATACCAACTGATGACTCTGTCTCATTCGACCCAATCATAAAAAAGCAATCTTTTCAAATTCGTCGGTTTTCATGTCGGTCCTTTCCTAAAATCTCACTCTTTAAATTAATCGACATAGCGAAATACAAAAAATTGGAAAAACCAAGAGAAAAGGAATAAAAAGAACAATTATTTTTTTCCGATGTCGACACCCCCATCAACATATGCAAAACCTAATCATTTAACTAAGGCTGAATGACACTTCTGTCCCTCCAAGTTTTCACCCACTTTGCAAGTCGTCCCTAAATTTTATTTTCCGTTAATTAGGTCATTAAAATGATATTTTTTGGCGTCTTCGTTTCTTTTACCCGATTTAACCCCAACTCGGACCATTTTGACCAAATTTTGACCCAACCCGACCTAGTTTGACCCGACTCCAATTTGACCAATTATTTTTAAAAAAAATTTAAAGGTTTAAAATTATTTTAAAAATAATTATTATTTTCAGGGAAAAAAATTTAGAAACTTTTATTTTGTTTCATAAAATGAGTTAAGTTTCATAAAATATAGATTTAAAAAAATTTAAATCAGACAATAAAAATTTATTTTCAATAAATAGATTTTTTTTTTATTTATGTAAAAATTTATTTTCAGATAAATTTTTTTATAACTTTGTCATTATTACATGTATTGTTAATATAAGAATTTTTAAAAACAAAAACTAAAAATTAAAATTAAAATACAAAAACAGTAAAAGATAAATTAAAATTAAAAACGATTTAATTTTTTACAAAAAAGAAATTAAAAAGTTTTAAAAATTATTATTATTTTCAAGAAAAAAAATAGAATCTTTTTAAAAAATGAGTAAAGTTTTATAAAATATATAGTCAAAAAAATAAAACAATAAAATAAAATTTTATTTTTAGAAAAAAAATAGAAAATTTATTTTTTTTAAAATGAGTAAAGTTTCATAAAATATAGATTCAAAAAAGAAAATAAAAGACCTTTATTTATTAAAAAATATAGATTTTATTTTTATTTTTTAAAAGATGTGTAAATTTCCATAAAAATAATTAAAAAATTAAAAACTTTAAACTTTAATTTTTTTGGATCTATATTTTTTGAAACTTTACTCATTTTTGAATAAATAAAAGTCCCTTATATTTTTTTCCGGAAAATAATAATTACTTTTAAAAATATAGAAAATAAGAATTATTATAAAACTAATTTTTTATTTTAAAATATTAAAAAAATATTTTTAAAATATTAAATATAATTATTATTTTTAAATTATTTAAAAAAATATTGTACTTTTAAATATTAAAATAAATATTATTTTCAAAATAAAATTTTATTTTAAAATAAAAAAAAATTATTTTAAAACTAATTTTAAATTAATTATTTTATTTGAAAATATGAAAAATTATTTTTTTTAAAATCATAATTATTATACAATTATTTTAAATCTTTTTTGTTTTTTTAAAAAAATAATTGGTAAGGGTTGGGACACATTTGGTTGGGTTATATTAAAATTTGGTTAAAATGGGTTGGGTTGGGGTCAAATCGAGCAAAATGAACATAAATGCAAAAAAATATCACTTTAGGCACCTAATATGTGAAAAATGAACTATAGTAACGACTTTATAAATGAGTTATAATTTGGAGGGGCAGAAGTGTCATTTAGTCATTTAACTAACTAAGAGGGGAAAAAAAAGACTGAATGACACTTATGTTCCTCCAAGTTGTCACTCACTTTTAAATTCGTCCCTAAAGTTCATTTTTCTTCAATTCGATCCTTACACTGAATTTTTTTTGGGGTTTCCATTCCTTCTAATCGATTTGACCACAACCCGACCAATTTAGACCAATTATTTACTCAACACCAATTTTTAATATTTTAAAATAAAATAATTATTTAAAAATAGCTATTTTTAATATTTAAAAGAAAATATTACTTTTAAAATAATAATTAAATTTAATATTTTAAACTAATTTTTTAAAAAAAATATTTATTATTTTTAACAGAAAATATTATTTTTTATAAAAATTAAATATTTTATTAAAATAATTTAAAAATAATATAAATTTTTAATATTTTAAAATAATATTCTTTTTAAAATAATTACAATTTTTTATATTTAAAATAAAATATTTGTTTCAAAATAATTAATATTTGAAGGAAAAAATATTTGAAACTTTTAGTTTTTTTAAAAAATGAGTAAAGTTTCATAAAATATAAATTTGAAAAAAGTTAAGTTAAAATTTTTTAAATCTTAGTTATTTTTATAAAAATTTACACATCTTTAAAAAAACTTATTTTTGTTTTATGAAAAAAAAGTTTTTTTATTTTTATTTTTTTGAATATATATTTTATAAAACTTTACTCATTTTTTTAAAAAATGAAGAATTTTCGAAAAAAATTTCCTAAAAATAATATTTATTTTTTAAAAAATTTAATTTATTTTTTTAAAAAAAATTGAATCAATTTGTTTTATTTAACTTTTACTGTTTATTGTATTTTAATTTCTATTTTTAGTTTTTAAAAATTCTAAAATTAAGAATTAAGAATACATATAATAATTATTAAAATAAAAATTATTTTAAAATATTAAAAATAAAAATTCTTTTAAAATTATTATTAAAATATAATTTTATTTTAAAATATTAAAAATATATTTTTTTACTTTTTTTAAAAATAATATTTTCTTTTAAAATATTAATAATAACTGTTTTTAAAATAATTATTTTATTTTAAAATATTATCTGTAATTATTATTTTAAAAATATTATTTTATTTAAAAATATTAAAAATATTTATTTTATTTTAAAATATTTAAAATTGGGGTTGTGTCAAATTGAGTCGAGTTAGGTCAAAATGTGTCGGGTTGGGGCCAAATCTGGTATGAGGAATAAAAAATCAAAAAATGTCGCTTTAAGGACCTAACTGATGAAAAATGAAGTTTAGAGACGACTTTGAAAGTAAGTGACAATATAGAGGGACAAAATTGTCATTCAGCCAAAAAAATATCATGCTTAGTTTCCATAATAAAAAGTTAATCTAGAAAATATAACTTGAGCAAATTACTAATAACTTGAACTGTAGAGGCCTTGCATAATCCTCTACAATTCCAACACAAGATTCTCATTTATTAACTTGGAGTTGTAGGGGGACAACCACCAAAACCCTTAGTATAGCCATCCAAAGCAACCAGCTAGCCAGGAAGTGAAATAACCTGATATACCATAAACCCAGATTATCATCAGCATTCTCTTGCATCTTCCTCCAATTCTGTCCTTGTAGCCCCATAAGTTTCACTGCTTTATTCTGATAGTCCTAAATCCTAATCATCATTTAATATTATTTTCTTCTATTGCCCAGTTAAAATTTCCTCCACATTTTTATGTCATAGAACATAAACCTTCCTCTTCTTGTTTCTCCGCATACACTGCCACAGTACTAACAAAGTAAGTATCCATTCTATAAAATAATTAAATTGATTCGCATGCATTCGTAAAGTCAATCACTGAATAAATCTCCTTCCTTGAGCCACCCCATCAGTTAAGCCAAGTCCTAAAAGGATCAAACAGATGTAGAAAATAATTTTCCATTTGAACCTCGTCTTTTAAAACATTTCTATGGTTGAAAACGAGCCTTCCCATCTTCTCCTTAGTTCTCAACTCATACACCGTGCTTTGAGGCAGGTCCTTGTCTCGTTTATTTGTTGTATTCCGTAATACTTTTATATATCTTTCTTTCATGCATAGGTCCTGGATTGGCAGGGGGGAATCCAGTCCCTTGGTTTAGTAGGGTCAAATTTGAAAAAAAAAATCAATTAAAAATAAAAATATAATACAATAAATCACAAAATTAAATAATATCCGTATATTGTTTACAATAACATTTTTTGAGACTTTATAACTTGAAATTGTTGCATGATAGCCTCATTTTCGATAGTTACAAAAATATCATGCTCAATAATATTGTAAGTTATTAAACAATTATTCATCCATTCATCTTTGAATTTATATTTTATTTATGGATCGACGATGTTGTAAAAATATCATGATAGCCTCATTTTAAACAATTGTAAAAATTCACAAACAATTACTAAATTTGTAAAATTATAAAATAGAAAAATTACAATATATTTTAAATAATTTTTCTTTGATGGGTTAACATTGTGGCTATATAACTAAAGAAGAAATAGCAGAGTGGATACAAATTTGAGATATTCATTAATTTTTTAGGGAAATTATATAGGGGGGAGGGGAGTGTTTTATCATCATTTGATTTTTTCTCATAACCTCGTAGAAGTGCGAGCCCACTACATTTCTATCCTAATTAATCTTCATAATCTCTACACCTTCCGAGATAACAACCACCATACTTCAAAGCGAGTTGGTCTGGGGATAAAATTCACTTGTTTGACGTGTTCATGAATAAATGATTGTGGTTTGACTTAAAAATTGATACTACCTCCGTTCCTTAAAAAGTGTAGTTTTAGCAAAAAGCACACAAATCAATAAGTGGAATAAAATGACAAAGCTAACCTTTCTCTTCCTTTAGTGCATTAACTTTTTCATTTAGTGCATTAATTAAAATAATGGCATATTTAGAAAAAGAAGACTTTAAATTCTTAAAACTGTATTCTTTAAGCAACAATTTTTTTTTTACTAAAATTATACTCTTTAAGGAACAGAGATAGTACTAGATTAAAACATTTATTTTTCGCGAACATTCATTTTTCATGAAGCTGAAAATTCAGTGGGGTCAATTGCCCCCACTGCCCCGCCCTCGTTTGCTGCTGCATTTTGAAAAACTCATCCCTCTCAAAATAATCACCAATTGCCTTCGCTCCTCTACCATCCCAGCTGTGAAATTGCCAGCTCGCTTCCACCCTCAAGTTGCATGGCTTCCATAACTGGTTGAATATGAGATTGGGGGTGGGGGTGGGGGAGGGGGGTCCTCCAAATCCTTCATATCTTCAGAGAGTTGCGGAAAAAAGGCCTGTGAGAGTATCCTCTGAATCCCCTTCCACAGTATCATGGAGATTCAACATATATATCTTAAAGCGAAAGAGACGAAATTGAAAAATCCCCATTTTGGATGTGCATGTTTAGAGGTGAAGAACTCCAGCTATGCAGATAAAAATGGTTCAGATCGATTTCAAAAGAAAACGAAGAATATTGAACAAGCTATTATTGATGTCCCGATTCGCCTCTCTCCATTCAATCTGATGTTGATCCAATCCATCAACTAGTTGCCTGTACCCATTTGATTTGAGGACCAAAAGAAAGTAGACCCAACAAAATTAGACCCAACTAGGTATTCAATTGGTGGTCCTCAAACTCTCCCCGCCCCCGCACGGTCAAAATCAGTTGCCTAGATACATCATGTTCCGGATAAATGCTTTTTTCATCTCTCTATTTTAGGTCAACTTACGGTTAAATAACTCAATTTTTTTTTTTATTATATTCAACTAATTATACTTTACTTTTCTTTTAAACCGTTAGAAAAATTGTTAAGTTCTTTGATTTTAAACGAAAATAAATACATAAGATGTTGAGTTGTAAAAAAAAAAACTTATATGTCAAGAATTATCCCACGTGACCTTCATTATGTGGATCTGGAGGAAAAAATTTATGAAGAAAATAAAAAAATTATTTTAAAATAAAATATAAATTAGAAAAGTTAGCCAAAAAAACAAAAAAAATAAATGAACCATATATTTAATTATTTTTGTAATTTAATATAAAATAAATTTTTATTTATAATTAAGTCATTTATAAAACATAAAAACTAAAAATATGCTAATTAAAATTAAGGGAAATATATAAGAAATTTTTTTAAAATAAAATAATTTAAGAAAAAAACATTAAAAAAAAAATTTACATATTTTTTGTAATTAATAGAAAATAATTTTTTAAGTAAGGCTTAAATATTATTTCAAATAAAATTTTTATATTTATTAAATGTCTAAGGAGAAAATGGTCAAATCATATGATAACCTTATAACACTTTTCTCTCTCATTTCATCAAGCAAAGAACAATCAAATGCAACATGAGATCAAACCCAAAAATCAAATACAAACACATACCCAAATGAATGATTAATTTGTTGAATTGAAGATTGAAAAAATTATTAAAAATATTTTCAATTAAATTATTTTGTCTCCACCAATATCTACCATAACAGCACCACCACCGTATGTCATGTCACCATTTTTATTCCTCATCCTTCTCTTTCCTCTCCATAGCAGAGACCCATCACCATTACTCATACCCCACCATCATCACCAACAAAAAGAAATAATCCCACCAAAACCCATACCCATCAAACAAATACACAGAACACATCATCATCGCCGAAAAACATACGATCAATAGAATTCCATCATCACCCTCGATAAAATTATCATCACTGTGAAAAGCAAACGAGGATAGAAAAGATCTACTTGAGATTATCGTTTTCCGTCATCAAACAACTCAAATATGCATTGTCCAAACGAGGATTCTGAGAGATAATCTTGTAGCAGTAATAGCAATTAGATTTTACACTCGATAAGAACTTATATCTATTTTTCTTGTAGATCCGGAAAGGAGTTATAAATTTTGCAAACAAAGAGGTATGAAATATGTTAGATGAATATGATCCGGAAAGAAATAGGTTGGTTCATGAATGTAGATCTGGAAAGTACAAAATAATGGTTAATTTCTTAATCTATTTGAAATATGATAAAAAAACTTGATTAGAACAACTTGAAGTGCCGTCTCCGGTGATAAAAGAAGTGGTTATGGACGCCCAAAGAAATAACTTTATTGAGTTAATTTTAATGTTAGATAAATGTGGTTTGACATATTTACCCTTAAATGATTAATAATTATGAAAAAAATATTTGAAATATTTTTTTTAAATTACACAAGCATGTTTAGGCCTAGTCATCAATTTATATTGAAAAAATTAAGCCACGTAAGTGTCACGTTAAAGTTTCTTTAAAAATTTAACAGTCAAGAAGGAATTTGAAATTTGTGTTAGTAAAGTAAAATATAGTTAGTTGACTGTAAGAAAAAAAAATTGAATTAAATAACTGTAAGTTGACCTAAAGTAGAGTGACCAAAAAAATATTTATCCCAACCATATTTAGCATGCTTACCCGTACGAGTAGCACTTCCCAAGGAATTACATCCAACTGAGCTACACATCCACTACTATTTGTATGCTTTTGATTTTTATCCATGTTAACGCCAAGATTCTCTCACGCGCCCCATTTATCAAAAGCGCGTCCAATCCTGCACAGTAAACACGTCAGCACTGGATCTCGACGGCTTGGGCCGCCGGGGATCGCTCCTGTGTGAGAATAAGTACAGGCCGGAAAAAGGATTAACAATGGAGGTTGTGTGCTCTAGTGTTTCGAGAGTAAAATGTTATGTTACCTCCTTTGTGTAATGCTCTGTACCCTTATATTATCTCACCACCTTGCATGTCACCTCTATGCTGATGTCATCTTATTTCATGCAGGCTTTATCAAATCCTTGTTCCCCACTAAGCCAATATTATGTTAAGTCCTCATTAATGAGGACGACTAAGCCAATCAATCAGCCGCCTGCTAATCTTATAGATTACGGCTAATCCATATTAGCTGAGATAGTGGACCCACAAGCAGCCACCTGTCCACTCCATGAATTATTAGCCCAAGCCTTATTTGACTCACCAATTTAAATAACAGCCCACTACTCCAAGAATAAAAATGGGTTTGACCCGGAAAGCCCAAAATGAGTATAATCCGACCGGTTCAAATAATCACGGCCCAACATTGTCCCCCAGTCTTTTACCAAACAGTATGTTTGGTGAAAGAATACTACAAAATTCGGTCCAATCAGCAAGGAAACCCAAATGGATCCAAACACAACCCAATCTAAAGAAAATTTTTGAACAGACGTCAACTCTTCAAATTCAAAAACAGATGTCAACCCTGCATTTCCATCATCATTTGCAATCAATATGCCGTCTTCGTGTTTCGTGAACCACCGAAAAGACAACCCTATAAAACCTCAAACCCTTCAATTTGGATAACTTTACCGTTTCAATAGAGATTCAAAGAATTCTAGCTTCCTTATTTCTCCGGCTTTCTCTCTCAATCAATCTGTCAACAATGGCTTCCCAAAACAATGAAAAGACCGTCCCAACCCCTGAAGTACCTTTAGCTTCCACTCCGGCCACTCAGAACCCTAAGTCGGCCCCATCCTCCGGCAAAAATCCTACACCCCCCATTATCGTATCTGCCCCCCTTCGACTTCAAGGATGAGGAATAACACCCTATTACCAACAACCTCTCTAAACTGACAGAGGACGATCTCAGCACCATTTGAGAACGCTATTTAATTCCAGACACCCACCATCTGAAAGCACCCGCCCCTACTGACCGAATGTATCATCGTCCCGATGGCTGAACCGCCATGCCTCTCATTTTTCTGGAAAGAGGGATCGGATTCCCTCTTCATACTTTTATCATCACCCTTCTAGGGTTCATGGGCGTTGGATTTGCCCAACTGGTCCCTAACTCCTATATTCACATCTTGGCCTTCATTGCTTTCTGCAGTGAGGTAGGGATTCCACCCTCCATTGATTTTTTCTTCACCCTCTTCGCCTTCGGTAAGACTCGAGAACAGGGCTTCAAGGTACTGGGTAAACAAGCCCCAAAACCTAACTCCAAGTTCGATAAATGCCCCTTGATGGACACACCTTCAAGCAACAAGAAATGGTATGAAAAATGGTTCTTTGTCAAAGGACCTGAAGTTTCTTCTATTCCCGACTGGACCACTGCTTCACACACCTCTGCAGACCTCGGAGATCTTCCCGAGGATCGCATAAGAGAGATAGCGAAGCTTATGGAGAAGCTTCCAATGAAAGAATGGAGCTTCGCCCTCCTAAGTAAGCAAGTATGGTTGTTTGACCACAAATGTAAGTTCCGAAGTCAATACTTGTATAGTTTTTCAAATTTTTCTTAATTATTATTCTGAAGTATTCTTCTTTGTGTATAGTGTCCCTGATCAGGCCTTCTTCTCTTGACCGAGAGGAATTAGAACAACTTCTTTCTGCCAAGCCAGCCCAAGATCCTCCCGAAGCTCGAGATACCGAAGAGCAAACTGCCGATCCCCCAATTACCTAATCAAACCCTACCGCAGGACCAAGCCATCCTTGTCGCAAGAAAAGAGCTATCAGGAAGCCTAAACATACTCCAGCCTCCGTTCTCACTGAGAGCATCCTCGACATGCCCATCTCTGAACGCACCCAAGTTCTTCACATAAAAAAGAGAAAAGCCAAAGTCATCCCCCTCACTGCCGAAGACCTAAGAGTTCCTCGTACTGAAATTGACCAGCCAATTGATGAAGACGAGGCCGAAGCCAGTTCTCCCATTAAACGAAAGAGAAAACCCTCTTTTGGTAACCAATCACCCCCACCAGTTGACCCTCCAACAACCTCTGACCCTCCTCCACTTGAACAACCAATACCATCTCCATAACAATCAACCCCTCCTTTCTTTGGATCAGAGTGTGGAGCTTCCCGATCACCCAGTTTATGGCCTGACCAGAACGAGGACTTCCCTCTGCACCTCTACAACTCTTTCGTTCTTGACACAGACAACCATCGGTTCGACAACAGTTCCATTTCTGATCTAATGGAAGAGGGCATGGCTAATCAAGCCAGAGTAAGTACTTAACCATTTTTGTTTACAAATATCTTCTTGAAGTCTTTTATTAACTCTGGATAATTGCAGGAAAATGGAGTCTTCGGGCGTCTTTATCAAAGATATAAAGAAGCTGAAGCCGAAGAAGAGGCGGCCCGAAGAGAAAATGCTATTTTGAAGTCGGCTTTGGCGAGGGAGAGAAGCGAACATGAAAATACCCTCTTCAACACCAAAGGCCTTCAAAACGAACTCATAAAGTTAAAAGAACAACTGACTGCATCTGAGGCCCTCCAACAAGCAACCGCTCGTAAAAACCTAGAATTGCAAAGGGCCAACGAACAGCTAAGCCAAAACAACCAAAGCCTATCCAAGGCTGTCGCCGAAGCCAAAAAGTCTGAAGAACGATATTTTGACCTTCGGGCAAAGTCAAAAATGATCTTCGAGACCTTAAACTGGCCGGCCCCCCACTGACTGAAGACCTCAGCAAAGAAACTCAAACTGAATACCGTAAATCCGTCGAGTTAACAAATGAAATAGTTCAGATGTATGCCGATGGCTATGAACAGGCCTGAAGCAAAGGCAAAGCAAAACTAGCTGCTGCCTCTCTGAACCCATTACTCCTTGATTCTTCTGATTACGAAGACAAAGAGTAATGGCGAAGATAACCTATCTTTTACTTATTTTATGAACTTGTAAATTTTTTTGCTATATTGTAACTCTTTCTTCCTTATGTTTAATGAAATACATCTTATTCCTTATTACTCCTTTTCAATTTAAATTATACTGTTATTTGGATGATGTATAATCTGAACTTAACACTTTAAATAAATCAAGTAATAACGTAAGATAAGACTTACTCATTACCGAAGAATTTCTGTACCCCATCCTTAGGATGGACAGATCACCAAATCTTCAATGTGAACATTTGTTCCGAAGAACTTATAGTAACATCCAAGCTTATAATTGGAGACCTCGTTCTTCTCCAAGAGCCGAGCGGGTTCAATCCCGATGATATTCCACTTCGCTACGAGGAGTCGAAGGGATCCATTCTTGCAACAATTTGGTAATCTTGTTCTCTGCATGAGCCGAACGGGTTCAACCAATCAATATTTTGCTTCGCTACGAGGAGACGAAGGAATCTAACCTTATTCTCAACTGGCAACCTTGTTCTCTCCGAGAGCCGAACAGGTTTAACCCAAAGATATTCCACTTCGCTACGAGGGGTCGAAGGGATCCATCCTTATAACAATTTGGTAACCTCATTCTCTCCGAGAGCCGAATGGGTTCGACCAATCAATTTTGCGCTTCGCTACGAGGAGACGAAGGAATCCAACTTTATTCCCAGCTGGCAACCTCGTTCTCTCCGAGAGCCGAACAGGTTTAACCCAAAGATATTCCACTTCGCTACGAGGAGTTGAAGGGATCCATCCTTATAACAATTTGGTAACCTCGTTCTCTCCGAGAGCCGAACGGGTTCGACCAATTAATATTTTGCCACGCTACGAGGAGACGAAGGAATCCAACCTTATTCCCAGATGGCAACCTCGTTCTCTCCGAGAGCCGAACAGGTTTAACCCAAAGATATTCCACTTCGCTATGAGGAGTCGAAGGGATCCATCCTTATAATAATTTGGTAACCTCATTCTCTCCGAGAGCTGAACGGGTTCGACCAATCAATATTTCACTTCGCTACGAGGAGACGAAGGAATCCAACCTTATTCCCAGCTGGCAATCTCGTTCTCTCCGAGAGCCGAACAGGTTTAACCTAAAAATATTTCGCTTCGCTACGAGGAGTCGAAGGGATCCAACCTTATAACTGACAATTAAATTGGGACCACCTATTCCCATAAAACACAGTTCACCCTCTGGGCCCTACTCACCATTTCAAGGATGAGCGGACTACTGAACCTCTGAACAACCAATAGATAGAACAACATTGAAGAAAGAAGCTATTTTTATTGATAACCGATGGCATAATTACAAACTCCTGTACCCAGACATTGGCCCAACTGGAAATATTTTTGAAGCCTTCCAGCATGCCAAGTATTCTTTATCTCAGACCCATCTAATGCTCGCAATCGATAAGTCCCTGGCTTCGGCACATCGACAAGCTCATACGGACCTTCCCAATTTGGCATTAGCTTTCCCATATTCTGGGGCGTAAATGCTTCTACTTCCCGAAGAACAAAATCTCCAACTTCAAACCTTCGGAGCTTTACCCCTTTATTATAATGCTTAGCAACACGACGTTGATATGGCGCCAATTTTACTAAGGCTGCCTCCCGGACTTCTTCAAGCAGATCTAAATTGACTTTAAGTCCCTCATAATTATACACATCCTTGATTTGACTAACCCGAAGACTTGTAGACCCAATTTCCACGGGCACTAAAGCATCTGAACCATAAGCCAGTTTCAAAGGCGAATCTCCTGTTGTAGTCCTTGTCGTAGTTCGATAAGCCCATAATACGCTGAGCAACTCCTCAGGCCATCTTCCTTTTGCATCGTCCAATCTTCTTTTAATCCCATTCAAGAGTATTCTATTGGTTACCTCAACTTTCCCATTAGACTGAAGATGAGCAACCGAAGTCTTTCTATGCTGAATACCCAACTCTTTCAAGAATGCTTCAAATTTTGAACCAACAAATTGTCGACCATTATCCGAAACTACCGCCATGGGGATGCCAAAGCGAAACACCACATTCTCCTTCAAAAACTTCAAGCATTCTTGCTTTGTAATCAGCCGAAGTGGTTTCGCCTCTACCCACTTGGTCATGTAATCAATCGCCACAATAACAAAGCTAACTTGCCCTTTTGCCTTCGGTAGTGGACCCAGTATATCTACCCCCCAGATAGCAAAAGGTATAGGAGATAAAATCGAGTATAGCTCTTCTGGTGGCTGATGCGGGATCGGACTATTCAACTGGCATTTCCGATATTTCTTCACATAATCGGTCACTTCCTTAAAAATTATTGGCCAATAGTAACCCTAACAGAGCACTTTATATGCTAATGACTTCGCAGCCATATGATCACCGCAAATTTCTTTATAAACCTCCCGAAGGACATACTCAGCCTCAGATGGAATCAAACACTTCAGCAAAGGAGACGAATAAGCCCTTCGATAAAGATCTCCATTAATAAGCATAAAGTTTGCTCTTTTATACTTCACTTTCTTTGCTAACATCTGGTCCGAAGGTAGTACGCCATGTACCAGATAATTTATATATGGCGTCATCCAACAATTAGATCGCTCGATGCACATCACTTCCCCGTGCTGGATGCTAGGTTGCTTCAAAACCTTCAAGTAAATTGACCCATCAAAAGCACTCGATTCAGTTATAGCCAATTTTGACAAAGCATTAGCATTTGAATTATCAGTTCGACCAACCCCTTGAAACTCATAAGAGTCGAAGTACTGAAGCCGATCTCTTAACTCTGCAAGATATTTAACAATTTTCGAGCCCCGAGCTTCATATTCCCTCGAAACTTGTTTGATGACCAGCTGAGAATCACTGTAGATTATCAGCTCCTGAACCTCCAAGCTCTTTGCCAATCTCAACCCGGCTAACACTGTTTCATATTCAGCCTCGTTATTCATTGCCCTGAACCCAAACCTGATAGCCTACTGCACTTTGAATCCCTCCGGACTCGTTAGAATGATTCCAGCACCACTGATGTACGAAGTAGAAGATCCATCAACATATAACGTCCAAGAACTGTGCGACTGCTGAAGTGTTGCTACCGTTTCTGTAGATCTCTTAGCTTCGTTCAGACTCTCATCAGCTTTGAAGAATGAGCATTCTACTATAAAATCGGCCAAGGCTTGACCTTTAATAGTTGTTCGCGGATGATACTCTATAAAGAATTGAGATAGCTCCATCATCCACACAGCAAGTCTTCCCGAAACCTCTGGCTTTCCCAACACCTTCTTCAGTGGTTGATCCGTGTATACCATAATTATCCGACCTTGAAAATATTGTCTAAGCTTTCGACTAGCTACTATCAGAGCGAAGGCAAAATTTTCAAGGTTTGGATACCTTGTCTCTACATCCCTAAGGGCATGGTTTACATAGTAAATCGGGTGCTGCTTACCCCAAACTTCACGCACCAGAACTGCTTCTACCGCCAGTGAGCTTGCAGCCAAATACAAATACAAAGGTTCGACGTGAATTGGCTTTACCAACAAAGGTGCTGAAGGCAAATATTTCTTTATCCCCTGGAAAGCGTCTTCACACTCCGAAGTCCATTGAAACTGTCTTTGTATTCTTTGACCCTTTTAACGTGTTAAAGAACGGCAAATATCTTTCTGCCGATTTAGATATGAACCTCCGCAATGCTGCTATCCGACTCGTCAGACGCTGAACATCTTTATAGGATTGTGGAGTCTTTATATCCAAAATAGCTTGAATCTTCTCCGAGTTTGCCTCGATACCTCTTTTGCTGACCAAATAACCCAGAAATTTGCCTGCTCCAAGTTCGAAGGTGCACTTGGTCGGATTCAGTTTCAAATTATAATGTCGAACCGTCTGGAAGCACTCCTCTAGATCGTCTAGATGACCACGAACCGACATGTTCTTCACTATCATATCATCAATGTAGACCTCCATATTCTTCCCTAGCTGCTTTGTGAAGACGTGGTTCATCATCCTTTGATATGTAGCTCCCGCATTTATCAATCAGAACGTCATCTTCTTATAGGCGTATACCAACTGATGAGTGATAAAAGCTATCTCTGGGATGTCCTCCTTACACATAGAAATCTGATGATATCCTAAAAAAGCATCCATGAAGCTAAGTAAGGCATACCCCGAAGTTGCATCAATGAGCTGATCGATGTGAGGCAAAGGATAGAAGTCCTTCGGGCACGCCTTATTCAGATCGGTATAATCTATGCAAACCCACCACTTTCCATTCTGCTTCTGCACCAGAACTACATTAGCCATCCACTCCGAATAATTGATCTCAAAGATAAAGTCTGCGGCCAGTAACTTTGCAATTTCCTCATCGATTATCTTTTGCCTTTCTGGCGCAAAGATCCTCCTCTTCTATTGAACTGGTTTCCTCGCTGGATCGACGTGCAATCTATGTTCGGCCACCTTTCGGCTCACCCCTGGCATATCATTAGGAACCCAAGTAAAGATATCAGCATAACACCGAAGCAGCTCCATCAGATTGATCCGAAAAGGCTTTGGCAGCCCCGAACCAATTTTCACAGTCTTTTCTTTCTTCCCAGGTATTAGATCAATTTCTTCGGTCTCTTCTGCTGGCATAACCAATGATTCCATGTTGCTCTCCGTAAATGGCTTAATCTCGATGGCCATGGTCTACTTATGCCTGCTGACTCCCACTCCCGAAGTAATCAAAGCATTCTGATAACACCTTCTCACCAAGTCCAGATCTCCTGTAACTTCGCCAACTCCATGTGGCATCGGAAACTTAATCTTGAAATGGGGAATTGATGTAACTACCTGAAGAGCTGTTAAAGTAGGTCTCCCCAAAATAGCATTATATGCAGAATCTACATATACAACATAAAATTTACACATAATTTGAACCTATTGAGGAGCTGTTCCAAAGATAACTGGCAGCTCGATAGTTCCCGCCACTTTAACTGGATCGTTGCTGAAGCCATCCAAAGGAGCCTCCTACCCAATTTCCATCTTCTGACCATCCAAAGGCATCCTATGGTATGCATGTGTGTACAGAATATCCACCGAAGACCCATTGTCTATCATCATTCTCTTCATGTCCACCAAACCCACTTGTGCAGTAATCACCAGAGCTCCTTCCTGCAGTTCGATTGGTTCTGAAGGGAAATCATCATCTGTAAAGGAGATGACCAGCCGTGGATAGGCCCTCTCAGCCTTCAGAGGCTTACCCGTCACCGCCATCACCGAATCCAGATAGCCTCGACTGCTTCCTCCCCACGGCCTTACCAAAGTTACCTCCGGTAATCACGTCCACCACATATCTGGCCTGTTGATTCTGAACTGGTTGCACTGGCTGTTTAACTTGAACTGGGTCCCTATTCCTCGGATATTCCCTTTGTTGCTCTCGTCCTGCCACGTACTGAACCAAGACTCCACTTTGAACTTTCCTTTCAATGAACTCTTTCAAATTCCAATAAGAATTAGTGTCATGTCCAACCGCTTGGTGGTAATCAAAATATTTGGCGGGATCTCCGGATCCTAGCCTAGGATTATTTCGAGGTTTTTCGAAGTACGGCTGATTCTTTATCTGCTGCAGAATAGTAGCCCGATCTGTATTAAGCTGGGTATACACCTTATTTACCTTCTGACCCGGGACAGGCGGACGATCTCCTCTAGGTGCCTAATTATTGTTATACATTCTCTTATTTCCATCAAATCGGTCATTGTTGCCGCCATTCTTCTTCTGATTACCATCAGTCGATTCCTTCCCTTTCTCCTTTGCTTGCTCCAAAGAACTCTGTTTCAAACTAGTCATTGCCTCTTCTACCACGATGAAGCCTTCGGCCTTCTCAAATGCTTCGGCCAAGCTCTTCGGATGCTTGAACATCAATTTCTTCACTAGCTTCTCGGACTTCACCAGATCTAAGCCATTCTAAAACAACCCCACAACCTGAAGGTCATTGAGATCTAACACTTGTCCCACCGCTTCTCTGAACCTTTTCACATGCTGACCCAGGGTTTCGCTCAGATACTGCCTAATCTGTGCTAACGACCCTGTGGGCTTTCCTCTTCTCTTGTTGCTTCCAAACCAAGCATGGAATTTATCACACAAATCAACCCAGGATGAAATCAAATCTGAAGCCAAAGTCCCCAGCCATTGCCTCGCATCTCTCCTCAATGTCATCCCAAATGTCTGACACTTAGCTGCGTCTGAATAGTCATAATAATCCATCAACCTATCAAATGCCTGACTATGGTCATACGGGTCCCCTGAACCATCGTAACTTTCCATGTGGGGAAGTTTCTTACTAGGATCCGCCTTCTCCTTTAGAATTTCAGAAGAGAAAGGAGAAGCTTTCTTACTCGGAGTCTCCTTCCCCTGTTGAACCTTCGCCAACTGCCTCCGAAGCTCCTTCATCTCCTTAACCAGGTCCTCAACCCCTTCGGGCTGTTAAAAAACATCCTTCAGTGGAGAGTTCTTTTTCTTCTGTTCAGTTTGGTTCTTTTTATCCAAACTGGATGATCCCAAAGAACTTCGTCTGACACTTCGGCTGAGGTGAGAACCCATAGTACGGTGCACCCTCTTCGGACTCTTCGGAGAATGATCTTTTGAACTACTTTGGCGCCTATCCTTTCTACTGTTCTGATGATACTCAATACGAGGTACCTTTTTTGAGGCTTCGGAAGAACGTCCTCTTGATCTGCTTCGCCTTCTGTCAGGTGAATGACTCCGAAACCTACTTTCAGACTGTTTGGAATCTTCATCTCACCTTGCTCGTCGATCCGGTGACCTGCCTCAGCTTTTTCGATTGAGTGTAACTAGATGCCTCATCTTCTCTTTCAGCCACAAGAACCATTTGCCTAGAAATTTCCTCTCTCTGTTGCAGGAGTGCCTTCAAAGCCATGTCAGTTTCTTGAGCCATCTTGGCCAGAGTAGAAACCTTGTTTGCCTGACTTTCTTGGTACTGGGTTTTAGGCAGAGTGCTTACCACCCCTTTACGATCCCTGTCAGGCCCTTTCCTCGCAGTAGAAAACAACTTTCTCTTGGTATCACTGTGATCTCTAGCATGGAATCCTCCGGGAACTTCTTGTGACCCAAGTCTATCATGAATACTCTTTGAAGGACCCAACCTATCTTTCACCGAAACCCTTTCCAAAGAAGAACTTGTTGTCGTCAGGTTGCCCTTTGGCTGTAACCGTCTTACTTTTCCCCATAACTTCCGATGTAAGATGTTCAATAAGTTGTGATTGAAAACCAGAAACACTTAGAAAAGCCCTCCTTCTAGCGCCAATGTTAACGCCAAGATTCGCTCACGCGCCCCAATAACCAAAAGCGCGTCCAATCCTACACAGTAAACACGTTATCACCGGATCTCGACGGCTTGGGTTGCCGACGATCACTCCGGTGTGAGAATAAGTACAGGCCAAAAAAAGGATTAACAATGGAGGTTGTGTGCTCTAGTGTTTTGAGAGTAAAATGTTATGTTACCTCCTTTGTGTAATGCTCTGTACCCTTATATTATCTCACCACCTTGCATGTCACCTCTATGCTAATGTCATCTAATTTCATGCAGGCTTTATCAAATCCTTATTCCCCACTATGCCAATATTATATCAAGCCCTTATTAATGAGGACGGCTAAGCCAATCAATCAGCCGCTTGCTAATCTTATAGATTACGGCTAATCCATATTAGCTGAGATAGTGGACCCCAAGCAGCCACCTGCCCACTCCATGAATCATTAGCCCAAGCCTTATTTGACTCACCAATTTAAATAACAGCCCACTACTCTAAGAATAAAAATGGGTTTGACCTGGAAAGCCCAAAATGAGTATAACCCGACCGGTTCAAACAATCACGGCCCAACAATCCCCAAGGACCATCTCAAAAGCACAATTCATACTATGTTGCATCGAATCTGTATTTTCAGGACTATGGTGTCCTTCATTATGTCTACTTTATCTAAGCCATGATTCCCTGTAGATAAAAATGAGGATGATACCTGAGAATTACCCACATCGAAAGTTGATGATGGTATAAGAAATAGGTACTTAATCCCTCCATAGTCATCCACCACCTCCAAAATGTCTCCAACAACTTCCCTAGCATCCACTACCAGTAGTTTACTAAGTGCGGTCCACATTAATATTTCTACATGCCCTAAAATGCTGATAATATAATTATTGGATTTTGGGTATCCAAATTGGATGCGCATGGAGGGTCCGACCCATTTAGTTTATTAGTCAGCTTGTGATCTTATGTATGTCATAAAGTTTTACACAAAACTCCATTGATAAATATTTAAAAGCTTGAAAAACATCATCAATGGCAAAATTAGTTACACTAAATGTTAGAGGCTAATATTGCAGTATGTTGTAGCCTATACACAATGTATATTATTTGCATAACTTTGGTTTAATTGGATATGTAATTTAAAATTAATTTGGAACCCCAGTTTATAAATAGCCTACTTTGACCAGCCATAACTTTATGTGTGATTATCCGTTTTGAATGATTTTAATATATATGCGTAGTTTATGTTGTAAGCTTTCCAACGATATATTATACGCATGAATCGGATTAATATAGGTTGAGATATAACTTCTCAAAGTTTGGGTTACAAAATGGGAAATCTGGAAATCTAAGTTGCTGGAGGTTGAAGGTGAAATGCAAGTTTCATTCTCGGACATAACTATGTACACTACACCTCCCTCGTGGTAGCTCCCAAAATTGTGGTTGAGCACACCTATTGAATCCTCATGCCCAGTCAATCAGAATAGAAAAGATAGCGCCGCGATCAGACGTCGGTAAGGCGACGCATAGACTGCATGCACACCGAAGTACTGCGCGCATCAGCCACGCGCGAGTGCCATGCACGGCTCCTGTTAAAGCAGCGCATGTATAATACACGCACCTGGCCCACTGGCCTGCTAGCCCGACCCGTCGCTCCTGATTCGATGCATTAAACAAGTTCTTACCCACGGTTCCAACCAGGTTGTCGACGCTGGGAAAATTCTTTTGATCTGTGTCCGCCCTTCCTTAGTTTGTACTGTTTGTTTTTACCCTTTTCCAATCGCTATGTCTATGGATTTATTAAAGGGAAACGTTTCAGGAAAACGGTACCGACATAAGTGTCGACGACTTTAAAAAAGATTGATTTATTATTTTATGATTGGATCGAATGAGACAGAGTCGCCAGTTGGTATGGTTTAAATGGATGTACCAACTCATCCGAGTTTTAATAGTTTTTGCAATATGGTCCAATATGTGACTCCGAAAGATTGGTCTGAAACCCGAGATTCGTGGAATTTGGGGGCTAGGTTAAGCTGAGGGAAGGTGTTAGGCACCCCCGACTCCCGTGAAAACACGGTACCGCATCTTATTGATTTTCTTTGCATAAAATGTATGTGTGTGTGTGAGAGAGAGAGAGAGTGTGTGTGTGTGTGTGTGTGTGTGTGTGTATTTTATTTGGAAAGTTTTATTCTAAGCCTCATAATGAGTTATTTGGAAGTAGTGTCGTTCCTCTTTTGCACCTATGTACTAAGGGTTTGATTTAGCAAAAGTTCATGTTTATACAAAATATACATTTCATATGATGTTTTGGGAAAACATAAGGTTTTCAAATCCTTCGCCCGAATAGTAATCAAGGACTTTTGATACTTTCATTATTGATTTTTTTTAGTATATGTAATTATTACAAAAGTAGTGTTGTACCTCTTTAACCCTATGCACAAAGGATTTGATTTAAATAAAAGTTCATTTTTTTAGAACACAATATATATCAATAATGTTTTGAAAATAAAGTTTTCAAATCCTTCGTCAAATATGAATCGAGGTCTTTTGATACTTCCATTTATAATCTAATGTCTATTCCTAAACCGCTTTATTGTTATTGAAAGCTCTTTTTTGTTTTATTGGAAATCATTTTGATGATATGCATGTAAAAAGCGCCAAAAAGGGTCGGATCATCATCGGGCATGTAAGCATCTCGATGAATCCGAACACCCACAATCAAAGTTTTCACTATCATGGGATCTTGAATTTGACTTCTCGGGACTAACCCCTCGAGTTCGTCTTCAAGATCCAAATATTATATATACAATGATATTTGCGTTATTTAAACATCACAAAGTGAATAAAATGTCCATCGTGGGAGCCTAGTTAAGATCTAATCATTAAATCTTAACCTCGGGATTCTTAGGCTCACATTCATTGAAATAAACATATATACAACATGTCCTAAACCCAAGATCCGGTGGTTTTATCGGTTGAAAACCCCATCACGAGAGCTTAGGACCCTCCTCATCTCTAGATATAGATCTAGGGCTCAATGGAGTGATCGGGAATGATATAAAGCGGTAAAACACATAGATCTACCATGAATCTAAGTCGATCTAGCATACGCGTTAAAGATTCATGCCTAATATCCACTCAAGAGGCTAGATTCGGCTTAGATATAGGTAGATCTAACCTCCGGACTTGATTTACAACCAAATATGCACAATATAACCGGTAAAAACTCTATATCTACCAACTACTACACAATATAGTTAGAAAACAACAAGTTTAACTAGACTTAAACAATATATAACATCAATCTAGTATGTTGAACAAAGTTTACAAAGAACGTAACTAAAAATAGTTTTTTTTACCTTGGGGGACGCGTGAACAAGCATTTTATCACCTAACTTAGAACACTCTCGGGACTCCAAGTAGATGTTAAACAAGATCAAACAACTCAAAGTGGGTATATATTGGTCCAACCCGAGGGCTTCTCTCTCTAACTTTTTCTCTCTTCTTTTTTAAATGAGCTGATATTACTCTATTAATCCACCACAGCCAGCCGCATATATACATGCGGCTGGGCCCGACGGGTTCTGTCATCTCGAAGTTTGTTCCTTTAGTCTCGGTTCAGAGAAAGTTGATCTCCGCAGGCCAAACTTTCAGAAAGTCTTTGCGGAAGGCTGCGAAGTAAGGTTGAGTCTGACTGAATCGGGGTCCGGGAAGATAATGCTGGTAGCTGAGAGGTATCTTCCGGTTCTAGACTACAGTTAACTGGCTTATCTTTGATGGAATGTAGTTCAAGGTTTGCTGAGGTGGCTTTCGACGGACACTGTCTCACCTTGGCGATCCTCGTTCAGTTCACCTCATGTTCGGATGTCATTGGCCCTTTGAATCATCCACAAGGTTGTCTCCGGGGTGGCCAGATGCTTTTGCCCTACCTCGGGGTTGTCTTTGAAGTAAAATTATGCTTCTGCCCTTCTGTAAGGTTAGTATAAAGAAAACAAAATTTTGAGTGTCTACAGGTGCCCCTCCTTGTCATGTTTATACAATGCAATGGAGTGAACATGATAAAGAGTACTAGACACGGAGAATGCATGACAAGGTATATCTGATGATGCAATGTCATGTATAAAACGTGTAATGATATGTGAGATTATAATAAAGTCATAAGGATTACGTCGTCAAGGTTAAGTCGACGCCCACATTGGGTTGTAGCCAACAGATTACTTTATTGGGGCTGAGCCGACCTGCGTTTGAGTTGTAGTCAACGAATTACCTCATCAGGGGTTATGCCTCCGTCTTCGTTGGGTTGTAGTCAACAGATTTCACCATCGGGACTGAGCCGACCTGCATTGGATTGTTGCCAATAGATTACACCATCGGGGTTGTGCCGATGCCTTCACTGGTTTATTGCCAATGAATTACACCATCAGGGTTATGTCGATCCCTGCGTTGGGTTGTTGCCAACGGATTACACCATCGGGGTTATGCCGATGCCTTTATTGGTTTGTTGCCAACGGATTACACCATTGAGGTTAAGCCGATGCCTTCACTGGTTTATTGCCAACGGATTACACCATCGTGGTTGAGCAGATGCCTTCACTGGTTTGTTGCCAACGGATTACATCATCGGGGTTATGTCGATGCCTTCACTGGTTTGTTGCCAACAGATTACATCATCGGGGTTATGCCAATGCCTTCACTGGTTTGTTGTCAATGGATTACACCATCGGGGGTCGAGCGATACCCTCAGTAGAGTTGATGCTGGTGGATTCTTAGATGTAGTATTGATTTTGACTGACTTTCTGGTCTTCCGGCGTTCAACGTCGGGGTTTCAGCTCTTTAACAATTTTTTGCCTTTTTGGAAGGTTTTTAGAGTTTTTGGGGTTTCTAATGATGATGGATGGGATATCATGCTTCCAGGAGCCTTCTCATCAGACTTAGATAGCTGATTTAAGACGTCAGGTGGAGTAGTTGTCAATGTACTGTTGTCATCTAGGCAGAGACCCTTCATTGGCTGGTACTTTTGTCGCTCAAGATCACGAGGCTGGACCTTCAGGCACTGGTGGTTCTCATGGGGCTGGACCCTCAGGCACTGGTGGTTCTCAAGATAGAGGTGATCCATTTACTTATCGCCCGGACATGCAGGAGACACTTTATCGCCCAGATCCATAGGACATGCCTTATCGCCCTTCTACGCAGGATATGCCTACTCAGGAGGATTTGACTTAGTTTGATCAGTTCGACGATAGTATCACCTTTGTAGATGACATTGTGATGACTCCATAGGTCCTTTGTTAGTTATTGGGCATTTATACCCCAGTATCCAGTACTTATTATTTCTTAGTTTTCACATGTATCATAGGTATGACAATGATGTAAACTTATGCAGTTGGCAGATATCTATGTATGATGATGTTTTTCTATTTATTGTACATGTTATATTATCACTTGTTTTGATGAATGCTTCATATATATTTAAATGATTTGATAGAGGTTGATCCCTATATGGTCTTTTTGACACAGTTTTACAGCTGGCTTCCTCTGCCATTGCTCGCTTGGATCACCTTCCGCCTAATCGGATAGCTACCAGTTTGAGGGTTTGGCATGACCATTTGTCGAATTTTGACCGCATTGTAGTCGATCACATGCTGGGCCACTCCTTATCTCTGTTATCCTTTCAGGTTCCAAAGGGATTTGTTGATGGGATGCTCACCCACTGGATTCCAAAGCCCCATATTTTCTGATTTGGCTCTGATGAGTTGACTCCTACTTTGGAGGAGTACGGTCACATCTCTGGATTATCATTGGAGGGGTCGTGTGCTCGGATGGCGTTAGGCCATATGCACTGCCAGTTTATGATGGTTACCAAACGGAGGAGGGCAATCGTCCTGACAGAGGTGAGTGGTAGCCACATCATTTCTATAGACTTCATGATAGGCCACTTTTCATCTGCTGACAGCTTCACCATTTATCATGTAGATTTTGCCATTTTAGAGGAGAGATGGCACACTGCCCGAGTGGATGCCCTGGTCATGTGCCTCATAGCATATCTATACATGCCATTCTATGCTGACCATTTAGATGTTGGGATGTTAATGGCTGTCCGGGCTCTTAGAGATGACAGCACCATACACCCTCTTATCATGGCAAAGACATTGATATCAGCATCCCTTTGCCGGACTGTTGGGGATTAGGAGTTTAGAGGTAGCCCCGTCCTCTTATATATTTGGTTCATGACCCACCTTAGACCGATCGGTCGGCTTCATCGTCATGGGTTTTGCTTGGGACATGGCATGTCGCAGTTCTACTTCTACCGCCCGACTTCCTACATCGATGAGGCATCTTGGACTATGTTCCTGGGTGCCATGGAGGAGCCTTTTGTGATAGTTATGTATTCTGGTTACTGCTTCTTTCTGAGTTTCACCAACCATGTGGCTGGCCTGGATTTCCTTTTGTTAGCTGGTTTGAGGCGTGTGATAACCTATCATCCTCTGGCGGTGATGGGCCAGTTTGATCAGTATCAGGAGGTCCATTTATTTGAGGGTATTGAGGATTATTGCTTCCCTGTCTACTTAGTTACTGAGGCTTATCTAGCTCGTGTCTACGAATTTTGGTCTCATCGACAGATAGAAGAGTTCAGAGACTGCCATCCAGGTTGATCTGTAGAGTACTCAGCTTGGCTAGAGTTGGATTTAACACCAGACGCAGCGGACTAGGTTGAGACGGGATCTTTATTCGAGGATGAGGAAAGGTCTACTGACGTTGAGGAGCCTATGGAGGATCCTATTTCTCCAACTGAGGATGCTTTATTTACGGAGTTGACATCTTCTCTAGTTAGTACTGTCCCGAGTTCGTCCTCAGTTTCCATGGAAGCGATGGACAGACAGCTTCACCTGGTGACCTTTAAGAGGGATCAGGCTCGGTCTATGATGTTGACCACCTTAGCTGGTCGGGATGCTGCTATCGCTGAGAGAGACGCAACTTTTGTTGCCAGAGACCATGCCTTCTTTGATAGAGATGCTGCCTAGACTTTTGCAGATGGACTTAGTGGTCACGTTCAGGGTGTAGTGCAGAGTCAGGAGGATGTTTATCGCATGGCAGTAGAGCTGCTGAGACGCGTCGAGGTACTGGAGTATGAGCTCAGGGTTGTTCCTCAGACTGCGGAGATGGCTGGATACTTGGCTATGTTAACTCGTCTTACCACCGATTTATAGCCCAACTTTATTTTCCTATACAGACTTTGATAATATCTTTTGTCACACGTTAGAATCAACTTTTGTATTCTAAACAGTTGTATATATAAAAAGAAACAAGTTCAGTTCACTTCCCTTGTATGAAGCATGTATAGCCTTGTACACTGTTACCCTTCTCACTTCATGATTTATTATTTCGACATAGAACTGGTCTAGTCATACTTGCGCCAGATTCGGCAGGGTGATGCTGAGATGTCGTTAGGTCCTCTCCACATGAGCCAGTCGATTTGGCTGGTTTGTGGTATATTTCAGTTTCTGTATAGTTTAGGATTTTGAATAAGGTGAAAGTGTCTGGATTATTTTTCGAAGGTTAGACCGCACCATAAATGGTTGCCTATGTACTTCCGCAGATGGGAGATCAGGTCTTTCGTAGTTCAGGCTTAGCCTGAACAGTTAAAAAATGTTTATTTGGGTTTGAATTTGGTTTGATGGGATTTTGATTTTTTTTGTTTGGTTTGTTTTTCAATGGTTAGACCGCACCATAAATGGCTGCCTACGTACTCTCGCAGATGGGAGATCAGGTCTTTCGTAGTTCAGGCTCAGACCTGAAAACCAGACTTGACATTTTTTCTTCTTTTTTTTCTTTTTTTTTTCTTTTTTTTTCTTTTTTTTTCTTTTTACTTTTTTTCTTCTTCTTTTTTCTTATCAAGACAAAGTATTCCAGTTTGAAATAAAAGGGGTCTCAGACATAATACCATTTCACAGAATCGGAATTGATCAGTTGTGGGAATTTCTCACCGTCCATCTCCTCCAATTTCAATGCTCTGCTCGATAGAGTTGCTTTGACAAAAAAGGGTCCTTCCTAATTTGGGGAAAATTTTCCTTTAGCTGCATCCTGGCCTGGAATGATCTTCTTTAGTACCAAGTCATGCTCTTTAAACTCTCGAGGTTGCACCTTCTTGTTATAAGATCGGGACATTCGCTGCTGATATAGTTGGTCGTGAAAGATGGCAGCAACCCTCTTTTCATCTATCAGGGATAACTGATCGTATCGATCTTGTATCCATTGGCTCTCCTCTATCTGGGAATCTAGCATCACTCTTAGCGATTCCATCTCCACTTCGACAGGAAGTACGACCTCCATACCTTAGACTAATGAGTAATGTGTTGCCCCAGTCGAGGTTCGAGTCGACGTTCGGTATGTAAGTAGGGTTAACGGCAACAGATCAAGCCAACCCCGGTGATTTTCCGACATCTTCATCATTATTTTCTTGATATTCTTATTAGCGGCTTCCACCGCGCCGTTCATTTTTGGACGATAAATAACCGAATTGAGGTATTTGATATTGAACTTACTGCACAGTTTCCTCATTATCTCGTTATTCAGATTCTTAGCATTGTCCGATATGATCACCTCTGGTTGTCAATACCGACAGATGACGTTGTTTCTAATGAAACCAACAATGACCTCCTTGGTGACCTTGGGGAAGGAAGCTGCTTCAACCCACTTGGTAAAGTAGTTGATCATAGTGAAGATGAATCTGTGACCGTTATTGGCATTAGGCTCAACAGGTCCGATCACATCCATTCCCCACATGGAAAAGGGCCTTGGTGATGTCATACAATGTAGTTGATTTGGGGGTGCATGAATAATGTTGGAATAGATTTGGCATTGATAACAACGCTTGACGTGATCATCGCAATCTTCTTTGAGGGATACCCAATAATGTCCCGTCCTTAGAATTTTCTTGGCAAGTAAAGGTCCACTCATATGTGCTCTGCACACCCCCCGTGTACGTCATTCATAAGTCGCTGGGTCTGATCTTTGTCTAGACATCTCAGAAGGCCTATGCCCGGGTCTCTCTTGTAGAGAGCATCTCCACTTAGGTAGAAATTTATGGCCATTTTCTGTATTCGCTTCTTCGCGGCTTGACTCATTCCTTCAGAGGTTGATTGATCTCGCAAATATTTTTTAATGTGGTGGTACCAAGGTGGTCCAGTAGGTGCTATCTCATCCGATATCTCCCCTACACTGTTTCCATATGACGGTGCATTCTATACGGTGAAAGTGATGACAGGCATTCCCTTCCTTGCTGACAGGTTCACCAATAAAGCTAATGTAGCTAATGCGTCGGCGAAATCATTTCGGTGCTGGGGAATATACATGAAGGCAATATCTTCAAACTCTCCTACCAATATCAAAATATGGTGATGGTAAGGCAGTAGATGCAATTCCTTGGTGGTGTAGGCCCTGGTGGACTGTCTGATGACTAGTTCTGAATCTCCGAACACAGCTAATCGTTTAACTCCTAGGGACTAAGCTAGTTTTAACCCCA
Source organism: Panax stipuleanatus (assembly GCA_020205555.1). NCBI lineage: Eukaryota > Viridiplantae > Streptophyta > Magnoliopsida > Apiales > Araliaceae > Panax > Panax stipuleanatus. Next base: position 64,997,439 of record CM035116.1, read on the forward strand.
CAATGCATCTTTTGTATTCTGCGGTATTGTTGAAATTGTTAAACTGCAACTTGGTGGCCATGGGGTATTGATCTCTCGTGATGGACACCAGAACTGCCCCTGCTCCGGTGCCTTCAGTGTTTGATGCATTGTCAAAATACATTTTCCAGAATTGAGCTTTATCCTCTTTACTGATCAGTTGAATAGTCATCACTTCCTCCTCTGGGAAATAGGTTTCCAGAGGTTCATAACCTTCTGCTGGTGCGGCCGACAGGTGATCTACAATTCCTTGCCCTTTGATGGACTTTTGGGTCACATAGATGATGTCGAACTGTTGGAGGATCAACTGCCACTTAGATAATCGGCAGTTCAACATCGGCTTGTTGAAGATGTATTTCAAAGGATCCAACCTAGAGATGAGATAAGTTGTATGGCCATGTAGGTAATGCTGCAACCTCGTGGCTGCCCAAGCTAATGCACAACAGGTTCTTTCTATCAGTGTGTACTTCTTCTCTCTGCAGCTGAAACATTTACTGAGATAATAAATCGCTCTTTCTTTCCCTATATCATCCTTTTGCCCCAACAAGAAACCCATAGCGTTGGAATACTGAGATATACATGAATAATAGAATTTCATCCCTTGGGGGTACCAAGATAGGTGCTTAAATCAACCTCTTCTGGATGGTGCGGAAAGCTTTCCGGCAGTCTTCATTCCATTTTCCCGAGGAGTTCTTCCTTAACAATTTGAAAATAGGTTCACAGCTTGCTGTCAACTGCGATATGAACCGAATGATAAAGTTTATTCTTCCCAGGAAGCCTCGAATTTCCTTCTCGATTTTTGGTTCGGGCATCTCCATGATGGCTTTGATCTTGGCAGGATCCAACTCAATGCCTCGGTTGCTCACAAGAAATCCCAGAAGTTTACCGGACTTCACACCAAAAGCACACTTCGCTGGGTTTAACTTCAAATCGAATTTGCAAAGTCGTTCAAACAACTTCCAAAGATAGGTGCAATGGTCATCAGCCTTTCTGGACTTCACGATGATATCATCCACATACACCTCAATCTCTTATACATCATATCGTGAAATAAGGTCATCATGGCCCTTTGATAAGTAGCACCAGCATTGGTAAGGCCAAAAGCTAGTCTTCAATAACATAATGTTCCCCAAGGGGTAATGAAGGCGATCTTTTCCCTGTCTTCTTCAGCAACCATAATCTGATGATATCCGGCAAAGCAATCGGCGAAAGAATACATTTCAAACTATGCCATATTATCAATTAACACATGGATGAACGGCACTGGGAAGTCGACTTTAAGGCTAGCCTTGTTAAGATCTCGATAATCTACACACAGCTTCCCCCAAGATTTTTTCACTGTGACTACGCTGGACAACCACTTAGGGTATGTTGATACCATAATGATTCCTGCTTTGAACTATTTGATAATTTCTTCTTTGACCTTCAGGCTCCATTCTGGTTTCAACTGTCTTAATTTCTGCTTAACCGGTTTGAACCCTTCTTTAATTGGTAGTCGATGGATAACTATATCGGTGGATAGACCTATCATGTCTTCATGAGACCAGGCAAAAACATCCTTGAATTGAGGTAGGAGTTTGATTAGTTCTTTTTCTTGGTTAGAGGGAAGGTTGGTTCCAATCTGTAGTTCTTTAGGATTGTCAGGGGTTTCGATATTTATGGTGGTGGTTTTATCAAAGTTGGGTTTAGGTTTATCTTCGACTCATGCTTTGGTTTCCTCGGGCACCTTGTCATCATCCACTTCTTCTTGCTCGATCCCCATCAAGTCAAAGTCCAATTCTATATCGAAATCGAAATCATTACTCAAATTTGGCAAGTCATGGACATGGCTAGAAATACTCAAATTTGGAAACCTGAGACAAAAAACTTGATTGCTAAATATATACAAACGGTTGTCAATTACAAAAGGATTCAGCAGTTGATATGACAACAGGCAATAACAAGTTGCAGATAAAATAAAACAAACATAAATATATAAAGGTAAAGCTCCCTATCAACGGATCACTTTTTGGTTTTACCCTTTTCGGACGATCTGAGGGGTGATAGTCCAACTATTGGTAGTTATATCCTAGGGGATAGATGAGATTGATGCGTGGCTGGAGTTGTTGCCGTCTTCCAGGATGACCATAACTGATTGGAACAAGTCCCTGGATCATCCTTTGTGATGTTCACACTTCCCCAGTTAAGGACCGGGAGGATGGGTTGATCAATTGATAGGTCAACCCCAATGGGTTTCTTCATGTCATCTTCAGAAAGGCAAAAGTTGCTCACAAATTACAACTAAACCTCCTCCCAAAACTTCTTATCTTTGGCCATCCAGGCAGCATCCTTGAGAGGCTCTTCATCACCAATCTCCTTATATCTGTTCTGATTGACTTTTGGGATCAGGAGGTTTGAGATAATAGCGGAGACCTTCTTCAACGGCTCCTTAAATCTGGCTTCATTGAGGTTTTTCTTGAGATGAATCAAATGGTTAACTGGCATGTGTTTGTGAGGATTACGATGTTTGGATCCACCAGAGTATCCTAATCCAGCCCTTCCCAACTGTGTGGTTATGTGGATTGGGTTCTTGATTCCCTGGCCATTTCTACCCAATCCTTGACCTAGTCGATGTCCTCTAGAAAGCATCTCTTGGCCAACTACCATTACTTCTGGTGATATCCAGGGAGTTAATGTTGGTGCACCCACAGAGTGGTGTCGTGGATTACTTACCTCAAAGGCTTGAAAACTGGCGGGCTCAATACCCTCATTCACACTGATGAGGGGCATATCTCCCAAATTATGGATAGGGTAATCAGGTTCTGCACTGACAGTGACCATTGACAATATATTTCAATTACTGATGAAGAGTCGAGGGAACAACCCCAACCTTATGGATCTATGGTCGTCCCAGTAACAGATTATATCTGGTAATGATTTTCAGGATTTAGAAAGGTATATTGAAGGTGAACGTGCCAATCTCTATAGGAAGTTCAATTTCCCCAACTGTATCCCTTCTTGATCAGTCGAATGCTCGTACCACTACTTGGCTTTCCCGAATCCGATTCAGGTTGATCTTCATCCTATCCATAGTATCTTGTGGACAAATGTTCAAGGATGATCCACCATCGATTAGTATACCTCCTACAACATATCTAGATGATACGACATCGATATGCAATGGTCTGCGATGCCCAGTTCCCTCGGCTGATATATCATCCTCGGTGAATGATATCACATTACTGTCCAATACATGGCTGATCAGGTGTTGGAATTTTTCAGTATCAATAGTTTTGGGCAGGTGTGCCTCCTCCAGTACTTGGATTAGAATTTGACGATGGTCGTCAGAAGCCAATACTAAATCCAGTATGGAGATTTGATGTGGTTCCGCTTCCAACTGCTTCACCGTTCTTGCTTCACTATGCCCCATCTTAAGGAGGAATTCTGTGACCTTTCCCATTGATACCTTCCCCAACATCTTGGTTGCTGGTTTTAATAAACGCCCCGGGAGGTAAAGTAGATTCTCCTTAGGTACGATGGCTGTACAATCAGGTGCCAATTTTATGCCTTCTCCATAATTCCATGGTACCTTCTTTAGACTAAGAATTGGGAGTTGCGGACAAGGAGCCAACATCAGTGGTTTTGGTGTCGGTATCTCTAGAGTAGTCTTGTTTCCCTACCTAGATAATCCTTTTATGGTTATGGGTCCTCCAGACTCTTCCTTTATGCAAAGGATAACAGCTACCATTCCCTCCAAATTCCTTGCCCCTCGAGGGTATATTATCTCTTCCTTAGGGAAGATCTCAGTTTTACTCATTAGTTCTAGCTCTCCTGATTCGATCAGATTCTGAATTAAGTGTCACAGGGCCGAACATTCCTCAGTGGCATGTCCAGGGACATTCGAATGATAGAGGCAGGACTTAGAAGGATCGAAACACTTTGACCGCAGATCCGGGGGTGGAAGAAATTTCGTGATCTTTCCTTCATCAATCAAGGTCCACAAAATTTACTGCCTGGACTGCCCCAAGGGGGCGAATTTCTATTTGGCTGCAAATTCTCGTCGGTGCTGAATTTTAGCTTCCCTAGCCATCTTTTCTGTTCATTTGTTCTGCTCTTGATAGCGAATCCGATCCCTTCTTGAGATTGAGTCATCTTGGACGGATATAGTATCGGTTGGCCTTGTTAGGACTTGGTCTATTAGCTTTTAGGTAAAATGATGTTGGTATACGACCAGATCTGCCAATTAATCAACTCGCGCCTTAATGAAGGCCAAGTCTTGCTCCACCGTATACTTCTCTTCGGGGTATCCTCATATTGCAGAGTCATTCGCAAAGGGTGCTTCCCCCTAGCTTTCTCAGGTACTTGCGGTTTTCCCTACCTCCTGCACTGATCATGTTGATTCCTTCCGCATTATGCTGAGGTAAAAGGTTGTTGTTGACATTCGGCTGCTCTGGCACTTTGACTACAATCTCCCCATTATCAATCAAGTTCTGAATCTTGTGTTTTAAAGTCCAATATTCCTGAGTATCATGCCCCGGTGAGTTGGAATGGTAAGCGCATTTCTTGCCGGGATCAAATTGCCTTCCATTTGGATCAGAAGGTGGAGCTAGCTCAACGATCTTCTTCTGGGAGATTAATATTGCCAATATATTCTCCAAAGACTCCCCGAAAGGGATAAAAATCCTTTTTTGCTTGTTCTCCCTAACCTTCAATGCTGTAGGATTTTGGGAATTCACAGGATGAGAGTTTTGCTTCTGGATAGGCAGACTAGGGCTCTTATTGGCAGATTGTCCTTGCAATATCAAAGAGACATCTTCTTTATTCCTTTTAGATACTCTTTTGGGAGTGCTTGCATAGTTTCCCGACTGTATGTGCTCGGCTATGGCTTCCAAGGCAGTGAGATCTTTAATTTTGCCAGACTTCAAACCCATTTCAGCCATTTCTCCATGTTTAATCATTTTGGAGAAGGATTTGCCTAACCTGGTGTGGACTCTCTCATAGAGAGAAGCTTCTTATATGTCAATGAAAGTTGTCATCATCTCACTTTCATCCATTGGTGGGTTAACTTGGGCCGCCATTCCCCTCCACCACTGTGCATACTCTCTGAACGACTCATTACTCAATTTCTTGACTTTGGTAACTTGGTAGCGATCAGGTGCTATTTGGGATTGGAAACTGTATTGGTTGAGGAAAGCGTGGGCCAAATCTTCCCAACTTCGAACTTTGGAATTATCTATTCGAGCATACCACATTCGGGCTTCACCGGTAAGGCTTTTCTGGAATAGTTGCATTCTGAGGTTTTCATCCTCGGCGTAAGTTCCAAGTTCACCTATGTAAACTTTTAAGTGAGTATAGGGATCACCCAATCCATTGTATTTCTCGAACTCTTGGACTTGAAACTTATCCAGGTATCTCGCTTTTGGGAAAATACATAAATCCGAGTAATTAACACTCCCGTGAGATCCTGTTCCTTTCATAGACCGGATAGCGTCTTCCATTTACCTAACTTTCTTCCTAATATCTCCAGTTTCTTTGTCTTCTCGGAGGTTTATAATTTCTCGTGTAGTCTTTTGGATCGGGGCATCCTTAGATACTTTAACATCGAGGGGAAAGATAGGTGTGGACATCTGGGTATCACCGTCCTTTTCTGGTATTTTCATATCTCCTTGTACAGAGGGTTCAGTCTGACTCTTATGCTTAGGTTCCTGAGATACTTTACACTGTTCTCTCAACAGGGTCGTCATCTCTGCAATCTGTTTCTTAAACTCCTCGAATTCCTCTCGAGATACAGGGATGGGTTCTGATGAACTTCCTTCAGCCATTTTGACTGGTGGTGAACGAGCCTTTTTGGCTTGGAATCGAGTTCTAGGACCAATCTGTACAAAATTGATATCTAGTTTAGACTGGATATTGATGGACAGAGATGCATGATATACTATGCATCAGTTTAATGGTTTTTTAATCTTTTCCTGTAACACAACGGGTTAGTCGAATTGATGACAGGATAGGAAAGACGTACAAATGACAGTTCACGATGATGGCCATTTATATATGCAAAAGAGTAAATAGGGCATGAAGAAAACACACAACGCGTTTGGTTTATCAGAGGCTAACCTATCTTAGGGTTACTCTCACGAGCTTTTTGAAATTGGTTCCCAGATCTTCGCAATTTACTTGATGAAAGCATTCATTTTTCAATTGGAGCAGATCTGAGTGGTGCCTTTCCTGAGCCTCACAATGGAAACACCTAGAGGAGTCCAGTAATAAACAATCGACGGGATTGCCTCCTAATAGAGGTACCCCACAACATACATTCACATACATTCACGTCCTTACCGTATGCAATATGATGACATTGTGCGAAGCACTAATATATTATGTGAACCACTAATATATTGTGCGAGGAACTAATACCAAAAATTCTTAAAGATTGAGACATTTATCACACACAAAGATCATTCACACAAGATACACATGTAGAAAAAATCAAAAAGATTGAACGCGGCTTAAGCCTTCTTTGGTCCCCAGCAGAGTCGCCACCTGTCGATGCCGGGAATTTTTTTTGGATCTGTGTCCGCCCTTCCTTAGTTTGTGTTGTTTGTTTTTACCCTTTTTCATTCGCTATGTCTATGGATTTTATTAAAGGGTGAAGTTTCAGGAAAGCGGCACCGACATAAGTGTCGACAACTTTTAAAAAAGATTGATTTTATTATTTTATGATTGGACCAAATGAGACAAAGTCGCCAGTTGGAATGGTTTAAATGGATGTACCAACTCATCCGAGTTTTAATAGTTTTTGCAATATGGTCCAATATGTGACTCCGAAAGATTGGTCTGAAACCCGAGATTCGTGGGGGGAAGGTGTTAGGCACCCCCCGACTCCCGTGAAAACATGGTACCGTATCTTATTGATTTCCTTTGCATAAAATATGTGTGTGTGTCTGAGTATGTGTGTTTGTGTGTTTATTTTATTTGAAAAGTTTTATTTTAAGCCTCATCGTGAGTTATTTGGAAGTAGTGTCGTTCCTCTTTTGCACCTTTGTACGAAGGGTTTAATTTAGGAAAAGTTCATTTTTAGACAAAATATACATTTCATATGATGTTTTGGGAAAACATAAGGTTTTCAAATCCTTCGCCCGAATAGTAATCAAGGACTTTTAATACTTCCAATATTGATTTTTTAGTATATTTAATTATTATGAAAGTAGTGATGTACCTCTTTACCCATATGCACAAAGGATTTGATTTATATAAAAGTTTATTTTTTAGAACACAATATATATCAATGATGTTTTGAAAATAAAGTTTTCAAATCCTTCATCAAATAGGAATCAAGGTCTTTTGATACTTCCATTTATGATCTAATGTTTATTCCTAAACCGCTTTATTGTTATTGAAAGCTCTTTGTGGTTTTATTGGAAATCATTTTGATGATATGCATGTAAAAAGCGCCAAAAAGGGTCGGATCATCATCGGGCATGTAAGCCATCTCGATGAATCCGAACACCCACAATCAAAGTTTTCACTATCACAAAATCTTGAATCTGACTTCTCGGGACTAACCCCTCGAGTTCATCTTCAAGATCCAAATATTACATATACAATGATATTTGCATTATTTAAACATTATAAAGTGAATAAAATGTCCATCGTGGGATTTTAGTTAAGATCTAATCATTAGATCTCAACCCCGGGAAGATCCGGTGGTTTCATCGGTTGAAAACCCCATCACGAGAGCTTAGGATACTCCTCACCTCTATATATAGATCTAGGGCTCAACGGAGTGATCGGGAATGATATAAAGTGGTAAGACACGTAGATCTACCGTGAATCTAAGCCGATCTAGCATACGGGTTAAAGCTTCATGCTTAATAACCACTCAAAAGGCTAGATCAAGCTTAGATCTAGGTAGATCTAATCTCCGGACTTGATTTACAGCCAAATATGCACAATATAACCGGTAGAAACTCTATATCAACCAACTACTACACAATATACTTAGAAAACAACAAGTTTAACTAGATTTAAATAATATATAACATCAATCTAGTATATTGAACAAAGTTTACAAAGAACGTAACTAAAAATAGCATTTTTTTCACCTTGGGGGACGCAGGGAACAAGCGTTTTATCACCCGGGATCAACTTAGAACACTCTTGGGACTCCAAGTAGATGTTAAACAAGATTAAACAACTCAAAGTGGGTATATATTGGTCCAACCCGAGGGCTTCTTTCTCTAGAAATTAGTTTCTCTCTCTAACTTCTTCTCTCTTCTTTTTTAAATGAGTTGATATTGCTCTATTAGTCCACCGGAGCCAGCCGCATGCGGCTGGGCCTAGTGGGTTCCGCCGTCTTGAAGTTTGTTCCTTTAGTCTTGGTTCGGAGAAAGTTAATCTCCGCAGACCAAACTTTCGAAAAGTTTTTGCGGAAGACTGCGAAGTATGGTCGAGTCTGACTGAATTGAGGTCCGGGAAGATGATGCTGATAGCTGAGAGGCATCTTCCGATTCCAGACTGCAGTTAACTGGCTTATCTTTGATGGCACACAGTTCAAGGTTTACTGAGGTGGCTTCTGGCGGACACTATCTCAGCTTGGCAATCCTCATTTGGTTCGCGTCATGTTCGGATGTCATTGGCCCTTTGAATCATCCACAGGGTTGTCTCCGGGGTGACCAGATGCTTTTGCCCTACCTTAATGTTGTCTCTAAAGTAAAATTATGCTTTTACCCTTCTGCAAGGTTAGTATAAATAAAGCAAAATTTTGAGTGTCTACACTGTGACGCCCCCAAATCCGGGTTCCTCTCTTTCCTCGAATCCGGTGCAGCCACGATACTACTATCGTCGAACTATTACATTTTTATTCATAACTTAAAGAATAACTTGCTTTATTACAATTTAGAATATAAATTCTTTCTATAATCAGGATCTCATATAATGACTCCAAACTTTTACAAGTTATAATCTTGGTCATTTACCATTCCTGTCTTATATCATGTTCGATATTATAAAAATGTGGAATAACTTAAACTTTCAATCTTCTTTGAATAAAATCTTTTATTGATTTCACAATCTTAAATCAATTACAAATCCTTGAATCACTATATATGATTCACTATATCCTAATTATTGTATAAACGTTTACAGCTCAAATCAATATCCTCTATGTATTAACTAATACATCTTTACAATACAACAAGTATTAAATATTGTAAGCATATATCAAGTACACTCCTAGAACCTAAACATGGTTCAAACGATAATCTATATAGTATTCTCCGTTGCGATACTATCTATCTTTATCAATCAAGAAGCACGAAATCCTTATCGTAAGTCCTTAACCTGCAAAAATGGTTATTTGCAAGAGTGAGCAGGACAGCTCAATAATTCTAACAGTTTTCATGCATCACATAGCATATAACATCATACTCAGTTCATGCATTTATAATCGATTTATATTCACTTGCATGTTACTTCTCACATAACAAACATATCATTAAAGATCAACTTTCGATCTCATACATATTTCATGTACAGTTCATATATAAGTTCACATCATCACGATATAATATAATTCAACTAACAGTTATTGAATTCATATATATCAAATAGGAACTGAAAGACTTGCTTGATTCGTAGTTTAACAACTACGACTTAACTACTTAAAGCTATCTGCACTTCGTGTATTCCTACACAGTTATATAATCATGGATTTACATCCATCAGTCATACATTTCATATGCTCCTAATAGAATAACAATTCATATATCGTTTTCTAATCTTGGTTCCGTTTCACTCTATCTTAGGACAACCACGATGTTACCACATCATACTTTCATACTTAATCTATAGAAACCATTCTATTTTGGTCCTTAGGGTCCTTAAGGAAAATAACTTAGGACCAGACAGTTAACAAACTGTTCTTGGCAGCTCTGCAACACGGCGCGACCGCGCGACAATTAATCTTGGGAGTGGCGCGGCCGCGCTACTCCCTGCCACAACCAGAAATGAGATTTCATAACTTAGTTTAGTTTCTAGCGTAACATGTATAATATAAACATAAGTAGGTTCTGATGTTTCTTCAAGTTCACATTAACTACTTAGTTTTAAATCACTTAGCTTCATATCGATTCATTATAATCACTAAGGCTTCACAACTTCCTTTTAACAAAGGGTCATTGACATAAGTCTTTAAACCATATAATGCTACTAATAAGCCTTTAATAGCATGTTCGTGCATGTACTACACAAGTATACTTAATCACATAGTCTATGCTTTAGAAATTCATTTTCTTGGATATGCGTGCATAGGTGAAATTCATGTTTCATCACATGATGCTTATGTCAACATGTCTATAGGCATAATGAAATCCTAATATACATACTTGCATGTTCGTAATGTAAGTTCACTTAGTACTTGATGATATTAGCTTTCACATTCTAAGTTTTTATAAAAATCGCACTAAGTCAACAAAGGTAACTAAGTATATGCAAAGTACCTCATAGTCATGACTCTCACGTATTAGAACACATACATAAGCCACTTTTACATGCTCAAATGATCAGAATGTGGACATCCTATATATATGTCCAAAAACTCTAAGTTTGTCTTTTGAAATCATTTTTAATTTAAACAATGTGTTCTAGTGTATGCTAAATACCTTCGACTCACATATCATGCATATCTAAACCATATAATCATGCTTAAAAAATCAGAATATAAACATGACTTATATACGCCAAAATTCATTTATAAAACCTTAAGTTTTCATTAAAAACTCCACTACAACAAGGTATAATTGTTTACTATTAGCCAAGGTAACTGATTAACAACTACCTTCATACCCATTAATGCACATAACCAAGACACTTACACATGTCTCAATAGTCCGACTCAAAGAACACAAAATTCGTCAAGTCTCATTTTCAAAACATTAAGTTTTCTTTTCTGAAATCATGTTCAACCAACTAATACAACTTACTACGTGCATGACAATCTTAGTACGCATGTCAGACCCCTTTATGCAATTAATAGAGTCTAACTAGTATGATTAACCAACTAGAAAACACAAAATCACCAACAGTTTCTGAAGAGGGGCGCGGCCGTGCCCCATTTGTACTAGGGAGACGCGCGGCCGCGCGTCCCCGTTTCCAGACCAGGAGCTTGACTGCTTCGGCAGTTTCTTTACCCAACTCAAAAATTTTTTATCAATCCGATTCTAAATCAGCCATGTAACAGCTCTATCATATCTTGAAGTTTGTATAACACATAACCATTAAATTCCACACTTTAATTACTATCTAAATTATGAAATCGAGAATTTGCCATTATAGAACAAGAATGGGAAATTATAGAGATTATACCTCTGTGAAACAATTCAGTTGCTAATGCTGCTACTTCAATTTCCTCAATTCTCAGAATGTCTATCACTAATGTATATAAACTCACTCTCTATTCTTGTATTTGGACAGAATTCTCAGCAAAATGAAACGTGAAGGGGAGAGCTATATTTATAGAAGATGGATTACCCATACAGTGCTATCTTTCCCTAATTCAAACCAATGGATTGATCAAAGACATGGAGGTTAACAAGAGGTTGGTGAGGAGTTGGTGAAATCCATCATCAATCCCACTCCCCTCACAATCATCACACTCATTGCTAGCTAGGAAGTTGAGAGATGAAGGAGATAGGCTAGCCTTAGGCCATTCACGTGAAGGAGAAGTTGGGCACTCATTGTGAGACAAATAATCTAACTCAGCAATAGCAATTAGCAAATGTAATTCCACACTTGGTTACACACCTCTACATATAATATATACACTTCGGTTATATAATTTATGTATACATTTCATCCCATATGACTTAGGTTATAAATGAATTACAATTGAAATTTCCAATTACAATGTATCAAGTAAGGGTACATATAGATATATCCCATATAATCTATGTTTATTTTCTCACACCGATATACTTTAACCGGATATTATCACATTACATAATGGTTATTATTTCAATTATAATAACTTATTGAAGTACTCATCAATTATAATTACTTACTCTTTAACATATCCCCATGGTACTAATTAAGGTTTACCCACACTCATGTAGTCGCATAAACATTATTATGTAACCTACATAATACAATTAAGTTTACTATATAGTCACACTACACTTTACACTACTATACGATATACTTTTAATATCGCATGCTTGCACATAGGAGTTGATAAATTACTTATCTTATCAATTAATTAATAATATTATTAATGAATCACTTTCTCGTAAATCAATGAAATTATAAATCTCCCTAACAATTAATATGAATAATTATCACAATAAATAAATATAAATCTTATTATATTTATAAATCATTCACTCATTAATCAACATATTATCAAATAATTACTTGATAATAGTTTATTGCTCATAATAATAATTAATACACTAAGGCAATATATCTCATTCCCTATTAATACAATTCCGATTATATTTATAATCAATTTCCTTATTATTATACTATCATTAGCCATAATAATAAAGCAACATACTATTATAATAACAATTAATATAGACTAATTGTTCAATCAATAATCCTTCCGTCCTTGAATTAATTAATTCATCGACGAATCTATTATTGTGCCACACAAGGCATCTCTCACAAGCTTAATCTTAAGCTTATTATCGCTTCCACACACTTAAACACTCTTTTAGTATAATGTTTGCTTGACTCAAGCATTTAAATGCTAAACTACCTCAAATATTCATACTTATAATAAGTACAACCTTTACGCTTATAGTAATTAATATGAATACTCTATTAATTATTCAAATAATAATATTCACGATCAAATAATAACTTAAGTTATTTAATATATTAAAATAACTTAGTTTCCTTTCATTAATTAAATTCTCTTGAAATACATTAGAAATTATGTATTTAGCCATAACATAAAATATTATGTTTTCTCCAAATAAGCACATTCATTATTAGAAAATAATTTACTTATTGTTTCAAGATATTATAATTAATATAATATCTATTAGAAATAATCACATGTACGGTACATGTACATTATATATAGAAAATAGGTAATAAGTTTATTTTCTATTATAATAATTTGTTTCCATCAATTTATTTACATATAGCAAATATATCTATCATATTAATCAATCACACCTTATACAAAATAACATTTTCTCCTTTTATTAAAATAATTCAATATTAAAAATTATTTTAATATCCTTTATTAAAAATATATAATAACTATTTCTCTTTCTTTTTTTATAAATTGTTCCCAAAATAATTTCTTCAAATATTAAATATTCATTTAAAGATATAATAATTTTCATCTCCCTTTAATAAAGTATATATATTTATTAACGTTATTCGTACATTAGACTTTCTCACATATTACCATTTTAAGTAATATATATATATATAAAATATCAACTATAATTACATATTCAACACACATATTAATTCACTCATTTACTTAAGTAAATTAAACACTTTACTATATTACCATAGTTAATTAAGTTTCAATATTCACATATAACTTCCAATTTAAATTAACCAATATTTATTCTTATTAGTTAATTCCCTTAACTAACTCATGCTTCACTATCCCAACCCATTCACGGATAGCTTAAGTACCATCAATAACCTATACGAGTTATTAGGTATACATACACAAGAAAATGGTAATTATACATTAAAGATATTTAATGTCACCAACTTACTATGATAAAATAATTCTATAAATTATTTAATATCAATAGAAAACTTTATCCATTTCCTTTACCTCAATTGAATCATCTCTAAAATAAATAACAAATATATATTAATAATGTATTTATAAATCACAAAAACACATATTACATAGTCCATATTACCCTATGTAATATAATACCACATACCTCATATCACATATATATACTTTTATTCGAACACATCTCACAATTTAAGAATTTTATTTATTAAATCCTTATTTAATAATATCTGAAAATTTGGGTTCTTACATCCTCTCCCCCTTATAAGGATTCCGTCCTCGGAATCACCTAAACTTCCTCTACTCGGTGCTGTTTCGATTATTACATATTCTCTTGAATAATTTTATTCATTCTCTTTTCGGAAGTTTTATTATTATAACTTTCTCAATCGCATTCTATCACTTTCTCCTTTCTAAGGAACATTCCACTACTACATTCATCCTTTAGAAGAATAAGAATCTTCCACGATTTTTCAATAATCGGGAAGTAGTATGAATAACTCAGATTCCAAATTATGCTGAGGGGTCACACAAGACCGTGAACTTTTCCACAGGTTTACTAATGCTTCAACAAAATTCTTCACATTGCAAACTAGAGTGTTTATCAATCACAAAGATTGAAAACACCCTCCACGCGTACGCTAGGCGGCCGACCTATTGTACCACTACATTGAGCCACAACGTAGTGTTTTGTAACGACTATATGCGTTATGTTCGTGACCACTGTCTTCGAAAATATGTTCCCGTTATAGGGTTGTTCAACTCAGCTTATTAACTTTTAAATCTGCACCAGAGCAATCTGGTTTGGCATAAATACACAAGAATGCTTGAATTCTATAATCTCTTTTCAACAGTCGCCTAGCCGAATCAAATAGCTTAGACTCTCATCAACAATTCGGACAACAATCGATATAATTTAGCCAACTTAATTGACATTCTTCATAATTTACAAGAAAACCAAAAAATCTTTTATGACGTCATGATACCATACCAGATTAGTAGTATGTTGAGGATTCTGCCATTTTATGACTTTGTCATATTACATCATACCATAGTGGGCTGACGATCTTTCGATCACAACCAACACTAGGTTCGATTGCATTGATGACTCCATCATTTACCATTCTACATCATATCAAATGATGCACATGGTCAAAATACATTTTGAAAGATTTTCAAATCATTTTTGTCTTAGCCGAAACAAATAGTTTAGACATACGAATAACTGTGTCATTTTTTTTTTTTAAAAAAAACTCATTGGTTCAGACATCTGACCCAATGTTTTTCTCAAGAAAACCGAAGTGCAAACACTAGCACGAAGTCAATAAATTTTGAAAATCTAGCATAGCTAGAAGATTTAGAAAAATCCAAATTTTTCCATCACTTCAATCTCTTACTACCATCAATGCTCACTATTCCAAAACTCTTATATAATATATCTATTCTCAGTACAGGTCACCAACTTACCACACCATGGAAGCTCAGGAACTTACCACAATCATATGGGTTGAGGAACTTATCCTAGTCAGACCAAAATCGTTCATTCGCTGAGGGGTCCCACCATACGATTATGAGTCACGAACTTGTCATAGGCATGAGTCTTAAGAACTCGCACCTAATCTTAATATTATCTAATTACATCTTAGAAATCTCTATCTATCAAAATAAATATGAGAAAAGAATCACCTTTCCGTCATGTGTATAATGATACCGCGACACTAACATTCCAACGATTATCAATGTGATGCACTCAGTGCAAGCACAAAACCTCTGCCCATACAAAAGTTTGTACAACTAAGCCATCACATGAGTCCTTAATGGAAGTCCAATACTTAACTCTATCTTACTTTATCACTTGCTCGTTACGAACTTTTTATGTTTCATCACATACAACTCCTCATGAGTTCATCTCGTACTTTTCATAGTACATTCTCTTATAGCATCAAGCTATACATACTTAGTCATTACAGACTATCTATCATTTCACAGTTCAATCTGATCACGTCGTGATCATCGCTATACCTTAAGGTTCTTTCCCTATTATCAACTAAACTCCATCTAAGTTTATTCTTACTATCCTTGTCATATTCATATAATAGACATCGTCTTAACATTTTTATTATCGGAGTTAGGAAACTCCTGATTCTCATTCTCTAGATATTTCGAGATTCTTCTTTGAATCTTCATTTAGATATATTTTAATCTTATCTTTCACTCTCTCAGGTTATAGTCTAAGGTACACTTATCTAAGATTTATAACCTACAGCTTTGATACCAACCTGTGACACCCCCAAATCCGGGTTTCTCTTTTTCCTCGAATCTAGTGCAGTCACGATACTACTATCGTCGAACTATTACATTTTTATTCATAACTTAAAGAATAAATTGCTTTAATAAAATTTAGAATATAAATTCTTTCTATAATCAGGATCTCATATAATGACTCCAAACTTTTACAAGTTATAATCTTGGTCATTTACCATTCCTGTCTTATATCATGTTCGATATTATAAAAATGCGGAATAACTTAAAATTTCAATCTTCTTTGAATAAAATCTTTTATTGATTTCACAATCTTAAATCAATTACAAATCCTTGAATCACTATATATGATTCACTATATCCGAATTATCGTATAAACGTTTACAACTCAAATCAATATCCTCTATGTATTAACTAATACATCTTTATAATACAACAAGTATTAAACATCGTAAGCATATATCAAGTACACTCCTAGAACCTAAACAGAGTTCAAACGATAATCTAAATAGTATTCTCCGTTGCGATACTATCTATCTTTATCAATCAAGACGCACGAAATCCTTATCGTAAGTCCTTAACCTGCAAAAATGGTTATTTGCAAGAGTGAGCTCGACAGCTCAGCAATTCTAACAGTTTTCATGCATCACATAGCATATAACATCATACTCAGTTCATGCATTTATAATCGATTTATATTCACTTGCATGTTACTTCTCACATAACAAACATATCATTAAAGGTCAACTTTCAATCTCATACATATTTCATGTACAGTTCATATATAAGTTCACATCATCACAATATAATATAATTCAACTAACAGTTATTGAATTCATATATATCAAATAGGAACTGAAAGACTTGCATGATTCGTAGTTTAACAACTACAACTTACCTACTTAAAGCTATCTGCACTTCGTGTATTCCTACACAGTTATATAATCATGGATTTACATCCATCAGTCATACATTTCATATGCTCCTAATAGAATAACAATTCATATATCGTTTTCTAATCTTGGTTCCGTTTCACTCTATCTTAGGACAACCACGATGTTACCACATCATACTTTCATACTTAATCTATAGAAACCATTCTATTTTGGTCCTTAGGGTCCTTAAGGAAAATAACTTAGGACCAGACAGTTAACAAACTGTTCTTGGCAGCTCTGCAACACGGCGCGGCCGCGCGGCAATTAATCTTGGGAGTGGCGCGGCCGCGCTACTCCCTGCCACAACCAGAAATGAGATTTCATAACTTAGTTTAGTTTCTAGCATAACATGTATAATATAAACATAAGTAGGTTCTGATGTTTCTTCAAGTTCACATGAACTACTTAGTTTTAAATCACTTAGCTTCATATCGATTCATTGTAATCACTAAGGCTTCACAACTTCCTTTTAAACCATATACTGCTACTAATAAGCCTTTAATAGCATGTTTGTGCATATACTACACATGTATACTCAATCACATAGTCTATGCTTTAGAAATTCATTTTCTTGGATATGCGTGCATATGTGAAATTCATGTTTCATCACATGATGCTTATGTCAACATGTCTATAGGCATAATGAAATCCTAATATACATGCTTACATGTTCGTAATGTAAGTTCACTTAGTACTTGATGATATTAGCTTTCACATTCTAAGTTTTTATAAAAATCGTACAAAGTCAACAAAGGTAACTAAGTATATGCAAAGTACCTCATAGTTATGACTCTCACGTATTAGAACACATACATAAGCCACTTTTACATGCTCAAATGATCAGAATGTGGACATCCTATATATATGTCCAAAAACTCTAAGTTTGTCTTTTGAAATAATTTTTAATTTAAACAATGTGTTCTAGTGTATGCTCAATACCTTCGACTCACATATCATGCATATCTAAACCATATAATCAAGCTTAAAAAGTCAGAATATAAACATGACTTATATACGCCAAAATTCATTTATAAAACCTTAAGTTTTCATTAAAAACTCCACTACAACAAGGTATAATTGTTTACTATTAGCCAAGGTAACTTATTAACAACTACCTTCATACCCATTGATGCACATAACCAAGACACTTACACATGTCTCAAAAGTACGACTCAAAGAACACAAAATTCGTCAAGTCTCATTTTCAAAACTTTAAGTTTTCTTTTAGGAAATCATGTTCAACCAACTAATACAACTTACTACGTGCATGACAATCTTAGTACGCATGTCAGACCCCTTTATGCAATTAATAGAGTCTAACTAGTATGATTAACCAACTAGAAAACACAAAATCACCAACAGTTTCTGAAGAGGGGCGCGGCCGTGCCCCATTTGTACTAGGGAGACGCGCGGCCGCGCGTCCCCGTTTCCAGACCAGGAGCTTGACTGCTTCGGCAGTTTCTTTACCCAACTCAAAAATTTTCTTATCAATCCGATTCTAAATCAGCCATGTAACAGCTCTATCATATCTTGAAGTTTGTATAACACATAACCATTAAATTCCACACTTTAATTACTATCTAAATTATGAAATCGAGAATTTGCCATTATAGAACAAGAATGGGAAATTATAGAGATTATACCTCTGTGAAACAATTCAGTTGCTAATGCTGCTACTTCAATTTCCTCAATTCTCAGAATGTCTATCACTAATGTATATAAACTCACTCTCTATTCTTGTATTTGGACAGAATTCTCAGCAAAATGAAACGTGAAGGGGAGAGCTATATTTATAGAAGATGGATTACCCATACAGTGCTTATCTTTCCCTAATTCAAACCAATGGATTGATCAAAGACATGGAGGTTAACAAGAGGTTGGTGAGGAGTTGGTGAAATCCATCATCAATCCCACTCCCCTCACAATCATCACACTCATTGCTAGCTAGGAAGTTGAGAGATGAAGGAGATAGGCTAGCCTTAGGCCATTCACGTGAAGGAGAAGTTGGGCACTCATTGTGAGACAAATAATCTAACTCAGCAATAGCAATTAGCAAATGTAATTCCACACTTGGTTACACACCTCTACATATAATATATACACTTCGGTTATATAATTTATGTATACATTTCATCCCATATGACTTAGGTTATAAATGAATTACAATTGAAATTTCCAATTACAATGTATCAAGTAAGGGTACACATAGATATATCCCATATAATCTATGTTTATTTTCTCACACCGATATACTTTAACCGGATATTATCACATTACATAATGGTTATTATTTCAATTATAATAACTTATTGAAGTACTCATCAATTATAATTGCTTACTCTTTAACATATCCCCATGGTACTAATTAAGGTTTACCCACACACATGTAGTCGCATAAACATTATTATGTAACATACATAATACAATTAAGTTTACTATATAGTCACACTACACTTTACACTACTATACGATATACTTTTACTATCGCATGCTTGCACATAGGAGTTGATAAATTACTTATCTTATCAATTAATTAATAATAATATTAATTAATCACTTTCTCGTAAATCAATGAAATTATAAATCTCCCTAACAATTAATATGATTAATTATCACAATAAATAAATATAAATCTTATTATATTTATAAATCATTCACTCATTAATCAACATATTATCAAATAATTACTTGATAATAGTTTATTGCTTATAATAATAATTAATATACTAAGGCAATATATCTCATTCCCTATTAATACAATTCCGATTATATTTATAATCAATTTTCTTATTATTATATTATCATTAACCATAATAATAAAGCAACATACTATTATAATAACAATTAATATAGACTAATTGTTCAATCAATAATCCTTCCGTCCTTGAATTAATTAATTTCATCGACGAATCTATTATTATGCCACACAAGGCATCTCCCACAAGCTTAATCTTAAGCTTATTATCGCTTCCACACACTTAAACACTCTTTTAGTATAATGTTTGCGTGACTCAAGCATTTAAATGCTAAACTATCTCAAATATTCAAACTTATAATAAGTACAACCTTTACGCTTATAGTAATTAATATATATACTCTATTAATTATTCCAATAATAATATTCACGATCAAATAATAACTTAAGTTATTTAATATATTAAAATAACTTAGTTTCCTTTCATTAATTAAACCCCCTTGAAAATATATTAGAAATTATGTATTTAGCCATAACATAAAATATTATATTTTTTCCAAATAAGCACATTCATTATTAGAAAATAATTTACTTATTGTCTCAAGATATTATAATTAATATAATATCTATTAAAAATAATCACATGTACGGCACATGTACATTATATATAGAAAATAGGTAATAAGTTTATTTTCTATTATAATAATTTGTTTCCATCAATTTATTTACATATAGCAAATATATCTATCATATTAATCAATCACACCTTATACAAAATAACATTTTCTCCTTTTATTAAAATAATTCAATATTAGAAATTATTTTAATATCCTTTATTAAAAATATATAATAACTATTTCTCTTTCTTTTTTTATAAATTGTTCCCAAAATAATTTCTTCAAATATTAAATATTCATTTAAAGATATAATAATTTTCATCTCCCTTTAATAACGTATATATATTTATTAACGTTATTCGTACATTAGACTTTCTCACATATTACCATTCTAAGTAATATATATATATATATATATATATATATATATATATATATATATATATATATATATATATATATATATATATATATATATATCAACTATAATTACATATTCAACACACATATTAATTCACTCATTTACTTCAGTAAATTAAATACTTTACTATATTACCATAGTTAATTAAGTTTCAATATTCACATATAACTTCCAATTTAAATTAACCAATATTTATTCTTATTAGTTAATTTCCTTAACTAACTCATGCTTCACTATCCCAACCCATTCACGGATAGCTTAAGTACCATCAATAACCTATACTAGTTATTAGTATACATACACAAGAAAATGGTGATTATACATTAAAGATATTTAATGTCACCAACTTACTATGATAAAATAATTCTATAAATTATTTAATATCGATAGGAAACCTTATCCATTTCCTTTACCTCAATTGAATCGTCTCTAAAATAAATAACAAATATATATTAATAATATATTTATAAATTACAAAAACACATATTACATAGTCCATATTACCCTATGTAATATAATACCACATACCTCATATCACATATATATACTCTTATTCGAACCCATCTCACAGTTTAAGAATTTTATTTATTAAATTCTTATTTAATAATATCTAAAAATTCGGGTTCTTACATACACCGGTTAGGCAGAATTTAATTATTATTTTTAATTCAAAAAATGATTTATTAATTATTTTAATCATGAAAATTAATTAATAAATAGTAATAATGATTATTAAATTCTAAAAAAATAACAAAAATTAACTATTGGTATATAATTAATATTTCCACTTAAATTTTGGAAAATTAATATGATTGGATAATTTTGGTTAATTTTTAATTAATTATGCAATGGTTAATTAATTGTGGTAATTAGCATAATTATCAGAAACTTCTAGGAAAATTATAGTAACCTTTTTGTGATGTTAAGATACTTTTGTAATTTTTTTGGAAGAAATTAATATATTTGGGTGTTTTTGGTTAATTTCCAATTGTTTATGCGATGGTTAATTAATTGTGATAATTAACAAATTTGTCAAGAAAATTCTAGAAAAAATTATAGCAACCTTTTTATGTTGTTAAGCTATTGTTGTAAATTTTTTGGGAAGAAATTGATATATTTGGGTATTTTGCTTAATTTCTAATTAATTATGAAATGATTAATTAATTGTAATAATTAGCATAATTATCAGAAAAAATCTACAAAATTACAGTAATCTTTTTGTGATGATAAGCTACTGTAGAAATTTTTTTTGGAAGCCTTTTAATGTGTTTATAGCATACTTGGTATATTAATTGGGTAATATTGCCTATTGTTTAATTCCCTTTGTTTATATTTTGAAATATTAATCATTAGTTGTTGGAATTAAATTAACATGTTATAATTACACATATAACCTTGTTTCTAGTGGGAGTAATTTAGGTGATAGTAATTTACTTAAGTTATTCCCTAAATTACACGTCTTATGCGCTAAAAAATTAAATTTAAATAATTAGGCATTCATACGGATTGTGATTCCAAAGCCTGGCGAAGTCTCCCTTTTATATTTATGTCTAATTATTTTTATATTAATTTGGTTCATGCGGCAAAGATGATTTATATACTGTGGTGAACTAATCGAATATCTCTAATAAGATTCTCCCATTTTCTTTTCCCAAAAGAAAATGGGCATGGCTAGGTTGCATCTTTTAACTACCAAATTTGACAATTATACAAAGAATGCTAAGCACACCTTTAGAGAACGTCTTCAGGTTATGTCAGATATGATTGAAACGTTATGAGCTACTGGCAACCCTTTGTCAGATGAACAACAAATTCGGGCAGTGATACTCATTTTCCTACAATTGGAACAATCTCAAGGTTAACATAGCTCGAAATGAAAATATTAAATATTTGAAAGATATTTTTCATCACCTTAAGTGCTTAGAAGCTGAGCAGGTGTAGGTTGAGCGTTTAAGGACTAAACGACTAGAAGATGAATGCCTAAAAGCTCAACAAATAGACACTGCTAATGCTAATGTGCCTCAGAAGGTTGCAGAGGCTGGTGAGAAGGACAATATCAAGTTGATTTGTTACAACTGTGGCACAACAGGACACTTTGCTCGTGGCTGTACTGAGCCAAAGAAGGTACTCACTTGTCTTGATCAAGCTATGTGTCTAGTGTCTATCACTATATTCATTGCTCATTCTCTCCATGTGTGGATTGTAGATTCTGGATCAACATACCACATATCACGTGATCAAACCAGGTTAGTGGAGTATCGTCAAGTTCCAGCTAACAAAAAAAGTACTAATGGGGAATGATTCCAGTGTAGACGTGATAGGAATTGGCACTTACAAATTGGAGATGAGAGTATGCTTTGCATTGATTCTTCACGATTTACTCTATGCACTAGATGTCCTATAATTTTTTTTTTGTTCTTGTAGTACTTAGTTTAGGCTACTCTATTTGTTTTAAGAATAACGGTGTTGTAATTTCTCTTGGGAATGAAATTTTTGGATATGGTTTTATTTCTAATGGTTTTAGATACCATTAATTCTAACATTAATAGTAATAATTCTTATTCCTTGCTTGTTAAAAATGATCATGATAGTTCAATTAAATGTTATGCTAGATTAGGTCATATTGGACATGATAGAATGGCTAAGTTAGCTCAATCAAGTCTTTTAAGTCCACTCATTAAGGTCAATCTACCCATTTGTGAACATTGTTTAGCAGGGAAATCAACTAGAAAATCATTTGGTAAAGCCACTAGGGCAGAAACACCCTTCCAACTCATTCACTCAGACATTCGTGGTCCTATGAATGTGAAAAAAAGTCATAGACGTTCTTATTTTCTCATAATAATAGATGACTATACGCGCTTTGGGTACACTTTCTTGATCTCTCATAAGTCTGAGGCATGAGATTACTTTAGACGTTATTTGATTGAGGTCGACAAAAAGTTAGATAAAAGTGTTAAGGCACTTCAAACTGACTAAGGCCACGAGTATTTGTCTGATCAATTTAAAGAACCGTGTGAGGAAAAAGGGATAATCAACCAACTGACAATCCCTAGAACCCCACAACAAAATGGTGTGGCGGAGAGGAGGAACTGAACATTATTAGACATGGTTAGGTCTATGATGGTGCAGGAAAATTTTCCTATCTCCTATTGGGGTGATGCATTATTGACTGCGACATATATACTTAATCGTGTGCCTTCGAAATCAGTTCAGTCCATCCCATATAAAATGTGGACTGACAGAAAGCTCAATGTAGACACTCAAAATTTTACTTTCCTTTTACTAACCCCGAGGAAGGAAAGGCATTTTTTTCAACCTCGGAGACAACCCCGAGGAAAGACAAAGTCAAAACTTCAACCACGGAGATAACCCCGGGAGGGAAAAGATGTAATGTCGACAACACAACATAAACAACAAATCGTCCGGCTGAGGATAGGCTCACAAATAACCACCGCAGCAATCCCGAGTGCAAACTGCGCAAGATAGATCCACGGACTACCTTCGGATACTTAAAGATGCTATACTGGTCATGGACCCATCTTCCCAGATTCAAAAAAGGTCATGCCAAATTTTATTGCGTAGCTCTTGGAAAGAGCTTTCTGGAATGGTATGACACATCACCCAGTGATTCCCGGATTGCAAGATACAGACGTTTCAGTAGACAGCGCAACGATCAAAGGAACAAACTTTGAGGCGGCGGGACCCACCAGGCCCAGACGCAGGTGGACCTGTGGCTGGTCAATGCCTTTAAATCAGTCCCACCAGCTGATTTGTAGAGAGGATTTTTAGTTTCCAAAAATTTTAGAGAGAGAAATCCTAGAGCTAGGGAGAGAAAAAGCTTAGATCTGGCTTCTAAACACTATAAATCTCAGTTTCAAACACTTCTATACATATAAATCTTGTTATATCAACTTTCTATCAGTTAAAATCAAGTTCTTGGAAGCGAATAGCCTTCCTTTGAGCAGATCTCGTATGAATACGTAAGATCTTCTCAGATTTGTGCTCATATACTACTTGGTTTTGCATAGATCTAGTTTTTTTACCAATTATTTTGCAGATATAGTTGGTATTTGCAGTGTTTTGACTAGATCTATCCTACATCTAGCCTGCTCTAGCATTTAACCTGTTCAAAAGCTTCATGGCTTAAACCATTGACCTAGATAAGCTTAGATTTAGGTAGATCTAGTTTATTTTCCAGTTTTCTATAAATATTTGGCTACCATGTGCTACCTAGATTAGTATTTAGCGGGAGCGGGAGGCCTAACTAATCGTGTGCAAGGATTTAATCGATAAATCACTTGCTCAACAAAGTTAGGAGATATATGTATATATGATGTTTTAATATCGACATCGTGCAAGCTTGTAAATGATATCATGTGAGCCTAAGAACTATAGGGTCAAAGATTCAATCAATAGATTCAAACCCGGTTCCCGTGATGGACTTGTTAAGTTGTACAATCAGCTTGCAATCCATTGGATATGTAATCTTGTGCCTTCAAATGGTATCCGAATTTAATGCCCCACAATAGTGAAAATCATGATTGTAAGTGCTCGGGCTTGCTTAGACGGCTTTCATGCCTACAAGGAGCCTGACCCTCGTAGTTAATAGTTTCGATTTCATCATCAAAGATGCTTTGCATCTCTATTAAAACCAAACGAAGCCGCTTCTAGTTAAAATTGGAAGTATCAATGGGCCTCGATTCCTATTTGGTGAAGGGTTTGAAAAACCATCTTTTTAAAATATCACTTTCATATGCTTTGTCTGAAAAAATGAACCTTTCTTTAAATCAGACCCTTTGTACATAGGTCCAAAGAGGAACAACAATACTTTCAAAATAAAGCACTCATGCACCTTCACATAATTAAAGTCACACACATGTAGACACTCAAAATTTTGGATTCCTGTGTACTAACTATGCAGAGGGTAAAACCATCTTTTATATTCTAAAGACAACCCTGGAAGTCTAAAATCACAATCAAACCCTCGAAGGCAGCCCCAAAAAACATCAAATCAACCTCAAAGAATACACTGAGGACAGACAGGAGTCAACAGTAGTCAAAACCTAGAGATAACCTTGAGGGAAGACAGCTGTAGCTACATTAAGTCCAGAGACAACCCCGGAAGGGAAAAAGGGTAATTTTACCAACTCTATATCAATATTGATCAAACCACTCTGAATAAGGTTGTACAGAGCAATAACAACAATCTCGAGTGCAAACTGCGCTAGACAACTCAACGGACTGACTGCGAAGACTTGAAGATTTGATCATGGACCCATTTTCCCTGATTCGGAAAGAGCTTTTCGAAAAGGTATGGGACGCCTCCATAGGATTCCTGGATTGCAAGTTATGATGGTTTCAAGCAGCTGTACGTCGATCTAGGTGCACGTACTTTGACGCAATAGGGCCCACCATGACCAGCCGCAGGTCTACCTGCAGCTGCCACAGGTAGACTCGCGGCTGTCCGAGCCTATAAATACCCCTCCCACCTTTAGCTTCTAATAGAAGAATAGGCAGAGAAGAAAGATAGAAAGGGGTCAGGAGAGAGAAAGTCAATCAGTTTGAGAGAGAAGGAGCTTGTATCTTACTTCAATCTTTGTGAAACTTCTTTGTAAACACTCTTATATATATATACTACAACATATCAGATTTTAACCGGTGGAAATTAATTTTAAGGGTGCCAAAAATGGTTCGATAGCAATTCTCGTGCCAGAGTGTAAGATTTCCCCAGATCTTCTTTCTTCGCTTGCTCTAATATATATATATATATATATATATATATATATATATATATATAAGTGCTATATATATAGTTAGTAGTTGATCTTGTTCATATTTGACTTTATAACCATTCATTTCATGTAAATAGTCAATATTTATGCTTTACTGACTAGATCTGTACTAGATCTAGCCAGATCTTGCTTTTAACCCGTTCAAAAGTTGTAAAACTTGAACCTGGAAGCTAGAATGGCTAAGATCTGTACAGATCTAGTTTTCTTTCTAGTTTTTGTAAAGATTTAGCAACCACGTTACCCTAGATCTGTATCTAGGGGAAACGGGAAGCTTTGGGCTACTCGTTTATGAGGATTTAATAGATGAATCCTTCGTCCAAGCGATTTTTATAGTGGATATGCATTTGATTACAATATATTTAGTGTGCAAGCTGTTTATGTGACATCAAGTGAGCCTAGGAGCCACAGGATCTATGATTCAATCAATGGACCTAGATCCGATTTCCATGATGGACTTTTTAAGTTATACAGCTAGCTTGCAAATCTTTGTACTTGTAAATCCAGGGCCTTAAAGCGGTTATCCAGGTTTAAGGCCCCGAAATAGTGAAAAACCATGTATGTGGTGTTCAGGTATACTTCGATGGCTTTCATGCCCATAAGGAGCCCGACACTTGTAGATAGTTTAATTTACTGTCAAAGATGCTTCGCATCTTAATAAAATCAAATCAAGCTGAATATGGAATAAAATGAAAGTATCAAAGGCCTCAATACCTATGCGAGCGAAAGGGTTTGAAAACAGCTTTTCAAAACTTTACTTTTATATGCTTGTTAAAAATGAACTTTTCAATAAGTCAAACCCTTTCGTATATAGGTCCAAAAAGGCATATCACTACTTTCAAATAAAGCACTTTGAGCACATTTATCTGCATCACACACACATACACACACACAATCAATGCATAGGGAATGAAAAGACGTGGTAACCGTGTTTCACGGAAGTCGGGGGGTGCCTAATGATGTGATAAAAATATGTAACTGCAAGTGCACAGTATCAAGTTGAAGAACTGGAAAGTACAGGTCGAACCCACAGAGACTAGATTAATTTTAATATATCCTTAATATCTATTTTAGGCGAATTAGAAATAAAGATTGAGAGTTGATTAACTAGAATATGAAAACTAATAATGAGGAAACAATATAGGAATCCGAATCCATTAAATAATAAACATAACATATAATTCAATCTCTTCTATTTTTATAACTTAATTATGATTTTAATATCCCTTCCCTTTAATTTAGTAATTTTACAATTAACGTGGGCAAGCATAGACTATGAAAATTTAAGGATTAACTATAACCCATCAAAACTTCTTTGAGCAAACATGGATTATGAAAAACTCATATCTTAACAATAATATATCAAAACGTCTTAATTAATTTAAAATTACATAAGAACTATAAAATGAAGGTATTTCAATAACGAAACATGAAGGCGAAATCAGTTAAACATAAAAGCATAAATAATAGAAGAGATGAAAAATATTATCATGAATAATTATTTAATTTCATCTTCATCCTAGATATAAAAAAATTAGCTAGACATGAAAAAGAAATTAACTAACTAAAATAAAGAAGAGAAGAAGATTAAAAATAAATAAGAAAACTCCCTTTATTGACGATTCTCTAACAAGTGTACAATAAAAAAAATAATTTAATCTACTTCTACTCCTAACCTAAAGTAATATAATACCTAATCCCATTTCTCTCTAAAACAATAGACCTATTTATAGGAAAAATAAATTTGTGGCCTAATTTAGATTCCTTGAACTTGGACACTTTTGTTCCCTTTTTTCCTCTTCTGTCCTTCTTGACTTCAATCTCTATATGGCAATCCTCCAATAGTCCTTTTCTATCTTTAAGAACTGGATATAAATCCTTTATTTGCTCCTTAAGAAAAATAAATGTTATTTCCTACAAAATAAAATAAAATATATTAGTTAAATAAAATAAACATATAAAATAATGAATATGGGAATATTAAAATATATTAATTACGTGTTTATCACCTAACACCTTCCCCTCGCTTAAGCAAGCCCCCGAACTCTATGAATCTCGGGTTCTAGACCAAATTAAACGGAGTCACATATTGGGCCATATTGTAAAATCTTTCAAACTCCAGTTGAGTTGGTACAACCATTTAAACTCATACCAACTGGCGGCTCTGTCTAATTTGGCCCAATTATTAAAATCAATCTTTTCAAATTGTCGACATTGTATGTCGGTATTTTCTAAAATCTCACCCTTTAAAGAAAGATAAAATCAACATAGAACATATAAAGGGTAGAGAAGACCAATAGAAATTTTTTCGGGAGTCGACAGGTGGCGACTCTGCTAGGGACAGTATAGGGCTTAAGCCGCATTTCAATCTTTTCAATTCCCTTTTTTATCTGCATGTGTGTGAATGTTGTCTTTACATTGAATGGATGTGAATGAATGTTTTATTTACAACGCTTTATATTAGTGCTTCGCACAATGTCATCATATTGTATACGGTGAGATGCGATGTATGTGAATGTATGTTGTGTGATTCCTCCACCAGGAGGCGAACCCGTCGGTGGTTGATTACTGGACTAAAGAGGAGAATAATCTTGCGAGGCTCAGGAAAGACGCCACTCAAATCTTCTCCAATTGAAAGATGGGATTAATTTTCCATCTAGTAGTGCGATGATCTGGGAACCTTCATGCCGAAAAGCCCGTGAGAGTAAATAGAAGATAGGTCAGCCTCTGATAAACCAAACGCGAATGGAAGTCTCTTCATGCCTTCCCTCTTTCAATTCCTGTCCACTTTAAATTATGTCAAATATTAAATGTTGTAAATGTCAATTTTCTTATTAAATATCAAATCATGTAATATTATTATCATCAAAACAACTGACCTTTGTTTTGCAGGAAAATATTAAAAAACCCTTAAAAATTGACACATTGCATAACATGCATCCTATTAATATCAGTCAAGACTAAACCACCTACTTTTATTGTAGGCAAGATTGGTCCCATTACCAGATCCAAATCTAAGAAGGTAAAAAGCATATCCACTAACATGGATGAAAGTACCCAACAGGGGTCAAGTTTCGTATCTTGAGAAGAGTTTGAAGGACCTTAGAAATTAAATAGCAGAATTAGCTGTCTTCCTGAAAGAGCAGAGTAAAAGCACTCAGGGTCAACAGATACCCACTCAACTAGAGTCCTTCGAGCAAGGTGGTAGCCAGGGTACTGACAAAAAGAAGGAAGAACAGATACCCGAAGCTCAGTCCAAAGAAAAGCCCAACAAAACCCTTGAAATCACAAATCTTAAGGAAGACCGAGAAACTGGCGATATAAGAAAGAAAGTCCAACAAATAGAAGAAACCATCCGGTCAATCAAAGGGACTGGAGCATATGGGAGTGTAACTACTCAGATCTGTGCATCTTTCTAGGGAGCCGTTATCCAGACAAGTTCCAAGTCCCGAATTTTGAAAAGTACAACGAATTGGGAGATCCTTACACTCATTTGAAAGTATACATTGGAGAGCTCGGATCCTATGTAAGGGACGAGAATCTTAGAATGCAGTTGTTTCAGAAAAGCCTAACCGGAGAAGCCAGAGCCTGGTTTGCTCGACTGGACAACTCCAAAATTTATAGCTGGGAAGAGCTAGCCCACGCCTTCCTAAATCAGTACAGCCACAAATGGCTCCGGATAGATATCAAATTACCAAGGTTAAAAAGCATAACAGCGAGTCATTCTGAGAATATGCCCAAAGGTGGAGACGGATGGCAGCACAAGTCATTCCACCAATAACAAAAACTGAGATGGTAATGGCATTCATTTATATACATGAAGCTCCATTCTATGAAAGGGTCCTAGCAGGATTAGGAAAACCATTCTCAAAGATGATTAAACATGGAGAAATGGCTGAGATGGGATTGAAGTCTGGAAAGATTAAAGACCTTACTGCTTTAGAAGCCTGTAATTGAGCATATTTAGACCGAAAATTATGGGAATAATCCTTGGAGAGTTCATAAGAAGAAGGAAGAAGATGTATACTTGATACTCTAAGGTCAATCTCAGAAAGGCAATCAAAACCTGCCCATTTAGAGAAAAAATTATTCCCCTTTCCAAACATCTGTACAATCACTAAATCCTCCATTTCAAAAAGTCAGAGAGGTTAAACATCAAAGAATATTTACACCCTTAGGAGACTCACTTGAGAATGTATTAAAGCTTCTGACATCACATAAGAAAATTTCTCAGCTCAATTCCCCAGCCAATCCAAGTGGGAAGAATTTTGACCCAAGCAAAATATGTGCTTACCATTCTGAGGATCCTGTCCATGATACCCAAAAATGTTGGTCTCTAAAGCACAAGATCCAGGATATGATAGATAGTGGTGAAATTGTGGTGACAGCACCAGAGCAGCCACGTGTTCAAGATAATCCTTTGCCTCAACACAATGAAAATGGAGTCAACATGATCAGTATGGGGAGCGGAGAAGGTTCCAAGTACCTCAAATACGTAGGGGACTCTTCCCAAACAAACAAGGATAGCTTTGACAAATGGGGGTATTCAAAAAGGTCGATCTCTGATAGAACAAGAAATGAAGTCTATTAAAGAACAGATTGGTCAATTGGCAGAATTGATGGTATACCAACACCAAGTAACTCGACAGTTGATAACTCAGGTCAGCCAGCGGAGAACAAATCCTCCCACGCCTAAAATTCTTCCAATTGCAAAGAAGGATCATTATTGATTCCATGAACATGAAACCATGGTAGATAAATTTGCCAGGGAAGAAAGATTCTGAGCTCATAGAGAGTTTGCCTTTAAAAGAAAGTTCACTCCTTTGAATCAGCCTCTGGAAGAAATTCTCTAGATGTTGATCAATAAGGGAAAAGTCATAGAGTTGTTACCCCAAGTGGACCCTCAATTAAGGAAGTTTAACGCTTCTAAAATATGTCAATATAATTTTAACACTTCTGGTCATGATACAGAAGAATGTTGGGGACTTCGTCACTTAATTCAGAACCTAATTAAAAGCGGTGAACTGTTAAGAGTAAGTCAGGATAATATCTTTCCTGATGAAGAAGCGATATTTCCTCCCATGATATAGAGTTTGAAAGAAATTGGGGTAGTCATTTCCTGTGAGAAAGACACAGCTGCAGTACCTTGGTAATTCAAGGAAAGGGGGACAAAGGAGGAAAGAATCATGTGAAAGTGGCTGCACTAGAACCATTGATGTTGCCATTCATACCATAATATCCCTTAATCAACTTGAAAAGAGTCCCATGGATTTATGGGGAGAATCACTACAAGAAAACTGGCTATTTTCGACGGATTAATCTTCTACAAAATATATTCAGTCGAAAGTAGTTTATTTCTGACGGAATAATCCGTCGAACCTAGATCCCTCGAAACTAATATATTTGTGATGGAAATCCGTCGAAACCAGTTGGCCATCCGTGGCACCAGCTTTCCCGCCAGCGCAAAATCTAAATTCGATGGAATAAATGTTGGTTCGAGGGAATTGTTACGTCAAATATAAGATATTTCTGAGAGAATTAAATTCGAAGGAAATACCGTCAAAAATAAGGATTAAAACCTAAATCAGCCTCTTCTTCTCCAGCGCCTCCTCTCATTCTTTTATTTTCATTTACCTCTCTCTCTCTCTCTCTCTTTCTCACGCGCTCTCTCCCCCTCCTGTCACCACCACCACCTCCTTTGGTCACCACCACCTCCTACTTCCGTCTCCCCATGGTCCACCACCACCTATTGCCGGCACCACCTCCTTCCCCACATCCTATCGCCAGCAGCCTCCAGCAGCCACCACCCCCTTCCTCCACCAGCAGGGGCCTCCTTCCCCACCTCCTGCCGCCACCACCAGCCACCACCTCCTGTCGCCAGCCACCACCTCTTCTGCTGTACAGGTTCTATTTAGGGTTAATTTTATTTTTGTATGTTTGGTTTAATTTATTAAAATTTGTGTTTAATTTAGGGTTTACTATATTTTGTTATGAAAATGATGAATGAGTTTGGATATTGTATGATGAAATTTGTGTTTAATTTAAGGTTTACTATATTTTACTATGTTATTTGGTTAATTTGGATATTGTATCATTAGGGTTTACTATATTTTGTTTTGATGAAATTGGGATACTTGAGTTGTTGATTGTGTTGAATTTGTTTGGAGTATATGTTCATTATTCTGAAATTGTGAAATTGGGCATACTGTGAATTGGGCATACTGTGAATGTGGTTGTTTATAGTAGAAATGTGATATTTGATATTTTCGACGGAATACCCGACGGAATTTCTGTCAGAATTCTGCAATTGCAAAATTTGTGGGCCTTACAAGTATATTTATTTATTATTTAATTAGTTTCTTAATATTCAAATAAACTAAGTAGCATTTACTTAGTTTCTCACTACTAAAATTAAATTAAATTAAATTAAATTGAATAAAATAAAATAAAATAATAAATAATACGGAATAAATAATAAAATAAAATTATATAAAATAAATAAAATACAATACAATACAATGAAATAAAATAAAATAAAATAAAATAATAAATTTTAAAAAAAATTATATAATATAATACAAAATAAAATAAAATACAATAAAATATAATAATAAATGCAATAAAATTTAATAAAATAAATTAAAAGAAAAGAAAATATAGTAATAAACTAAGTAGCATTTGCCTTAGTTGGGATGCAATTAATTAGAAACCCAACAGACAAGTAGTCGTGAATGTCAAACAGTAATCCATATATTTTCCAAATAACAGTTCTCATAAACTAAGTAGCACTTACTTAGTTTTTCATTTGCAAAATAAACTAAGTAGCATTTGCTTAGTTTGCCGCAATATTTAATAAATTCAATAAGTACTATATGTATATATATACATATATGTACTGTACTTTGAAACTTAGAAACTCGTTTGACGCATATGAGGGATCAACATTGAATCATGCTGGTGTTATATCAAAGGAAAATCGGCTGTATCTACCACAACGAGTGATAAAGCCAGTCATTAAAGCCACGGGGAAGGTGGCCGATAAGAAAATTAAAGAATTCCTCAGCAAAATGGGGTATAGTGAAGCCAAGGTGGTGCAAAGATTAAAAGAGGCACCCCGACAAATATCCATTATGGATTTGGTATTATCTTCAGAAGATCATCGCAAAATCTTAATGCGGGTACTGGAAGAAGCGCATTTGCCAAAGGCCGTGGATATAGAAAAGTTCCATCACTTGATAGATCACATCTTCAACAGCAATGTGATATCTTTCACTGATGATCACATACCTACAGAAGGGACTGGTTATTGCAAGTCATTGCATATAGCAGTGATATCCTCTGGATATGTGATAGGAGGTGTGTTGATATATGGAGGATCTTCGTTGAACATCTGTTTCTATGACACTTTGGAAAGAATAAAGATCAATCCAAATCGAATCTGGAGCAGTCATGTGGTCATAAGAGCCTTCGATGGGTCTCGACGAGATGTTGTAGGAGAAATAGAACTTCTAGTGGAGATTGGTCCACATACTTTCTACGTATCCTTCCGAGTGTTGAGCATCACCAAGGGATATAATTTATTGTTGGGAAGACCGTGGATCCATATGACAGTAGCAGTCCCGTCCACCCTTCATCAACAGGTAAAATACATTATTAATGACAATTTGGTAACTGTTAATTCCGAACCAGAGTATCCAGTCCAGGTGCAAGGGGATATGCCTTTGATCAGCCTCAATAAAGGAGTTGAGCCTGCCAGTTCCCAAGCCTTCGAAGTGAGCAACACTCACTATCAACCTATTGGGACCCCAACTTTAAAACCAAGAATCTCTTCCGAAGTAATGTCGGTCGGTCAAGAAATGATATCCTTAGGTTTCTGGCCTGGTAAAGGGCTAGGGAAAAATCAACAAGGGATCAAAAATCTAGTTCAGATACCTAGCCAGACAGGGAAGACTGGATTAGGCTATTCTTATGGTTCAAATCACAAGAACCAGCATAAGCATCAGTCG
The DNA here is from genome assembly GCA_020205555.1 of Panax stipuleanatus. NCBI lineage: Eukaryota > Viridiplantae > Streptophyta > Magnoliopsida > Apiales > Araliaceae > Panax > Panax stipuleanatus. Next base: position 65,031,932 of record CM035116.1, read on the forward strand.
GTTCATCTATCCACCATTCTGTTACCAGATCTCACTGAGGCAGGATTCAGAAAACCTATGAAGAAAATCCATACTTCTGTGTCCAGCATGCTAATTGATGAGGTTAATTCGATCAGTGAAAAATAAATCTAGATTCCCGCTAAGGACATGGGGAATAGGAATGAGAAGTTCCTACAAGAAGTACAAGGTCAATTTGCAAAGTTTTTTTTTCTGGCACATACTGAGGGTATGAATAAAGATATCCCAGATGATGATTATCCAGAAGATCAACCCATGATCCTTCGCATAAACGGGGCTAAGTAGAAAATTCCAAAGAGAGACGCTGACCCTGATGAGAATTCAGTTCTAGTCATCATCGAATAGGAGGTGGATATTAGCAACCCCTTCATCGTAGCTGTCAATAATGATATGGCCCTAAAAAACTGGAGTAGCACACCTTGCATCAGTCGAAAAGGGTAAAAAGGCAGAGAGTCCATCTGCCCTGAAGTGTAGATATTATATACTGCTTATTTTTGTTGCGTAGTGCTAGCAGTTATTTTTGTCATGCTTTTACTAATGCTTTATATGATTAAACAGTTTCATATATTAGCAGTTATTCTTGTCATGATTTTACTAATGCTTTATATGATTAAACAGTTTCATATATTAAGTGAAAGCATTTTATTTTCAGGACTCCAAATTTGGATTTGTTTAGCCTTGCTGATGAATTGCCAAGTCTCAACAGTGACTACGACTTTGATGTAGAGCTGGACTTTGACTTGATGGGAATTGATCAAGAGGAGATAGATGACTATGAGGTACCTGAGAAGATCAAAGAATGGGTCGAAGACAAGCCCAAACCAAACCTCGATCAAACCACCACTGTTAACATCGGGACCTCAAAAAACCGTAAAGAAATCCAAATAAGCAATGACCTTACCCCAAACCAAATAAAAGACCTGATTAACCTCCTAACTCAGTTCAAGGATGTGTTTGTATGGTCAAATGAAGACATGATCGGCTTGTCTACTAATATTATTATTCATCGACTACCCATTAAAGAAGGATTCAAACCAGTCAAACAGAAACTCAAAATGCTGAAACCTGAGTGGAAGCCTGAAGGTCAAAGAAGAAATTGTCAATCAATTCAAAGAAGGCATTATCATGGTATCAACCTACCTTGAATGGCTGTCCAATATAGTTCCTGTGTCTAAGCCTGGAGGGAAGGTACGAGTATGTTTGGATTATTGGGATTTAAACAAAGCATGTCTTAAAGATGACTTTCCAGTACCTTTCATCCACATACTAATAGACAAGACGACATAATTTGGCATGTACTCGTTTGTTAACTGCTTCGTCGGGTATCATCAAATTATTGTTGCTGAAGAAGATATGGAGAAAATAGCCTTTATCACTCCCTAGGGAACCTTTTGCTATAGGCGATTGTCTTTCGGCCTTATCTGTCAATGTTGGGAAAAAATGCGGGTCGAGTTGGACCCGAATCTTTCTCTCTTTTCCTAAGTTTTGTCTACCCTTATTTTATCTTTTTTTGTTTGTGAAAAAGGTTTTGAAGGGATTTTTTTAGGAAAAGGCCAACATGTATCATGTCGACGATTTGAATGTTTACATAGTTGCCAGTTGGTAGATTTGAAATGTTTGTACCAACTCAACCGAGTTTTGTTTGAAAGAGGCTCAATTGCTGGACACTGTTAAAATTGAATCTTTGAAACTGAAGTTCTAAGTTCGGGGGCTTGGTTAAGTGTGGGGAAGGTGTTAGGCACCCCACAACTCCCATGTAAACACGGTACCGCATCTTTTCAATATATCCCTTTTAAATCTACAATGTGTGTGTGTGAATGCTGGAAGAACCCTTACGCTAACATAGGAATTGAAGCATGTTGATACTTCCATTTTTTTATCTTTTCAGCCTTTTGGCTTAATTTGAATGGTGATTATCGGGCTGCGAAGCATCCTTGACCACATAATATATACAAGTGTCGGTCTTCTCATGGGCATTACAGCCATGGAAGTGACTCTGACACGATGAACCATATTTTCATTATGTTGAGACCTTAAACCCGGATAACCGTTTTAAGGTCTTTTGGATGTACATTTTTACAAAAAAACTGGCAGGGTACATTTGTAAAGAAGAGTTTGTCCATCGTGGGAATCAGATTCTGATCAATTTGATCACGAATCCCACGATTCTTAGGCTCACAGAGGAAAGCCAATAAAACCTGCATATCTCAAAATATGCACAGAAATGGATATTTACATCTAACCGTCGCAAGAACCAAGGATTCATCAGTAAATCCTAGCCTGCTCGTAGCCAAAGCATCTCGTACCCACTAGATAGCGATCTAAGGGCCGCGAGGTTGCTTTCCGAAATGAAACTAGTAAAATTGCTAGATTTAACTAAATCTCAGCCATTCCAGCTTCCCGGTTTCGTCTGAACCTATTTTGAACCGTTTGAAAGATAAAATTGGCTAGATTTAAAGAAATCTAGTACGTCCAAAGAGATGTCAGTGCCGATTCATATCAAATGAATATTTAAAGCAGCAATTAATCATAATGAATAAAAGAAATATATATACGAAAGCTGTAAAGGGCAGTGGATTTTCACTCTGATGCCCGGACTGGAATGTATATATATATATATATATATATATATATTTATAAAAGCTGTAAAAAGCCACGGAGTAATCCAGGCTGGACAGAATTGGAATATATATATATATATAAGCTGTAAAAGAGCCACGGGATGATCCAGGCTCGACAGAATGTAAATATATATATATAAAAACTGTAAAGGACGACGAACATTCTATCCTTTGCCCGGACAGAAATGTAAGTATATATATATATATATCTATATATATATATATTTATAAAAGCAGTAAAAAAGCCAAAGAAAGATCCAGGTCAAACTGGAATGTAAAATGTTAATATATACAGTTAGTATATATATATATATATATATATTAAAGCAATAAAAAGGCCACGAAGTAGAAATCCAGGCCCAAATAAGTCAGAAAAATTTATATATGTATAGTTATATATATAAAAGCGGTGAACTACCATATATTTGACATCCGGGCTTGACAGAATTAAAATGTTTAGTATATATATAGTTAAATATACACATAAAAAGCCAAACCCAGACTGGAAAGATAACCCGGTTCGACGAAGTGGCTATAAACGTAGATATATATATATATATATAAGCTGTTAAAAGCGACGGATTGACGATCCGGGTTGTGGAAGTGCCAGAAAACGTGTTTATGTACTAAAATGTTAGAAAACGTAAGCAAAAACGGCCACGGAACTGAGTTCCGGGCATAATCAAAAAGCAAAACTTAACGTGCAAGTGTATAAATGCTCAAAGAAGTAGTATGAACTTTCTGATCATAAAAATACTCATAATGGACTGTTACACGGGCTTTTTACCACTTGGTAGGCTTCAAACGTCCGTTTCCACCGGTTATTTTTTGTTATGTGGTAGTATATGAGTATATCTACGTGTTAGAGTAATAAAATTTGGGTTTGGAGTACAAGAGTATGGTTGAGAAACGAAACAGGCAGAGGTTCAGAGCGTTTCTGAATTATAAAATGAGCTGCGGGTGCACTCATATATATAGACCCGATGGAAGCGGGTCAACCCTCGGCAGTTGCGGGTCTACTTGCGGGTCCACGTGGTAGGCCCCGGGTGGTGGGTCCTATTGCCTCGAAGTACGTGCACTCCGAACAATGCGAGGTCAGATTAGAAACTTTCTAACTTTTGATCGGAGCGTCCGTTTGAGGTGTGCTATACCTTTTCAGAAAGCCCTCACCGAGCGTGTCTCAATGACATGGGAGTAAACCTTTTCCGAGTCCAAAAATACGGGTTCATAACCAGGTCTTTGATTCCTCGCAGTTTGTCCGTTGAGCTGTCTTGCACTATTTCCACTCGGGATCACCGTTATGGTTCGTTCTGACCTTGGTGGCATCGATTCGGCTTGAGTTTGACCGAATCTACTTAAATTTGGTAAAATGACTATTTTATTCTTCCAAGGGTTGGCTTTATTGCTGGCATGGCCTTCGGCTGACTTCCCAGGGTTATCTCCGAGGTTTGGATCCCAGCCGATTCTGTTTGTCCTCAAGATTGTCTCTGAGGCTGACTTGGTTCTTCCAGGTTTATCTCTAGATATAATGTAAGGCTTCAGGGTTATCTCTAAAGTTGAGTTGGCCTCCCGGGTTGTGACCAAAGCTCGATCTGACCTCCCGGGTTGAGACCAGGGATGATTTGTACCTCCCGAGATGAGACCGGGGCTGACCTGTACCTCCCATATTGAGACCGGGGCTGACATGTACCTCACGGCCTGAGACTGGGGCTGACTTGTACCTCCCAGGTAGAGATTAGGGTTGACCTGTACCTCCTGGGTTGAGACCGGGGCTAACCTGTACCTCCTGGGTTGAGACCGGGGCTGACCTGTACCTCTTGAGTTGAGACCGGGGCTGACCTGTACTTTTTGGGTTAAGACCGGGGCTGGCCTGTACCTCCCGGGTTGAGACCGGGGCTGACCTGTACCTCCTGAGTTGAGATTGGAGCTGACCTGTATCTCCTAGGTTGAGACCGGGGCTGACCTGTACCTCCCGGGTTGAGACCGGGGTTGACCTATACCTCCCGGGTTGAGATCGGGGCTGACCTGGCTTGAAAAGACAATTTTGCCCTCCTGTAGGGTTAATAATAGGAATGCAAAATTCAAGTGTCTGCTACAAGACTGAAGAAAATTTTTAGTGTCTACATTATCTATTCTGGTGCCATATAGCAGCGAGACATGATGGCCCTTTTTATGACATGATACACAAGGAGATAGAAGTTTATGTGGATGATATCATCGTCAAATCTAGAAAGAAAGATGACCATGCCGACCATCTCAGAAAGCTATTCAACCGGCTCCGCAAATACCACTTGAAGTTAAACCCAACCAAGTGTGCTTTTGGTGTCAAATCTGACAAACTATTGGGATTTCTAGTAAGAAACAGAGGCATTAAGCTGGATCTTGCCAAGATCAAAGCCATCACTGAGATGCCTGTACCCCAAATCGAAAAGGAGATACGCGGATTTCTTGGGAGAGTCAACTTCATAAGTAGATTTATCTCTCAACTCACTGCAACTTGTGAGCCCATCTTCAAACTTTTGAGGAAAAATTCCTTTGAAAAATGGAATGAAGACCTTTAAAAAGCCTTCCTCTCCATCAAGAAGAGGTTGATTAAAGCTCCTATTTTGGTGCCTCCCCAGGATAAATTTCCAATGTTCATATATATATCAATCAATTCTAACGTTATGGGCTATATACAAAGGCAAGGCAATGCATGGCATGATATGTGATGAATGTTAGATGCCTTTGAAGGGTTAGGGTTATCATTGAATGGTCACGTCATTCTTTGTTGGGGATGACATTATCTGTGATAACTTTTGGGACCGCACTGTCTGGCGGTTACTGGTAGGATATAACTAATAGGTTATCAGGATTAGGCTATCACAGACTGTTCTCGTCTCTTTCTGCTGGGGATGAAGTTATTCGTGATGAACCTGTCGACTCTGATGGGGATGATATTATTGATGATACCTTGGTTTGATACCAAAGATTTCCCCTGTCTGTCAATACTCTTCATAGTGCATACTTTCCTTCGACTGATGCCATTGTACATTTTTGAAGGCTCCTCTGCTGGGGACGTCTCTCTGTTGTCGAGTTACCTTAGTGGGTGCTTCCGATGCCTATCCTGACGATAATTTACACCGGTAGTTTGCAACATGGGGTTTAATCACCAATTCTTCTTGGTGCTCCCTTTGAGGATGTGTATAACAGATTCCATCATGTGTCCTTTGTGGGGATAGATTGATATACTATTTTTGCCACCGAATCATTCCCAATGTTTTGCTGGGGTGGTGAACTATCATCGGTCAATACACGATGCTTCGCTAGGGTTATGCCAACGGCTGAATTGTCATCGATTAGTACCCGACGCTTCGCTGGGGTTGTGCTAATGGCTGAACTGTCATCGATCAGTACCTGAAGCTTCATTGTGGTTATGCCAACGGCTGAACGGTCATCGGTCTATACCCGACGCTTCGCTGGGGTTGTGCCAACGGCTGAACTATCATCGGTCTGTACCCGATGCTTTGCTGAGGTTGTGCCAACGGCTAAATTGTCATCGGTCAATACCCGACAATTCATTGGGGTTGTGCCAATGGCCAAACTGTCATCGGTCAGTACCCGACGCTTCGCTGGGGTTGTGCCAATGACTGAAGGGTCATCGGTCAGTACCCGACGCTTCGCTGGGGTTGTGCCAACGGCTGAACTATCATCGGTCTGTACCCAACGCTTCGCTGGGGTTGTTCCAACGTCTGAACTGTCATCGATTTGTACCTGGCGCTTCCCTGGGGTTGTGCCAACGACTGAATTATCATCGGTCAGTACCCGACGCATTGTTGGGGTTGTGCCAATGGCTGAACTGTCATTGATCAGTACCCGACGCTTCACTGGGGTTGTGCTAATGGCTGAACTGTCATCTATCAGTACCCAAAGCTTTGTTGGGGTTGTGCCAATAGTTGAACGGTCATCGGTCTGTACCCGACGCTTCGCTGCGATTGTGCCAACGGCTGAACTATCATCGGTCTGTACCCGACACTTCGCTGGGGTTGTGCCAACGGTTAAACTGTCATCGGTCAATACCCGACGATTCGTTGGGGTTTTGCCAAAGGCTGAACTATCATCGGTCAGTACCCGACGCTTCACTGGGGTTGTGCCAATGACTGAAGGATCATTAGTCAGTACCCGATGTTACGTTGGGGTTGTGCCAACGGCTGAACTATCATCGGTCTATACCCAACTCTTCACTGGAGTTGTGCTAACGTCTGAACTGTCATCGGTTTGTACCCGACACTTCGTTGGGGTTGTGCCTACGGCTAAACTGTCATCTTTCAGTACCCGACGCTTTGTTGGGGTTGTGCCAACGGCTGAACTGTCATTGGTCAGTACCCGACGCTTCGCTGGGGTTGTGTCAACAGCTGAACTGTCATCGGTCTATACCCCACGCTTCGTTGGGGTTATGCCAACAACTGAACTGTCATCAGTCAGTACCCAACACTTTGCTGGGGTTGTGCCAACAGCTGAACTATCATCGGTCAGTACCAGACGCTTTGCTGGGATTGTGCCAATGGCTGAACTGTCATCGGTTTGTACCCTACTCTTCGAAAGTGGCAGTTTTGCGCAATTTTTTAGTAGTTTTTTTTGGCAATTTTCATCATTGGTCCCCGAATATTACTTCAGGATGAATACCAATGGCTTTCATGAAGTTCCCACCTCTGTTAGTAATCCGATGCTTAAACGCAGGATTTCAGGACAAACCGCTCAATCGCGTAGCAATTTTTTCTCAGATTTTACTTTTCAGCTCATATAAACTCTGTTTCAACTCAAACTAGACCGAGTTAGAGGGGGGCGGGGCCCACCCTGGGGAGCCACAGGTAGAGGTGCTGCTGTCGCGGGTGGGGTCGCTCCCTCTTGCGTTTTTATATTGGGCAATTGCAGCGCTCATAAGTCATTTTCAGTTTTTTATTTTGATAGAAATCTGATTTTCCCTTTTAGATCTACGGAATTCGGGCAACTTTTTTTAGATTTCGTCAGCGACCACGCGTTCTGCACATCTCAGGTAACATTTACATCCTTTCTTTTCAAGTTTTGACAGTTAGAAGTATGTAAACCACGTAGGGTGCTTTCAAACGCAATGTATCAAAAATGTATGCCTATATGACCTGCTAAAAATTTTCTGACTTCATAAGTATTGATCTTTTACTGCAATGCACGTTTTGATATAAGAAAATTCAGATTCTGAGACAGTCAATTTTTGCTCTTTTTGATCAGTTTACTCATCCTTTTTGAGGCCTAGTGAGCTTGGATTTTCAACTAAAAGATGTCCATGGTAATTTGGCTACCATGTGAAGTTTATTTTTAATTTTTTTCATAAATATAAACTATTCCTGCTTTTGGTAAGGTATGCTACTGAATGGCCACCTAGACATGCCTATGTGCATGCGGACTGTCCATTTTACAAAGGAGACTCTAGCAAAAAAAATTCAAAAACCCAGGCATTTAATAAACATGCAGTTTTGACTCTACTGGATTATTTTTGACTGACCCACGCATGTTTTTAGGATTTTGCTTTTGAAAAACATGCAGTTTTGACTCTTCTAGGGATTTTTAATTAACCCATGCATGTTTTAGGACTTAAAAAGGCATAAAGTACTGATTTAAATTAATAAGTCACATGTTATAGGCTTACCACACCCTTTTTGAGGAGATTTGGAGACTTTATCCTGGCTATGTACCGAGATAGACCTGGTAGTGCCAGTAGGGTCGTTTCAAGAGTTAGGCAGAGGAGAGCTTCTGACGTTCCTCAGCCACGTCCAGCCCGACCGCCTCGTAGGTTAGCGGAGTCGGTGATTCGACTGGCCCAGGATGAGCCGCCGGTCGATATAGAAGATGAGGATGCTCCATTTGTTACTCCTGTTCCATGCCAGGCCTCATGTGCTGAGCTTCTAGGCATTGTTGTGCCAACCCAGGATCTGCTGGGAGATTTGAGTCGTCATCCCTCAAGGTTCCTCCATGCCAACGAGGTGACTGAAGCTTTTTCTGTTCCTGGATTTTCTTTCTTCCTTTTACAATTCTCGAGGCACAAGTTTTTGACATGGGTTAGTTTGTTTTTTATGCAGGTTCCTGGCTTTACGCAGCCTCGAGGGAACTAGTTTAATGTGCATTCTTTGTATCACACTTTGCACCAGGATTACAAGGACATTGTTGACACCTGGGGGTTTCAGGCATTCTTTTCTATTCTTCCCCGCCGTTGCCCTTGGGGTTTTATGAGGGCTTTATCTGAGCGCTGGTCCCACCAGACTCAGTCTCTCCACTTGTTGGATTGCTAGGTGATGATGAATCCTATGGACTGGAGGTTCATCACCGGGATAGAGTTCGAGGGTGAGTCGGTGCCTGTTGTGGCTGACACTACACCCACTGCGGTTCAGTCCCTGCTGGGAGTCCCTACGACGGCAATCAAGGGTCGAACGGTCCAATCTGGTCCCTTGAGTGTAGATGCCTAGATTAGGGCTTTGCTTGAGTCTCTGCCTGATGATCAGAGGGTTAGGGATAGCATCCTGCGGCGATTATTTCTGGTGATCATCAGGGGTTATTTTTTGGCGAAAAACTCTGCGACGGTGTCCTTTTCCCTGGTCAGCGCCACTCGACATATAGAGTGCCTTAGTGACTTTGATTGGGGTACCTACACCTTTGCCTATTTTCTCCGAGGTATGCGCATACGTTCGGAAGGTGTGATGGAGGCTTGGTTAAGGTTCTACCCATTTCTACTAGTGAGTACATCTTTTTTGTACCTTTTTGACTTTTGCATTTACATTTATCAGTCTTGGTCACTGAGGACTTTTGATATTTGTATGGCCAGTTCTGGGTATATGAGAGGCTTCATTGCCTATGTCCTACCACCACTTTAGGCCTGGATACTTATCCCCGAGGATGGCGTTGGCACCACTCTACTCTGACGGAGGTCCCCGTGGCTGAGGGATTCACCCATTCCCGCCTGCAGCTTGAGCTTTTGACAGTAAGATCGATCTCATGGGTATCGTATACCTCAGACTTTTTGACAGTCGGGTTTGAGGGCGATTTCCTCACTGGCCGGGTGTTTGCATTGTCGACCTGCAGAGTCCCATTTTTGACAAAGGGAGGTTGTGAGCTCTATTTAGGAGAGCGTGCTATCAGGAGCATCATGGGTCAGATCCGCATTCCTATTATTCCTCTTACTTGGCATCATTGGCCACTAGTTCAGCCACTCATAGACATTTCGATAGAGGGCATAGATGGCTTTACCCTGTTAGATATAGCCAGGAGGCATTCAGCAGCTGGTGGAGTCCTCGCACTATTGGGTCTCAGACTTGTGCCACCCCCAGTTTATGGCAGATATGGCGTCAAGTTCAGTAATGATGACAGACTGGATAGTGTGCCTTCGAGAGCCTACCCACTTAGACCAGATTACAGGACTGACCCAACAGTTGGAGAGAGCTCATTTATTTATCAGGCATCTTGGCAAAGATCCATCAGAGGCGTCTTCTTTTGATCCATCCAGCTCCGGAGCAGGACCTTCCACAGGCCCATTTTCCAGCAGTTATACAGGGGCTGATCCTCCCCTGTACCGCCCTGACATTCCTGATGGCCGAGACTTTGTGTCCATGGAGGAGATGGAGCAGGTGAACAGCCTGAGTGTAGATATTTTGGATAGCTATTGTAGCAATATCTTTTGATAGGCCACTATTTTGGATGTTAGGCGGTTGTGCCCCATTTTAATAAGTCATTGTTAGTAGTTGGGGGTTGTGCCCCATATCCCTGTACTTTTTATTTTGCACTTTATTATCAGACAGAGATGATGCTTGCAGTAGATAGTTTAATGTAGATATGCATGATATTTTCCTATCTATTGCATCATATTTATCATTGTCATTATGCATGCATTATGTCATGGGTATGCATTTATACAGATGAGTTCAGATTTGACCCCTGGATGGTCTTGTGATACGATGATACAGATGTCGTCCTCCACCGTCAGCCGTATTGAGCACTCGCCATCGTCCTCGGTGGCATCTTTATTGCAGTCGTGGTGTGACAGTCTGCCCCTCACAGCTAGAGGGATAGTAGACCAGATGCTAGGGCATTCTCTATCCCTTTTAGCTTTCCAGGTTCCTTATGGGTTTGTGGATGACATCTTATCATGCTGGATACCTGATCGACAGGTTTTTCATTTTGGGCTCCACAAATTGACTCCTACCTTAGAGGAGTATGAGAGTCTTACAGGCTTGGCATTGGATCTGCCTTGCGCTCGTACAGCCATTAGTGACACGCGGAGACCATTTATGACTATGTTGGGTCTGAGACACCGAGTTATCAGTGAGGAGATTATTACAGGACATGTAATATCCATAGACTTTCTGATTGATTGCTTCGGTCGGCTAGAAAGCTACGAGCGACATTCTGGGGATTTTATCATTTCTGTAGATGAGTGGTAGCTCGATCGTGTAGATGTCTTGTCGATGTGCATTGCAGCCTACGTTTATATGCCACTACCCTTGGACCACTTGGACGTCGGATTGATGGTCGTGGTTTGGGCCCTTAGACGGGGTTACACCATCCTGCCGATGATATTAGCTGAGACACTGAGGTCAACTACCTATTGTCGTACCCATCCAGAGGGATTTTTCAGAGGTAGCTCTGTCTTGTTGTACGTGTGGCTCATATCCCACTTGCATTCGATTAGCTTCTTCAGACACCAGGGGTATTGTTTCACCCATGAGATAGCCATGTCATACTCCTTTCAGCCGGCGGAGTGTTCGAATGTAGAGATCTGGTTAGCTTTTCTGTCAGATGTTGAGCATCCTTTTTTTATTCTGCCATGCTCAGGGCTAGTTTCCCTTTATAGCTTCATCACCTATGTATCTGGCATGGACTACTTGCCCCTAGCGGGATTGAGAGGGGTGACCCCTTATCATCCGTTGGCAGTTATGGGTCAGTTTGATCAGTTTTAGAGCTTGCACCAGTTTGATGGGGCTATTGATCAGCGGATATCATCTTTTTCTATGTCATCAGTCGACCTGATCAGGACTTATGAGTGTTGGACTCATAAGGAGAGGGTTGATTTCTCTACTAGCCATCCGAATCGTTCTCCAGAGTATTCGGTATGGTTGGAGACCGATATAGCATTAGTTGCATTCATCCAGTCAGCTCTGGATAGATTCAGATGAGGAGGAACCTATGGAGGATCATGATTCTCCTACGGAGGAAGATTTGTTCATGGATCTGACAGCAGCCTTAGTTAGTGACCAGCCAATCATTCCTGCTGGGATAGATCCAGGTTTGGCAGATTCACTAGCTAGAATGACCTTCAAGAAAGATCAGGCTAGGGCGCTAATGTTGACTGCCCTGTCTGGCAGAGATATAGCTTTTGCTGATAGAGATGAGGCTCGAGTCATTCGGGATACGACATTGGTTAAGAGAGATGAGGCTTGATCTTCTCGAGATGCTATTTTTGTCGAGATTAAGGAGACTTTTATTTCCCCGGATGCTACTTTTGCAGAGAGGCATGAGGCCATAGCTTTCTCGAGATTTTCACATTGTCGATTGTACTGCTCTTCTATCATATACCCATGACCTGGTTGCCGATATGAGTTTTTACATTGATGATCACAGTGCCACTATACAGATGGCTGTGGATGTTCTGGCTCGTATGGAGGCTGAGGGTATTGCGCTTGCAGTGGCTCCTCCATCTTTAGAGCGAGATGCCATGTTGGCATTGTTGTCCCGCTTGTTCATGGGTCTATAGACTAGCTTTATTTTTCCTGCACATACTAGATCAGCCATTTTTGTCATGTACATGACACATTATATATGTCAAACAGTATTATATATCAGAGAAATATATTTTGATTCACTTCCCTGTTGGATATGTATTGTCATTGCTGAGTGATTACCACTTCTTTCATGATTTGTTGTTGTTGATGTATCATGAGCTTGTCCTTGATGGATTGACAGTGATATGTCAGAGGATATCTAGGACGGGCCTGTTGACCAGGGAGGCTTGATAGGATTTAGCTTTTATATGGTTTCGATATCTTGGGACTGGTTTTTATTGGTTTTTTATATTTTCTTGAAGGTCAAACCGCACCGTGAATGGATGCCTACGTACTCCCGGGCTGAGGGAGATCAGGTCATTCGTAGTTCGTTCTTTTATTGGAGAGGCTTGAGAAGTGTCTCTTTTGAGTTTGGTTTTATGAGTTTTTGAGTTTTTGTTTAGTTTGATTGCACCAGAAATGGCTGCCTACGTACTCCCGAGCTGAAGGAGATCAGGTCATTCGTAGTTTTGTCAATTAGTGAAAGACGAACTAATTTGATTCGCAGGACCAGGATGCTGGTATGCATATATTTTAGACATAGTATCTTTTTATAGTGTCTGAGTTGATGAGTTGGGGAAATTCGCTCCCATCTATCTCTTGCAATCTGATAGCTCCTCCTGTCAACACCTCCTTGACAATGAAAAGGCCTTCCTAATTTGGGGTGGAGTTTTCTTTAGTTTCGTCTTGATTAGCCAAAACTTTCTTCAGCACCAAGTCGTTCTCTTTGAATTGCCGTAATCGAACTTTCTTGTTGTATGATCGAGCAATTCTTTGCTGATATAACTACCCGTGGAAAATGGCTGTAGCCCACTTTTCATCTATCAGGGATAGTTGATGGTACCGTTCTTGCAACCACTGGTCTTCCTCCATCTGAACGTTTATCAACACTCTTAGGGAATCCATTTCTACTTCTATGGGAAGGACTACTTCCATACCATAGACCAATGAATAGGGTAGCCCCAGTAGAAGTGCGCATTGACGTCCTGTATGCTAACAGGGTTAGCGACAACAGGTCGGGCCATTCTTTGTGAATGGCGGACATTTTCTCCATGATTTTCTTGATATTCTTGTTGGCCGCTTCAACAGCACCATTCATCTTGGGTCAATAGATAATGGAATTGAGATTCTTGATGTGGAACTTGCTGCACAGTTCTCTCATCATCTAATTGTTTAAGTTCTTGGCGTTGTCTGATACGATCACCTTAGGTTGTCCATATCGACAGACGACATTGTTTCTAATGAGACCAATGATTACCTCTTTGGTGACTTTGGGAAAAGAGGCAGCTTTAACCCACTTGGTAAAGTAATCGATCATGGTGAAGATGAATCAATGTCCATTGTTGGCTTTAGGTTCTACTGGACCTATCACATCCATTCCCCACATGGAGAAAGGCCATGGCGAACTCATGTTGTGGAGCTCATTTTGAGGAGCGTGAATAACATTTCCATGGACTGGGCATTGATAGCATCTCCTGACGTGATCATCACAGTCAGCTTTGAGAGAGATCCAGTAATGCCCGGTTGTTAGTATTTTCTTGGCCAGCAGATGACCGCTCTTGTGCGGACCACAGACTCCACCGTGGACTTCATCCATTAATCTCTGGGCTTACTCTTTATCGAGGCATCGTAACAGGCCTATTCCAGCATCCCTTTTATAAAGCATCTCCGCTCAGATAGAACTTCATATCCATCTTGTGAATTCACTTTCGTTCAGCTTGGCTTGCCCCAGCGGGTGTAGATCTATCTCGAAGATATTCCGTGATGTCTTAATACCAAGGCTGTTTGATAGGAAGAATTTCATCTGATATTTCTCCAATGTAATTCCCATATGTCGGGTCTTCTGGTTTGTGAATTTGATGTCGGGAATTCCCCTCCTATCGGATATGTTGATCAGGGAAGCCAACGTCGCTAAGGTGTCCGCAAAGTCGTTCCTTCCTCGAGGGATGTGGATGAAGGTTATCTCTTCAAAATCCATGGATATGTTGATGACTTGCCGGTGATAGGGCATCAAATGCAGTTCTTTGGTGTGATATGCCCAGTGATTTGCCTGATAACAAACTCAAAATCTCCAAAGACTAATAAACGTTGGATACCCATAGACTGGGCAAATTCCAACCCCATTATATAACCTTCATATTCAGCTATGTTGTTGGTGTTCACAAACTGCAGCTTGGTAGCCACAGGATATTGCTCTCTTGTACCAGAGATAAGGACTACCCCGGCTCCGGCACCTTCCATGTTTATTGGTCCATCAAAATACATTTTCCATGGTTGGACTGCATTTTCTTAAAGACTTTGCTGAATTGTCATAATCCCATCATCTGAGAAATAAGTCTCCGGAGGTTAGAACTCTCCTGATGGTGCTTCGGCTAGTTGATCTGCAATGCCTTGACCTTTGATGGACTTCTGAGTCACGTAGACAATGTCAAACTATTGGAGGATCAATTGCCATTTAGACAGTTGACAATTCAACATTGGCTTATTGAATACGTATTTTAGCAGATCCATGCGGGATATAAGGTAGGTCGTGTGCCCATGCAGATAATGTTGTAGCCTCCTAGCGGCCCATGCTAACGCACATCATATTTTTTCGATCAGGGTGTACTTCTGTTCGCCGCTATTGAATCTTTTGATGATGTAGTAGATAGCTCTCTCCTTACTACTATCATCTTTCTGTCCCAGCATACAGCCCATGGCATTGGCATTGACAGACAAGTATATAAACAAGGGAACTCCGTCCCTTAGGGGTACCAAGATTGGTGCTTCCATCAGCTGCTTCTTGATGGCAAGGAAGGCTTTCTGACAATCCTCATTCCATTTGGTGGAGGAATTCTTCCTTAGTAGTTTGAAGATGGGTTCACAAGTTGTTGTGAGCTGGGACATGAATCGGCTTATGAAATTGATCCTTCTCAGGAACCCGCGTATCTCCTTCTCTATCTGAGGTACGGACATTTCTATGATGGCTTTAATCTTGGCATGATCTAGTTCAATGCCTCTGTTGCTCACTAGGAATCCTAACAGCTTGCCTGATTTGATGCCAAAAGCACATTTGGCTGGATTCAGCTTGAGGTTGTACTTACACAACCTGTTGAACAGCTTCCTGAGATGGTCAATGTGATCTTCCTCCTTCCGGGATTTGACGATGTTGTCATCCACATAAACCTCTATCTTCTTATGCATCATATCATAAAATAGGGCCATCATGGCTCGCTGATATGTGGCTCCAATTTTGATGAGGCTGAAAGACAGCCGTCTGTAGCAGAAAGTTCCCCAGGGAGTGATGAAAGCTATTTTCTCCTGGTCTTCTTCAGCAACCATAATTTGATGGTAACTAGCAAAGCAATCTACGAAGGAATACATGTCGTACTGCCCCGTGTTGTTTATCAGGATGTGGATGAAAGGCACAGGGAAATTGTCCTTGAGGCAGACTTTGTTCAAATCCCGGTAATCTACATATACTCGTACTTTCCCTTCCGATTTTGGCATGGGGACTATGTTTGACAGCCACTCCGGGTATGTTGATACCATAATAATGCCGACTTTTAATTGTTTAACGACCTCTTCTTTGACTTTCAGACTCCATTCAAATTTCAAACGCCTGAGCTTCTACTTGATTGGCTTGAATCCATCTTTGATGGGCATTCTATGGATGATAATATCAGTCAATAGGCCAATCATGTCTTCATGTGACCATGCAAACACATCCTGGAATTGTGTTAAGAGTTCGATCAAATCGGTCTCTTGGTCTTGTGTGAGGTCTAGGCCTATCTGGATTTCTTTGAGGTTTTCGGAGGTTCCTATGTTGATAGTGGTGATTTGGTCGAGGTTTGGTTTGGGTTTGTCTTCGACCTATTCTTTGATCTCCTCGGGCACCTCATAGTCATCTTCCTCCTCTTGATCAACTTCCATCAAGTCAAAATTCAGTTTGACATCAAAGTTGTAGTCAATGTGACAGGTTGGCATCTCATCAGCAATGATAAACAAATCTAATTCTAGAGTCTTGAAAACAAAATGCTTTCACTTTAATATATGCAACTGTTTAAATATACAAAGCATTTGGCAAAGCATGACAAAAGTTACTGCTATAGCTGTGCAATAAAAAATAAGCAGTATATGAAAGCATATTACAGGGCAGATGGATTCTCTGCCCCTTTACCCTTTTTGAATGAGGCAAGGGAAATTTCTCCAATTGTCCAAGGTTAGATCCTCATGAACAGGAAGGATCAAGGAATTGTGCTCGTCTGCCTCGTCTCGGATAATGACTAAGACATCCTTCAAAACAAGGCTAGGGTTTTTCTTTGAATTGCCTCCATTCTCTTTTTTGATGCGAGGAATTTGAATCTGATCCTCATCGTCACTATCTGGGATATCATCATTTATTCCTTCGTAGTGTATGAGAACCCGTATGTTAGTAAACGGGTCTCGTCCTTCGTACAGGAGCTTTTCTTTTCCCTTTTGGCTATCCACCTCAGGCTTTGGGGTCTTTCTCTCACTTACCGGTATGATTGGAGGAAACAACATGGCTGATACAACAGCAGGGATCTTCCTCATCGGCTTCACAAATCCATCATCAGTGAGGTTTAGCAATAGTATGGTGGAAGCATGAGCCTTAGGATGCTTATGTGGGTTCCGACGGCTTGACCCGGATGAATAACCCAATCCGACTCTCCTGATTGGCTCAGGATTTGTACTGGACTTTTAATACCTTGTTGATTCTTTCTTAACCCTTCTCCAGGTTGGAAACCCAAAGATACCATCTCCTAGCCCATTGTCATCACTTCAGGGGAGACTTTAGGCTTCAAAGCTGGTGCCCCCACTGGTAGGTAATGAGTATCGCTTACCTCCAATGCTTGAAAACTAGCAGGTTTAATCCCTGCATCCAGGCTAATCACCGGCATGTCTTCTTGTATGTAGGCAGAGTATTCCAATTCGGCATTCACCGTGATTAGGTTGTTGTTGATAATGTATTTTAGTTGCTGATGGAGGGTGGATGGCACTGCCCCTGCCATATGGATCCATGGCCTTCCCAGCAACAAGTTGTAGCCGATGGCGATGTTGAGCACCTGAAAAGACACATGGAAAGTGTGCGGACCAATCTCAAGAAAAAGCTTTATTTCTCCCATAGCTTGTTCTTAATATCTACTTGGCCAGCAGATGACCGCTCATGTGTGGACCACAGATTCCACCGTGGACTTCATCCATCAATCTCTGGGCTTGCTCTTTATCAAGGCATCTTAACAAGCCTAATTCCACTATCCCTTTTTGTATAGTGCATCTCTGCTCAGATAGAACTTCAAGGCCATCTTGTGAATCCTCTTTCGTTCGAATTGGCTTGCCCCAGCGATTGTAGATCCATCTCGGAGATATTCCTTGATGTCTTGATACCAAGGCTGTTTGATAGGAGGTATTTCATCTGATATGTCTCCAATGTAATTCCCGTAAGTCGGGGCCTTTTGGCTTGTGAATTTGATGTCAGGAATCCCACTCCTATCGGATATGTGGATCACAGAAGCCAACGTCGCCAATGCATCAGTGAAGTCATTCCTACCCCGAGGAATATGGATGAAGGTTATGTCCTAAAAATCCAGTGATGCGTTAACGACCTGCCAGTGATAGGGCAACAAATGCAATTCTTTGGTGTGATATGCCCCGGTGGTTTATCTGATAACCAATTTAGAGTCTCCAAAGACCAGTAGATGTTTGATAGCCATGGATTGGGCTAACTTCAACCCCATTATGCAGCCTTCATAATTGGTTATGTTGTTGCTGTTGCCAAATTGCAGTTTGGTAGCCATAGGATATTGTTCTCCTGTACCAGAGATAAGGACTACCCCAGCTCCGGCACCCTCCATGTTTACCGTTCAATCGAAATACATTTTCCATGGTTGGACTGTATTCTCTTGTTGGAGTTGTTGAATTGTCATAATCCCATCATCGGGGAAATAAGTCTCCAAGGGCTCGAACCCTCCTAATGGTGCTTCGGCTAGTTGATCTACAATGCCCTGACCTTTGATGGACGTTTGAGTCACATAGACATTGTCAAACTGTTGTAGTATCAACTGCTATTTGGACAGTCCACAATTCAACATTGGCTTATTGAATACGTACTTCAGTGGATCCATGCGGGATATGTGGTAGGTCATATGCCCATGGAGGTAATGTTGTAACCTCATTGCGGCCCATGCTAATGCACAACACGTCTTTTCGATCAGGGTGTATTTCTGTTCACCACTGTCAAACCTTTTGCTAATGTAGTATATGGCTCTCTCCTTGCAACTATCATCTTTCTGTCCCAATATACAGCCCATTGCATTGGCATTGACGGACAAGTACATAAACAGGGGAACTCCGTCCCTTGGGGGTACCAAGACTGGTGCTTCGATCAGCTGCTTCTTGATGGCAAGGAAAGCTTTCTAACAATCCTCATTCCATTTGGTGGAGGAATTCTTCCTTAGTAGCTTGAATATTCACAGGTTGCTGTGAGTTGAGAAATGAACATACTTATGAAATTGATCTTTCTCAGGAACCCGCGTATCTCCTTCTCTGTTCGAGGTACTGGCATCTCAGTAATGGCTTGGGTCTTGGTAGGGTCTAGCTCGACGCCTCTATTGCTCACTAGAAATCCTAAAAACTTGCCTGATTTGACGCCAAAAACACACTTGGCGGGATTTAGCTTGAGGTTGTACTTACGCAACCTGTTGAACAGCTTCCTGAGATGGTCAAGGTGATCATCCTCCCTCCGGGATTTTATGATGACGTCGTCCACATAAACCTCTATCTCCTTGTGCATCATGTCATGAAATAGGGCCACCATGGCTAGCTGATACGTGGCGCCGACATTAATAAGGCCGAAGGATAGACGCCTATAACAGAAGGTTCCCCAGGGAATGATGAAAGCTGTTTTCTCCCTGTCCTCTTCAGCAACCATGATCTGGTGGTAACCAACAAAATAATCCATAAACTAATACATGCCGTACTGGGCTGTATTGTCTATCAGGATGTGGATGAAAGGTACTGGGAAATTATCTTTGAGATAGGCTTTGTTCAAATCCACGTAATCCACGCATACTCGTACTTTTCCTTCGGGTTTAGGTACGAGAACTATGTTTGACAGCCACTCCGGGTATGTTGATACCATGATGCTACCGGCTTTGAATTGTTTAACGACCTCTTCTTTGACTTTCAGACTCCATTCAGGTTTCAAATGCCTGAGCTTCTGCTTGACTAGCTTGAATCCATCTTTGATGGGCATTTGATGGATAACAATATCAGTAGATAGGCTAATCATGTCTTCATGTGACCATGCAAACACATCTTGGAACTGTGTTAGGAGTTCGATCAAGTTGACTTTTTGATCTTGTGTAAGATCTAGGCCGATCTGGATTTTTTTGAGGTTTTCTGAGGTTCCGATATTAATAGTGGTGGTTTGGTCGAGATTCGGTTTGGGTTTATCTTTGACCCATTCTTTGATCCCCTCGGGCACCTCATAGTCATCTTCCTCCTCTTGATCAATATCCATCAAGTCGAAGTTCAGTTCTACATCAAAGTTGTAGTCACTGTAATAGGTTGGCATCTCATCAGCAGTGACAAACAAATCCAACTCTGGAGTCCTGAAAACAAAAATGTTTTCACTTTAATATATGCAACTGCTTAAATATATAAAGCATTTGGCAAAGCATGACAAATGTTACTACTATAGCTATGCAATCAAAAGTAAGCGATAAATGAAAGCATGTTACAGGTCAGATGGACTCTCTGCCCCTTTACCCTTTTTGACTGAGGTAAGGGACGCTGCTCCAGTTATCCAGGGTTAGATCCTCATGAACAGGGAGGATCAAGGAATTGTGCTCGTCTGCCTTGTCTCGGATAATGACTGAGACATCCTTTATAATAGGGCCAGGGTTTTTCTTTGAACTGCCCCTTTTTCCCTTCTTGATGCGAGGAATTTGAATCTGATCCTCGTCGTCATTGTCTGGGACCTCATCGTTTATACCCTCATAGTTTATGGTAACCCGCATGTTAGCAAATGGGTCTCATCCTTCGTATAGGATCTTTTCTTTTCCCTTTTTTCTATCACCCTCAAACTTTGGGGATTTCTTTTCCCTGACCGGTATGATTGGAGGAAACAGCATAGCTGATATCATAGTAGGAATCTTCCTTATTGGCTTTACAAAGCTAGCATCAGTGAGGTTTGGCAGCAGTATGGTGGAAGCATGAGCTTTAGGGTGCTTATGTGGGTTCCGGATGAATAACCCAATCCGGCTCTCCCTGACTAGCTCGGGATTTGGACTGGACTTGTAATACTTTGCTAATTCTTTCCTAATCCTTTCCCTGGCTGGAAACCCAAAGATACCATCTCCTGGCCCACAGTCATCACTTCAGGGGAGACTTTAGGCTTTAAGGCTAGTGCCCCAAATGATAGGTATTGAGTATCGCTCACCTGCAAGGCTTGAAAACTAGCAGGTTCAATCCCTGCATCCAGGCTGATCACCGGCATGTCTCCTTGTACGCAGACAGGGTATTTCAGTTCAGCATTCACCGTGATTAGGTTTCCATTGATAATGTATTTGAGTTGTTGATGGAGGGTGGATGGTACTGCCCCTGCCATGTGGATCCATGGCCTTCCCAGTAACAAGTTGTATCCAGTGGCGATGTTGAGCACCTGAAAGGACACATAGAATGTGTGCGGACCAATCTCTAGTGGAAGCTCTATTTCTCCCATAGCTTATCAGCGAGATCCATCGAAAGCCCGGATGACCACATGACTAGTTTTGATCTGGTTCGGGTTAATCTTCATTCTCTCCAAGGTGTCGTAGGGGCAAATGTTGAGGGATGATCCTCCATCTATCAGCACACCTCTGATCACATATCCTGATGACATCACCGCTATGTGCAGTAACTTGCGATGACCCGTCCCCTCTGCAGATATATCATCGTCAGTGAAAGATATCACATTGCTGTTGAAAATGTATTCTACCATGTGACAGAATTTCTTGGCATCCATGGTATGCGGAAGATGGGCTTCTTCCAGTACTTTCATCAGAATGTTACTATGATCCACCGATGATAAGACTAGATCTAGCATAGACATCTACTCGGGTGCATCCTTTAGGCTTTGCACCAATTTGATTTCATTGTGTCCCATTTTACCGAGGAACTCTTCTATTTTCTCTTCAGCCACCTTTTCTTTGGCTTTGATGACTGACTTGATCACCCGCTGAGGCAGGTACAATGGATTCTTCTTTGGTACAATGGCAATATTGTTGGAGGTGGAACCTTCATCATTCCCGTAATTCCATGGGACTCTTTTCAGACTGATTACTAGATACTAGGGTCTAAAAGGTAAGATTAAAGGCTCGGGTGCGGCTACCTTCATAGGATTTTGTATTTCTTAGGTCCCTTTCCCTGATAGCATTAGGGTTGTGAGGGCTGGCTTCTTATCATAGGAAATAAGATGTTGGGTTTGTACATAACGCAATCATGCAATCAAATCAAATAAATAGGGCGGAAGCGCAAAACATAGGTTTTCAAAAATTTATACAAACCCATAACCATGATCATGCTTTGTGCTAGTTATCAATAACAGAAAAGAAGATGGAATTATACCTTTGAAGATCCAAGCTTCCTCAGGTACAAGTTCTACTCCTTTGATTCCTTTGATTCCTCTGTAGTGGCTCCTTCCCTTGATCAATGTCAGCCACCCAAATGTTTGGCCTCTAACGGTGATCCACCAAGGAAGATGAAGAACTCAGGAAGATGGGTTATTGGCTTAACCCTTGTTTCTATCTCTATAGAATATGTGTACTCCCAACTCTTGGAAAAATTCACGTACATTATTTCTGATATAAGACTCTCTTATATAGATATTAGGTTAACCCTCCTAATCCAATTAGAATAGAATTTTATTTAATTAATTAATTAAACACTTTTAATTAATTTATATCCTAATATTATTAGGATTGAGAGAGAGTACTGATATTATATTAATTCCTAAACTCCTTTAGAATTAAAATAATACTAAAAATATTAATATTAATAAGACTCCTTTTATTAATTTATATTTAATATTTCTAAAATATTAAATAATAAATATTAGGCTATTTAATTTATTCCATCATCATAGATTAAATTAATTATACTTAATGCATTATTACTATCATGCTATTTTCTTCTTAAATAATTCTTCTTCCTTTTATGGTGCGACCCTTTAGGTTCTCCATATTAAACCGGTTGTGAATAAATCAATTAGAACAATTCTAATCTTATTTAAATAAATAAATTAAACTAATAATCTATTTAAATAAATAACATTTATTCTACAATAGGGATAAGCCTCCCTAGCGATCAACGACTTTCCAGATAATATAGATTTCAACATTAATCATAAAAGAACCTGTGAGTTAATAGTTACCGTACAATTCAATCCTTCCACCATACAATGTCCCAATTAAATATAAGACATGGATTTACTGTCAAGTCTTAATTTATTTAATCATATGTATTTCGATTAGAAAATGCACAACTCCAAATAATGCAAACCACTTTCTAATTTCATTCTACATTGGCCAATGATTCCTGGGTTGTCATTTAACGAATCACATAGGACATATCTCCTCTTTTACTAGAGGTGGTAGATTCTTTATTGATAATTCATTATCTCCATATGTAACTCATTATACCCAAGCATACCCTTTTATATACCTAAAAGGACTTTAAGGAATAAGTCAAAGTATAATTCATTACATACAAGATACTATGATGATCTCAAGTCCAAGGATCACTTGTACTACTATCACATTAGGAATTCCTATTGACAGACGAGTAAAACTCCATTAGGTATTCCATAGCGAGTCACGTTCAGTGAACTTATTCTCCAATAAGCACCTACATACTTGCTTTAGTGTCTCCACACAAATGATCGTGAGATCAATCATCCTCATCCAATGAGCAAGCAACATATGTACCAATCTATCCGGATTTACTAATCCCCTTTTTAGTAATCCCACGATTGGGAACTATTTTAGTTTTAGAGCTTTCTAAGAATTTAGATCTCATTAGCATGATCATCATCATGATTCTAAAAGCATTGCTTAAAACTATGGGTTATTTACATATTATAAAAACAGCACCATGTAGATAATTAAATGCCTTTAATAAATAAATATTTTATTAATAAATAAATAAGATTGTTTACAAAGTACGTGCTTTATCATCATACATGATTGGCTTGTATGCACACTACTATCAATCTCCCACTTGCACTAAAGCCAATCGCCATGGTATCTCATACCCATCTTCTCTAAGTGACGATCAAACTGTTGTTGTGTTAGAGCTTTAATAAATGGATCTGCAATGTTATCTTGAGAGTCTATATGCTCTTCTTTCAATGATTTCTTTAATCAAAGTGCCGCAACACATGTTTTAGATTCAAGATGAGACTTAGGAACTATTCCTAGTTTTGTAATGAACTTTTCATCCGAAACATCAACTTGCAGCTTCATTTACAGTTATATACTTTGTCTTTGTCACTAAATCAGCAACCTTTTGCTGTTTGGAACTTTTCCAATTCACTGCACCACCTTTTAAGGTAATGACTTACCCTATAGTGGATTTACTATCGTCTTGATCAGTCTGAAAACTTGAGTCTGTTTAGCACTCTAGATTCATTCAGACCCATCATGTTTCATGAAGACATCCTTAGTGTCAGTTAAGTACTTTGGGATGTTTATCACTGTCTCACAGTGATCTTCTCTAGAATCTGACTGATCAACATCAAGTCTCGTATATTTCATTGCATACATGATAGTAACTCATGCGATCTCTCTTTTACTGAGGACAATATTAGAGAGATACACTCCATGGCTCATCATCATGAGGCACTCTTTTGGAGTTTGCCATGCTAAATGCCTTTAGCATCTAATGAATATACATTTTCTTAGGTTAAGCCGAACATCCTTTTAAATCTATTAATACAGATTTATATCCCCAATACGGGATGTTCTACCCAAATCATTCATGGAGGAATGTTTAGACAACTTTATTTTGATTGATTTTAGCATAGGAATTTCATTCCCTATCAGTAATATATCATCGACATATAATACATAGAATGAAACAGCGCTCCCACTAACCTTCTTGTACACACATGGTTCATCCTCGTTTTTGATAAAATCAAACTCTTTGATTGTCTCATCAAAATGAAAGTTCCATCTATGAGAATCTTACTTCAATCCACGAATGGATTGTTGTAGCTCATATACATGATTTATTTCAACCATTGAAACAAAACCATCTGGCTGTATCATACATACATTATCCTCTAATAATATATATTTGAGGAAGGGCGTCTCCATGTCCATTTTGCTAGATTAAGTAAAATAAGCTGCAATCGCAAGAAAAATCCAAATGGACTTGAGCATAGCTTCCAAATCCATTTTAGATTTTATGGTCATCTACCATTTTTCTGAGTCTTTATTACTCATAGCCTGTTCGTAATTCAATGGATCATCATAATTCATGATGTGTACCTCATCATCATCCTCTATAACGAATCCATACCTCTCAGGTATCTTCGGTACTCTTCCAGATTTAGGAACAGGGTGTGGTACAGTAGGTTCTTCTACTTGGTTAGGTACCTGACTTTGATCCTTGGTAATTTGTGGTTCTTGAACTTCTTCAAGATATATCTTACTCCCACTGACCCCTTCATGGATAAACTCTTACTCCAAGAAGGCAGCATATTTCGCAACAAACACCTTTTGATCAGTTGGATGATAGAAATAATACCCTATGGTTTCTTTAGGGTATCCCACAAATCTACACTTATCGGATTTAGTCTGTAGCTTATCATTTTCAAACTTTTTGACATAAGCTGGACAACCCCAAGTCTTAACATGCTTAAGATTTGGTTTCCTCCCTTTCCACATCTCATATGGAGTCTTTGGGGCGGATTTGGTAGGTACCTTGTTAAGTAGGTATGCAGCCGTTTCTAGGGCATATCCCCAGAAGGAAATTGGAAGGTCGGTAAAACTCATCATGGATCGAACCATGTCCAACAGTGTTCGATTTCTCCTTTCAGATACTCCATTTAACTGTGGTGTACCTGGAGTCCCATTGTGAGATTATACCATTTTCTTTGAGATAATTGAGAAACTCACTGCTTAAGTATTCTCCACCTCGATCTGATCGAAGTATCTTAATACTCTTGCCCGTTTGTTTCTCTACTTCACTTCTGAACTCTTGAACTTTTCAAATGATTCTGACTTGTATTTCATTAAATACACATATCCAAATCTTGAGTCATTATCAGTGAAAGTAATAAAATAAGAATACCCACCCCGTGCACTTGTTGTCATAGGTCCACAAACGTCTGTGTGAATCAATGCCAACAACTCTGTAACTCTTTCTCCTTTTTCACTAAAAGGAGATTTAGTCATTTTACCCATGAGACAAGATTTACAAGTTGGATATGATTCATAATCGAATAGCTCGAGGAGCCCATCTTTATGCAACTGGGATAATCTTGTTTCACTGATATGACCGAGTCTACAGTGCCACATGTAGGTATAATTAATATCATCTCTTTTTCTTTTCTTAGTTTGTTCAATTTGAAATATATTTTCTTGTAAGTCAAGTATATAAAGTCCATTTCGCAAATATTTAATACCATATAAAACATCGTCTTTATAAATAGAACAACCATTGTTCTTTATAATAACGTCAAAACCTTCCATGTCCAATACAGAAATTAAAATAATGTTTTTAATAATATTCGGAACATAATAATAGTTACTAAGATAAATGGACTTGCCCGAAGGCATTGATAAACAATAAGTTCCTACAACTAATGCAGCAACCTTTGCTCCATTCCCCACTCGTAGGATCACCTCATCATTGTTCAGCTTTCTACTTCAGACCAGTCCCTGCACAGTGTTACATATGTGAGAACCACAACCGGTATCCAATACCCAAGTAGAATTATGACTTTCAGAAAAATTAATTTTAATCATAAACAAACCTTGATTGGAAGTCGAAGCTTCTCCAAGCTTCTTCTCTGCTAGAAACTTCTTGCAGTTCCTTTTTCAATGTCCCAGCTCGTTGCAATGAAAGCACATTCCTTTAGCTGGATCAAGTTTCTTTTGTTCCTTTTCTTTCCCCTTTCCCTTAGCCTTCTTGGATTTCTTCTTTTCAGAAGACACATTGGGCATCTTCCTTTTATTGGAAGAATCCACCATCAAGACATGGTTCTTCTTGGATGAGAAGTGACCTTCTGCAGTTTTCAGCATGTTAAGCAGCTCAGGCAAGATGACATCTAGCTTATTCATGTGAAAATTAACCACAAACTGCGAGAAGGTCTCAGGGAGTGACTGCAAGACCAAGTCTTGACTCAACTCCTCATCCATGACGAACCCAAGCTGTCCAAGGCGTTCAATCAAATTGATTACCTTCAGAACATGAGTCTCGACGGCAGTGCCCTCGGTCATCTGAGATCGAAAGATCTCCTTAGATATCTCATATCTAGCAGTCCTACTCTGTTCACCATACAACTCCTTGAGGTGAAGCAGCATAGCAGGAGCATCTATTTTTTTGTGCTGACGCTGAAGCTCGTTATTCATGGATGCGAGCATGATGTATTGAGCCACAGATGCATCATCTTGCCACTTATTGAAAGTGGCAATCTCTTCCTCAGAGGCTGTTTCCGAAATAGATTCAGGGATAGTTGAATTTAGGACAGAAGAAATCTTTTCAGCAGTGAGAACAATTCTCAGATTTCTTAGACAGTCCTCATAATTCGGGCCGGTAAGCTTATTTGCATCAAGTATGCTTCGTAGTGAGATTAGTGATTTTGACATTTTTAAAATTCTGCATGTGAAAAGACAACATTTTAGCAAACATTCATTTTATTAACTTTGCATACCAAAATAAATTTAGGTCTTTATTTTAAATTGGTATCTCCCACTATTTTCATCAAACTATATTACCCTCACTTATATAGTTCGGCAACATCTAATTAAAGATTTGCTAGTGAGATTAAGGATCCCATTTCAAATGTATATAACCTTGTGGATAGCACAACAAGCGATATACAAATAAATAGGTAGACAACTCTTGTCAATTACATCACCATGTAACTCCTTTTATTTTGCCTCTTAAATCATAATGGTCATATGTGTGCACATCCAAACTAAAATAATTTAAGTTAAGTCCAGCCTAGCACTTCCATAAATTCAAAAAAGAAAAATTTTCGTCCTTGTGGATAGCACAACAAGACTAGATCGTTCAATTTTCTTGATAAGCATCAAATGTGATTAATTAACATCTTAAATATTCAATACTCGCCTTGTGGATAGCACAACAAACTGATATTAAATATTTAATACTCTATTAATTAACTATGTTAGAAGGCGACGTTCGATATTCCAAATATCATTTGAACGCTTCGGACTTAATATTATTTCTTTGAGGGGTTTGTTATTATTTGTCTCATCTTGTTTAGCGCGCATGCACACATATATATAAAATACGCGTCAAATTTATAAACATGCGAAGCATGTTTGCATAAAATATAATATATATAATATTTAGCATGCTCTATAGAATACTATATTCTATCCGGATTGATTATGGACTTTTATTCTAGTTTGGTTCACTAGAGCCACCAAGTGAACCAAAAGGTCAAACCTAGGAGTGCAAGAATTTAAATTTTAAATGTAACTATTACATTTAAACCCGGGCTCCATACAAACGGGTCTTCACGCGCTCCTTGCTCCTTGGTCTCCAGTTTCTTCAAGATAATTCTAACTATCTCTATTACATAAACGATTTTTTAATTAAATAGAAACCTTGATCAGCAGTCAAGGGGAAGTACATAGGAGGGAGATTGAATTTTATACCGAGAATAAAACCAGAGAAGACGAGGTACGCAGACCCCATTTTATAAAACCCATACATTCAAGCATTCATCTAAAATAAAATCCAATCACATTGGTCATAGTCCATAATCAACCCCATTTATTATCATACACATCAACATATGCATCAATAAATATCCATTCATCTCATGAATAATTAAGCTATTTCATATATGGATCGATGTTATTTAATGGACAAAAGTTTTGCTAAATTTTATTTTTGAAACAAAATAAACTCTTTTATTTTAATCAAATATAAATCCAAATTAAACTCCTTTAATTGTAGCAATCTGAAATCATATTTCAGATAAAATAAACATCTTTATTTTAAAACTTTATCAATCAAATAAACAGTTTACTTAGTTAATGAAAATCAAATTTCAGGGTCTGTTTAGGAACCGGCGCAGCTGCGCCAGTAATGAACAGGGCAGCTGCGCCGTTCGTCGTAGAAACTTGCAGAAAATGATTTTGTCCAAAAAAACGATCCAATTCTCACATCAATTCATACATGGAATCATAAAATTGATAATTAGCACAAAGTTATGCTCTGATACCACTGTTGGGTTTGTACGTAACGCAATCATGCAATCAAATCACATAAATAGGGCGGAAGTATGAAACATAGGTTTTCAAAAATTTATACAAACCCATAAACATGATCATGCTTTGTGCTAGTTATCAATAACAGAAAAGAGGATGGAATTATACCTTTGAAGATCCAAGCCTCCTCAGGTACAAGTTCTACTCCTTTGATTCTTTTGATTCCTCTGTAGTGGCTCCTTCCCTTGATCAATGTCAGCCACCCAAATGTTTGGCCTCTAACGGTGATCCACCAAGGAAGATGAAGAACTCATGAAGATGGATTATTGGCTTAACCCTTGTTTCTATCTCTATAGAATATGTGTACTCCCAACTCTTGAAAAAATTCACGTACGTTATTTCTGATAAAAGACTCTCTTATATAGATATTAGGTTAACCCTCCTAATCCAATTAAAATATGGTTGTATTTAATTAATTAATTAAACACTTTTAATTAATTTATATCCTAATCTTATTAGGATTGAGAGAGAGAGTACTGATATTATATTAATTCCTAAACTCCTTTAGAATTAAAATAATAATAATAATAATAATATTAATAAGACTCCTCTTATTAATTTATATTTAATATTTCTAAAATATTAAATAATAAACATTAAGCTATTTAATTTATTCCATCACCATAGATTAAATTAATTATACTTAATGCATTATTACTATCATGCTATTTTCTTCTTAAATAATTCTTCTTCCTTTTATGGTGTGACCCTTTAGGCTCTCCATATTAAACCGATTGTGAATAAATCAATTAGAACAATTCTAATCTTATTTAAATAAATAAATTAAACTAATAATATATTTAAATAAATAACATTTATTCTATAATAGGGATAAGCCTCCCTAGCGATCAACGACTTTCCAGATAATATAGATTTCAACATTAATCATAAAAGAACCTGTGAGTTAATAGTATTGTCTATCAGGATGTGGATGAAAGGTACTGGGAAATTATCTTTGAGATAGGCTTTGTTCAAATCCACGTAATCCACGCATACTCGTACTTTTCCTTCGGGTTTAGGTACGAGAACTATGTTTGACAGCCACTCCGGGTATGTTGATACCATGATGCTACCGGCTTTGAATTGTTTAACGACCTCTTCTTTGACTTTCAGACTCCATTCAGGTTTCAAATGCCTGAGCTTCTGCTTGACTAGCTTGAATCCATCTTTGATGGGCATTTGATGGATAACAATATCAGTAGATAGGCTAATCATGTCTTCATGTGACCATGCAAACACATCTTGGAACTGTGTTAGGAGTTCGATCAAGTTGACTTTTTGATCTTGTGTAAGATCTAGGCCGATCTGGATTTTTTTGAGGTTTTCTGAGGTTCCGATATTAATAGTGGTGGTTTGGTCGAGATTCGGTTTGGGTTTATCTTTGACCCATTCTTTGATCCCCTCGGGCACCTCATAGTCATCTTCCTCCTCTTGATCAATATCCATCAAGTCGAAGTTCAGTTCTACATCAAAGTTGTAGTCACTGTAATAGGTTGGCATCTCATCAGCAGTGACAAACAAATCCAACTCTGGAGTCCTGAAAACAAAAATGTTTTCACTTTAATATATGCAACTGCTTAAATATATAAAGCATTTGGCAAAGCATGACAAATGTTACTACTATAGCTATGCAATCAAAAGTAAGCGATAAATGAAAGCATGTTACAGGTCAGATGGACTCTCTGCCCCTTTACCCTTTTTGACTGAGGTAAGGGACGCTGCTCCAGTTATCCAGGGTTAGATCCTCATGAACAGGGAGGATCAAGGAATTGTGCTCGTCTGCCTTGTCTCGGATAATGACTGAGACATCCTTTATAATAGGGCCAGGGTTTTTCTTTGAACTGCCCCTTTTTCCCTTCTTGATGCGAGGAATTTGAATCTGATCCTCGTCGTCATTGTCTGGGACCTCATCGTTTATACCCTCATAGTTTATGGTAACCCGCATGTTAGCAAATGGGTCTCGTCCTTCGTATAGGATCTTTTCTTTTCCCTTTTTTCTATCACCCTCAAACTTTGGGGATTTCTTTTCCCTGACCGGTATGATTGGAGGAAACAGCATAGCTGATATCATAGTAGGAATCTTCCTTATTGGCTTTACAAAGCTAGCATCAGTGAGGTTTGGCAGCAGTATGGTGGAAGCATGAGCTTTAGGGTGCTTATGTGGGTTCCGGATGAATAACCCAATCCGGCTCTCCCTGACTAGCTCGGGATTTGGACTGGACTTGTAATACTTTGCTAATTCTTTCCTAATCCTTTCCCTGGCTGGAAACCCAAAGATACCATCTCCTGGCCCACAGTCATCACTTCAGGGGAGACTTTAGGCTTTAAGGCTAGTGCCCCAAATGATAGGTATTGAGTATCGCTCACCTGCAAGGCTTGAAAACTAGCAGGTTCAATCCCTGCATCCAGGCTGATCACCGGCATGTCTCCTTGTACGCAGACAGGGTATTTCAGTTCAGCATTCACCGTGATTAGGTTTCCATTGATAATGTATTTGAGTTGTTGATGGAGGGTGGATGGTACTGCCCCTGCCATGTGGATCCATGGCCTTCCCAGTAACAAGTTGTATCCAGTGGCGATGTTGAGCACCTGAAAGGACACATAGAATGTGTGCGGACCAATCTCTAGTGGAAGCTCTATTTCTCCCATAGCTTATCAGCGAGATCCATCGAAAGCCCGGATGACCACATGACTAGTTTTGATCTGGTTCGGGTTAATCTTCATTCTCTCCAAGGTGTCGTAGGGGCAAATGTTGAGGGATGATCCTCCATCTATCATCACACCTCTGATCACATATCCTGATGACATCACCGCTATGTGCAGTAACTTGCGATGACCCGTCCCCTCTGCAGATATATCATCGTCAGTGAAAGATATCACATTGCTGTTGAAAATGTATTCTACCATGTGACAGAATTTCTTGGCATCCATGGTATGCGGAAGATGGGCTTCTTCCAGTACTTTCATCAGAATGTTACTATGATCCACCGATGATAAGACTAGATCTAGCATAGACATCTACTCGGGTGCATCCTTTAGGCTTTGCACCAATTTGATTTCATTGTGTCCCATTTTACCGAGGAACTCTTCTATTTTCTCTTCAGCCACCTTTTCTTTGGCTTTGATGACTGACTTGATCACCCGCTGAGGCAGGTACAATGGATTCTTCTTTGGTACAATGGCAATATTGTTGGAGGTGGAACCTTCATCATTCCCGTAATTCCATGGGACTCTTTTCAGACTGATTACTAGATACTAGGGTCTAAAAGGTAAGATTAAAGGCTCGGGTGCGGCTACCTTCATAGGATTTTGTATTTCTTAGGTCCCTTTCCCTGATAGCATTAGGGTTGTGAGGGCTGGCTTCTTATCATAGGAAATAAGATGTTGGGTTTGTACATAACGCAATCATGCAATCAAATCAAATAAATAGGGCGGAAGCGCAAAACATAGGTTTTCAAAAATTTATACAAACCCATAACCATGATCATGCTTTGTGCTAGTTATCAATAACAGAAAAGAAGATGGAATTATACCTTTGAAGATCCAAGCTTCCTCAGGTACAAGTTCTACTCCTTTGATTCCTTTGATTCCTCTGTAGTGGCTCCTTCCCTTGATCAATGTCAGCCACCCAAATGTTTGGCCTCTAACGGTGATCCACCAAGGAAGATGAAGAACTCAGGAAGATGGGTTATTGGCTTAACCCTTGTTTCTATCTCTATAGAATATGTGTACTCCCAACTCTTGGAAAAATTCACGTACATTATTTCTGATATAAGACTCTCTTATATAGATATTAGGTTAACCCTCCTAATCCAATTAGAATAGAATTTTATTTAATTAATTAATTAAACACTTTTAATTAATTTATATCCTAATATTATTAGGATTGAGAGAGAGTACTGATATTATATTAATTCCTAAACTCCTTTAGAATTAAAATAATACTAAAAATATTAATATTAATAAGACTCCTTTTATTAATTTATATTTAATATTTCTAAAATATTAAATAATAAATATTAGGCTATTTAATTTATTCCATCATCATAGATTAAATTAATTATACTTAATGCATTATTACTATCATGCTATTTTCTTCTTAAATAATTCTTCTTCCTTTTATGGTGCGACCCTTTAGGTTCTCCATATTAAACCGGTTGTGAATAAATCAATTAGAACAATTCTAATCTTATTTAAATAAATAAATTAAACTAATAATCTATTTAAATAAATAACATTTATTCTACAATAGGGATAAGCCTCCCTAGCGATCAACGACTTTCCAGATAATATAGATTTCAACATTAATCATAAAAGAACCTGTGAGTTAATAGTTACCGTACAATTCAATCCTTCCACCATACAATGTCCCAATTAAATATAAGACATGGATTTACTGTCAAGTCTTAATTTATTTAATCATATGTATTTCGATTAGAAAATGCACAACTCCAAATAATGCAAACCACTTTCTAATTTCATTCTACATTGGCCAATGATTCCTGGGTTGTCATTTAACGAATCACATAGGACATATCTCCTCTTTTACTAGAGGTGGTAGATTCTTTATTGATAATTCATTATCTCCATATGTAACTCATTATACCCAAGCATACCCTTTTATATACCTAAAAGGACTTTAAGGAATAAGTCAAAGTATAATTCATTACATACAAGATACTATGATGATCTCAAGTCCAAGGATCACTTGTACTACTATCACATTAGGAATTCCTATTGACAGACGAGTAAAACTCCATTAGGTATTCCATAGCGAGTCACGTTCAGTGAACTTATTCTCCAATAAGCACCTACATACTTGCTTTAGTGTCTCCACACAAATGATCGTGAGATCAATCATCCTCATCCAATGAGCAAGCAACATATGTACCAATCTATCCGGATTTACTAATCCCCTTTTTAGTAATCCCACGATTGGGAACTATTTTAGTTTTAGAGCTTTCTAAGAATTTAGATCTCATTAGCATGATCATCATCATGATTCTAAAAGCATTGCTTAAAACTATGGGTTATTTACATATTATAAAAACAGCACCATGTAGATAATTAAATGCCTTTAATAAATAAATATTTTATTAATAAATAAATAAGATTGTTTACAAAGTACGTGCTTTATCATCATACATGATTGGCTTGTATGCACACTACTATCAATCTCCCACTTGCACTAAAGCCAATCGCCATGGTATCTCATACCCATCTTCTCTAAGTGACGATCAAACTGTTGTTGTGTTAGAGCTTTAATAAATGGATCTGCAATGTTATCTTGAGAGTCTATATGCTCTTCTTTCAATGATTTCTTTAATCAAAGTGCCGCAACACATGTTTTAGATTCAAGATGAGACTTAGGAACTATTCCTAGTTTTGTAATGAACTTTTCATCCGAAACATCAACTTGCAGCTTCATTTACAGTTATATACTTTGTCTTTGTCACTAAATCAGCAACCTTTTGCTGTTTGGAACTTTTCCAATTCACTGCACCACCTTTTAAGGTAATGACTTACCCTATAGTGGATTTACTATCGTCTTGATCAGTCTGAAAACTTGAGTCTGTTTAGCACTCTAGATTCATTCAGACCCATCATGTTTCATGAAGACATCCTTAGTGTCAGTTAAGTACTTTGGGATGTTTATCACTGTCTCACAGTGATCTTCTCTAGAATCTGACTGATCAACATCAAGTCTCGTATATTTCATTGCATACATGATAGTAACTCATGCGATCTCTCTTTTACTGAGGACAATATTAGAGAGATACACTCCATGGCTCATCATCATGAGGCACTCTTTTGGAGTTTGCCATGCTAAATGCCTTTAGCATCTAATGAATATACATTTTCTTAGGTTAAGCCGAACATCCTTTTAAATCTATTAATACAGATTTATATCCCCAATACGGGATGTTCTACCCAAATCATTCATGGAGGAATGTTTAGACAACTTTATTTTGATTGATTTTAGCATAGGAATTTCATTCCCTATCAGTAATATATCATCGACATATAATACATAGAATGAAACAGCGCTCCCACTAACCTTCTTGTACACACATGGTTCATCCTCGTTTTTGATAAAATCAAACTCTTTGATTGTCTCATCAAAATGAAAGTTCCATCTATGAGAATCTTACTTCAATCCACGAATGGATTGTTGTAGCTCATATACATGATTTATTTCAACCATTGAAACAAAACCATCTGGCTGTATCATACATACATTATCCTCTAATAATATATATTTGAGGAAGGGCGTCTCCATGTCCATTTTGCTAGATTAAGTAAAATAAGCTGCAATCGCAAGAAAAATCCAAATGGACTTGAGCATAGCTTCCAAATCCATTTTAGATTTTATGGTCATCTACCATTTTTCTGAGTCTTTATTACTCATAGCCTGTTCGTAATTCAATGGATCATCATAATTCATGATGTGTACCTCATCATCATCCTCTATAACGAATCCATACCTCTCAGGTATCTTCGGTACTCTTCCAGATTTAGGAACAGGGTGTGGTACAGTAGGTTCTTCTACTTGGTTAGGTACCTGACTTTGATCCTTGGTAATTTGTGGTTCTTGAACTTCTTCAAGATATATCTTACTCCCACTGACCCCTTCATGGATAAACTCTTACTCCAAGAAGGCAGCATATTTCACAACAAACACCTTTTGATCAGTTGGATGATAGAAATAATACCCTATGGTTTCTTTAGGGTATCCCACAAATCTACACTTATCGGATTTAGTCTGTAGCTTATCATTTTCAAACTTTTTGACATAAGCTGGACAACCCCAAGTCTTAACATGCTTAAGATTTGGTTTCCTCCCTTTCCACATCTCATATGGAGTCTTTGGGGCGGATTTGGTAGGTACCTTGTTAAGTAGGTATGCAGCCGTTTCTAGGGCATATCCCCAGAAGGAAATTGGAAGGTCGGTAAAACTCATCATGGATCGAACCATGTCCAACAGTGTTCGATTTCTCCTTTCAGATACTCCATTTAACTGTGGTGTACCTGGAGTCCCATTGTGAGATTATACCATTTTCTTTGAGATAATTGAGAAACTCACTGCTTAAGTATTCTCCACCTCGATCTGATCGAAGTATCTTAATACTCTTGCCCGTTTGTTTCTCTACTTCACTTCTGAACTCTTGAACTTTTCAAATGATTCTGACTTGTATTTCATTAAATACACATATCCAAATCTTGAGTCATTATCAGTGAAAGTAATAAAATAAGAATACCCACCCCGTGCACTTGTTGTCATAGGTCCACAAACGTCTGTGTGAATCAATGCCAACAACTCTGTAACTCTTTCTCCTTTTTCACTAAAAGGAGATTTAGTCATTTTACCCATGAGACAAGATTTACAAGTTGGATATGATTCATAATCGAATAGCTCGAGGAGCCCATCTTTATGCAACTGGGATAATCTTGTTTCACTGATATGACCGAGTCTACAGTGCCACATGTAGGTATAATTAATATCATCTCTTTTTCTTTTCTTAGTTTGTTCAATTTGAAATATATTTTCTTGTAAGTCAAGTATATAAAGTCCATTTCGCAAATATTTAATACCATATAAAACATCGTCTTTATAAATAGAACAACCATTGTTCTTTATAATAACGTCAAAACCTTCCATGTCCAATACAGAAATTAAAATAATGTTTTTAATAATATTCGGAACATAATAATAGTTACTAAGATAAATGGACTTGCCCGAAGGCATTGATAAACAATAAGTTCCTACAACTAATGCAGCAACCTTTGCTCCATTCCCCACTCGTAGGATCACCTCATCATTGTTCAGCTTTCTACTTCAGACCAGTCCCTGCACAGTGTTACATATGTGAGAACCACAACCGGTATCCAATACCCAAGTAGAATTATGACTTTCAGAAAAATTAATTTTAATCATAAACAAACCTTGATTGGAAGTCGAAGCTTCTCCAAGCTTCTTCTCTGCTAGAAACTTCTTGCAGTTCCTTTTTCAATGTCCCAGCTCGTTGCAATGAAAGCACATTCCTTTAGCTGGATCAAGTTTCTTTTGTTCCTTTTCTTTCCCCTTTCCCTTAGCCTTCTTGGATTTCTTCTTTTCAGAAGACACATTGGGCATCTTCCTTTTATTGGAAGAATCCACCATCAAGACATGGTTCTTCTTGGATGAGAAGTGACCTTCTGCAGTTTTCAGCATGTTAAGCAGCTCAGGCAAGATGACATCTAGCTTATTCATGTGAAAATTAACCACAAACTGCGAGAAGGTCTCAGGGAGTGACTGCAAGACCAAGTCTTGACTCAACTCCTCATCCATGACGAACCCAAGCTGTCCAAGGCGTTCAATCAAATTGATTACCTTCAGAACATGAGTCTCGACGGCAGTGCCCTCGGTCATCTGAGATCGAAAGATCTCCTTAGATATCTCATATCTAGCAGTCCTACTCTGTTCACCATACAACTCCTTGAGGTGAAGCAGCATAGCAGGAGCATCTATTTTTTTGTGCTGACGCTGAAGCTCGTTATTCATGGATGCGAGCATGATGTATTGAGCCACAGATGCATCATCTTGCCACTTATTGAAAGTGGCAATCTCTTCCTCAGAGGCTGTTTCCGAAATAGATTCAGGGATAGTTGAATTTAGGACAGAAGAAATCTTTTCAGCAGTGAGAACAATTCTCAGATTTCTTAGACAGTCCTCATAATTCGGGCCGGTAAGCTTATTTGCATCAAGTATGCTTCGTAGTGAGATTAGTGATTTTGACATTTTTAAAATTCTGCATGTGAAAAGACAACATTTTAGCAAACATTCATTTTATTAACTTTGCATACCAAAATAAATTTAGGTCTTTATTTTAAATTGGTATCTCCCACTATTTTCATCAAACTATATTACCCTCACTTATATAGTTCGGCAACATCTAATTAAAGATTTGCTAGTGAGATTAAGGATCCCATTTCAAATGTATATAACCTTGTGGATAGCACAACAAGCGATATACAAATAAATAGGTAGACAACTCTTGTCAATTACATCACCATGTAACTCCTTTTATTTTGCCTCTTAAATCATAATGGTCATATGTGTGCACATCCAAACTAAAATAATTTAAGTTAAGTCCAGCCTAGCACTTCCATAAATTCAAAAAAGAAAAATTTTCGTCCTTGTGGATAGCACAACAAGACTAGATCGTTCAATTTTCTTGATAAGCATCAAATGTGATTAATTAACATCTTAAATATTCAATACTCGCCTTGTGGATAGCACAACAAACTGATATTAAATATTTAATACTCTATTAATTAACTATGTTAGAAGGCGACGTTCGATATTCCAAATATCATTTGAACGCTTCGGACTTAATATTATTTCTTTGAGGGGTTTGTTATTATTTGTCTCATCTTGTTTAGCGCGCATGCACACATATATATAAAATACGCGTCAAATTTATAAACATGCGAAGCATGTTTGCATAAAATATAATATATATAATATTTAGCATGCTCTATAGAATACTATATTCTATCCGGATTGATTATGGACTTTTATTCTAGTTTGGTTCACTAGAGCCACCAAGTGAACCAAAAGGTCAAACCTAGGAGTGCAAGAATTTAAATTTTAAATGTAACTATTACATTTAAACCCGGGCTCCATACAAACGGGTCTTCACGCGCTCCTTGCTCCTTGGTCTCCAGTTTCTTCAAGATAATTCTAACTATCTCTATTACATAAACGATTTTTTAATTAAATAGAAACCTTGATCAGCAGTCAAGGGGAAGTACATAGGAGGGAGATTGAATTTTATACCGAGAATAAAACCAGAGAAGACGAGGTACGCAGACCCCATTTTATAAAACCCATACATTCAAGCATTCATCTAAAATAAAATCCAATCACATTGGTCATAGTCCATAATCAACCCCATTTATTATCATACACATCAACATATGCATCAATAAATATCCATTCATCTCATGAATAATTAAGCTATTTCATATATGGATCGATGTTATTTAATGGACAAAAGTTTTGCTAAATTTTATTTTTGAAACAAAATAAACTCTTTTATTTTAATCAAATATAAATCCAAATTAAACTCCTTTAATTGTAGCAATCTGAAATCATATTTCAGATAAAATAAACATCTTTATTTTAAAACTTTATCAATCAAATAAACAGTTTACTTAGTTAATGAAAATCAAATTTCAGGGTCTGTTTAGGAACCGGCGCAGCTGCGCCAGTAATGAACAGGGCAGCTGCGCCGTTCGTCGTAGAAACTTGCAGAAAATGATTTTGTCCAAAAAAACGATCCAATTCTCACATCAATTCATACATGGAATCATAAAATTGATAATTAGCACAAAGTTATGCTCTGATACCACTGTTGGGTTTGTACGTAACGCAATCATGCAATCAAATCACATAAATAGGGCGGAAGTATGAAACATAGGTTTTCAAAAATTTATACAAACCCATAAACATGATCATGCTTTGTGCTAGTTATCAATAACAGAAAAGAGGATGGAATTATACCTTTGAAGATCCAAGCCTCCTCAGGTACAAGTTCTACTCCTTTGATTCTTTTGATTCCTCTGTAGTGGCTCCTTCCCTTGATCAATGTCAGCCACCCAAATGTTTGGCCTCTAACGGTGATCCACCAAGGAAGATGA
Organism: Panax stipuleanatus; assembly: GCA_020205555.1. NCBI lineage: Eukaryota > Viridiplantae > Streptophyta > Magnoliopsida > Apiales > Araliaceae > Panax > Panax stipuleanatus. Next base: position 65,071,592 of record CM035116.1, read on the forward strand.
AGAACTCATGAAGATGGATTATTGGCTTAACCCTTGTTTCTATCTCTATAGAATATGTGTACTCCCAACTCTTGAAAAAATTCACGTACGTTATTTCTGATAAAAGACTCTCTTATATAGATATTAGGTTAACCCTCCTAATCCAATTAAAATATGGTTGTATTTAATTAATTAATTAAACACTTTTAATTAATTTATATCCTAATCTTATTAGGATTGAGAGAGAGAGTACTGATATTATATTAATTCCTAAACTCCTTTAGAATTAAAATAATAATAATAATAATAATATTAATAAGACTCCTCTTATTAATTTATATTTAATATTTCTAAAATATTAAATAATAAACATTAAGCTATTTAATTTATTCCATCACCATAGATTAAATTAATTATACTTAATGCATTATTACTATCATGCTATTTTCTTCTTAAATAATTCTTCTTCCTTTTATGGTGTGACCCTTTAGGCTCTCCATATTAAACCGATTGTGAATAAATCAATTAGAACAATTCTAATCTTATTTAAATAAATAAATTAAACTAATAATATATTTAAATAAATAACATTTATTCTATAATAGGGATAAGCCTCCCTAGCGATCAACGACTTTCCAGATAATATAGATTTCAACATTAATCATAAAAGAACCTGTGAGTTAATAGTATTGTCTATCAGGATGTGGATGAAAGGTACTGGGAAATTATCTTTGAGATAGGCTTTGTTCAAATCCACGTAATCCACGCATACTCGTACTTTTCCTTCGGGTTTAGGTACGAGAACTATGTTTGACAGCCACTCCGGGTATGTTGATACCATGATGCTACCGGCTTTGAATTGTTTAACGACCTCTTCTTTGACTTTCAGACTCCATTCAGGTTTCAAATGCCTGAGCTTCTGCTTGACTAGCTTGAATCCATCTTTGATGGGCATTTGATGGATAACAATATCAGTAGATAGGCTAATCATGTCTTCATGTGACCATGCAAACACATCTTGGAACTGTGTTAGGAGTTCGATCAAGTTGACTTTTTGATCTTGTGTAAGATCTAGGCCGATCTGGATTTTTTTGAGGTTTTCTGAGGTTCCGATATTAATAGTGGTGGTTTGGTCGAGATTCGGTTTGGGTTTATCTTTGACCCATTCTTTGATCCCCTCGGGCACCTCATAGTCATCTTCCTCCTCTTGATCAATATCCATCAAGTCGAAGTTCAGTTCTACATCAAAGTTGTAGTCACTGTAATAGGTTGGCATCTCATCAGCAGTGACAAACAAATCCAACTCTGGAGTCCTGAAAACAAAAATGTTTTCACTTTAATATATGCAACTGCTTAAATATATAAAGCATTTGGCAAAGCATGACAAATGTTACTACTATAGCTATGCAATCAAAAGTAAGCGATAAATGAAAGCATGTTACAGGTCAGATGGACTCTCTGCCCCTTTACCCTTTTTGACTGAGGTAAGGGACGCTGCTCCAGTTATCCAGGGTTAGATCCTCATGAACAGGGAGGATCAAGGAATTGTGCTCGTCTGCCTTGTCTCGGATAATGACTGAGACATCCTTTATAATAGGGCCAGGGTTTTTCTTTGAACTGCCCCTTTTTCCCTTCTTGATGCGAGGAATTTGAATCTGATCCTCGTCGTCATTGTCTGGGACCTCATCGTTTATACCCTCATAGTTTATGGTAACCCGCATGTTAGCAAATGGGTCTCGTCCTTCGTATAGGATCTTTTCTTTTCCCTTTTTTCTATCACCCTCAAACTTTGGGGATTTCTTTTCCCTGACCGGTATGATTGGAGGAAACAGCATAGCTGATATCATAGTAGGAATCTTCCTTATTGGCTTTACAAAGCTAGCATCAGTGAGGTTTGGCAGCAGTATGGTGGAAGCATGAGCTTTAGGGTGCTTATGTGGGTTCCGGATGAATAACCCAATCCGGCTCTCCCTGACTAGCTCGGGATTTGGACTGGACTTGTAATACTTTGCTAATTCTTTCCTAATCCTTTCCCTGGCTGGAAACCCAAAGATACCATCTCCTGGCCCACAGTCATCACTTCAGGGGAGACTTTAGGCTTTAAGGCTAGTGCCCCAAATGATAGGTATTGAGTATCGCTCACCTGCAAGGCTTGAAAACTAGCAGGTTCAATCCCTGCATCCAGGCTGATCACCGGCATGTCTCCTTGTACGCAGACAGGGTATTTCAGTTCAGCATTCACCGTGATTAGGTTTCCATTGATAATGTATTTGAGTTGTTGATGGAGGGTGGATGGTACTGCCCCTGCCATGTGGATCCATGGCCTTCCCAGTAACAAGTTGTATCCAGTGGCGATGTTGAGCACCTGAAAGGACACATAGAATGTGTGCGGACCAATCTCTAGTGGAAGCTCTATTTCTCCCATAGCTTATCAGCGAGATCCATCGAAAGCCCGGATGACCACATGACTAGTTTTGATCTGGTTCGGGTTAATCTTCATTCTCTCCAAGGTGTCGTAGGGGCAAATGTTGAGGGATGATCCTCCATCTATCATCACACCTCTGATCACATATCCTGATGACATCACCGCTATGTGCAGTAACTTGCGATGACCCGTCCCCTCTGCAGATATATCATCGTCAGTGAAAGATATCACATTGCTGTTGAAAATGTATTCTACCATGTGACAGAATTTCTTGGCATCCATGGTATGCGGAAGATGGGCTTCTTCCAGTACTTTCATCAGAATGTTACTATGATCCACCGATGATAAGACTAGATCTAGCATAGACATCTACTCGGGTGCATCCTTTAGGCTTTGCACCAATTTGATTTCATTGTGTCCCATTTTACCGAGGAACTCTTCTATTTTCTCTTCAGCCACCTTTTCTTTGGCTTTGATGACTGACTTGATCACCCGCTGAGGCAGGTACAATGGATTCTTCTTTGGTACAATGGCAATATTGTTGGAGGTGGAACCTTCATCATTCCCGTAATTCCATGGGACTCTTTTCAGACTGATTACTAGATACTAGGGTCTAAAAGGTAAGATTAAAGGCTCGGGTGCGGCTACCTTCATAGGATTTTGTATTTCTTAGGTCCCTTTCCCTGATAGCATTAGGGTTGTGAGGGCTGGCTTCTTATCATAGGAAATAAGATGTTGGGTTTGTACATAACGCAATCATGCAATCAAATCAAATAAATAGGGCGGAAGCGCAAAACATAGGTTTTCAAAAATTTATACAAACCCATAACCATGATCATGCTTTGTGCTAGTTATCAATAACAGAAAAGAAGATGGAATTATACCTTTGAAGATCCAAGCTTCCTCAGGTACAAGTTCTACTCCTTTGATTCCTTTGATTCCTCTGTAGTGGCTCCTTCCCTTGATCAATGTCAGCCACCCAAATGTTTGGCCTCTAACGGTGATCCACCAAGGAAGATGAAGAACTCAGGAAGATGGGTTATTGGCTTAACCCTTGTTTCTATCTCTATAGAATATGTGTACTCCCAACTCTTGGAAAAATTCACGTACATTATTTCTGATATAAGACTCTCTTATATAGATATTAGGTTAACCCTCCTAATCCAATTAGAATAGAATTTTATTTAATTAATTAATTAAACACTTTTAATTAATTTATATCCTAATCTTATTAGGATTGAGAGAGAGTACTGATATTATATTAATTCCTAAACTCCTTTAGAATTAAAATAATACTAAAAATATTAATATTAATAAGACTCCTTTTATTAATTTATATTTAATATTTCTAAAATATTAAATAATAAATATTAGGCTATTTAATTTATTCCATCACCATAGATTAAATTAATTATACTTAATGCATTATTACTATCATGCTATTTTCTTCTTAAATAATTCTTCTTCCTTTTATGGTGTGACCCTTTAGGCTCTCCATATTAAACCGATTGTGAATAAATCAATTAGAACAATTCTAATCTTATTTAAATAAATAAATTAAACTAATAATATATTTAAATAAATAACATTTATTCTACAATAGGGATAAGCCTCCCTAGCGATCAACGACTTTCCAGATAATATAGATTTCAACATTAATCATAAAAGAACCTGTGAGTTAATAGTTACCGTACAATTCAATCCTTCCACCATACAATGTCCCAATTAAATATAAGACATGGATTTACTGTCAAGTCTTAATTTATTTAATCATATGTATTTCGATTAGAAAATGCACAACTCCAAATAATGCAAATTAGAAACCACTTTCTAATTTCATTCTACATTGGCCAATGATTCCTGTGTTGTCATTTAACGAATCACATAGGACATATCTCCTCTTTTACTAGAGGTGGTAGATTCTTTTAATGACCATACATTATCTCCATATGCAACTCATTATACCCAAGCATACCCTATATATGCCTTAAAAGGCTTTAAGGAATAAGTCAAAGTATAATTTGTTACATACAAGATACTATGATGATCTCAAGTCCAAGGATCACTTGTACTACTATCACATTAGGAATTCCTATTGACAGGCGAGTAAAACTCCATTAGGTATTCCATAGCGAATCATGTTCAGTGAATTTATTCTCCAATAAGCATCTACATACTTGCTTTAGTGTCTCCACACAAATGACCATGAGATCAGTCATCCTCATCCAATGAGCAAGCAACATATGTACCAATTTATCCGAATTTACTAATCCCCATTTTAGTAATCCCACAATTAGGAACTATTTTAGTTTTTAAGCTTTCTAAGAATTTAGATCTCATTAGCATGATCTCATCATGATTCTAAAATCATTGCTTAAAACTATGGGTTATTTACATATTATTAAAAACAGCACCATGTAGATAATTAAATGCCTTAAATGAATATTTTATTAATAAATAAATAAGATTGTTTACAAAGTATGTGCTTTATCATAATACATGATTGGCTTGTATGCACACTACTATCATAACAGCCACTGTATCTTGATTCCATGTAGTGGGAATAAAGAGAGTTTCTTCATCAGGAAGGCCATAATCTTGACTCCCTCTTATCAGTTCACCGCTTTCAATCATGTTCTAAATTAAATGACGAAGTGCCCAGCAGTCCTCAGTATCATGGTCGGGTGCATTGGAGTGGTACTGGAAGATTCTGTCAGGTTTGAATTTTCTAGATCGAGGGTTCACTAGGGATAACAGAACTGTGACCATCCTTTCGTTGATTAACATCTAGAGGATTTCCTTCATCGGCTGGTTTAGGTTGGTGAAATTTCTCTGGAAAGCGAATTCCCTATCAGCCTGGAACTTCTCTTCCTTGGCCATCTTGTCGGCCCAAGGTCCATGCTGATGAAAACCATAATGGTCCCTCATAGGAATGGGATTGATTTCTGGTGTGGAAGGATTTACATCAGACTAGTTGGTCTGGTTTATCAGCTGTCTGGTGACCTGATGTTGGTATACGACCAGCTCTGCTAATTGTCCATTTTGTTCCTTGATAGACTTAATCTCCTATTCTATCAAGAATTGCCTTTCTGATAACTCTCAACTGGCTTGGCAATTGTTACTGGATTGAGTTGTTTCTCCGACGTATCGGAGGTATTTGGATCCTTCTCCATTTTGAGTGCTAATCATGTTGACACCCTCCTCTTTGTGCTGAGGGAGGGGATTATCTTGCACGTGCGGTTGCTCTAGTTTTGTCACCAAGATCTCTCCATTGTCTATCAAGTCCTGAATTTTGTGCTTAAGAGACCAACAGTCTTGTGTATCATGTCCCGGAGCTCCGGAATGATAAGCGCATTTTTTGCCAGGGTTAAAATTTTATCCACCGGTATTGGTTGATGGAAGGAGTTGCACAATCTTTTTCTATGTTGTCAACAGTTTTAGCACATTCTCGAGTGAATCCCCTAACGAGGTGAATGTTCTCCGACGTCTGGCCTCCAAATTTTTCTGGAATGGCGGGTTTGAAGGTCGTACTGAAGCTTGAAAAAGGGAATAGCTCCTCCTTTGAATGGGCATGTTGCTTGAATCACCCTTCTGATTTTGTCCTTGTAATACCAAGGACACTTTTTTGTCTTTCTTTTTGTGTACTCTCCGAGGATTACTCCCGTAATTCCCGAACTGGATATGTTTGGCAACAGCTTCTAAAGCGGTCAGATTCTTTATCTTCCCAGATTTGAACCCCATTTCTGTCATTTCACCATGTTTAATCATTTCTGAAAATGGCTTTCCTATGCCTGCTAGGACCCTTTCATAATATGGGGCTTCTTGAATGTCGATGAAGGTCATGACTATCTCGAACTCAGTCATAGGTAGAGTGACTTATGCTGCCATTCGTCTCCAGCGTTGAGCATATTCTTTGAATGACTCAGTATTTTGTTTCTTGATTTTGGTTATTTGATATCTGTCTAGAGCCAGTGGAGACTGGAAACTGTATTGATTGAGGAAGGCATATCCCAGCTCTTTCCAGCTGTGAATTTTGGAGTTGTCCAGACGGGTATACCAGACTCTAACCTTTCCGGTTCAGACTTTTCTGGAATAACTGCATTCGGAGTTTCTCGTCTTCTGCATAGAATCTAAGTTCTCCAATAAACACCTTTAAGTGAGTGTAGGGGTCTCCCAATCCATCGTATTTCTCAAAATCAGGGACTTAAAAAAAATTTCAGGATAACGAGCCCCAGGAAAAATACATAAGTCTGAATAATTGACACTGCCAAATGCCCCAGTCCCTATGATGGACCGGATGGTTTCTTCCATCTGTTGCACTTTCGTCAGAATGTCACCAGCTTCCTGTTCTTTGTTGAGGGTGGTGATTTCAGGGGTTTTGTTGGTTGTGTCCTGGTTTTGTGTCTCGGGACCTTGAGTATTTTTCTTCCCGATCTCTTGATTGTCACCGGGTGTTCCTGGTTCTGTGTGACCTTGTGCTTGTTTCTCTTTAAGAGCTTTACTTTGCTCTCTTAGGAAACTGGCCAATTTGGCTATCTGGTCCTTTAGTCCTTCAAACTCCTCTCTAGAGACATGGGTGGATTCTGGCTGAGCACTAGAAGACGTGTCCAGAGATTGACTTAGTGCTTTCTTAGACTTAGATCTAGTGACAGAACCAATTTTTCACCTACAAAAAAATGTACGCGTGTCAATTTCCTGAGGTAGGTATGGATAGGATGCATTCCATGATGTGTTTCTGAGGTTTTTTATTCTTATCTTACAAAACAGAGGTCAGTTGTTTTGATGACATGATAATATGATAGGCTTTACATAGGGAATGTATATTTACATTATGATATCTACATTGTGCTGTTTACATTGGAAAAAAAAATTGACATTGAATTGAATGAGGAAGGCATAAAGAGGCTTCCCTTCGGATTTGGTTAATCAGAGGCTGACCTATCTTAGGCTATTCTCGCGGCTTTTTCGGCATGAAGGTCCCCAGATCATCGCAATCTGCTAGAGGGGAAATTAATCCGATCTTTCAACTGGAGCGGATCTGAGTGGTGCTTTTTCATGAGACACGAAGACTTAGCCGTCCTCGAAGAAATTACTCTGTCACCGACGGGTTTGCCTCCTGGTGAAGGAATCACACAATATACATTCATATACATCGCGTCTCACCGTATGCATATGATGACATTGGTGTGAAGCACTAATATTTGTGCGAAGCACTAATAAAGAAGAAAATCATTCATTCACATTCATTCAATGTAAAGACGCAACATTTCACGCATTCATTCAATGTAAAGACGCATCATTCATACATACGCAGATATAAATGGAAAATGTTTGAAAAGATTTGAACGCGGCCTAAGCCCTCTACTGTCCCCAACAGAGTCGCCACCTATCGACGTTGGTAAAAAATACGGGTCGAGTTGGACCCGATTCTTTCTCTCTTTTCCTAAGTTTTGTCTACCCTTATTTTATCTTTTTTTTGTTTGTGAAAAAGGTTTTGAAGGGGGTTTTTTTTAGGAAAAGGTCAACATGTATCATGTCGACGATTTGAATGTTTTACAGAGTCGCCAGTTGGTAGATTTGAAATGGTTGTACCAACTCAACCGAGTTTTATTTGAAAGAGGCCCAATTGCTGGACACTGTTGAAACTGAATATTTGAAACCGAAGTTCTAAATTCGGGGGCTTGGTTAAGTGTGGGGAAGGTGTTAGGCACCCCCACAACTCCCGTGTAAACTTGGTACCACATCTTTTCAATATTTCTATTTTAAATCTTCAATGTGTGTGTGTGTGTGTGAATGCTGGAAGAAATTGTGTCTACGCTTGATTAATTTAAAAGTATGGTCGTGCTTCGTTGAACCTATATACGAAGGGTTTGATTTGATTTGCAAAAGTCTTTTTTTAGATAAAATATTAAAATGATGTTTTGAAAGCAAGTTTTCAAACCCTTACGCTAACATAAGAAATGAAGCATGTTGATACTTTTATTTTTTTATCTTTTCAGCCTTTTGGCTTAATTTGAATGGTGATTGTCGGGCTGCGAAGCATCCACAACCACAGAATATATACAAGTGTCGGTCTTCTCATGGGCATGACAGTCATCGTAGTGACTCTGACACGACGAATCATATTTTCACTATGTTGAGACCTTAAAGCCGGATAACCGTTTTAAGGTCTTTTGGATGCACATTTTTACAAAAAATTGGCAGGGTACATTTGTAAAGTAGAGTTTGTCCATCATGGGAATCAGATTCTGATCAATGTGATCACGAATCCCACGATTTTTAGGCTCATAGTGTAAGACCCCAACTTTTTATGATTAAGATTTAATTTTCTCCATATATTATTTTAAATAGTAAGGTGTTGATTTGATAAATGAGATAAGTTATGGGTAATATGTGTAAATTTTATAAAATAAGCAAGTAGATATAAAATATTCATTGTGTCGGAGAATATTCGTTTGGCCGGAAAATATTCTTTTTGTCGTGGAAGATTCGTACGACGGCGCAGTCATTGGTGGACCCCATAACGAAAAACTGTCGGATGAAGAAAACGATAAGAATAAGTTTTTTAAAATAATGGCAAAACTTTTACCGCTAAAACTGTTGAAATATCCGGTGATAAAAGAACAGTAATACGCGTTGTTGCACAGTAGCACATAGTATTGCACAGTATTTTTAATTATTGATTCTTACGTAAGAAGTCACTTACTCAATAATTATTACAGTAATTATTGTTCAATATTTTATATTATTGACTCAATAATTGCTACATTGATAATTGCATAGTATTTTATATTATTGATGCAATAATTGTCACAGTAACCACTGCACAGTATTTCACATTATTAAATCAATAATTGTCACACATATTATTGAAATGATATTATTAGATAACATTATTAATAATGTCTAGGAAGTTCTGTCGAGAAAGGGGTTAGGTTATATAATTGTGCGCCAATGAGGAGAAATTCTTATTTGAAAGCCCCTCTTTCTTGGGAACGACCTAGTTGTCAATATTGTGATTCTATAATATTAATTGTGAATAATAATTGATGAATAAAATAAAATTATTGATAAATATGATAAGTAAATATTTGATCAATTTTGATATAAATGGAAGAATTTTTAGCATGGGACATTTGTTGAAAATTGACATTTTATCTTCTCTGATAAAATAATTCATTCTAATGTATTGTTATAATATTACATTATAATAGTATAATGTGATAGTATAATAGTATAATTTTATAATTTGAATGGTAACATTATTATAATAAATTCATGATATTAAAATAAAATGAGGTGGAAGAGAAAATGAAATTGGAATTCTTTTTAATAATTATAAAAGTTTTAATATATATATATATATATATATAAACATGTGGTTGGTGGAGGAAATGGAGTCCTGTTAGGTGTGCTGCGGGTTTGTCAAAGCAGGTATGCTGAGAAATTCTTCCGTTTGTAAATTTTGTCAAATTTGGTGTGCTAAGCATTTTCTATAAATAGGGTGCTTAGTTAAGAAATGAAAACCACACCAGAATCAGAAAATTCTCTCTTTATAATATTGAGCGTATTTCTTGTGAGTATAAGGATAGTTTGAGTGTGGATAATAGTGCAAGATTTCTTCAACATAATATCCGATATTCTAGTCAGATCTAGTATTCTACTAAGGTAAATGATATTATTTTTCTCGTAAATGATGTTATTTTCTTTCAATATTCATAACAGATATTATTTTCTTTCATATTTCATATTATGAAATTGATGATATTTCATTTCATATTTCCAAACTTAAACTTACTACGGTAAGTATTGTTTTTATAATTCCTGAAATGATTATAAATTCCTTAAGGTTTGCGCTTCATCTAATATCATTTCACTGAAATATTGGTTTGAACTTTCTTATGAAATTTTTATCTTTTTATGTCAGGGTACTATTCATACATACGGTACTATTCACGAGTACTATTCACAACAAAAAAAAAATTCTTTGTCCAAGTTATCTTTTATGGATCTTATTCTTGAAATTGGATCTATGTTTTAATCTTCATATTGACAATTTAAATATTTTTGAACTATGGATAAATTGAATTATAAATCTCTAATATTTATCATTTATCTCACTTGATTCGTTCTTAATATCATTGTCATAATTCTCAAATTTAAATTGTGGTGAAAGTTATCTTTGGCCCGTAGTGCAAAGATAAACTGTTAATTGATGAATATCTTTAGCCCGTAGTGAAAAGATGAGCTATTAATTTATGAATATCTTTGACCCGTAGTGCAAAGATGAGCTGTTGATTTATGAATATCTTTAGCCTGTAGTGCAAAGATGGACAGGTGTTTGACATGATCATGACCACTGGTGATACAAACGAATATCCTTGGCCCGTAGTGCATGGATCATTCGTTGATTGAAAATATTATTGATTGGTGGTACAGGGATAAAATATTGATGATGAACTTTTAAATCATAGAAGATAGTAGACATCATTCTCTACTTAACTCTTCTAATGAATTGCTATTTCTGCTGCAGTTGTTGATCTAAAGCTTGTTGTCCATAATATTTTATCTGATTTATTGAAGACTAACGATAATTTCACTACTAGAAAATCGACCTATAACGACGGTCGCCGACCCTCGCTATAGGCTAAAAGACTGTCGCTATAGGCTATAACGACGGTCGCCGACCCTCGCCTTAGCTGTCGTCGCTAAAACCTATAGCGACAGTCTTACATATCTATACCGACGGTCGGACCGTAGCTAAAAAGTAACCCAAAAACGCTTTTGAAGATTTTTATCGACGGCCAATATATATCAATACGCGACTGTCGCTATATGTATGGGTGCTATAGCGACGGCCTTTGACCCTCGCTATAGCCTTTTTAGATTTTAAAAAAAAATAAATATTGTTGCAAATATTTATTGAACAAACATAATACACTATAAAATAAAACATAAAAAAATTATATATATCAATAGCTCTAAAGAAGTGTAGATATCACATTAATCGTATATTTTCAGTAATTGTTGTTTACATCTCATCCAAAGACAAACACCATGAAACTAAATTCCTAACATGAATGATCCATATAACAAAATAAAATTTGACTAGCAGATTAGAGTTTTTTCCTATTCTACAAAGAACTAACCACCTTTCTCTCAGCTAAAAAACCCCACTACAAGCGTAGTCCCAGACATCTGCAATCAGATAAAGAGACTGACAAACTACCCATAAAACAGATGATGCTAGAAAATATCCCTTTCAGATCCGATCTTCACCATCCCCTCCTGCGAGCTCTCTCTCCTCTTCAGCAGCAGCCATCAATTCATCAAAATTCTCAGTCTTCCCCAACTAAATTCCAATCTGAGTAACAAGAGACAATTAAATAACCACCAGATAGTAAAACGATCCTAGATGGTATTCTTGCATACATGGGAATGGAGGAAGACACCCTGCAAACATAACTACAAGACAGAAACTATAGATGCTTCAACCTACAACACTAACCTTGGCTTTTTGAACATAATGCCCCCTTCATTCATCCTTAATCTCAACAGTAGATGTCATGACCTCTGCAGAATGTATAATTAGATTAAAGGAACTCTCTGCCAAATTTTAAGAGTGGGGTAAGGAAATAGCATGTAAGATAACTAAACATAAGAAAGACTTGCTTTTCACAAGAGCAAATCCATTGTTTTTAAGAATTTCTGCAATGGTGACAACTGTGACAATAGCTGCATATATATTTGCTATAATAAATATAGTAAAAGATAATATCTGCTGGTCCAAAAATAAAAAATTAGAGTTAAATATAATATATATATATATATATATTTGCTATAATAAATATAGTAAAAGATTATAAACTTTATATATAGCGGTCAAAGGTGGGACAATTTCATATAATCTAAAATCAACTGGTATATATCTGAGAAAAAAAACAAGTTACCACTCTCAAATTTCCACCTTCAATCAAAAAAGAAAGGGAGAAACTGGGGGCTGCAGGCCAACATCAAATTGCCCATTATAAAGAGAATATAGAGGTAGTAAAAAGTTGCTGGAAATTCAGTAGCAGAAAATTATTAACATATACTAAATAAATAACATCAGTACTAAATAACATTAAGCAACAAACAATAGGGAAATGGTATCAATTTTTTTTGCTTATTTTAATCCCACATGTACAATTATTTTCAGTGATGAATTAAGTACTACAACAACTTCAGTCATGCTTGACAGTTTAGACAATTATATATACATACTTCTTTAATTTTATGATATATTAATTAATTGATTTGAATAAATTAATTAGTAACGCCAATCAATAGCAAGCCAAAGTTAATTGTGTACGATTTTCTCTTTATACCCATGGCCAATATATATCAATAGTTCAACGATAATCATGCTTTGTGAATCAACATCATGCCCTAGTTTCAAATAAATCATTTGAAGAGTTACAATTCCATCACATCACTGGAAATAATTACAATGTATCTAATTAAATGGAATATAGCTACATACTTTTTGTAAAAGATGATAAGAAACAGAGTGATTGCAAATTTGAATGGGATATTGAATATTGGTGGAAGTAAAGAATAAGCTGTTTGAGCATTAATCACAAACTCTGAAACATAACATTATATCATTCAAACATTTTACCATCTCAATATCCAGAACTCATAAGAAAGTGACAAGAACAGAGGACACAAAACATGAGTACACAAGCAAGGACAAGATTCAGAGCTTCAAAGTAACTTGAAAGAAAGCACAATACGAAAACAGCAAGCAGAGTAGAAGAAAACTAGATTGACCTCACAAAACTAATCAGCAGTCAAAAACTAATTCAACTTTCAAATCAATGTTAATCAAAATAAGCCCCGACTGCCCGACATAGATATATGTTTCTAATTTGATTGATCCACATTACATTTTTCAACAAAGAATAAGCATTCAAACTTTCATAAACATGTAAATCAATAGTCTTTTGCTCAACCCAAATAGTTACATATACATGTCTGCTATGAAATAATAAGCTTTCGTAAGAGAACTTCCCATATTCCTACTACCTACAAGGTTTATGAAACCATCTTTAGTGCCTTGATGAGGGTTTATTAAAGAACCTTATAAGAAATAATGATCATTTCACTTAACATGTCACGCTATGATTACGCAAGGAACCTGACTTCCATAAACTTTAACAGTTATAACAAGTTAAAAAACCTTACTTGCCAAAATAAGTCTACGGAACAGTATATTCATCAATTCTCCACCGCACCATACATTTTATTTGAATAACAAAGTACATATCTCTTTCCAGTAACACGAACAGTATATTTAGTGGGAGTGGTCACCACATCAATGGAAAAAAAAATCAGTATAGTATTCCTTGGGATGACTTTCAATTCCCCAAGATGGTGAAACAAGTTTTGTAATACACATTGGCTTCATTGTTTTCAAAATCTAGCTAAATGCTACCCAAGTCATTATTTGTAAGGTTAATATAATAGATTTTACATGAGATCTATATTTACTAGAGATCAACTTGAAAATTGAATTTCACCTTTTAAGATACTTGCCATATTATTTAACCTCAAAATTGTTTTCCCCAAAAAACATATGTTAAAAAATTCTTATCATTATGATAACTGTACCTGCCAAAAAAGAATCCGTTGAGTAGGAGTACTTGTAGGGACACCCTCTGGCCACATAGGGATTACAATATATGCACAAAATCTCTCATTTGCTCTGATTTTATTAGCAATTTTGAGAGCAATTTCCATTGGTATCAAGTTGTTTGCACCTGCAGAAAAAGTAAAATATTTATATACATTGATTTTGTAACAGTCACCATAAAAAATAGAGTCATGACAATGACTTTGAATGTCCTACCACAGGTGCCATTCACATTAACAAGTTCAAAAATTATACTACAATAACATATGCCAATTCTTCCATATATCTAACAAGTTAGAGTTCCACACCGAAGTTTTTGTAATTAGTCCAATTGTACGATGAACCAAGGAAATATTGGTTCTCAATATATATGAAATGTTGTGCAGCACGAATAGCTTTTACATATGCTGTATGTATACTCATGTCTATCAGCACATTCTTTCCGCATACCAGGTTCTGTTACAATGAATGACAATATCAGCGAAATTCTTAAAATCACAAAAGAGGTTAACTAAAAGATAAAAGTAACTTTTGCATTACCCTCTTAATTAATAATCACTAATACATTAATTTATCATGGCTGAAAATAAAGTCTTGCAGCAATTTGCAGCACAGTATGTAATAATTAGCTAGCCAGTTCCATCATCTATGGATAATACCCACAACTTTGTACACAATAGCTTCCAGGATTGCCTTGTCCCTAACCAATATCCCCAAGACTCTGCGCACTAGCCCAACACCTATATTATTTCAAAGAATTTGCAATGGTATTTTATTGAAGTAATAATCACCTGTAGCTTCATGGTAAGTTTGGTCAAGGTAAAGCCGCATCTCTCTTTTACAAGTGGCGGTACCACCATCTGTGACAAAGAGACCATAACATAACAGAAAAAATCAATCAAAATCAGCACAAATTCACAACACAAGGCATAATTTAGAATCAGTCATTACAGGCAAGTGACTATGAAATTTTGTCAAGAATCACTTGGAGACAGCCCGAGTGCTCTATCATTTGGCAACATTTCTAGATAAATCATCACCACTTAAATCACTTGGTAATTTCGTCAAGAATCTGGCTTCCTTCTAAGATACAAATCCATCTATAAATTTCTAAATACCTACATATGTGTATGTATATATATATATAAATGTTTAGTACTGACCTTTGGGATATTAGGGATTTCGAGATTGGTTTCGGGGGCGGAGGCAGGGTTGACGAGGAGATGGGCATCGGCGACGATGAGGAAGTTAGGGAAATCATCGAAAGTGTGGGTTTCGAGAATCATCTTGTGAATGGAGAATGATCCTTCGGCATATGTGGTCTGAGGTGAGGGGAGCCAGATGACTGGAGACCGAAGATTTGGGGAGGAAAATGATACTGAAATGATTTGGGGAAAAGAATCGGAGGGTTTTGTCTAAAAAAACCTCTATAATGACGGCCAAACGATGACCCTCGGAACAGATTATCTGTAGAGATGTGTACTATAGATACCCTATCAGTTCCGTGCCGACCGTCGCTGTATGTCGAATTTTTAGTAGTGTTTATTCTTCATTATTTTAGTCATAATATTCTTTACTGGGCTAGTTGAGCTCATCATTTTCTTCCATTGATCTCTTCAGGAAATAAGAATATTGCGGGGACTAGTCGGGGAATAGAGTGATGGTCCGAGATAGAGCTGTAGTAGTACTCACTATTTTGTAAAATAGTGTGTTAATAATTGTAATTAATGAGACCTGAATTTGAGCGTTTATATTTTCTACATAATATTTGTATTGACGCTCACAGTTGTGTGGTCATATTTTGCACGACCGTATAATAGTTGGAATTTGAAGATGTTATTTGGAGTATGTACCATGTATTTGGCGACTCAAAATGGGTTGTGTATTGAACCTATTTTGGGGGCGTCACACATAGAGGAAACCTAATAAAACCTACACAGCTCAAAATATGCACAAAAATGTATATTTACATTTAACCGTCGCAAGAACCAAGAATTTATCAGTAAATCCTGGCCTACTCGTAGCCAAAGTGTCTCGTTCCCACTAGATAGCGATCTAAGGGCCGCGAGGTTGCTTTCCGAAATGCAACTAGAAAAATTACTAGATTTAAGTAAATCTCAGTCATTCCAGTTTCCCAGTTCAGTCTGAATCTATTTTGAAACGTTTGAAAGATAAAATTGGCGAGATTTAAAGAAATCTAGTTTGCCCAAAGAGATGTCAGTGCCGATTCATATCAAATGAATATTTAAAGCAGCAATTAATCACAATGAATAAAAGAAAAATATATATAATTATATATATACGAAAGCTGTAAAGGGCGATGGATTTTCACTCCGATGCCCGGACTGAAATATATATATATATATATATATATATATTTATAAAAACTGTAAAAAGCCACGGAGTAATCCAGGCCTGATAGAATGGAAATATATATAAAAGCAATAAAGGGCGACAGATTTCAAATCCTATGCCCGGACTGAAATGAAAATATATATATTTTTAAAAGCTGTAAAAAGCCACGGAGTAATCCAAGCTGGACAGAATTGAAATATATATATATATATAAGTTGTAAAAGAGTCACGGGATGATCCAGGCTTGACAAAATGTATATATATATATATATATATATATATATATATATATATATATATATATATATATATAAACTGTAAAGGGCGACGAACATTCTATCCTTTGCCCGGACATAAATGTTAGTATATATATTTATAAAAGCAGAAAAAGACCACAGAATGATCCAGGCCAAACTGGAATGTAAAATGTTAATATATACAGTTAGTATATATATATATATATATATATATATATATATTAAAGCAATAAAAAGGTCACGAAGTAGAAATCCAGACCTAAATAAGCCAGAAAATTATATATATATATATATATATATATATATATAGTTTTATATATAAAAGCGGTAAAGTACAACAGATTTGACATCCGGGCTTGACAGAATTGAAATGTTAGTATATATATAGTTAAATATACGTATAAAAAAGTCAAACCCGGATCGGGAAGATAATCCAGTCCGGCGAAGTTGCTATATATATATATATATATATATATATATATGAGCTGGTAAAAGCAACGGATCGACGATCCGAGCTGTGGAAGTGCCAGAAAACGTGTTTATGTACTAAAATGTACGAAAACGTAAGCAAAAACGGCCACGGAACTGAGTTCCAGGCATAACCAGAAAAAAAAACTTAACGTGCAAGTGTATAAATGCGCAAAGAAGTAGTATGAACTTTCTGATCGTAAAAATACTCACAATGGATTGCTACACGGACTTTTTGCCACTTGGTAGGCTTCAATCGTCCATTTCCACCGATTATTTTTTGGTATGTGGTAATATATGAGTATATCTACGTGTTAGAGTAATAAAATTTTGTTTTGGAGTGCAACGGTATGGCTGAGAAACGAAACGGGCAGAGGTTCAGAGCGTTTCTGAATTATGAAATGAGCTGGGGGTACACTCATATCTATAGACCCGATGGAAGCGGGCCTACCCGCGACAGCAGCGAGTCTACCTGCAGCTCCATGTGGCAAGGCCGGGTGGTGGGTCCCGTCATCTTGAAGTACGTGCACTCCGAGTAATGCAAGGTCAGATTCGAAACTTTCTAACTTTTGATCGGAGCGTCAGTTTGAGGCGTACTATTCCTTTCCGGAAAGCCCTCACAGAGCGTGTCGCAATGACATGGGAGTAAACCTTTTTGAGTCTAAAAAGACGGGTTCATAACCAGGTCTTTGATTCCTCGCAGTTTGTCAATTGAGCTGTCTTGCGCTGTTTCCACTCGAGATCACCGTTATGGTTCGTTCTGACCTTAGTGGCATCAATTCGGCTTGAGTTTGACCGAATCTGATAAAGTTTGTAAAATGACCATTTTGCCCCTCTCGGGGTTGCCTTTAATGCTGGCATGGCCTTCGACTGACTTCCTGGGGTTGCCTCCGAGGTTTGGATCCCAGTCGATTCTGTTTGTCCTCAGGGTTGTCTCTGAGGCTAACTTGGTTCTTCCAGGTTTGTCTCTAGATATGATGTAAGGCTTTGGGGTTGTCTCCAAAGTTGAGTTGGCCTCCCGAGTTAAGACCGGGGATGACCTGTACCTCCTGAGATGAGACCGGGGCTGACCTGTACCTCCCATGTTGAGACCAGGGCTGACATGTACCTCACGGGTTGAGACCGGGGCTGACCTGTACCTCCCAGGATGAGACCGGGGAAGACCTGTACCTCCCGGGTTAAGACCGAGGCTGACATGTACCTCCCGGGTTGAGACCGGGGCTGATCTGTACCTACCGGGTTGAGACCAGGGCTGACCTGTACCTGCCGGGTTGAGACCGGGGCTGACCTGTTGTAAGACCCCAACTTTTGTGAATAAAAAATTGAATTTCCTCTATATATTATTTTGAAATAGTCAGGGATTAATTTGATAATGTGGAATGTTATGGGTAAAATGCGCAAATATTTTAAATAAGCAAGTGGTTATAAAATATTTATTGTTGTCGGGAAATATTCGTTTGGTCATGGAATATTCTTACTGTCGGAGAATATTCGTACGGCGGTGCAGTCCATTTATGGGCCCCATAACGAAAAACTGTCGGATGAAGAAAATAACGAGAATAGATTTTTTTATAAATAACGGCGTAGTTGTTACCGTTAACACTGTTGAAATACCCGGTGGGTAAAGTAAAGTAATACGCGTTGTTGCACAGTAGCACACGATATTGCACAGTATTTTTATATTATTGTTAATTCAATAATTGTCACTGCACAGTATTTTCCATTATCAGATCAATAATTCATATTATTTGAATAATATTATTAGATAACATTATTGGCAATGTCTGAGGAAGTTCTGACTACGAGAGGTTATTTAATTGCGCGCCAGTAAGGAGAAATCATTATCGGAAGGCCCCCTCTTTCTTGGGAACGACCTGGTTGTCAATATTGTAGTTCTGTAATATTATTTGTGAATAATTAATTATTGATTTATATGATAAGAAAATATTTATTTTTGTGGATATAAAAGAAGGAATTAGTGTTGAGGTATTTTTATCAGTAATTTGGTGTGGAAAATCATCCGTTTATAGATTTCGGACAATTTATGTTTGGAATTTAGAAAAACTTTCTTCTACAAAGTTGTAGAGAATTAAATTTCCTATGAAAAGGACATAAGATTTGTATTTTTCTGATAAAAGGGTTATTTTTCATGAATTATTGAAGTTCTAGAATTTTGAGTCGGAAGTGATTTTTAGGGTTAATTTTTTTTTTTTTAAGAAAAAAGTTTTTTTAATGGGAGGTGGGCCCCACTGGTGGCTGATGGATTTTAGTCAAGAGGTGGGCGTGAAAAAAAAATTAAAATATTATTTTATTAAATTTTCTATTTTGGTGTTCTAAATATTTTTCTATAAATAGGGTGCTTAGTTAGAATTTGAAAATCACACCAGAATCAGAAATTTTCTCTCTCTATAATATCGAGCGTATTTTTGTGAGTATTTCGATACTTTGAGTGTTACTATTCAGTGCAAGTTTTTTTCAGTATTATATCCAATATTCTAGTCCGAAGTACTGTTCTTTTGAGGTAAGTGATGTTATTTTCTTTCGTTAATGATGTTATTCTTTTCAATATCATTATACCAAAATATTGGCATGAATTTTATTGTGAAATTCTTACTTTTTCCCTTGGGGTTACTATTCACGTATACGACACTATTCATGTATACGACACTATTCACGAATACGGTACTATTTACAGAAAAATTAAATTTTCTTTTCTATGTCCAAGTTGGCTATTATGGTTCCTATCTTTGATTGGATCCAAGTTTTGATCTTCATTCTTGAATTTTGCTCCACAAATAATTATTATGGAGTATTCTTGAATTTGGATAAACTAAATTATGAATCCATAATTTTTGTCCTTTATCTCACTGGATTCGTTCTTTAAAATACTTTTCATCATCTTCAGTCTCAAATGGTGATACAAAAGAATATCTTTGGCCTGTAGTGTAAAGATAGATGATTATTTGATGAATATTTTTGGCCTGTAGCGCAAAGATGAATGATTACCTGCTGAATATCTTTGGCCCGTAGTGCAAAGATGAATATTTGATTCAAGATATATATTGATTGATGTTACAGGGATAAAATATTGATTATGGACCTTCAAATCATAGAAGATAGTAGACATTATTTCCTACTTAATTCTTCTGATGCATTGTTATTTTCGCTACAGTTGTTGATCAAAAACTTGTTGTCCATAATATTTTATCTGATTGGTTGAAGACTATCGATAAATTATTCTTTATTATCTTAGTCATAATATTCTTTACTGGGCTAGTTGAGCTCACCCTTTTCATCTATTGTTTTCTTCAGGAAATAAGAATGTCGCAGGAACTAGTCGGAGGACAGAGTGATGGTCCGAGTTAGAGCAGTAGTAGTCCTCACTATTTCTAATAAATAGTGTGATAATAATTGTAATGAGGACTTAGTTTGAATGTTAATATTTTTTACATATTTGTATTGACACTCACAGTTGTGTGGTCGTATTTTGCACGATCGTGTGATATAAAAGATTGTATTTGAATTCTGTACAATGTATTTGGCGACTCAGAATGGGTTGGGTTGACTGGACCTATTCTGGGGGCGTCACACCTGTACCTCCCGGGTTGAGACAAGGGCTGACCTGTACCTCCTGGGTTAAGACCGGGGCTGACCTGTACCTTCCGAGTTAAGACCGGGGCTGACCTGTACCTCCCGGGTTGAGACCGGGGCTGACCTGTACCTCTCAGGTTGAGACCGGGGCTGACCTGTACCTCCCGGGTTGAGACCGGGGCTGACCTGTACCTCCCGATTTGAGACCGGGGTTGACCTGTACGTCCCGGGTTGAGACAGGGACTGACCTGGCTTAAAAAGACAGTTTTGCCCTCCTGTAGGGTTAGTAATAGGAATGCAAAATTCAAGTGTCTACTACAGGGCTAAAGAAAATTTCGAGTGTCTACATTATCTATGCTGGTGCCATATATTAACGAGCCATGATGGCCCTTTTTTATGATATGATACACAAGGAGATAGAGGTTTATGTGGATGATATCATCGTCAAATCTAGAAGGGAAGATGACCATGCCGACTATCTCAGAAAGCTATTCAACCGGAAATACCACTTGAAGTTGAACCCAGCTAAGTGTGCTTTCGGTGTCAAATCTGACAAATTATTGGGATTTCTAGTAAGTAACAGAGACATTGAGCTGGATCCCACCAAGATCAAAGCCATCACTGAGATGCATGTACCCCAAACTGAAAAGGAGATACACGGATTTCTTGGGAAAGTCAACTTCATAAGCAGATTTATCTCTCAACTCACTGCTACTTGTGAGCCCGTCTTCAAACTTTTGAGGAAAAATTCCTCCAAAAAATGGAATGAAGACTATTAAAAAGCCTTCCTCTCCATCAAGAAGTAGTTGATTGAAGCTCCTATTTTGGTGCCTCCCTAGGATAAATTTTTATTATTCATGTATATATCAGTCAATTCTAACGTTATGGGCTGTATGCTGGGGCAGAAAGATGATAGAGGCAAGGAAAGAGCTATCTATTATCTCAGCAAGAAATTCAGCAGTTGTGAGCAGAAATACACCTTGATGGAAAAAATATGTTGTGCTTTAGCATGGACCGCCATGATGTTACAACATTACCTTTATGGGTATACAACCTATCTCATATCTCGTATGGATCCTCTGAAGTATATATTCAACAAGCCCGTGTTAAATGGTCGATTGTCCAAATGGCAATTAATCCTCCAGCAATTTGATATTATCTACGTAACTTAAAAGTCCATCAAAGGGCAAGGAATTGTGGATCAATTAGCCGAAGCACCATCAGGGAATTTCAAACCCTTGGAAAGGCTGTATAATGGGATTGAAACTGGCCCAATCCATGAGTATCAAACGGTTAGCGGTCTTTGGGGATTCCAAGTTGGTCATCAAATAAACCACTGGGACATCACACCAAAGAATTGCATTTGCTGCCCTATCATCGGCAGGTTATCAAGATGGCTATAGAATTTAAAGAATTTGCCTTCGTCCACATCCCTCAAAATAGAAATGATTTCGTGGATGCATTGGCAACATTGTCTTCCTTGATCCACATATCCGATAGGAGAGGAATTCCTAATATCAAATTTACAAGCCAGAGGCACTCATTTATGGGAATTACATTGGAGAAGTATCAGATGAATTGCATCCCATTAAACAACCTTGGTACCAGGATATCAAAGAATATCTTCAGGATGGATCTACGCCCGCTTGGGCAATGTAGACAATCAAAATTTTGTTTCCCTGTTACTAACACTGTATGAGGGCAAGACTGTCTTTTCAAATCAACCCTGATCTCAGTACCGAGCCATCAGGTCAGCCCCGGTCTCAACCCGAGAAGTACATGTTAGCCCCAGTCTCAACCCTGGAAGTACAGGTCAGCCCCGGTATCAACCCGGGAGGTATAGGTCAGCCCCGGTCTCAACCCGGGAAGTACAGGTCAGCCCCGTTCTCAACCCGGGAGGTACAAGTTAGCCCCTGATCTCAACCTGGGAAGTACAGGTTAGCCCTGGTCTCAACCC
The DNA here is from genome assembly GCA_020205555.1 of Panax stipuleanatus. Lineage (NCBI taxonomy): Eukaryota > Viridiplantae > Streptophyta > Magnoliopsida > Apiales > Araliaceae > Panax > Panax stipuleanatus. Next base: position 65,094,298 of record CM035116.1, read on the forward strand.
GAGAAGTATAGGCCAGCCCCGGTCTCAACATGGGAGGTATAGGTCAGCCCCGGTCTCAACCTCGGAGGTACAGGTCAGCCCCGGTCTCAACCCGGGAAGTATAAGTCAGCCCCAGTCTCAACTTGAGAGGTACAGGCCAGCCCCTGTCTCAACCCGGGAGGTACAGGTCAGCCTCGGTCTCATCCCGGGAGGTACAGGTCAGCCCCGGTCTCAACTCGGGAGGTACAGGTAAGCCCTGGTCTCAACTCGGGAGGTCAGATCAACTTTGGAAACAATCCTGAAGCCTCACAACATCTCCAGAGGAAAACCTGGAATGACCAAGTCAGCCTCGGAGACAACCCTAAGGACAAACAAGAATCAACTGTGATCCAAACCTTGGAAACAACCCTAGGAAGTCAGCCAAAGGCCATGCCAGCACTAAGGGCTACCCCAGTAGGGGCAAAATGATTATTTTACCAACTTGAAGCTGATTCGGTCAAACTCAAGCTGAATTGATTCCACTAAGGTCAGAACGAACCATAACAATGATCCCGAGTGGAAACAGCGTAAGAAAGCTCAATGGACAAATTGCGAGGAATAAAAGACCCGGTTATGAACCTATCTTTTTGGACTCGGAAAAGGTTTTATTCCATGTCATTGCGACTCGCTCGGCGAGGATTTTTCAGAAAGATACAGCACGTCTCAAACGGATGATCCGATCAAAAGTTAGAAAGTTTCGAATCGAACCTTACATTGCTTGGAGTGCACGTACTTTGAGATGATGGGACCCACCATGGGACCCCTGCCACATGTAGCCGCATGTGGACCTGCGGTAGCAGCTGGTTTACCCGCTTCTCCCGGGTTTATATATATGAGGTGACCCCCAACTCATTTTATAATTCAAAAATTGCTTAGAACCCCTGCCCGTTTGGTTTCTCGACCATTTTATTTTCTTCCAAACCCAAAATTTTTCACTCTAACACGTAGATATACCCACATACTACCACATATCAAAAATTGAGCGGTAGAATGAGACGTTTAATGCCTACGATTTGGCAAAAAGCCCGTGTAGCAGTCCATTGTGAGTATTTTTAAGCTCATAAAGTTTATATTACTTCATTGTACTTTTATACACTTGCACGTTAAGTTTCATTTTCTAAATATGCCCGAAACTCAGTTCCATAGCCGTTTTTGCTAACTTTTGGTACATTTTAGTACCTAAACGCATTTTCTGGCATTTCTACAACTCGGATTGACGATCCGTCACTTTTAACAGCTTTTTTATATTAATATCTTCGTTTTGATCAACTTCGCCAGACTGGGTTATCTTCTCAGTCTGGGTTTGACCTTTTTTTGTATATATTTAACTATATATATACTAACATTTCAATTCTGTCAAGCCCGAATGTCAAATCCGCGTAAGTTTACTACTTATATATATATATGTATATATATATATATATATATATATATATATATATATATATATATATATGCACCCTTCACCGAACTGGGTTATCTTCCCAGTCCCGATTTGGCTATTTTTTGTCTATATTTAAATTCCAGTTCGGTCTGGATCATTTCGTGGCCTTTTATTTCTTTTATATATATATATGGGCCTAGGATAGAATGTCTATTACCCTTTTACAGCTTATATATATATATATATATATATATATATATATATATATTTCAATTCTGTCGAGCCTGGTTAATTTTGTGGCTCTTTTACAGCTTATATATATTAATATATTTTCATTTTAGTCCGGGCAAAGGATAGAATGTCCGTCACCCTTTACCGCTTTTATATATATATATATATATATATATATATATATATATATATTTCCATTATGTCAAGCTTGGATCATTCCGTGGCTTTTTATAACTTTCATAATATATATATATATATATATATATATATATATATATATATATATATTACATTCCAGTCCGGACATCGAAGTGAAAACCCATCGCCCTTTACAATTTTCGTATATATATATATATATATATATATATATATGTATTGCTTTACTCATTTTATTCAATGGTTTTTTTTAAATATTCATTTGATATGAATCGACACTGACATTTCTATGGGCAGACTAGATTTCTTTAAATCCCGCCAACTCTAGCATTCAAACAGTTCAAAATAGGTCCAGACAGAACCGGGAAGCTAGAATGGCTGGGATTTATTTAAATCTAGCATTTTTCTAGTTTCAGTTATAAAAGCTACCTCGCGGACCTTAAATCGCTATCTAGTGGGAACGAGATGTTTCGGCCACGTGCGAGTCAGGATTTACTGATGAATCCTTGGTTCTGGAGATGTTGGATATATTGCTGTACATATTTGGCTGTGCAGGTTTTATTGGCCTCCCCCCTAGGTGAGCCTAGGAATCGTGGGATTCATGATCAAATAGATCAGAATCTAATTCCCACGATGGACAAACTTCACTTTACAAATGTATCATGCCAGTTTTTCTGTAAAAATGTACCTACAAAGACCTTAAAACGGTTATCCGAATTTAAGGTCTCAACATAGTGAAAATATAGTTTGTCGCGTCAGAGTCACTCTAATGGCTGTCATGCCCATGAGAAGACCGACACTTATATATATTTTGTGGTCGAGGATGCTTTGCAGCCCGACAATCACCATTCAAATTGAGCCTTAAGGCTGAAAAGGTAACACTGAAGTATCGATATATTTCAATTCCTATGTTAGCGTAAGGGTTTGAAAACCTACTTTCAAAACAACATTTCAATAATCTTATCGAAAAAAATAAATTTTTACAAATCAAATCAAAGACTTTTTGCAAATCAAATCAAACTCTTCGTATATAGTTTCAACGATGCATAAATATACTTCCAATCAAAGCATAGGTCCAATTTCTTTTAGCATTTACTAAAGATTTAACACAACAGCAGTTTGATCGTCACTTAGAGAAGATGGGTATGAGATACCATGGCGATTGGCTTTAGTGCAAGTGGGAGATTGATAGTAGTGTGCATACAAGCCAATCATGTATGATGATAAAGCACGTACTTTGTAAACAATCTTATTTATTTATTAATAAAATATTCATTTATTAAAGGCATTTAATTATCTACATGGTGCTATTTTTATAATATGTAAATAACCCATAGTTTTAAGCAATGCTTTTAGAATCATGATGATGATCATGCTAATGAGATCTAAATTCTTAGAAAGCTCTAAAACTAAAATAGAAGGGGATTAGTAAATCCGGATAGATTGGTACATATGTTGCTTGCTCATTGGATGAGGATGATTGATCTCATGATCAATTGTGTAGAGACACTAAAGCAAGTATGTAGGTGCTTATTGGAGAATAAGTTCACTGAACGTGACTCGCTATGGAATACCTAATGGAGTTTTACTCGCCTGTCAATAGGAATTCCTAATGTGATAGTAGTACAAGTGATCCTTGGACTTGAGATCATCATAGTATCTTGTATGTAATGAATTATACTTTGACTTATTCCTTAAAGTCCTTTAGGGTATATAAAAGGGTATGCTTGGGTATAATGAGTTACATATGGAGATAATGAATGATCAATAAAGAATCTACCACCTCTAGTAAAAGAGGAGATATGTCCTATGTGATTCGTTAAATGACAACCCAGGAATCCTTGGCCAAGGTAAAATGAAGTTAGAAAGGAGTTTCTAATTTGCATTATTTGGAGTTGTGCATTTTCTAATCGAAATACATATAATTAAATAAAATAAGACTTGACAGTAAATTCATGTCTTATATTTAATTGGGACATTGTATGGTGGAAGGATTGAATTGTATGGTAACTATTTACTCACAGGTTCTTTTATGATTAATGTTGAAATCTATATTATCTAGAAAGTCGTTGATCGCTAGGGAGGCTTATCCCTATTGTAGAATAAATATTATTTATTTAAATAGATTATTAGTTTAATTTATTTATTTAAATAAGATTAGAATTGTTCTAATTGATTTATTCATAACCGGTTTAATATAGAGAACCTAAAGGGTCACACCATAAAAGGAAGAATAATTATTTAAGAAGATAATGACATAATCGTAATAATGCATTAAATGTAATTAATTTAATCTATAGTGATAGAATAAATTAAATAGCTTAATGTTTATTATTTAATATTTTGGAAATATTAAATATAAATTAATAAGAGGAGTCTTATTAATATTATTACAATTATTATTATTTTAATTTCTAAAGGAGTTTAGTAATTAATTTAATATTAGTACTCTCATTTATTTCTAATAAGATTAGGAGACAAATTAATTAAATGAATTTAATTAATTATTCCCCATGTGGTGGGAAGCCTAAATTAATTAAAGGAGTTTAATTAATTAAAAGAAATCCCATGTCTAATAAGATTATAAGGGTTGACCAATATCTATATAAGAGGAGTCTTATAATAGATATCAGTTGAGACAATTCTAATTGTTGGAGAGTACTCCTTTTCTATAGAGGATAGAAAACTAAGCCAACCACCCTCCTTCTTGATAATTCATCTTCTTTGGTGGATCACCTCTAGAGGCCAAACACTTGGGTGGCTAACGTTGATCAAAGGAAGGAATCTAACCCGAAAATTCAAGGAGATCACGAAGAACAAGGAGTTGAACTCGTACCTGTGGAAGCTTCGTTTTACAAGGGTATGATTCCATAACTTCTTATTTATCGTTTTAAATTAATAATTTGCATAAAGGATGATCCGGGTAATAGTTTTGTAGAAATTTTTTTAAACTCTGATATACCATGCTTCCGCTAATTTTTGTAATTTGATTGCATCACGATTTCGTACAAACCCAACACCATGTGTGTACAAGAAGGTTAGTGGGAGCGCTGTTTCATTCCATGTATTATATGTTGATGATATATTACTGATAGGGAATGAAATTCCTATGCTAAAATCGATCAAAATAAAGTTGTCTAAACATTCCTCCAAGAATGATTTGGGTAGAACATCCCGCATTGGGGATATAAATCTGTATTAATAGATTTAAAAGGATGTTCAGCTAAACCTAAGGAAGTGTATATTCATTAGATGCTAAAGGCGTTTAGCATGGCAAACTCTAAAAAGGTGTCTCACGATGATGAGCCATGGAGTGAATCTCTCTAAAATTATCCTCAATAAAAAAGAGATCGCATGAGCTACTATCATGTATGCAATGAAATATACGAGACTTGGTGTTGATCAGTCATATTCTGGAGAAGATCACTGTGAGACAGTGATAAACATCTCAAAGTACTTAATTGACACTAAAGATGTCATCATGACACATGATGGGTCTGAATTAAACTAGAGTGCTAAACAGAATCAAGTTTTCAGACTGACCAAGACGATAGCAAATCCACTTTAGGGTAAGTCGTTACCTTAAAAAATGGTGCAGTGAATTGGAAAGGTTCCAAACAACAAAAGATTGTTGCTTTAGTGACAAAGATAAAGTATATAACTGTAAGTGAAGCTGTAAGTTGATGTTTCAGATGAAAAGTTCATTACAGAACTAGGAATAGTTCCTAAGTCTCATCCTGAATCTAAACATGTGTTGCGGCACCTTGATTAAAGAAATCATTGAAAGAGGAGCATATAGACTCTCAAGATAACATTGCAGATCTATTTACTAAAGCTTTAACACAACAGCAGTTTGATCGTCACTTAGAGAAGATGGGTATGAGATACCAAGGCGATTGGCTTTAGTGCAAGTGGGAGATTGAAAGTAGTATGCATACAAGCCAATCATGTATGATGATAAAGCATATACTTTGGAGACAATCTTATTTATTTATTAATAAAAATATTCATTTATTAAAGGCATTTAATTATCTACATGGTGCTATTTTTATAATATGTAAATAACCCATAGTTTTAAGCAATGCTATTAGAATCATGATGTTGATCATGCTAATGAGATTTAAATTCTTAGAAAGCTTAAAACTAAAATAGTTTCCAATCGTGGGATTACTAAAAAGGGGATTAGTAAATTCGGATAGATTGGTACATATGTTGCTTGCTCATTGGATGAGGATGATTGATCTCATGATTATTTGTGTGGAGACACTAAAGCAAGTATGTAGGTGCTTATTGGAGAATAAGTTCACTGAACGTGACTTGTTATGGAATATCTAATGGAGTTTTACTCGCCTGTTAATAGGAATTCATAATGTGATAGTAGTACAAGTAATCCTTGGACTTGAGATCATCATAGTATCTTGTGTGTAATGAATTATACTTTGACTTATTCCTTAAAGCCCTTTAGGGTATATAAAAGGGTATGCTTGGGTATAATGAGTTACATATGGAGATAATGAATGATCAATAAAGAATCTACCACCTCTAGTAAAAGAGGAGATATGTCCTATGTGATTCGTTAAATGACAACCCAGGAATCCTTGGCCAAGGTGGAATGAAATTAGAAAGGAGTTTCTAATTTGCATTATTTGGAGTTGTGCATTTTCTAATCGAAATACATATAATTAAATAAAATAAGACTTGACAGTAAATCCATGTCTTATATTTAATTGGGACATTGCATGGTGGAAGGATTGAATTGTACGGTAACTATTTACTCACAGGTTCTTTTATGATTAATGTTGAAATATATATTATCTGGAAAGTCGTTGATCGCTAGGGATGCTTATCCCTATTGTAGAATAAATATTATTTATTTAAATAGATTATTAGTTTCATTATTTATTTGAATAAGATTAGAATTATTCTAATTGATTTATTCACAACCGGTTTAATATGGAGAACCTAAAGGGTCACACCATAAAAGAAAGAATAATTATTTAAGAAGGTAATTGCATAATCATAATAATGCATTAAGTGTAATTAATTTAATCTATGGTGATAGAATAAATTAAATAGCTTAATATTTATTATTTAATATTTTAGAAATATTAAATAAAAATTAATAAGAGATGTCTTATTAATATTATTACAATTATTATTATTTTAATTTCTAAAGGAGTTTAGTAATTAATTTAATATTAGTACTCTCATTTATTCTTAATAAGATTAGGAGACAAATTAATTAAATGAATTTAATTAATTATTCCCCATGTGGTGGGAAGCCTAAATTAATTAAAGGAATTTAATTAATTAAATGAAATCCCATGTCTAATAGGATTAGAAGGGTTGACCAATATCTATATAAGAGTAGTCTTATAATAGATATTACTTGATGATGCAATTCCAATTGTTGGAGAGTACTCCTTTTCTATAGAGGATAGAAAACTAAGCCAACCACCCTTCTTCTTGATAATTCATCTTCCTTGGTGGATCACCTCTAGAGGCCAAACACTTGGGTGGCTAACGTTGATCAAATGAAGGAATCTAACCCGAAAATTCAAGGAGATCACGAAGAACAAGGAGTTAAACTCGTACCTGTGGAAGCTTCGTTCTACAAGGGTATGATTCCATAACTTCTTATTTATCGTTTTAAATTAATAATTTGCATAAAGGATGATCCGGGTAATAGTTTTGTAGAAATTTTTAAACTCTAATATACCATGCTTTCGCAAATTTTTGCAATTTGATTGCGTCACGATTTCGTACAAACCCAACACTTTCAGGGGCTCAACATCGCCACTGGATACAACTTATTGCTAGGAAGGCCATGGATCCACATGGCAGGGGCAGTACCATCCACCCTCCATCAACAACTCAAATACATTATCAATGAAAACCTAATCACGGTGAATGCCAAACCGAAATACCCTGTCTGCGTACAAGGAGACACGCCGGTGATCAGCCTGGATGCAGGGATTGAACCTGCTAGTTTTCAAGCCTTGCAGGTGAGCGATACTCAATACCTATCATTTGGGGCACTATCCTTAAAGCCTAAAGTCTCCCCTGAAGTGATGACTGTGGGCCAGGAGATGGTATCCTTAGGTTTCTAACCTGGGAAAGGATTAGGAAAGAATTAGCAAGGTATTACAAGTCCAGTCCAAATCCCGAGCTAGTCAGGGAGAGCCGGATTGGGTTATTCATCCGGAACCCACATAAGCACCCTAAAGCTCATGCTTCCACCATACTGCTGCCAAACCTCACTGATGCTGGCTTTGTAAAGCCAATGAGGAAGATTCCTACTGTGATATCAGCCATGCTGTTTCCTCCAATCATACCGGTCGGGGAAAAGAAATCCCCAAAGTCTGAGGGTGATAGAAAAAAGGGAAAAGAAAAGATCCTGTACGAAGGACGAGACCCATTTGTTAACATGCGGGTTATCATAAACTATGAGGGTATGAATGATGAGGTCCCAAACAATGACGACGAGGATCAGATTCAAATTCCTTGCATCAAGAAGGGAAAAAGGGTCAGTTCAAAGAAAAACCCCTGCCCTATTATAAAGAATGTCTCAGTCATTATCCGAGACAAGGCAGACGAGCACAATTCCTTGATCCTCCTTGTTCATGAGGATCTAACACTGGATAATTAGAGCAGCGTCCCTTGCCTCTGTCAAAAAGGGTAAAGGGGCAGAGAGTCCATCTGTCCTGTAATATGCTTTCATTTACCGCTTACTTTTGATTGCATAGCTATAGTAGTAACATTTGTCATGCTTTGCCAAATGCTTTGTATATTTAAGCAGTTGCATATATTAAAGTGAAATTTTTTTTAGGACTCCAGAGTTGGATTTGTTTGTCACTGCTGATGAGATGCCAACCTATCACAATGATTACAACTTTGATGTAGAACTGAACTTCGACTTGATGGATATTGATCAAGAGGAGAAAGATGACTATGAGGTGCCCGAGGAGATCAAAGAATGGGTCAAAGATAAACCCAAATCGAACCTCGACTAAACCACCACTATCAATATTAGAACCTTAGAAAACCTCAATGAAATCCAGATCGGCCTAGATCTTACACAAGATCAAAAAGTCAACTTGATCGAACTCCTAACACAGTTCCAAGATGTGTTTGCATGGTCACATGAAGACATGATTAGCCTATCTACTGATATTGTTATCCATCAAATGCCCATTAAAGATGGTTTCAAGCCAGTCAAGCAGAAGCTCAGGCATTTGAAACCTGAATGGAGTCTGAAAGTCAAAGAAGAGGTCGTTAAACAATTCAAAGCCGGTATCATCATGGTATCAACATACCCGAAGTGGCTGTCAAACATAGTTCCCGTACCTAAACCTGAAGGAAAAGTACGAGTATGCATGGATTACCGGGATTTGAACAAAGCCTGTCTTAAAGATAATTTCTCAGTACCTTTCATCCACATCCTGATAGACAATACAGCCCAGTACGGCATGTATTTGTTTGTGGATTATTTTGCTGGTTACCACCAGATCATGGTTGCTGAAGAGGACAGGGAGAAAATGCTTTCATCATTCCCTGGGGAACCTTCTGCTATAGGGGTCTATCCTTCGGCCTCATTAATGTCGGCGCCACGTATCAGCTAGCCATGATGGCCCTATTTCATGACATGATGCACAAGGAGATAGAGGATTATGTGGACGACATCATCATCAAATCCCGGAGGGAGGATGATCACCTTGACCATTTCAGGAAGCTGTTTAATAGGTTGCGTAAGTACAACCTCAAGCTAAATCCCGCCAAGTGTGTTTTTGGCGTCAAATCAGGCAAGTTTTTAGGATTCCTGGTGAGTAGTAGAGGCATCGAGCTAGACCCTACCAAGATCAAAGCCATTACTGAGATGCCAGTACCTCGAACAAAGAAAGAGATACACGGGTTCCTGAGAAAGATCAATTTCATAAGCATGTTCATTTCTCAGCTCACAGCAACCTGTGAACCCATATTCAAGCTACTAAGGAAGAATTCCTCCACCAAATGGAATGAGGATTGTTAGAAAGCTTTCCTTGCTATCAAGAAGCAGCTGATCGAAGCACCAGTCTTGGTACCCCCAAGGGACGGAGTTCCCCTGTTTATGTACTTGTCCGTCAATGCCAATGCAATGGGCTGTATGCTGGGACAGAAAGATGATAGTCACAAGGAGAGAGCCATATACTACATCAGCAAAAGGTTCAGCAGTGGTGAACAGAAATACACCCTGATCGAAAAGACGTGTTGTGCGTTAGCATGGGCCGCAATGAGGTTACAACATTACCTCCATGGGCATACGACCTACCTCATATCCCATATGGATCCACTGAAGTACGTATTCAATAAGACAATGTTGAATTATGGACTGTCCAAATGGCAGTTGATCCTATAACAGTTTGACATTGTCTATGTGACTCAGAAGTCCATCAAAGGTCAGGGCATTGCTGATCAACTAGCCGAAGCACCATTAGGAGGGTTCGAGCCCCTTGAGACTTATTTCCCCGATGATGGGATCATGACAATTCAACAACTCCAACAAGAGAATACATTCCAACCATGGAAAATATATTTCGATTGAGCGGTAAATATGGAGGGTGCCGGAGCTGGGGCAGTCCTTATCTCTGGTACAGGAGAACAATATCTTGTGGCTACCAAACTGCAATTTGGCAATCCCAACAACACAACCAATTATGAAGGCTACATAATGGGGTTGAAGTTAGCCCAATCCATGGGTATCAAACATCTACTGGTCTTTGGAGACTCTAAATTGGTTATCAGATAAACCACCGGGGCATATCACACCAAAGAACTACATTTGTTGCTCTATCACCGGCAGGTCGTTAACATATCCCTGGATTTTCAGGACATAACCTTCATCCATATTCCTCGGGGTAGGAATGACTTCACTGATGCATTGGCGATGTTGGCTTCTTTGATCCACATATCTGATAGAAGTGGGATTCCTGACATCAAATTCACAAGCTAAAAGGCCCCGACATACGAGAATTACATTGGAGACATATCAGATGAAATACCTCCTATCAAACAGCCTTGGTATCAAGACATCAAGGAATATCTCCGAGATGGATCTACACCCACTGGGGCAAGCCAATTCGAACGAAAGAGGATTCACAAGATGGCCATGAAGTTCTATCTGAGCAGAGATGCACTGTACAAAAGGGATACTAGAATTAGGCTTGTTAAGATGCCTTGATAAAGAGCAAGCCCAGAGATTGATGGATGAAGTCCACGGTGGAATCTGTGGTCCACACATGAGCGGTCATCTGCTGGCCAAGAAGATATTAAGAACAAGAAATTATTAGATCCCTCTCAAAGCTGACTGTGATGATCATATTAGGAGATGCTTTCAATGCCAAGTATATGGAAATGCCATACACACTCCTCCAAATGAGCTACACAACATGAGTTCACCATGGCCTTTCTCCATGTGGGGAATGGATGTGATCGGTCCAGTAGAACCAAAAGCCAACAATGGTAATCGATTCATCTTCACCATGATCGATTACTTTACCAAGTGGGTTGAAGCCGCCTCCTTTCCCAAAGTCACCAAAAAGGTTATCATTGGTTTCATCAGAAACAATGTCTTCTGTCGATATGGACAACCGGAGGTGATCGTATCAGACAACGCCAAGAACCTAAACAATTAAATGATGAGAGAACTATGCAGCAAGTTCCACATCAAGCATCTCAATTCCATCATCTATCGGCCCAAGATGAATGGTGCTGTCGAAGCGACAACCAAGAACATCAAGAAGATCATACAGAAAATGTCCTCCAATCACAAAGAATGGCCTGACCTATTTCCCCTAACCCTGTTAGCCTACAAAATGTTAATGCGCACTTTTATTAGGGCTACCCCCTACTTATTGGTCTATGGCATGGAAGCAGTCCTTCCTATAGAAGTAGAAATGGAGTCCTTGCGAGTGTTAATCGACGCTCAGATGGACAAAGATCAGTGGTTGTAAGACCGGTACCACCAACTGTCCCTGATAGATGAAAAGAGGGCTACAACCATTGTCCATGGGCAATTATATCAGCAAAGGATTGCTCGATCCTACAATAAGAAAGTGCGAATTTGGCAATTTAAAGAAAATAACTTGGTGCTGAAGAAAGTTCTGGCCAATCAGGACGAGGCCAAAGGAAAGTTTGCCCCGAATTGGGAAGGTCCTTTCATTGTTAGGAAGGTGTTGACGGGAGGAGCTATCAGATTGTAAGAAATGGACGGGACCGAATTTTCCCAACTCATCAACTCAAATACCATAAAAAGGTACTATGTCTGAAACACATGCATACCTGCATCCTGGTCCTACCAATTAAATTAGGCTCGATTTTCACTAAAACCGAAACTACGAATGACCTGATCTCCCTCAACTCGGGAGTACGTAGGCAGCCATTTCTGGTGCGGTCAAACTAAACAAAAAATTCAAGAAACTAATCAAACCAAACTCAAAAGAGACACTTCTCAAACCTCTCACACAAAAAATTGAACTACGATTGACCTGATCTCCCTACACTCGGGAGTACGTAAGCAGCCTTCATGGTGCGGTTTGACCTTCAAGAAAAAAAACAAAAACCAATAAAAACCAATCCCAAGACACCGAAACCATATGAAACCTAAAAACTATTAAGCCTCCTTGGTCAGCAGGCCAATCTGAGATACCCTCTGACATCTCACTGTCAGTCCATCAAGGAGAAGCTCAAGATACATCAACAACAGAAAGTCATGAAAGAAGTGGTAATCACTCAGCAATGACAATACATATCCAAACAGGGAAGTGAATAAAAATATATTTCTCTTATATATAATACTGTTTGATATATACATAGTGTCCTGTACATGATAAAAATGGTTGATCTAGTATGTGCAGGAAAAACAAAGCTAGTCTATGGACCCAAGGACAAGCGGGACAGCAATTCCAACATGGCATCTCTTTCTGAAGATGGAGGAGCTACTGGAAGTGCAATACTCTCAGCCTTTATATGAGTCAAAACATCCACAACCATCTACATAGTCTCATTGTGATCATTAATATAAACACTCATCTAGACAACCAGACCATGAGTATAAGATCGGAGAGCAGTACTGTCGGCAATGTGGAAATCTTGGGAAGCTATGGCCTCATCCCTCTCCACAAGAGCAGCATCCCTGGCAATCAAAACCTCCTCAATCTCTTCATAACCTGCATCTCTGGTAGATCAAATCTCATCCCTCTTCGCAAAAGTTGCATCCCTGGCAATCAAAGTCTCCTCAATATCGACAAAAGCAGCGTCTTGAGAAGATTGAGCCTCGTCTCTCTCAACTAATGTCATATCTCGAGTGGCTCGAGCCTCAGCTCTCTCCGCAAAAGCTATATCTCTGCCAGATAGGGTAGTCAACATCAGCGCTCTAGCCTAATCTCTCTCGAAGGTCATCCTAGCTAGTGAGTTTGCCAATGTTGGATCTGTCACGGCAGGAATGATTGGCGGATCACTAACTAATGTAACTGTCAGACCCATAAACAATTCATCCTCAGTGGGAGAATCAGGTTCCTCCATAGGCTCCTCCTCGTCAAAATCCACTATCAAAGCTGACTGGATGAATACAGCTGATGATATATTGGTCTCCAACCACGCTGAGTACTCTAGAGAACGATCTGGATGGCTACTGGAGAAATCAGCCCTCTCCCTATGAGTCCAACATTCATACACTATGATTAAATTGGTAGATGACATAGACGAAGTTGACATCCTCTGATCAATAGCCCCCTCAAATTGATGCAGGCTCTGAAACTGATCGAACTGGCCCATAACAGCCAGAGGATGGTAAGTAGTCACTCCCCTCAATCCTGCTAGGGGCAAGTAGTCCATGCCAGATGCGTGGGTGATGAAGCTATAGGGAGAAACTAGCCCTGAGCATAGCAGAATCAAGAATAGATGTGCAATATCGGACAAAAATGCTGACCATGTATCTGCGTCGGTACACTCTGCTGGCTGAAAGGAGTAAGACATGGCTATCTCACTGGTGAAACAGTACCCCTAGTGTCTGAAAAATCCAATCGGTCGTAAATGGGACATGAGCCATACATACAGCAAGACCGAACTGCCTCTAAAAAAGCCCTCCAGGTGGGTACTAAAGTGGGTGGCTTCTCTCAGAGTCTTGGCCAATATCATCGGAAGAATGGTGCTACCCTGTCTAAGGGCCCGGACCACGACTATCAATCTGACATCCAGGTGGTCCAAGTGAAGTGGCATATAGACATAGGCTACTATGCACATCAACAAAACATCTATCCTGGCCAAATGCCATGCCTCTGCCGAAATAATAAAATCTCCAGTATGACGATCGTAGCTGTCCAGCCGGCTGAAACGATCGATCAAGAAGTCTATAGAGATCACATGTCTATAAACGATCTCATCCGATACTACACTCTAGCGTAGACCCAACATCCAAAGAAACGGTCTCCTCATGTCGCTGATCGCAGTACGAGCGCAGGGCAAGTCTAAAGCTAAACCAGTAAATCGCTCATACTCCTCTAAAGTCAGAGTCAGCTCGTGCTGCCCAAAGCGGAAAACTTGTCTCTCAGGTATCCAACAGGATAAAACGCCATCCACGAACCCATACGGGACCTGAAAGTTTATAAGGGCCAATGAATGCCCTAACATCTGATCCACTGCCCCTCTAGCTGGGAAGGGTAGGCTCTCATATCACGATCTCAAGGATGATGCCACCACAGATGGTAGTAAGTGCTCAATACGACTGACGGTGGACGATGACATCTGTATCACCGTATCACAAGACCATCCAGGGGTCTAATCTAAACTCATCTGTCTAAATATATACACATGACATAATACATGCATAATGATAGTGATAAATATGATGCGATAGATAGAAAATATCATGCATATCTATAATAAACTATCTACTGCAAGCATCATCTCTTTCTGATAATACAAAGCAAAATAAAAAGTACAGGAATATGGGGCACCATCACCCAAATACTAACAGTGGTCTATCAAAATGGGGCACAACCGCCCAATAGCCAAAATAGTGGCGGACCAAAAGATATAGCTACAATAGCTATCCAAAAATATCCAAAATATCTATGCTTAGGTGGTTAACCTACTCCATATCCTCCTGACTGAATGCCTCTTGACTGTATGGACCCTCTGACAGGGTAAAGCCATCTATGCCCTCCATCGAAATATCTGTGAGTGGCTGGACCAATGGCCAATGATGCCAAGCCAGAGGAACAAAGGGAATATGGATCTAACCCGTGATACTCTGGATAACACGGTCTCCTAGATAGAGCTCCTAGCCTCCCTCTGCCAAAAACTGGACTTTGCTGGTCGACAATGCAAACTCCCGACCAATGGGGAAGCCTCCCTTAAATCCTACAGTCAAAAACTCAGAGGTATATGGGATTCACGAGATCGCTCCAACTGTCAAAATCTCCAACTGCAAACGAGAATGAGTAAAGCCATCAGCAACAAGGACCTCCGTTAGAGTGGAGTGATGCCAGCGCCGTCCTCGGCGATAAGTCTCTAAACCTAAAGCAGTGGCAGGCCATAGGTAAGGAAGCCTCTCTTACGCCCATAACTGGCCATGTGAATATCAAAAGTCCTCAGTGACCAAGATTGACAAATGTAAATGCAGTAATCAAAAAGGTACAAAAAAGATGTACTCACCAGCAGAAATGGATAGAACCCTAACCAAGCCTCCGTCAAACCCTTTGAGAGCATGCGCATGTCCCGGAGAAAATAGGTAAACGTGTAGGAACCCCAATCAAAGTCATTGAGGCACTCTACATATCAGGTGGCACTGGCCAGGGCAAAGGATACAGTCGATGAGTTGTCTGCCAAAAAATAACCCCTGATGATGACCAGAAACAATCGCCTCGGGATGTGATCCCTAACCCTCTGATCATCACGCGGAGGCTCAAGTAAAGCCCCACTCTGGGCATCTATGCTCAAGGGACCAGATCGGACTGTCCGACCCTTGAGCGCTGACAACAGAACTCCCAGCAGGGGTCTAACGGTAATGGGAGTAATGTCGGCCACAACAGGCACGGGCTCACCCTCGAACTCTATACCGGTGATGAACCTCCATTCCATAGGCGTCATCATCACCTCCCAGTCCAACAAGTGAGGAGACTGAGTCTGGTGGAACCAGCGCTCAGACAAAGCCCTTATATAACCCCAGGGTAGAGAAGAAGGCTTGAAACCCCTAGTTGTCAATGATATCCCTGTACTCCTGGTGAAAAGTGTGGTAGAGTGAGTGCACATTAAACCAGTTTCCTCGAGGCTGGTTGAAGCCAGAAACCTGCATCAAAAGCCAACCCATGTCAAAAACCTGTGCCCCGAGAAAGGCAAAAGAAAAAAAGAGAATCTAGAGAGAAGAAAACTTCAAGTCACCTCATTGGCATGAAGAAACCACGAGGAATGACGACTCAAATCTCCCAACAGCTCCTGGGTGGGCACAATAATGCCTGGAAGCTCCGCACGTGGGGCCTGACCTGGGACGGGAGCAGCAAAAGGAGTCTCCTTAACATCTATATCAATCGACGGCTCGTCCTGGGCTGGACGAATCACCAACTCTGCTAATCTGTGAGGCGGCCGAGCTGGACGTGGCTGAGGAACATCAGAAGCTCACCTCCTTCTA
The DNA here is from genome assembly GCA_020205555.1 of Panax stipuleanatus. Taxonomy (NCBI): domain Eukaryota; kingdom Viridiplantae; phylum Streptophyta; class Magnoliopsida; order Apiales; family Araliaceae; genus Panax; species Panax stipuleanatus. The sequence goes on from CM035116.1 coordinate 65,110,752, forward strand.
ACTCCTGAAACTACCCTGCTAGTACTGTCAGGTCTGTCTCGGTCCATCACCTGGACAAAGTTTCCAAATCACCTCAGAAAGGGTGTGGTAAGCCTAAAACCTGTGGCTTATTAATTTAAATTAATATTTTATGCATTTCTAAGTCCTAAAACATGCATGGGCCAGTCAAAAATCCTTAATAGAGTCAAAACTACATGTTTTTCAAAAAGCTAAATTATAAAAATGTGCATGGGTCAGTCAAAAATCCCCAGTATAGTCAAAATTACATGTTTATTAAATGCTCGGTCTTTTGAAAAAATTTCGCCAGAGTCTCCTTTGAAAAATGAACTGTCCGCATGCGCACAGGCATGTCTAGGTGGCCATTCAGTAGCACACCTTCCCAAAAATAGGAACAGTTCATATTTATATAATAAAATTAAAAGTAAACTTCATATGGTAGCCAAATTACCATGGACATTTTTAGTTGAAAATTCAGGCTCACTAAGCCCCAAAAAGGATAAGTAAACTGATCAAAAAGAGCAAAATATTATTGTCTCAGAATCTGATTTTTCTTACGTCAAAACGTGCATTACAGTAAAATATGCATACTTATGAAGTTAGAAAAATTTAGCAGGTCATATAAGCATACATTTTTCATACATTGCTTCTAAAAGCACCCTACATGGTTTACATGCTTTTAACGGTCAAAACTTGCAAAAAAAGGATGTAAAACATTACCTGAGATGTACAGAACGCGCATCTACTGACAGAATCTGAAAAAAAGCTGCCCGAACTCCGTAGATCTGAAAAAGAAAATCTGATTCCGTTTGAAACTCGAAATGAAAATAAGTTTATGAGCCCCTTGCTGCCCATTTTAAAAATATAGGTAGAAGCGGGCCCACATGCGGCTGCCGCACCTCTACCTGTGGCTCCCCTGGGTGGGCCCCACCACCTCCGACTCGGTCCAGTTTGAGTTAAAATGGAGTTCATATGAGCTAAAAAGTCAAATCTGAGAAAAAACTGCTACGAGATTGAGTGGATTGTCCTGAAATCCTGCGTACAAGCTGCGAATTCCTGACAGAAGGAAAATCTTTGTGAAAACCATTGGTTATCATCTCGAAGCAATATTCGGGGATCAATGATAAAAACTGCTGAAAAACTGCCAAAAAACGGCACAAAACTGCCAAAAATCAACACTGTCGAAGCGTCGGGTATAGCCCAGTAACAGTTCAACCGTTGGCTCAACCCCAGCGAAGCGTCGGGTACAGACTGATGACAGTTCAGCCGTTGGCTCAACCCTAGTGAAACGTTAGTACAGACCGAGGACAGTTCAGCCGTTGGCTCAACCCTAGCGAAGCGTCGGGTACAGACCGAGGACAGTTCAGCCGTTGGCTCAACCCCAGCGAAGCGTCGGGTACAGACCGAGGATAGTTCAGCCATTGGCTCAACCCCAGTAAAGCATCGGGTATAGACCAAGGACAGTTCAGCCGTCGGCTCAACCCTAGTGAAGCGTCGGGTATAGACCGAGGATAGTTCATCCATTAGCTCAATCCCAGCGAAGCGTCGGGTATAGACCGAGGACAGTTCAACCGTTGGCTCAACCCCAGCGAAGCGTCGGATACAGACCAGTGATAGTTCAACTGTTGGCTCAACCCCAGCGAAGTGTCGGGTACAGATCGAGGACAGTTTAGCCGTTGGCTCAACCCCAGCGAAGCGTCGGGTACAGACTGAGGACAGTTCAACCGTTGGCTCAACCCCAGTGAAGCGTCGGGTATAGACCGAGGACAGTTTAACGGTTAGCTCAACCCCATCAAAGCGTCGGGTACAGACCGAGGACAGTTCAGCCATTGGCTCAACCCTAGTGAAGCGTTGAGTACAGATCGAGGACAGTTCAACTGTTGTCTTAACCCCAACGAAGCGTCGGGTACAGACCGAGGACAGCTTAATCGTTGGTTCAACCCCAACGAAGCGTCGGGTATAGACCGATGACAGTTCAGCCATTGGCTCAACCCCAGCGAAGCTTCGGGTATAGATCTATGACACATCAACCATCGGGAATGATCCGATGGCGGAAGCAATATAATAATCCATCCCCACAAAGGACAGATGATGGAATCTGTTATACAAAACTTTAGAGGGAGCACCGAGATAGATTGGTGATTCAATCTTTGGTGGCAAACTATCGGTGTAGATTATCGTCAAGATAGGCATCGGGAACAATCGTGGAGGTAACTCGATAACAAAGATGTATCCCCACCAGAGGAGCTTGCTGAAAGGCATACCAATATCAACTGAAAGGAAATATGCTCCACGGAGAGTAGCGACGGATAAGGGAAAACCCTTGGTCTCAAACCAAGAATTCACTTAGGCTATCATGATTGATGTCATCCCAAGCAGAAAGTGAAAAAAATATTTTGCGATAGCCTATCAATGATATCCCCAATAGATAATGGTGTAAACGATCAGGGATAGCCCATTCCATTCAAAGGTATCCAACTTGTAGGACATATCCTGCAGTTGTCATATTTCTAGTGTCTACCAATCTTTATCTTGTTCATTTCATTGCATTGCATGAACATGATAAAGAGGGGCATCTGTAGACACTCAAAATTTTGTTTCTCTGTTACTAACACTATAAAAGGGCAAGATTGTCTTTTCAAATCAACCCCGGTCTCAATACCGGGTCATCAGGTCAGCCCCAGTCTTAACCTAAGAAGTACAGGTCAGCCCCGGTCTCAACCCGAGAAGTACAGGTCAGCCCCGGTCTCAGCTCGGGAGGTACAGGTCAGCCCTGATCTCAACCCGGGAGGTACAGGTCAGCCCCGGTCTCAACCCAGGAAGTACAGGTCAGCCTCGGTCTCAACCCGGGAGGTACAGGTTAGCCCCAGTCTCAACCCGAGAGGTACAGGTTAGCCCCGGTCTCAACCCGGGAGGTACAGGTCAGCCCCGGTCTTAACCCGGGAGGTACAGGTCAGCCCCAGTCTCAACCCGGGAGGTACAGGTCAGCCCCGGTCTCAACCCGGGAGGTACAGGTCAGCCCCGATCTCAACCCGGGAGGTCAAATCAACTTTAGAAATAATACTGAAGCCTCACAACATCTCCAGAGGAAAACTTGGAATGACCAAGTTAGCCACAGAGACAACCCTGAGGACAAACAAGAATCAACTGGGATCCAAACCTTGGAAACAACCCCAGGAAGTCAGCCAAAGGCCATGCCAGCACTAAGGGCAACCCCGGGAGGGGCAAAATAGTCATTTTACTAACTTGAAGCCGAGTCAATCAAACTTAAGCCGAATTGATGCCACTAAGGTCAGAACAAACCATAACAATGATCCCGAGTGAAAACAGCGCAAGACAACTCAACGGACAAACTACGAGGAATCAAAGACTCGGTTATGAACCCATCTTTTTGGACTCAGAAAAGGTTTTCTCCCATGTCATTGCGACGCGCTCGACGAGCACTTTTAAGAAAGGTACAACACCCCTCAAACGGACGCTCCGATCAAAAGTTAGAAAGTTTCGAATTGGACCTCACATTGCTCAGAGTGCATGTACTTTGAGACAACGGGACCCCTGCCACGTGGAGCCGTAGGTGGACCAGTGGCAGCCGCAGGTTAACCCGCTTCTCCCTGGTCTATATATATGAGCTGACCCCCAGCTCATTTCATAATTCGAAAAACGCTCTGAACCCTTGCCCGTTTGGTTTTTCGGCCATTTTCTTGTCTTTCGAACCCAAATTTTTTCACTCTAACACGTAGATATACCCATATACTACCACATATCAAAAACTGAGTGGTAGAATCGAACGTTTAAAGCCTACGATTTGGGAAAAAGCCCGTGTAGCAGTCAATTGTGAGTATTTTTACGATCAGAAAGTTTATATTACTTCATTGCACTTTTATACACTTACACGTTAATTTTTGTTTTCTAAATATGCCAGGAACTCAGTCCCGTAGCCGTTTTTACTAACTTTTGGTATATTTTAGTACCTAAACGTATTTTCTGGCATTTCTACAACTCGGATTGACGATCCGTCACTTCTAACAACTTTTATATACTAATATCTTTGTTTTGAGCAACTTCGCCGGACTGGGTTATCTTCCTAGTCCGGGTTTGGCTTTTTTTGTAAATATTTAACTATATATATACTAACATTTCAATTCTGTCAAGTCCGGATGTCAAATCCGTGGTATTTTATTGCTTTTATATATATATATATATATATATATGCACCCTTCACCGGACTGGGTTATCATCCTAGTTCCGATTTGACTATTTTTTATCTATATTTAAATACTAGTTCGGCCTGGATTATTTTGTGGCCTTTTATTGGTTTTATATATATATGGGCCTAGGATAGAATGTCCATTGCCCTTTTACAGCTTATATATATATATATATATATATATATATATATATTTCAATTCTGTCGAGCCTGGTTAATTCTGTGGCTCTTTTACAGCTTCTATATATATATATATATATTTTCATTTCAGTACGGGCAAAGGATAGAATGTTCGTCGCCCTTTACCACTTTATATATATATATATATATATATATATATATATATATATTTCCATTCTATCAAGCTTGGATCATTCCGTGACTTTTTACAACTTTTATAAATATATATATATATATATATATATATTTACATTCTAGTCCGGGCATCGGAGTGAAAACCCATCGTCCTTTACAGCTTTCGTATATATAATTATATATATATATATATATATATTGCTTTACTCATTTTATTCAATGGTTGCTTTAAATATTCATTTGATATGAATCGACTGACATTTCTATGGGCAGACTAGATTTCTTTAAATCTCGCCAACTCTAGCTTTCAATAGGTTCAAAATAGGTCCAGACAAAATCGGGAAGCTAAAATGGCTGAGATTTATTTAAATCTAGCATTTTTTCTAGTTTCAGTTATAAAAACTACCTCGCGGCCCTTAGATCGCTATATAGTGAGAACGAGATGCTTCGGCCACGTGCGAGCCAGGATTTACTGATGAATCCTTAGTTCTGGCGATGTTGGATATATTCCTGTACATATTTGGTTGTGAAGGTTTTATTGGCCTCCCTATGTGAGCCTAGGAATCATGGGATTCATGATCACATGATTAGAATCCGATTCCCACGATGGACAAACTCCACTTTACAAATGTATCCTGCCAATTTTTCTGTAAAAAATGTACCTACAGAAGACCTTAAAATGGTTATCTGGATTTAAGGTCTCAACATAGTGAAAATATGGTTTGTCGTGTCAGAGTCACTCTGATGGCTGTCATGGCCATAAAAAGACCGACACTGGTTTATATTTTGTGGTCGAGGATACTTCGCAACCCGACAATCACCATTCAAATTGAGCCTTAAGGCTGAAAAGGTAAAATTGAAGTATCGATATACTTCAATTCTTATGTTAACGTAAGGGTTTGAAAACCTGCTTTCAAAACAACATTTCAATAATCTTATCGAAAAAATGAAGCTTTTGCAAATCAAATCAAAGACTTTTTGCAAATCAAATCAAACCCTTCGTATATAGATTCAACGATGCATAAACATACTTCCAATCAAAGCATAGGCCCAATTTCTTCCAGCATTCACACACACATTGCAGATTTAAAAGGGAAATATTGAAAAGATGCGGTACCATGTTTACACAGGAGTTGTGGGGTGCCTAACACCTTCTCCACACTTAACTAAGCCCCCGAACTCAAAATTTCTGTTTCAAAGATCAAGTTTCGACAGTGTCCAGCAATTGGGCCTCTTTTCAAACAAAACTCAGTTTAGTTGGTACAACCATTTCAAATCTACCAACTGGCGACTCTGTAAAATGTTCAAATCGTCGACATGATACATGTTGGCCTTTTCCTAAAAAACCCTTCAAAACCTTTTTCATAAATAAAAAGAGTAAGGGTAGACATAACTTAGGAAGAGAGAAAGATCCAGGTTTTACTCGACCCGCTGATTTTTCCCCGACGTCGACAAGCAAGTCAAGTTGAAAGGAAGCGGATCCATAAAATGGCTATGAAATTCAATTTAATCGGAGATGCACTTTACAAAAGAGATGCTGAAATAGGCCTTCTAAGGTGCCTAGATAAAGATCAATCCCAAAGACTTATGGATGAAGTCCACGGTGGAGTATGTGGTTCACACATGAGCTATCCTTTACTTGCTAAGAAGATATTAAGAACAGGGCATTACTGGATCTCTCTCAGAGCTGACTTTGATGATCACATCAAGAGATGTTATCAATGCCAAAGCCATGGGAATGTCGACCACGCTCTTCCAAACGAACTACACAGTATGAGTTCACCATGGCCCTTTTCCATATGTGGATGGACGTGATCGAACCAATAGAGCCCAAAGCCAGCAATGGTCATCAGTTTATCTTCACCATGATCGACTACTTCACCAAATGGGTAGAATATGCCTCCTTTCCCAAAGCACCAAGGAGGTAATCATTGGTTTCATCAGAAACAATGTAATTTGTTGATACGGACAACCGGAGGTGATCATATCAGACATATTGTGACGCCCCCAAAATAAATTCAATACTCAACCCATTCTGAGTCGCCAAATACATGGTACAAAATCCAAATACAATCTTTTATAACATACGGTCGTGCAAAATATGACCACACAACTGTGAGTGTCAATACAGACATGTAGAAAATATAAACATTCAAACTAAGTCCTCATTACATTTATTATCACACTATTTTACAAAAAAATAGTGAGAACTTCTACAACTCTAACTCGGACCATCACTCCATTCCCCGACTAGTACCCGCGATATTCTCATTTCCTGAAGAGAACAATGGAAGAAAAGGGTGAGCTCAACTAGCCCAGTAAAGAATATTATGACTAAGATAATGAAGAATAAATTATCATTAGCCTTCAACAAATTAGATAAAATATTATGGACAACAAGTTTTAGATCAACAACTGCAGCGAAAATAACAATTTATTAGAAGAGTTAAGTAGAGAATGAAGTCTACTATCTTCTATGATTTAAAAGCCCATCATCAATATTTTATCCCTGTAACATCAATCAATATACATCTCGAACCAAATATTCATCTTTGCACTATGGGCCAAAGATATTCATTTGTATCACCAGTTGGTCATGTTCATCTCAACACCTGTCCATCTTTGCACTACGGGCCAAAGATATTCATCAGGTAATCATTCATCTTTGCACTACAAGCCAAAGATATTCATCAAGTAATCATTCATCTTTGCACTACAGGCCAAAGATATTCAGTTATATCACCATTTAGGACTGAGGATGATGAAAAATAATACGAATAACGAATCCAGTGAGATAAAGGACAAATATTAGAGAATTTATCTAGAGTTCAAGAATGAAGATCAAAACCTGGATCTAATCAAAGATAATTTGGAAAGAAAAAAAAATATATTTTTTTACCGTGAATAATACCCCGTGAATAGTAATTCATGAATAGTAACTTGACATGAAAAGATAAAATTTTTATAAGAAAGTTCAGACCAATATTCTAGTGAAATGATATTAGATGAAGCGCAAAACTCAAAGAATTTCTGATCATTTCAGGAATTATAGAAGCAATACTTACCGTAGTAAGTTTAGAGTTAGGAATCTGAAATGAAACAATATACGAAACTGCAATTGGATTTTCACCCGTCAGGCGGTAGTCCGCTCAGACAGATTATTTCTACAATTTAATAACAATTGAATACGAAGGGTTATTCACCAGGCATGCGGTAGTCCGCGTAGACAGGTTATTCCCACAGAATAATAAAGAATGGAATAACAACAGAATTTCACCATGCATGCGGTAGTCCGCGTAGACAGGTTATTCCAACAGAATAATAAAGAATTGAATAACAACCCTTACGAGTATAAATAACTCTCTTCATGAATACGAAAGAAATAATACCCCTCACCTTAATAAAAATTTGGAGACTGTACTAGTGTAATAGCAGAATACTCTTCTTCTTTCTCTCTTATTCTCTTTATAATTTCTCTCTCTATAGCTTTAGTGAATTGGTGATAAATAATGAAGAAATGAGCTTTTATTTATAGGCTTGGCAGAGTAAGGGTAAAATATTCTTTTTGCCATAATTTATGACATCATTGCTTACATCATCAATCCTATAACATCATTGCTTACCTCATCGTTTCGATAACATCATTGCTTACCTCATCGTTTCGATGACATCATTGCTTACATCATAAGAATTCAAATTCAATTTGCTCTCTTCTACCTCATTTTACTTTTATACCATGAATTTACTATAATAATGTTACCATTCAAATTATAAAAATCATACTATTATATAATCACATTATACTACTATAATGTAATATTATAATAATATATTTGAATGAATTATTTTATCAAAAAAGATAAAATACCAACTTTCAACAAATGTCACATGCTAAAAATTTCTCTGTTTAAATCCCCATTGAATAAATATTTCCTTATCATATATATCAAAAATTAATAATTCACAAATAATATTACAGAACTACAATATTGACAACCAGGTCGTTCCCAGAAAAGAGGGGGCTTTCCGATAAGGATTTCTCCTCATTGGCGCGCAATTATATAACCTAACCCCTTTCCTCTATAGAACTTTCTAGACATTGTCAATAATGCTATTTAATAATATTATTAAAATAATATGAATTATTGATTTGATAATTTGAAATAATGTGCAATGACAATTATTGAATCACTAATATAAAATATCACTGTAGCAATTATTGGATTAACAATATAAAATATTGAACAGTAATTACTGTAACAATTATTGAATGAGTGACTTCTTACGTAAGAATCAATAATTAGAATTATTGTGCAATACCGTGTGCCACTGTGTAACACCGCGTATTATTGTATCTTAACCACCGGGTATTTCAATAGTTTTAACGGTAAAAGTTTTACCGTTATTTTTATAAAAAAGTTATTTCTGTCTCTTTCTATATCCGACATTCATTCCGTTCTGGGGTCCACCAATGACTGCGCCGTCGTACGAATATTCTCCGATAAAAAGAATATTCCTCGACCAAACGAATATTCCCCGACACAACGAATATTTTATAACCACTTGCTTACTTTGTAAAATTTGCACATACTACCCATAACTTACCACATTTATCAAATCAACACCTTACTATTTCAAAATAATATATAAAGAAAATTAAATCTTTATTCATAAAATTTGGAGTCTTACAACAATGCTAAGAATTTGAACAACCAGATGATGAAGGAATTATGTAGTAAATTCCACATCAAACATCTTAATTTCGTCATCTATCGTCCCAAGATGAATGGTGATATCGAAGCAGCCAACAAAAATATCAAGAAGATCATGCAAAAGATGTCCGCCAATCACAAAGGATGACCCGACTTATTTCCTCTGACTCTGTTAGTATACACGTCAATGCACATTTCTACTGGGGCTACGCCCTACTAATTGGTCTGTGGCATGGAAGCATTGCTCCCCATAGAAGTGGAAATGGAATTATTAAGAGTGATATAGATGCTCAGATGGAAGAAGACTAATAGTTGCAAGAGCGGTACAACTAATTATCTCTAATAGATGAGAAAAGGGCTGCAACCATCTTCCATGCTCAGTTATATTAGCAAAGGATTGCTCGGTCCTACAATAAGAAGGTCCGACTTAGGCAATTCAAAGGAAATGATATGGTGCTAAAGAAAATCCTCTCCAATCAAGATGAAGCCAGAGGAAAATTTGCCCCAAACTGGGAAGGCCCTTTCATTGTCAAAGAAGTGTTGACAGCAGGAGCCATCAGGTTGGAAGAAATGGATGCAAAAGAATTTTCGCAACTTATCAATTTAGACACCGTGAAACGGTACTATGTCTGAATTTCCTGCAAACCACCATCCTGGTCCTGAAAAAAATATCAAATCAATTCAGGTCTTTACTGCTAGGCCTAAACTACGAAAGACCTGATCTCCCCCATCCTCAGGAGTTCGTAGGCAGCCATATATGGTGCGGTCTAACCTTTAAAAGAAAATAGCCAAATACTTATATCCAATTAAATACTAGTCCCAAGACACCAAACCCTACATAATCCCAAATCCTATAAAGCCTCCATGGTCAACGAACCCTTTTGAGAGACCCTCCGACATCTCAATGTCAGTCCATTAGGAAAGATTTCGTGGTATATCAAGACAGCAAGTCACCAAGAAAGTGGCACCATCAAGCAAATGACAAAACATATCCAAAAGGAAAGTGAACTAAAATATATTTCCTTGCCATATAATACTGCTTAATATATATAATGTGTCCTGTACATGGTAAAAATGGCTAACCTACTCTATGTAGGAAAATGAAAGCTAGTCTATAAACCCGCAGTCAAACGGGACATCAAATCTAACATCGCATCCCTCTCTGAAGATGGAGGTGCATCTCTGAGCTCCTGTCCTATAGTCTCAATACGAGACAGAAGATCTATAGCTATATGTAGAGTACAACAATGATCATCCATGAACGCACTCATATATGTGATAATGTCTTCTGTGTAGGATTTGAAAGCAGCACTCTCAGCAATGGAAGCATCCCTGGCAGCTCAGGCCTCATCCCTCTCTAGATAAGCCGCATCCCTTCCAGATAGGGTCGTCAACATCAATGTCCTAGCCTGATCCCTCTCAAAGGTCAGAAGCTGTATCATCTGCTCTAAAGACTCTATAGACACTCAAAATTTTAATTTCCTGGTACTATGCCTGCAGGAGGAAAAAACATCTTTTCACACTCTAGAGATAGCCTTGGAGGATTACAACATCAAATAAAAACCCGGAGATAGCCCCGTGGTATATCAAATTAACCACGGAGATAACCCCGAGGACAGACAGAAATCAACAGCAGTCAAACCCGAAAGTAACCCTGAGGGAAAACAGCTGCAACTTCATCAAGTCCGAAGACAACCCCAAAAGGGCAAAAGGGTAATTTTACAAACTCAACATCAATACTGATCAAACTACTAAGGATAAGAACATATAAAGCCATCACAACAATCTCGAGTGCAAACTGCACCAAACAGCTTAACGAACTGACTGTAAAAACTTGAAGATCTGGTCATGGACCCATCTTCTCAGATTCATAAAAGGTCAAGCCCCATGTCATTGCGTAGCTCTCAGAAAGATCTTTTCAGAAAGGTATGGCACGCCTCCATAGGATTTCTGAATCACAAGTTATAAAGGTTTTAAGCAGACTGCACGACGATCGAGGTGCACGTACTTCGTGGTAACGGGGGCCACCAGAGCCAGCCGCAGGTAGAATCGCGGTAGGCCGGGCCTATAAATACCCCCTCCCCCTTTAGCTTCTAAGAAAAGAATAAGCAGAGAAGAGAGAGAGAGAGAGAGAGAAAGGGGTCAGGAGAGAGATATTCGACCAGAAGGAGCTTGAATCTTACTCCGATCTTTGTAAAACTTCATTGTAAACACTCTTATACGTATATATTATAACATATCAAATTTTAAATAGTCAAAATTGAGTTTTGAGGTGCCAAAAGTCGTTCGATAGCCATTCTCGTGCTATACTGTAAGATTTTGTCAGATCTGCTCTCTTCGCTTGCTCTAACATATATATAAGTGCTATATATATATATATAGTTAGTAGTTAATATTGGTCAGATCTAACTTTTTAACCATTTATTTCATGTAAATAGTCAATATTAATGCTTTATTGACTAGATTTGTACTAGATCTAGCTTTCAACCGGTTCAAAAGTTGTGAAACTTGAACTTGGAAGTTAGAATGGATAAGATCTGTACAAATATAGTTTTCTTTCATGTTTTTCTAAATATTTAGCAAACACATGGCCCTAGATCTGTATCTAGAGGACGCTAAAAGCTTTGGCTACTCGCTTACAAGGATTTTACTGATGAATCCTTTGTTTAGCGATGTCTAGAATAGATATGCATTTTATTTCGATATTTTCATTTATGCAGGCTGTTTAAATAATGGTATGTGAGCTTAGGAACCACATGGTTGATGATTCAATCAATGGATCTAGATTCAGTTCCCAGGATGGATTGGTTTAAGTTGTATAGCTAGCTTGCAAATCTTTGTACTTGTAAATCAAGGGCCTTAAAATGGTTATCCGGATTTAAGGCTCTAAAATAGTGAAAAATCATGTATGTGGTGCTCGGGCATACTTCGATGGCTTTCATGTCTAAAAGGAGCCTTGTAACAAAACCTAAAATTCATACAATTCAACTCTCAACCTCGGTCGTTATCAATACATCTTTATTCTAACTTTACATCATTACTCGATGCTACAATTAATAAAATGTGGAATAATTTAAACTTTTTTGTCTTCTTTCTTTATTAACTTTCCTGAATCACAACCTTTATCATTCAAATATCTTTGAATCAAATTTATTTTCATGATTCACTTCATCAGAGTTATTATATAAAACCTTAAATCCTAATTCAGTATCCTTTATACTTCGGATAACTCAAACCTTACAACTCAACATAAAATAAACATCATAAACCATTAAGTACATCTCCAGAATATTAAACACGGTTTAAAGGAATAACAACTTTAGCTAAAATATTTAATCTTCATGCATTATATCTGACCCACGTCATTCAAGTAGCACATAACGTTACCTTGAATCCTTAGCCTGCAAAAATGGTTATTTGCAAGGTTGAGCTCGACAACCCATCAAATCTAACAGTTTTTATGCATCACATAGTACATAATAACATGCTCAACATACATCTCATAATCACACATGTTGCAATTCACATAACAAGTATAAAGATTGAGTTCCTTACTCAATCAACATTCTTTACTCAATCAACGCAGTCATAAATTGACTTTAACGTTTCATACATGCAACAAATATAATACATCATGCTCTTTGCAATACAGATTTAAAACAGTTCCTCATCAAGTTTACATAGCAAATAGAAACTGAAAGACTTGCCTGGTTTGTAGATTAAAATAATCGATTAACAGCTTATAGCTATCTGCACCTCACGTATCCTACACAATATATAATCATACACATCATTTATTAGTCACATAGAAATGCTTAGTAATCATTTAAGTAACTCTAATTTATGATCTACTATCATCTTCTTTAGGTTTGATACACAATGTTCAATTTATGTGGTTAAGTTTTGTTAGGGCTCCTCATTGTCCATTCGATTATTTACGTTAAACTTCCTTTTACTTCTCATTGCGTTCCACTTTAAAACACTTAACATTTATTTAAGTCTTAAACCTCGTCTTTACATCACATTAGAAGTATAATGTTTGTTAACATTAATTAAGTTAACCTTCATTTCATATTTCTTTATACTTCTCTTTTAATCGACATTTAACATTTGGTTAAGTCGATATAGTTGTCATTACATCATTTATTAATGTTAAGCAACATTATATTTCATAATATTCATGTTTTATAACTTAGAACAACATGTTTTATCTTTGGAAGCACTTCACTTGCATACGTGCATGTCCATCACCCTCCGATTGCCTCCAAATACACATCAGTCCAAAATATGTCCATTTTTGACTTTGCTAACGACCTCAAATTTAAAAACTTTTGGAATGAAAGTTGTAGGCCTACTCTTCCTCGTTCTAGATCATCTTGAATCGCCTCAATCGGAGTTCGTATGAAAAGGTTATGCTTATTTTACTACAAAAGGTCAAAACAGTCCTGCCTGGCTACTATTCCGGAACCACGGCGCCCCAGATAGCCTTGGAGGCAGCGCGGTAGCGCTGTAGCGCCCAAGAGCAGAATGGGTTGCCCAGATTCTACAATTCGCTATTTTCTTGACCATTTCTCCTTTCAATCTTCATAACTGGAGCTATACACATCCAAATTAATCCGTTTTTGATCCTACGGTTTCGTTATTCATAGAACTAAATTATCCCAGAATTTCAATCAATTCTTAGAACATTAAAAAACCAACATCTTGACCCAAACTCTAAGTTTATACTCTATTTTTCATGTTTAACATGTTTAGCGTGATCAACCACTACGAACTCGATTCTTAACCAAATCAATCCATTTAACTTTTGTTGTTTTTGTTTTTCAATGTATTAACAACACCTACTATCAATTTAAGGTTATACCCATCAATTAACCATCAATTTTGACTCCAACATAAGCCAAAATATACATATTCAACCAAAACTCAAATTCTTCATCTTTAACATGTTTTCATGGATTTGATAACTGAAAACTCACTTATGAACACATAGACTAAATTATACATACCCACGAACCTATATTATAGATTCCTTAACAAATTAATCATAAAAATCCATTTTTTGATGAAGAACTCAAGAAAACATAAACTAGAGTTCTAAGGCTAGATTATTACCTTCAATTCTTAGAATAGTAGATGATTAACTGAAATTTAAATAGTCACACTTAGAAGGGGGGGGGGGGGGTTGAATAAGTGTTGGAACAACTATGGTCGATTTTTATTTTACTTTAAAACTTGTGCTTATTTCAGCTTGCTGAAATAATTAACTCAGGTTCCTGAATTACGAAAACTGTTAAAATACTTTTGAATTCAGTATGCTGAAATAATCAAATATATCTTAAGTTTCAGAAAAACTTATTTATATATTAACTTATTATATTAACCTTAATTCTTGTTATCAATAAAATTCAGCACGAATAATTAAATGAACACCAAGAATTTTTTACGTGGTTCAATAACTACCCTCTATAATAGTAGTCTACTCCACGTCCAATACCAACTAGTATTGGAGACTCACTTTATTTATTTCTTTATAAATAAACACTGATTACAAAACAGATTCTTACAACAATTAATAACAATTAATTTCTCTTGAGCACTCTACGCTCCTTGTGCACCTATGCACTCTTTAAGCACCTTTGCTTCCTTGAACCTATTTGTAAACTTTTTCTCTAATCCACCAGGATTAACACCTTTAGACTATACTTAGTCTAAGCAGAAAATTAAATACAAATATAGAGGTCTATGATCAAATGCAAGAATAATCAATTTAACAATTAAAGGCTGAACTAAATGCAATGATCAATTAACACAAAAAGATACACAATTAAATCTTACCAATACCCAGCTAAAATAGATGTTAGAAAAATTATTGCTCACCTGTTCCAAATTGCACCAATCAAATCAAGTTGCTAGATAATATCAGTAATTAAGTGCAAAGAGTATTCTCGTGTGTCGTAACTATCCCATACATGTACGATGGTTTTATAGCCCACAACATATTACCGTTTATTCCATAAAAAATCTGAACGTGTTACCCAATAATCTCGGTTGGTCAATATCTCAAAGATAAGGAAGAAAATCCTCAACAGTAAAGAATATGATTGTTTAACATTTATCCAGTTGGTATATTTTCTTAAAACAATTCAAACTCTTTAACTTATACAATTTGAGAAAAATTAGAAATCCTTTAGAAGATGACCCATTAGTAACCTTTGACTTTATCAAACCAACTACTATCCTTGTGTGTAGAATCATACAACTGATCACTTATTCAATATTTGAGATTCAAGAAAGTAGTAATCATGACTCCTCAAAATCCGATCCCATCATATCACTTTTAAACATTCCAGTATGCACACGTTAAAAAATGTATATCTATATATATAATTAGCTACACATGTATGCTGTTTAAACAATATCTTCATATATAACAAGTCACGTAAATAATAAAGCCTTAAAACTTTTGAACCTGTTTAACAAAACAAATAAAATATATTTCAAGTAATTATATATATTTATTTGAAAAACATTTTTCATTAGATTTAAATTATTTTTCATTTAAGATATAAAAGATTAAATGCAAATAATATGTCTTAGAACCTTTAAATGAAAAATCAATTATTATGTAATTAACCTTACACTTTGTTTCATAGTAAAGAAAAACTCTGCAATCCATTTGAGTATCCCACCAATGTTCATTATCACCAAATACCTGAAATGCCACAAATTGATTTAGTACATGAATAAATCATCATCAAAACTTAAGGATGGAATATGACTAAGTCAACATTCTCCCCCTTTTTGATGATGACAACCCAAAAATTTTATAACTTATTAGCTCCCCCTAAATCCATGCATGCATTTCATTTCAAGAATCTAAACATAACATCAATCAAACTGAAAATATATTTTCAGTTTATTTCCTGCTTGTTCTTGCATTATTAGCTTAACATATCTCAAATATCAAACTGCTAACATATCAATTATATCCCAAATAATAATTAACCATAATAATAACCAGTCTTTGAAGCTCCAAGCTTTCAGGATACCAAAACCATAAACATAAAATAAAATTCAGTCTTTTTGCCCTAAGCAACCAAAAAAACCAACCCCAAAAATAATCTCCCCATTTGACATTAATCAAAAAGGGAAATAAGAGCATCAGTCAAGATCTACCACTGCTGCGCGCCGAGCAGCCCTCTGTGTGAAGTAAGGACGATGAATGACATAGTGAACCTTTTTAGCAAGTGAAAGATCAGCAACAAAGTGAGGAGGTCGGGGAATGAAAGTCGCATCCGGCAATGGCACGTCAAGGAAATCACCAATATACTCGGCTAGCCAGTTACAATGAACCCATTCCATAACAGTAGAATTCTTACGCTACATATGTAACTTAGAGCCTACATCGTTGAAATGCATAGCCATGAACTCAGCCAACTCGCCAACCTAATTACTAACATACTTAATTTCCTGACTCAATTGACAAGCATTTCGATTTATTTTCTATTGCATGACCTCTGCCAAAGCAGTGGTTTGCAATTCGAAACCAGCTTGTAAATCAATAAACTCATCTTCAAGATTCCGATAAATCTTGTTAATCTCAGAAGCACCCAAAGGCAGTTTGCCTTTCTCCAACACAGACATACGATTGGAGAGGCCAGAAATCTCAGTTTTCATTATTTCTTGATTGCCGATAACAGTTTTCAACATTTTGATAATTTCAGAAGACGACTGATTGGTTTGCAAAACAGGTGAAGATGGAATGATATGGGATGAAAAGGATTATCGGGAGTGATACTGACAAACTGACCATTAGTCAAAGCAATACGAGGCATTTTTAAAGTACTAACACTGAGTGAATCAGTCACAGCAACAGAAATTTTATTTTCAAAGGAAATTTTGAAATAATTAAAGAGAGTGGTGAGACACGCACTATAAGGCAGACACGTTTTTATTTTTCGCAAACAAGTCGTCATTTGATATAGCAACATTTGAGACAGATTAAAAGACACACCTTTCAAAATTATAGCAACTATTATCAAATCCTGATAGGTAAAATCAGCACCTCCACCTAAGCGGGGCAAAAGATTATACCTAACCAGATGATGAAGCACACAAGCAAGA
Source organism: Panax stipuleanatus (assembly GCA_020205555.1). NCBI lineage: Eukaryota > Viridiplantae > Streptophyta > Magnoliopsida > Apiales > Araliaceae > Panax > Panax stipuleanatus. Next base: position 65,128,110 of record CM035116.1, read on the forward strand.
GGAGAAACATCTACAGTTTTGGGGGTAAAAACGTCATTTAAAAGAGGATTGTCCATAACAATCTGTAATTGTTCCAAAGGAGTGAAAGGAAAATGGACAGCCCCTTTTCGAGTAAATGGACAGTCACCAGTGAATGGAATATTTAGAATGCTACCAAAGTCCAAGACAGTGAAATATAGTGATTTTCCTTTAACAAAAGACGTGTAGAAATCCCCATGACATTCCAGATTAGTATAAAATTGTTGGACTAGTCTAGGATATGCAACTGAGGGAGGAAAAATCATGGAAGAAATACCACATAATTCAAGAAGATTTTTCAGAGGAGATTCCACATAGCAGATTTGATCAACAGATTTTTCATAAACAAACTATTTCGGGAAAATGACAGTCTTAAAACGTTCCTCATAGGCATTACTACGAAAGAAATTTTCAGGAAGATCAGAGGTAAGGACAGAGTTTACCGAAATCCGTGGTAGAGTGAACTCAGGCTTATACGATGGGATCGTTGACTTCCGTCGGCGAGAGGGTCCTGGAGATTTCAGCAAGGATGGACTGAAGTTTGATTCGTCAGAAGATGAAGAGTCCAGTGACGCAGTTTCCACAGACACCGTCTTCTTTAATTTTCTTTGTTTTCATGAAGTTCTGGCTGACAGTTGAGGCGGCACCATCGTTTGATCATCATCTAACTCGATGATCGATCGTTTTTGCATCCGAGTTCTCATGGTGTTTGAGGTTTGAAGATTGAAACAGAGAATATTAGTATAAGGAAAGAGAGAGATAATCAGAGAATGAAAAGGTGAAGTGAACGGAGAGAGAGATGAATAAAATAGGAGAAATGGATGCATATATGTACAATACTATACCTTTACGATTCCCTAGAAACCCCAGCCATCTTGTCTCTTCGATTTTCGAAAACCATGATGATAAATATTTTGAATTACGCGTCTATGAATTAAGGGATTTAATGAACAGCCGTAAACATAATAAATACAATTATAGTAGTTAATACGATAAACATGCAGAAAATAAATATAGTGTAGATCAACAAAATTTATATCAGGCACATTCCAAGTTCTCTTCGCAGCATGCAAAATCTTTCTTCACGTAATGGTTTCGTAAAAATGTCTGCTATTTGATTTTCAGTAGGAATGAAAATTAATTTAATTAAACCTTTTGATACATTATCTCTTAAAAAATTATGCCTTACTTCTATTTGTTTTGTGCGTGAGTGTAACACATGATTTTTAGATATATCGATAGCACTAGGATTATCACAATATATGGGCACACATTCACATAATATATCAAAATCACCTAGGGTTTGTCTCATCCATAAAATCTGTGAACAGCAACTCCCTGCAGCTAGGTATTCACCCTCAGTAGTTGAAAGAGCCACTGAGGTTTGCTTTTTACTATGCCATGATACGTGACTTTGTCCCAAGAAAGTACAAGCACCACTTGTACTTTTTCAATCGATTTGACACCCTGCATAGTTAGCATCTGAATAACCCATTAGTTCAAAGTGATTACAGATTGGATAAAATAACCCTAAATTAATATTACCACTTAAATATTTTAAAATTCTTTTAACAGCATTTAAGTGTGATTCTTTGGGTTTAGCCTGAAATCTTGTACACAAAAAAACGCTATACATTATATCGGGTCTAGAAGCAGTTAAGTATAGTAAGCATCCAATCATACCTCGATATTTCGTTAAATCAACATCAATACCTTTGTCATCAGTGGTGAGCTTTATTGATGTGCTCATGGGTGTACCTTTTGAGTTAGATCCTTCAAAGCCAAATCTCTTGAGTAATTCTTTTGTGTATTTGGTTTGATGTATATAAATTCCTTCCTTCATTTGCTTGATTTGAAGTCCCAAAAAGTAATTAAGCTCTCCCATTAAGCTCATGTCAAATTTTTTATGCATGCACTTAGAAAACCACTCAAAAAGAAAATCATTAGTAGCACCAAATATTATATCATCTACATATATTTGAACAATAATGATATCTATATTTTTATGCTTAATAAATAATGTAGAATCTATTTTGCCTCTAATAAATCCATTTGACAAGAGGTACTTACTTAACCTTTCTTACCAAGCCCTTGGTGCTTGTTTCAAGCCATAAAGAGCTTTCTTTAATTTGTAGACATGATTCAGATACTTTTCATACTCGAATCCAGGAGGCTGTTTGACATATACTTCTTCATTGATGTATCCATTGAGAAACGCACTTTTTACATCCATTTGATGAAGCTTAAGCCTCTTGTAGCATGCAAAGGCCAACAAGATTCGGATTGATTCCAGCCTTGCTTCTGGTGCATAGGTTTCTTCATAGTCGATCCCCTCTTGTTGATTGTATCCTTGAGCCACTAACCTTGCTTTGTTATGAGTGATTGTTCCGTGCTCATCAAGCTTGTTCTTGAATACCCATTTAGTACCAATGATGGAAACATCTTTTAGAGGAGGCATAAGTTCCCACACTTGGCATCTCTCAATTGTTGAAGTTCTTCTTGCATTGCCAATAGCCATTTTTCATCAAGAACGGCTTCCTTGGCATTCTTTGGCTCAACCTGTGACAAAAGTGCAGAGAATGCACAATGATTTTGTAACCCTCTTCGTGTGGTTATACCTTTGTTGATATCTCCAATGATATTTTTCGGAGGATGATTCTTGATATATTTAGCTGTTCTTGGCATTTGGATATCATGTATGACTTCCTCTTGATCATTAGATTCATCTTCAGCAACTTGCAAATTTTCAAGTTCTCGTTCATGCTAGTCATTAGTTTCAGTTTCCTGAAACTGTTCATTCGGTCTCCTGTCTTGTTCTTTTTGGCTTGCTGAATTTCTGACTATCTTCAAATTTCCTGCATCATCTTCACTTTCTTTTGGAAGATCATTGTTAGTCTCATTGAAAGTGATATGAACAGACTCTTCTACACATAATTTTCTAATATTGAAAATACGATAAGCCTTACTATTTTGAGAATAGCCAATGAATATTCCTTCATACGACTTAGCATCAAATTTTTCCAAATTATCACTTGTATTAAAGATAAAACATTTAGAACCAAATACTTTGAAATAACTTATGTTTGAAATTTTATTATTTAAAAGCTCATAAGGTGTTTTCAAAATAATAGGACGAATGAGTACTTTATTTAAAACATAACATGATGTACTTACTGCTTCGGCCCAAAATTTCTTTGGAAGCTTACTTTCTTGCAGTAGGGTTCTTGCCGTCTCTTGTAGAGTCCTATTCTTCCTTTCCACCACCCCGTTTTATTAAGGAGTCCTTGGGGCTGAAAATTCATGGCTAATACCTCTTTGATCACAAAAAGTTATGAAATCTTTTTGAAATTCAGTACCATGATCACTTCTAATTCTAATGAGTTTGTATCTATACTTTGTTTCAAGATTCCTTATTAATTTTTTAAACTTTTTAAATGCTTCATCCTTAGTTCTCAAGAATAATACCCATGTGTATCTGGAAAAATCATCAACTATTACAAATGTATAAAATTTACCATTAATACTAGAATGTCTTTCAGGTCCGAATAAATCAAGATGAAATAATTGCAATGGAGAGGAGGTTGATACCATATTTTTTACCGTAAAAGAGGTTCTTACTTATTTTCCCAGTTGACAAGGAATGCATATTCCTTTCTTTTTAAACCTGATTTTTGGCAGTCCTTTCACAAGACCCTTTGAAGATAGCTTCTTGATTAGATCCATATGAATATGTCCCATCCTTTTATGCCATAGATTAACTTAATCTTGTACTGAGGTAAGACATAGCTCTTTATCCTGTTGCTTAAAATCAAGAGTATATATATTTCCTTCTCTTTGTGCAACTAGAGTAGTATCGTTAGTACCATGAAATATTGTGCATTTATCTTTTTCAAAATTAACTTGATGGCCATTATCCATTAATTGGCTGATACTAATTAAATTAAATTCAAGACCGTTAACAAGATGAACATTATTTATATATACCTTACCATTACCAATTTTACCTTTTCCTATTATTTCGCAGGTTCGATTGTCTCCAAAAGTAACCGTTCCATTCTTCTTCTTGATATCTAGTTCCATCAACTTTGATTTATCACCTGTTATGTGACGAGAATATCCGCTATCAAGAATCCATTTTTGAGATGGAACTCTTGCCTTCAAAAATACCTGTTAAGGAAAAATAATTCATCATTTTGGTACCCATATCTTTTTGGGTCCGCTTATGTTAGTATCAAGTAAATCACCCTTTTTAATCCACACCTTTTTAACCTTGTTTTGTTTCTTAAAACAGTTTATATCTAAATAGCCTTTAATACCACAATGTTTACTAGTTGTGAAAGGAGAACAAAAATTTAGTCTAAAATTTGATTTTGATTTTAACATTTTTATATCTCTCTTTTTGTTAGTGGGATTATAGCCAATTCCATGTTTTTCAAAACTAGGTCTTTGTTTTCCCAACATAACAGCAAGATTCTCTTCTCCTTGAACAAATTTAGCAAGTGTTGATTTTAATGACTCATTTTCCTTTTGTAGTTCATTAATTGGGATAGTCGTACAGTGAGATTCATTACTAAATGCATCAATACATACATCTCTCATTTTTAGTTCATTAGTCAATTTTTCAACTTCCTTATTTAGATGTTTAACTTTGTTGAAAAGTATTTTGTTAAAATTGTCTACGTAGTCATTTTTTGCAATCAAAATCTTTTCATCTTTACATTATGACTCTTTTTCAATTTCTTTCTTTTCATCTATTAGTGAATCTAGTTCGCTCATTAATGTATTAACTAAACCTTTTAAGTATGCTTTCTTTTCTTTTAACTTCTTATATTCTTGCTCTAATGAATTTAGTTCATGAGGAGATACCTGATTAGTTTCACCTTTAATTCCCACGAAGCATACTTGAGCTATCTCATCTTCAGCATCGATCTCCACTTTGGGTTCTTCATCACTCTAAGTAACAAGAGCTTTGTTCTTCTTGTTGTCTCTGTAGTTTGTCTTTCCTTTGTTCTTTAATTGAAAGCAATCTTTCTTAAAGTGACCAGGACGTCCACATTCGAAGCACGTCTCTTCAGTTTGCTTTCCTTTGAACTTATTTGAATTGAAAGTGTTTCTTCTCTTGTTCTTCCTTTGTAGTAGCCCCTTGAGTCTTCTTGACATCATTGCTATTTCTTCATCTGAGTCATCATCAAGCTCCTCCTCATTATCTGCAGTAAGAGCTAAAACCTTTCTTCGAGGAGTTTCCTCCTCATTATCATATCTCTTTAACTGATGTTCATATTCTTCTAATTCACCAAACAGAGTTAAAGTGTCCATGGAATCTTGAAGAGTAGTGATTTTAGAAGCAAACCTTTTGGGCATAGCCCGAAGTAACTTATGGTAGATCTCACTTTTAGGAATAGTCTTGTCCAACAATTTTAAGGAGTTTATAAGGACTAGACATCTTGCTTGAGCCAGCTTAATGGTTTCATCTTTTTTGAGCTTGAACATTTCATAATCGTGCATAAGCATGCTTAGCTTGACTTCTCGTACTTTGGAGGTACCTTCATGACTTACCACTAGAGTATCCCATATCTCTTTGGACGTATTGCATGAAGAGACTTTATTTATCTCGGATTGTACCATGCCACTGAGAAGTGTGTTCATTGCCCTTGAATCATATGAGACCATGTAGGTTTCGGTTGAATCCATTTCTAGCAGAGTCTTTGGTGTCCCATCATCTTTCCTTGGAATAACCGGTCCATTTTCCACAACCCACCATTCCCAAGGATCTCTTTTAAGATAGATCCTCATATGGAATTTCCAAAAGTTGTAGTTTTCCGTTCTATGCAGCAGTGGTGGTCGATTGGTTGATTGACCTTCTTGATTATTGTTCCCGAACTGTGTCATGTCAGAATCTTTCCCTACAAGTCACCTTTAAGACCAAGATAAGTAAAGCCAAGCTCTGATACCAAATGAAATTTAAATAGGCACACTTAGAAGGGGGGGGGGGGGGTTGAATAAGTGTTGGAACAACTATGGTCGATTTTTTTTTTACTTCAAAACTTGTGCTTATATCAGCCTGCTGAAATAATTAACTCAGGTTCTTGAATTACGAAAACTGTTAAAATACTTTTGAATTCAGTATGCTGAAATAATCAAATATATCTTAAGTTTCAGAAAAACTTATTTATATATTAACTTATTATATTAACCTTAATTCTTATTATCAATAAAATTAAGCACAAATAATTAAATGAACACCAAGAATTTTTTACATGGTTCAACTACTACCCTCTATAATAGTAGTCTACTCCACGTCCAATACCAACTAGTATTGGAGACTCACTTTATTTATTTATTTTTAAATAAACACTGATTACAAAACAGATTCTTACAACAATTAATAACAATTAATTTCTCTTGAGCACTCTCGCTCCTTGTGCACCTATGCACTCCTTAAGCACATTTGCTTCCTTGAACCTGTTTGTAAATTTTTTCTCTAATCCACCAGGATTAACACCTTTAGACTATACTTAGTCTAAACAGAAAATTAAATACAAATATAGAGGTCTATGATCAAATGCAAGAATAATCAATTTAACAATTAAAGGCTCAACTAAATGCAATGATCAATTAGCACAAAAAGATACACAATTAAATCTTACAAATACCCAGCTAAAATAGATGTTAGAAAAATTATTGCTCAGCTGTTCCAAATTGCACCAATCAAATCAAGTTGCTAGATAATATCATTAATTAAGTGCAAAGAGTATTCTTGTGTGTCATAACTATCCCATACATGTACGATGGTTTTATAGCCCACAACATATTACCGTTTATTCCATAAAAAATCTGAACGTGTAACCCAATAATCTCGGTTGGTCAATATCTCAAAGATAAGGAAGAAAATCCTCAACAGTAAAGAATATGATTATTTAACATTTATCCAGTTGGTATATTTTCTTAAAACAATTCAAAGTCTTTAACTTATACAGTTTGAGAAAAATTAGAAATCCTTTAGAAGATAACCCATTAGTAACCTTTGACTTTATCAAACCAACTACTATCCTTGCGTGTAGAATCATACAACTGATCACTTATTCAATATTTGAGATTCAAGAAAGTAGTAATCATGACTCCTCAACACCCGGTCCCATCATATCACTTTTAAACCTTCCAGCATGCACACGTTAAAAAATGTATATCTATATATATAATTAGCTACACATGTATGCTGTTTAAACAATATCTACATATATAACAAGTTACGTAAATAATAAAGCCTTAAAACTTTTGTACCTGTTTAACAAAACAAATAAAACGTATTTCAAGTAATTATATATATTTATTTGAAAAACATTTTTCATTAGATTTAAATTATTTTCCATTTAAGACATAAAAGATTAAATGCAAATAATATGTCCTACAACCTTTAAATGAAAAATCAATTATTATGCAATTAACCTTACACTTTGTTTCCTAGTAAAGAAAAACTCTTCAATCCATTTGAGTATCCCACCAATGTTCCTTATCATCAAATACCTGAAATGCCACAAACGGATTTAGTACATGAATAAATCATCATCAAAACTTAAGGATGGAATATGACTAAGTCAACATTAACAAGCTTTGATCACCCTTCTTCTTCTTGTTCTTTGATTCTTCCAAGCTTCTTCTCAAATTCACAGAATTTCTCTTCTCTCTCAACTCTCAAGTTTTCTCTATTCTCAGGCTTAATAAAAATAAGCGTAAGAAAATAAACTGATGAAACATGGGTTCCGTTAAAATAAACATGGGTCTTAACAGTTACAACCCACCAAGGGTCATAGGACCTTGTTTGGCTAGCATATTATATAACCCTTTTTAATTTATTTTAATCATTCACTTATTATATGGTTCACAAATGTCACACTTTATTTGATTAAATTACTTAACCAATATAGCTCTAATTTTATTTAACAAATCACAATCTCTCTAATTTAATTTTTTAATTAAATTAGAATATTTCTCATTCCATCAACATTATCACACTTTAAATAATTATCCCATAATCATTCCCGTCAAATGTTTATTTCATTCCATAAATATTCCAGCTAAAATATTTATTTTATTCGATAAATATTTTTTAACTATTTACGAAACTCACAATCTTATTACATTAACATATTACATTTATATGTAATATATATATATATATATATTAATCTCCCATTTATTAAAATAAATATATTCACATTAATTCACTATTTTAATTAAGTGAATCACTCATATTATTTAAAAAACTTAATTTATAATAATTTACATCGTCATAATAATAATTAAATTATATTTTCTCAGAATATAATTTTAACTTAATCAAATTAACTAATATTACTCAGTTAATTTCTTTTTCATAACAATTTCATTTAATTTCGTCAATTGTTTAATTAACTATTAAGCCTCTTTTTTCCCAATACATGAATATATAATTCTCTTCACACCAAATCACATATTTCACAATATATAACACATATATACACATACTCAAACTCAAAACATCTTATAATAAGAATTTTATTTATTAAATTCTTATTTAAATAATTTCTAAAAATTCAAGTTGTCATATCCTTCCCTCCTTATAAGGATTCCGTTCTCGGAATCACCGAAACCCTACCTTACTCAGGTTTTCATCAAATCTCTTTTAAAAAAAATTATCGTTGACTAACTTCAACACATTACCTTAATATAGGTTTAATAATTCCTATTCCATTCTTTCCAAAGCCAATTCTTGCAGGTTTTTATTTCATAACCTTTACTTAGACTCAATTATATTTGAGTGTTACATATTCTTTAACCCGTTCATTATCTTTTTCTAAGGATTATTGCCACATACTCAATTCATCAACACTTGGGATATTACATTCACCCATTCTTCTAAGAATTTCGTCCTCGAAATTTTAATTTACAAATCTTCGTTCATTCAATTTTAAAAAAAATAAAATTTTACATTAATCTTTATTCTTCACTAGATTCTATAAATAGATTCTTTCTCTAATGATCTTTTTAAAATCACCGCATTCTTTATATCTTTCTCTTTTAAAAGTTTTACATTATCCTTTGATAACTTCATCCCTTCACTTATCAGAATTTCTTTTCTTTCTTGGAATTATTATGTTTTGCTTAATTTTCTCATCATTACATGTCGCATTCTACAACTTACTTCCTTCTAAGGAATATCCTCCTTTCCACTTTCACCTTTCAGAATAATAAGAATCTTTCACAATTGCTCAATATTTGGGAAGCGATATAAATAACTCGAGAATTTAAAAGATTCCAAATCATGCTGAGGGGTCATAAGACCTTGAACTCTTCTCAAGGTATAATAGTACAACACCACTGTAAACCATCTTTAACAGAATGTTTAGCAATCACACAAACTGAAAACACTTTCTGCAAGTACTCGAGGTGATCAATCTATCGTACCCCTACGTCGTGCACAACGTATTACATCTTAACATCGTAATGACTATATGCGTTACTTTCAGCACCATTGTCTCCGATAACATGTCCCCTTTTATAGGGTTGTTCACCTCAGCTTCTTAACAGCTGAATCTGCACCAAAATAATTTGGTTTGGCATAGTTTGACGAAGAATGCTTGAATTTCATAAACATCTTTCAATATTCGTCTAGCTGAATCAAATAGCATAGACTTCTAGCAACAACTTGGACATCAATCAAGATATATATATATATATATATACATATATTCTTAACCAACTCAATTGGCATACCTTTCTTAGTTTAAAGAAAACCATTTTTTTGTTATTTTTAAACCATCTTCATTAGCATATCTTCTCAAAGTCAAAGAAAACCAATTTTTTTTATATCACGATACCTTACCATCTTAATGGCATGTTGAGGATTCAGTCATGCTACATTATACCATAGTTGGCTGACGATCCTATGATCACATCCAACACTATGTTCAATTGTATTGATGACTCCCTCGATTATTATTTCCACACCATATCAAATGATGTATATGATCACATAAAATACGTTTTGATAATTTCAAATCATTTTTGTCTAGCTAAAACAATTAGCATAGACATAAGAACAATATCACTGTTTTTAAAAACCCATTGATTCAATCATCTGTTCCAACATTTTTCAAAAATACAGAAATGCAACATCGGCACGAAGTTAATAAATTTCAAAAATCTAGCATAACTAGAAGATTTAGCATCTCCAATTTTCCTCCATCAGTTTAAATCTTTACTCCACTACTTCATTACTTAATCATTCTACCAATCTTTAGCACCATCATTGCTCATTTATACCAAAAGTTCTTAGTTCTTGCTTTATAACTTTTCTATACCCAGTATAGTTCATCAAACTTATCACACTTTGGAAATCCAGTAACTTGACAAAATAATATGAGTTTATGAACTTGTTCTAGCAATACGTAGTCCAAGAACCTATCAGAGACTGTCCATACGCTTAGGGGTTCAAAAACATGCATACGATTATGAGTTACGAACTTACCATAAGCATGAGTTTTAAGAACTCGTACCTAATCTTAATATCATCTAACTTAATCTCTATTGTTTCTAACTATGAAATATAAATATGAGAAAAGAATCATCTTCTCGCAATATATATATCGATAGCGCGACACCAGCATTCCAATGATTATCAATATGATAAACTAAGTGCAAGCACAAAACCCCTGCTCATACAAATGTTTGTACAACTTAGCCATCACATGAGTCCTCAATTGAAATTCCACCTAACTCTATCTTGTTCATAACTTGCTCTTTGCTCGATACAAATTTTTTTGTATCTCATCATTTATAACTCCTCGTGAGTTGACCTCGTACTATTTCCTAGTACATTCTCTTTATAGCGTCAAGCTATAACTATTCAATCATTATAGACCATCGGTCATTTTACAACTTAAACAGATCACGTCGTGATCTTATTCTTCCTTCCTCTCCTCTTATGATTATTTTCTTATTTATAATCGTTTTGGTTTTATGATCTTTATTCTTTCCTCTTTAACTATGTTATCTTATGATTCTTCAACCCAGGTGTTCCTTGATCTATTAACTCTTCAAGTTCTTCTTTGAACCCACACATATTATCTTAACTTGTTTCATAAGCATTATTTGAATTTTCATCAATTAAACTCTATTTCAGTTCATTCTTATTATCTTAATCATCTTCATCTTATAGACAATGTCTATTTAATAACACTTAACTTCTTATTACTTGAGTCAGGTAACTACATATTTATATTTTTTTAAATACCTCAAGATTCTTCTTTGAATCTTCTCATATATATTTTAATCTCTTCTCTATACATTTGTTAAATTTATTTTTTATTATTCGAACTCTATCTGAGTTCATTCTTTACAATCTTCACCTTTCTTCTCTAAGGTTATAGCCTAAGGTACTCCTACCTAAGGTTTATAACCTATAACTTTGATACCAATTGTAACGACCCCAAAATTCATACAATTCAACTCTCAACATTGGTCGTTATCAATACATCTTTATTCTAACTTTACATCATTATTCGATGCTACAATTAATAAAATGCGAAATATTTTAAACTTTTCTATCTTCTTTCTTTATTAACTTCCCTGAATCACAACCTTTATCATTCACATATCTTTGAATCAAATTTATTTTCATGATTCACTTCATTAGAGTTATTATATAAAACCTTACATCCCAATTCAGTATCCTTTATACTTAGATAACTCAAACCTTACAACTCAACATAAAATAAACATTATAAACCATTAAGTACATCTCCCGAATATTAAACATGGTTTAAAGGAATAACAACTTTAGCTAAAATATTTAATCTTCGTGCATTATATCTGATCCACGTCATTCAAGTAGCACATAACGTTACCTTGAATCCTTAGCTTGCAAAAATGGTTATTTGCAAGGTTGAGCTCTACAACCCATCAAATCTAACAGTTTTCATGCATTACGTAGCACATAATAACATGCTCAACATACATCTCATAATCATATATGCTTCAGTTCACATAACAAGTATAAAGATTGAGTTCCTTACTCAATCAACATTCTTTACTCAATCAACGCAGTCATAAATTGACTTTAACGTTTCATACTTGCAACATATATAATACATCATGCTCTTTGAAATACAGATTTAAAATAATTCATCATCAAGTTCATATAGCAAATAGGAACTGAAAGACTTGTTTGGTTTGTAGATTACAAGAACCGATTAACAGGTTATAGCTATCTGCACCTCATATATCCTACACAATATATAATCATACACATCATTTATTAGTCACATAGCAACACATAGTAATCGTTTAAGTAACTATACTTTACGATCTACTATCATCTTCTTTAGGTTTGATACGCAATGTTCAATTTATGTGGTTAAGTCTTGATAGGGCTCCTCATTGTCCATTCGCTTTATTTACGTTAAACTTCCTTTTACTTCTCATTACGTTCCACTTTAATACACTTCAAATTTATTTAAGTTTTAAACCACGTCTTTACATAACATTAGATGTATAATATTTGTTAACATTAATTAAGTTAACCTTCGTTTCATATTTCTTTATACTTCTCTTTAATCAACACTTAACATTTGGTTAAGTCGATATAGTTGTCATTACATCATTGATTAATGTTAAGTAAAATTATATTTCATAATATTCATGTTTTATTACTTAGAACAACATCTTTTATAGGTGGAAGCACTTCACTTGGATACGTGCATGTCCGTCACTCTTCGATTGCCTCCAAATACACATTAGTCCCAACGATGTCCATTTTCAACCCATCAAACGACCTAAAATTTAATCACTTTTGGAATGAAAGTTGTAGGCCAATTCTTCCTCGTTCCGGATCATCTTGAATCGCCTCAATCGGAGTTTGTATGAAAATGTTATGCTTGTTTTACTACAGGTGGTTAAACCATACCTGCCTGGCTACTATTCTGGCGCTGCGGCGCCATAGATAGCCTTGGAGGCAGCACTGCAGCACCCAAGAGCAGAATGGGTTGCCCAGATTCTGCAGTTTGTGATTTCCTTTACCCTTTCTCCTTCCGATCATTATAACTCGGGCTACACACATCCAAATTAGTCCGTTTTTGATTCTACGGATTCGTTATTCATAGAACTACATTATCCCAGAATTTCAATCAATTCTTAGAACATTAAAAAACCAACATCTTGACCCAAACTCAAAGCTTATACTCTATTTTTCATGTTTAACATGTTTAGCGTGATCAACCACTATGAACTCGATTCTTAACCAAATCAATCCATTTAACTTTAATTGTTTTTGTTTTTCAATGTATTAACAACACCTACTATCAATTTAAGGTTATATCCATGAATTAACGATCAATTTTGAATCCAACATAAGCCAAAATGTACATATTCAACCAAAACTCAAATTCTTTATCTTTAACATGTTTTCATGGATTTGATTACTGAAAACTCACTTATAAACACACTGACTAAATTATACATACCCACGAACCTATATTATAGATTCCTTAACAAATTAATCATAAAAATCTATTTTTTGATGACGAACTCAAGAAAACATAAACTAGAGTTCGAAGGCTAGATTATTACCTTCAATTCTTAGAATAGTATATGATTAACATGAGTTGATCTCCCTTCTTCTTCTTCTTTGATTCTTCCAAGCTTCTTCTCAAATTCAGAGAATTTCTCTTCTCTCTCAACTCCCAAGTTTTCTCTATTTTCTCTATTCTCAGGCTTAATAAAAATAAGCGTAAGAAAATAAACTAATGAAACATGGGTTCAGTTAAAATAAATATGGGTGTCAGCAGTTACAATCCACCAAGGGTCATAGGACCTTGTTTAGCTAGCATATTATATAACCCTTTTTAATTTATTTTAATCAATCACTTATTATATGGTTCACAAATGTCACACTTTATTTGATTAAATTACTTAACCAATATAACTCTAATTTTATTTAACAAATCACAATCTCTCTAATTTAATTATTTAATTAAATTAGAATATTTCCCATTCCATCAACATTATCTCACTTTAAATAATTATCTCATAATCATTCCCGTCAAATGTTTATTTCATTCCATAAATATTCTAGCTAAAATATTTATTTTATTAGATAAATATTTTAACTATTTACGAAACTCACAATCTTACTACATTAACATATTACATTTATATGTAATATATATATTAATCTCCCATTTATTAAAACAAATATATTCGTATTAATTCACTATTTTAATTAAGTGAATCACTCACATTATTTATGAAACTTAATTCATAATAATTTCCATTGTCACAATAATAATTAAATTATATTTTCTCATAATATAATTTGAACTTAATCAAATTAACTAATATTAGTCAGTTAATTTTCTTTTCATAACAATTTCATTTAATTTCTTCAATAGTTTAATTAACTATTAAACCCATTTTTCCCCAATACATGAATATATAATTATCTTCACACCAAATCACATATTTCACAATATATAACACATATATACACATAATCAAACTCAAAACATAATATAATAAGAATTTTATTTATTAAATTCGTATTTAAATAATATTTAAAAATTTAGGTTGTCACAAGCCCAACACTTGTAGATAGTTTTATTTATTGTCAAAGATGCTTCACATCTTAATAAAATCAAATCAAACCGAATATGGAATAAAATGGAAGTATCAAAGGGCTTCAATTCTTATGCGAGCGAAAGGGTTTGAAAACCTCTTTTCAAAACATCACTTTCATATGCTTGTTTAAAAATGAACTTTTCAATAAGTTAAACCCTTCGTATATAGGTCCAACGAAGCACATCACTACTTTCAAATAAAGCACTTTGAGCATATTTATCTGCATCATATACACACACACACACACACACATACACCCTTTACATGCATAGGAAATGAAAAGAAGCGGTAACTGTGTTTCATAGAAGTCGGGGGTGCCTAACACCTTCCCCTCGCTTAAGCAAGCCCCTGAACTCTATGAATCTCGGTTTTCAGACCAAATTAAACGAAGTCACATATTAGGCCATATTGCAAAAACCTTTCAAACTCCGGATGAGTTGATACATCCATTTAAACTTATATCAACTGGCAGCTCTGTCTAATTCGACCCAATCATTAAAATAAATCTTTTTAAATCGTCGACATATATGTCGGTCTTTTTCTAAAATCTCACCCTTTAAGCAAGATAACTTAAATCACATAGTGGAAGTATAAAGGGTAGGAGCCAAACTCTAGGAATTGAATTTTCCTGGTGTTGATAAGTGGCGACTCCGCTGGAGACAGTAGAGGACTTAAGCAGCATTTCAATCTTTTCAATTCCCTTTTCTTCATGTGTGTGAATGTTGTCTTTACATTGAATGGATGTGAATGAATGCTTTATTTACAATGCTTTATATTAGTGTTTCACACAATGTCATCATATTGCATACAGTATGATGCGATGAATATATATTATGTGATTCCTCCACTAGGAGGCAAACCCGTCGGTGGCTGATTACTGAACTCAAGAGGAGACTAATCCAGTGAGGCTTAAGAAAGACGCCACTCAGATCCGCTCTAATTGAAAGATCAGATTAACTTCCCATCTAGTAGATTGTGATGATTTGGGAACCTTCATGCCGAACAGCCCGTGAGAGTAAACCTAAGATAGGTCAGCCCACAATAAACCAAACACAAAGGGAAGTCTCTTCATGCCTTTCTCTTTCAATTCCATGTCAAATATTAAATGTCAATTCCTGTTAAGTATTAAAATTATGTCAAATATCAAATCCTGTCATCAAAATAATTTACCTCTGTTTTGTAGGAAAATATTAAACCCTAAAACTAACACATTGCATAACATGCATACTATTAATGCTTATCAAGACTAAACTACTTACTCTTCTTGTAGTCAAGACTTCCCATTACCAGATCAAAATCTAAAAAGGCACAAGACCTATCCACCGACATGGCTAAAAGTACCTAACACGAATTAAGTTCCATATCTCGATAGGAGTTTGAGGGACTTAAGGATCAAATAGCAGAGTTGGCTATCCTTCTGAAAGAA
The DNA here is from genome assembly GCA_020205555.1 of Panax stipuleanatus. Taxonomy (NCBI): domain Eukaryota; kingdom Viridiplantae; phylum Streptophyta; class Magnoliopsida; order Apiales; family Araliaceae; genus Panax; species Panax stipuleanatus. The sequence goes on from CM035116.1 coordinate 65,144,206, forward strand.
CAAAGTAAAAGCACTCAGGGTCAACACCTCTGCACAAGGAGGCAGTCAGGGTATTGAAAAAAAGGTGGAAGTATAGATATTTGAACCCCTCTATAGTAAGGGAACCAACAAAACCCCTGAAATAACCAATCTTAAGAATAACTGAGAAACTGGGGACATTAGAAAGAAAGTTCAACAAATGGAAGAAACCATCCAGTCAATCAAAGGGACTGACACATATGGAAGTGTTAATTACTCAGATCTATATTTTTTTAGAGGGACTCATTGTCCAGACAAGTTCTAAGTTCCAGATTTTGAAAAGTACAACGGGATGGGAGATCCTTTATACCCACCTGAAGGTATACATTGGAGAACTCGGATCCTATGCATAGGATGAAAAGATAAGAATGTAGCTATTCCAGAAAAGTCTGACTAGAAAAGCCAGGGCGTGGTACGCCAGACTTGACAACGCCAAAATCCACAGCTAGGAGGAACTGGCCCACGCCTTCCTAAATCAGTATAGTTTTCAGTCACAAATGGCACCGGATAGGTATCAAGTGACTATAGTCAAAACATAAAATAATGAGTCTTTCTGAGAATACGCTAAAAGATGGAGACGTCTGGTAGCACAGGTCAGTCCGCCTATGATAGAAACTGAAATGGTGATGGCTTTCATAGACATCCAAGATGCACCTTACTATGAGAGGCAGGAATAGGCAAGCTGTTCTTAGAGATGATCAAACATGGTGAACTGGCAGAAATGGGCCTGAAAGCGGGTAAGATTAAAGATCTCACGACCTTGGAATTAGTCGCCGAACATATATAGTTTGGCAACTATGTGAGCGATCCCATGAGGGTACCCAAGAAAGGGGATGAAGATGTATCCTTCGTTTTGCAGGGGCAAGCTAGGCGACCCAACCATAGTCCCCCCATTTAGAAGAAGGAGGGCAATCTGTCATTTCGATAACAGGGCACATTCAACTAATGCCAGGACAGAAAGAGAAAATTTAAAAGAATAGAAAATCGGGTTTTCACTCCATTAGGAAATTCCATTGAGAATATATTGGCATTATTAATGGGCCACAAGAAGATTACCGAATTGGCTCCACCCCTTGATCCAAAAAGCAAAAGATACAATCCAAGCCAGAGATGTGCTTACCATTCAAGGTCCCTTAGACACGATACACAATATTGTTGGCCTTTAAAGCATAAAATCCAAAATCTGATCGAAAGTGGCAATGTTTTGGTCCAATAATATGATCATCCAAATGTTAACACCAACTTTATGATGCAGCATGATACGGAGGGAGTAAACATGATCTGGTCAGGAAGCGCCAAAATGTGTCCAATTCTCAAGTACATACGAAGGATGGAGGAATACCCCCAAAGGAACATAACAAATGTCCTAGAGTGGGAAGATTCGGAGGAGGGTATGTGATAAGTAGGTTTTATACCTACTTATTGGATGCCAACTTGCTATGATTATGGCTTAAACTCAAGCACTTAATGTCTTTTAATGCGTTTTATCTTTGTTTTGCATATTTTAGGCATGAAACTCCAAAGAGCAGGAAATGGCATGAAAATGAGCAATATGGCATGAGCTTGGCAACAATGCAGGTGGGATGGCATTAAGATGGTGTGGCATGAAGATAACATGGTATGAAGCTTGGCATGAGGAAAAGAGCACAAGAAAAGGGCCTCAAACCAGCTATTTTGAAGGAGCAAGAAGCAACAAAAGAAAGGGCAAATGAGTGCATGAAAGCAAAGGCTAGAATGTACATCAGCTGCAGAAATGGTCACGCGCGGCCGCGCCAAGGAAGCAAGTAGAGGCAGCGAGCCCGCGACGTCTGGCGAAGCCAGAAGCTGGCTCTGGACTTCTGTGCGCCCGTGCCAGTAAAGAGCAGTGAAGCCGCGCGGCCGTGCCAGTCAATTATCTTGACTTTTCATTTTGTTTTCTCGGCTGATTGTAATGGTTATAAGGCTGATGTTTTGTAAGGAACGGAGATCACTTATCAAAACTCTAACTTCATTTAATTTTCAAGTATTGTCTTATATTTCTAGGGTTTATAGAGAGCTAGAGAGTTTGAGAGCTTCACTCTTCTTCTCATCTAGTTCTAAGTAGGTTTCATTTCTAGGACTCATCTTGGAGCTTATTTGTGGTCTAAACTCAAGCTTGTTAGCATCTATTGAAAAGGGGAACCACAAGATTTTCACTCTCTATCTCTCTTTTCTCTACTTTCATAGTTGTTCAATGCTTGGCTTAAATCCTATAATGGTAGGTGGTTTAGTGATGAACTAACTTCCATTATGGGATTCTAATGGATTCTATTTGCTTAATCTAGGGTTTTATACCTATTTGAAATGTATGGATGAGAATGTATGGATTGCCTAGCATGGTTGTGTTTTATGTTTAGATGCTTGATCAACATCTACTGTAATAGTTTATATAGAATCGAAAGAGGAAGTGTAAACTTAGATTTTGCCATGCTAGCATATATTTATGAAACTTTCATTAGATGAGCTTTGTGATTCGTAATCCGGATAGAAATATACCGTATTGCCATGTGTAGTCAACAGGGAGCTTGCACTTAAATCGGTTTAGCTTGTAAATTGCATAGACATATAGCGATTTAGGTTTTATTGATGTTCATGTGATTTTTATCTCTTTTTTGGTTATTATATGATATGAACTTGGTTTATTGAAAGATAGCCCTGTCTCACATTCGTCCGGTTAGCATTTTTATGTGATTATTCATACATGACTTGAGTTGTTGTTAACCTAGATGATGCAATAGATGAAGTTAGGATCCCATATTTCTCTAATTTGAACCCCTTGCTTGTTAATTAGTTAAGTTTATTTTAAACCCAGTCTACTTAATTAAGGAACACTTTGACACACGTTTGGGCAGACGAAAATAACCATAGGACTGTTGCATGATAGTTTAAGACTGACTCCTTTCTCCGTGGGAACGATCTCAACTTATCGAATTTATTACTTGTCGATCGTGTATACTTGCACGTGTTTGTACCCATTTTTGTTAACACCGAAAAGGCGCAACAAGTTTTTGGCGCCGTTACCGGGGATACGGTGTTAGTTTATTACTATTGAGATCAGTTTGTGTCAGATTTGAATGACTTGAACAAATCTTTTCTTATCTCATTTCTAACTTTATTTTTATTTGTGTTTCAGGTACTTGTGGTTAGTTTATGCACACGCGAGCCTCCAATCCCGAGTTGGTGCCTCATCAAGAGAACATTAACGGTAGAGCGTGGAGAGAAAATATCAGAAACACTAACCAGTAAGAGCAACCTGAACTACCCCATCAAATGGCTGAAGAGCAGAGGGCCAATAATAGAGCCTTACAAGACTACTCCATACCAAAAATCACCGATCTGCAGTCCAGTATAGTGCGGCTAGTAATCACTGCAAATACTTTTTGAGATAAAACTAGGGACACTACAGATGATTCAGAACAATCTCCAGTGTAGGGGTACTCCTTCCGAAGATCCAAATGAGCATATCCTGAGTTTAGTAGAGATATGCGACACGTTTAAGTTCAACAACGTTTCTGATGAGGCGGTAAAGCTTAGATTATTCCCTTTCACCTTGAGGGATAAGGCGAAGAGTTGGTTGCACTCATTACCCTCAGGATCAATCACCACGTGGGAAGACTGTGCTCAAAAATTTCTAACCAAATTCTTCCCTATGGCTAAGACTGCTTCTATGAGGAGTGCTTTGAGTCAGTTTGCATAGCTCCAAGGGGAAACGTTGTATGAAGTATGGGAATGCTACAAAGAAATGCTCAGGAAGTGCCCGCACCATGGAATGCCTGAATGGAGGTTTTAAATTTGTTCTATAATGGATTGGGGTGGCAGTCAAGGACAATCATTGATGCCGCATCGGGAGGAGCTCTATGGACTAAAGACTTCCCGACAGCTTATGAGCTTATTGAAACAATGGCGGCTAACGAGTATCAAAATCCAATGGCAAGAATGGTTCAATCGAAGGTGGCAGGTGTATTGGATGTTGATGCAATCACATCATTGTCAGCACAATTGGCAGCAATGAACAAGAAGATAGATTCTATGGCTGAGAATAGAGTTCAACAGGTTGCATTTGTATGTGAGTTGTGCGTCGGAACACACCCGACTGAGCAGTGTGCCATCATTACTGAGTCGGTACAGTTTGTTAGCAACTACCAAAAGCCACAGAATCAATTCCCAAACTCCTACCATCCCAACAATCGGAACCATCCTAACTTCAGTTGGAGCAACCAGAATGCTCAACAGCCCCAACCCTACCAAAATACTCAATCATCCTAACCTCAAACATCTCAAAATCAATACCAATCTGCACAACCACAACAACAACAACATTCCCAATATCAACCCTATCAACCAAAGCCTCAACCATAACTGCCCCAACATCAGTATGCCCCAAGACAATCACACCCTCCAGGATTTTATCAACACCAACAACAACAGCAATATCACTCAGATCCCGCACCTCAGCAAGAAAAGAGACCTGACATGGAAGAATTATTGCTGAAGCATATTTCTGCTACTGAGTTAATGATGAAGAGTCAAGCGGTGGAAATCAAAAATTTGGAAAATCAGATGGGCCAAATGGCCAATTCAATCAATAACAGACCACAAGGAACTTTGCCAAGTACTACTAAAGCCAATCCAATGAGGGAAGGAAAAAAGCAATGTCAAGCCATTACACTGAGGTCAGGAAGGCAGACTACAGAATTTCAGGCTGGCGCACCTGCACCTAATAATGAAGAAGAAATAGTGCGGCCGCGCCAAGAGTTAGTGGATTCAGAGAAGAGTTTAGCTAATAGGGGTTCTGAGCAGAGGGTAATCGAGAAGGATCATGAAGAGTTGCCTAAGAAAACCACAACCAAACCACCACCTGTTTACCCTCCTGTTCCTTACCCATAGAGATTTCAAAAGCAAAGAGAAGATAAATAGTTTGCAAAGTTTTTAGAGGTATTCAAGAAACTTCAGATAAATATACCATTCGCAGAGGCATTAGAACAAATGCCAAGCTACGCGAAGTTCATAAAGGGTATTCTATCAAGGAAGAAACGATTAGAGGACTTTGAGCAAGTGGACTTAACAAAAGAGTGCAGTGCAGTATTACAGCATAAGCTACCTCCAAAGCTTAAGGACCCGGGCAGTTTCACAATACCATGCTCCATTGGAAAGTTGTCTTTCAACAAATGCTTGTGTGATTTAGGGGCGAGCATAAATTTGATGCCTCTATCAGTATTCAGTCAATTGGGATTGCCGGCTCCAAAGCCGACAAATATATCGCTACAGCTTGCTGGTAGATCCATCACTTATCCAAGGGGTATTGTTGAAGATGTTTTGGTTAAAGTTGATAAATTTATCTTCCCAGCTGACTTCATCATTCTAGATTACGAAGAGGATAGAAATATACCAATCATCCTTGGGAGACCTTTTCTAGCCACGGGGTGAACACTTATAGACGTCCAAAAAGGAGAGTTGACAATGAGAGTGCATGATCAAGAAGTCACCTTTAATATTTTTAAGGCTATGAAGTTTCCCACCGACGAGGAAGAGTTCTTTCGGATTGATTTGGTAGACAGAGTGTTGAATGAAGAAGTTAGAAATCTGGTTGACATTGAGCCATTGAAGAGTGCTATATTGGGAGATTTAGAGATGGAAGATACTAAAGTTGCAGAATATGTGCAAATTCTTGACACAGCACCACAGATGCGAAGGTTTAAGATTCCTATCGAGCCACTAAAATGTTTTGGGGAGACATCAGTACGACTCAAGCCTTCTCTTGAGATGCCTCCAGATCTTGAACTTAAACCTCTTCCAGATAATTTATGGCATGCATTTTTAAGTGAATTTTCAAAGTTGCCTATTATTATTTCTGCTGCACTAAGATCTTACCAGGAAGATAAACTGCTACGAGTACTAAGAGAGTTTAAATCAGCAATTGGATGGACCATAGCAGAAATAAAGAGGATCATCCCAGCATTCTGTATGCATAAAATCCTGCTGGAAGATGATAGTAAGCCATTAGTGGAGCAACAGCGAAGACTGAATCCTATTATGAAGGAAGTGTTTAAGAAAGAGATATTAAAGTGGTTAGATGCAGGTATTATCTATCCGATATCAGACAGCTCTTGGGTGAGCCCGGTGCAGTGCGTGCCAAAGAAAGGGGGTATAACTGTGGTATCCAACAAAAATAACGAGCTAATACCTACCAGGACAGTGACGGGTTGGAGAGTCTGCATGGACTACCGCAGACTAAATAAGGCTACAAGGAAAGATCATTTTCCCCTCCCGTTTATTGATTAGATGCTGGATAGGCTGGCAGGTCATGAATACTACTACCTTCTGGATGGGTACTCCGGATACAATCAAATAGTGATAGCCCCAGAAGACCAAGAAAAGGCTACCTTTACTTGTTTGTATGGTACATTTGCTTTTGGAAGGATGTCTTTCGGGTTGTGCAATGCCCTGGCAACATTTTTGAGGTGTATGATGGCTATTTTCTCCGATATGGTTGAGCACAGTGTTGAATTCTTCATGGACGATTTCTCGATTTTTGGAGACTCCTTTGACCTGTGTTTGGAGAATCTGGTAATGGTGTTAAAAAGGTGTGTTGAGACGAATCTAGTTTTGAATTGGGAAAAGTGCCATTTTATGGTACAAGAAGGTATCATTTTTGGACATAAAGTATCGAAGAAAGGATTAGAGGTGGACAGGGCTAAATTGGAAACTATTGAGAACTTGCCTCCGCCTATTTCTGTAAAAGATGTTCTTAGCTTTTTGGGGCATGCAGGCTTCTAACGTTAGTTTATAAGGACTTCTCGAACATTACAAAGCCACTTTGCAGTTTGTTAGAAAAAGATGTCCAGTTTAAATTTGATGAGGAATGCCTGACTGCATTTGAGCATTTGAAAAAGAAGTTGACTACAGCACCAGTGATTACAGCTCCGGATTGGGACCTTCCTTTTGAGCTGATGTGTGATGCAAGTAATTTTATTATGGGACCTGTATTGGGCCAGCGTAGGGACAAGGTCTTTCATGCTATATATTATGCTAGCAAGACTCTTACTGATGCCCAGTTGAACTGCACTACTATAGAAAAAGAGCTTTTAGCGGTGGTGCATTTGACAAGTTTCGTGCTTATTTGATTGGGACTAGAGTGATTGTGTACACCGACCATGCAGTGATCCGATATTTAATAGCAAAGAAAGATGCCAAGCCCTATCTAATCAGGTGGATACTTCTTTTACAAGAATTTAACTTAGAAATCAAGGACAGAAAATGGACTGAGAACCAAGTGGCTGACCACTTATCTGGATTGGAGAATCTGGGAAGGGATGCAAATGACAAAGTTATGATCAATGAGTCCTTCCCAGATGAGCAATTATTTGTGGTGAAAGGCGAAGTGCCATGGTTCGCAGATTATGCAAACTTCCTAGTAAGCAATATCATCCCTTCTGACTTGACTAGGCATCAAAAGAAGAAGTTTCTACATGATGTGAAATGGTTTATTTGGGATGAACTGTACTTGTTCAAGTAGTGTGCTGATCAAATGATTAGAAGGTGCATTCCATATAGCGAGACGGAGAGTATACTGTAGGATTGCCACGCATCAGTATACGGAGGTCATTATAAGGGTGAAAGGACAACGGCTAGGGTTTTGCAAGCTGGTTTTTATTTGCCGACTATCTTCAAGGATGCTTACAGCTTTGTTCAAAGATGTGATGAAGGTACCCATTTTTGCAATCGCCAGTTTACAGCTTTGTTGGCTAAATATGGGGTAAATCATCGAATAGCTACATCTTACCATCCCTAAACCAATGGCCAAGCAGAAGTGTCAAATCATGAGGTGAAGAGAATACTGGAAAAGATTGTGAACCCCACGAGGAAAGATTGGTCGCTGAAGCTGGATGATGCGGTATGGGCTTATAGGACTGCCTACAAAACACCGGTGGGTATGTCGCCATTTCAGCTTGTGTATGGAAAGACTTGTCACCTTCCCATGGAGCTTGAACATAAAGCCTATTGGGCAATCAAGAAGCTAAATTTTGACTTAACGGCTGTAGGGGAGAAACGCCTACTCCAACTCAATGAGTTGGATGAATTTTGATTGCAGGCCTATGACAATTCCAAATTGTACAAAGAAAAAGTGAAAAGGTGGCATGATCGCAAGATTATAGAAAGGACATTTGAGCCAGGGCAAGCAGTGCTGTTATTTAATTCCAGACTTAGACTTTTCCCAGGAAAGCTCAAGTCAAGGTGGTCAGGGCCTTTCACTATAAAGACGGTATATCCACACAGTGCAATAGAAATTTTTGATAAGTGCCCAGATAAGCCCTTCAAAGTTAATGGACAGCGGCTGAAGCATTACTATGGTGGTGAGATTGACAGACAGAAGGTCGCCTCAATCCTTTCTACAACTTGATCAAAGCAGAGAAAGTCGAGCTAGTGGACTATAAACAAGCACTCGATGGGAGGCACCCCATCATCTCTATCTCTCCCTCAAGTTTAATTCTTGCATCACATGTCTATATATTTCTCTCTCATCTTTAATTCTGGTTACTAATCTCTACAATTCCCTTCCCCCATTTAATTCTAAACATTTGGAAAAAAGTTGCCTATTTTTGAACATTGTGGTGTTAGAATGCTCATTGCCTATATTTTTGAACATTAGGCATGTAGCATGCATTTTTTGGGAGTTAAAAGCTCTTTGTATATATTCATGGGATTTAATCGATTATTGCCTACATTTTTGCAATTAGACATAGTTGTGCAGATTTTTGGAGCTAGAAGCTCATTGAACATATATTTGAGGAGATCGTATATTGCATATAAGTATATGGAAATTTTTTGGGAATTAGCATAGAAATGATTCACATATATAGCATTGCTAAGAATTTAGCAGAACATACATTTTACATATACAAATTTTTTCTTTTTTTGATTATGGAATCAAGCTACACTTATTTTTTGGTTGTTAGTTATGCAGGTGAGGTAAAGGTTGAAAAATGCTTCTTATACATTCACCATGTTGCTGCCACAAAAAATAGAAAATATTGGCCAGTTCAGTGCCTACGTGGCCGCGCCCTTCTCGTTATCCCTCGCGCCCGCCCCTCTACCTATCCAGAGACTCGAATTTCTGCCCTCGCGTGGCCGCGCCCCATATTAAGCGTACCCACGCGCGGCCGTGCCTGACCTTCTATGCTGTTTCATTGTTTTAATATAGCTTGCCCGTTACAAACCCTTATTCATATATCTCTTATAACCGACCCCCCTCTCTCATAATAAACTCTCTCATATAATCCGATCCCTTCCCTTCTACGAATCCCAATTCTCTCCTTCCATAGTCCTAGCCCTAATCCTCATTCACTATCCTTATACTTCTCACATACAAGCACACTCTTCCCACTTCCATTCCCCATCTCATCACCGTGATATTGTTAGGGTTTGGAGATTCACGTTGCAGAGATTTTCAGATCATAAGTTTGGGGGAAGTTTTGATCAATTGAGGATTTGTTCATCATACTTGGCAGACAATCAGTTAGGGGTTTGTTCTTCAAATTGGGCAATTAGGGTTTGTGAAATCAGTGGTAGCCATACAAGTTTGGGGGTTGTTCTTCATTAGGATTCATCAATCAAGAGTTTGTGGAAGGAAAGTTTGTCTGAAATTCTCATGGGTCCAAAACGCTCACGATCGGCTGCTTCTGCATCCGCCTCGCCTGCTCGCAGTGGGTCGGATGACGACATCACCGTCGATTTGACCAAATTGATCAATATCGAGGCCCAAATTGAGTACTACCGGATAGCAGCAAAATCAGTTTTGAAGGAGCGGGGTTTGAAGCCGACGAAAGAAGATGGGGATATGCGGGCCATGATCTGAGAGATGGGATGGTAGGGTGTTTGCGCCACACTGCAACCGATGTCATTGGCTCTCGTTCACGAATTCTATGCCAATGCCAAGATCACACAGAGTGGTCGGTCCTTTGTTCGAGGCCAAACCATTGACTATCGCCCGGCGACGATTCAAGATATTCTGAACGTGCCCCCGCCTCTGGCTGGACAGGAAAACTGGGTCGAGGTAGAGAGGTTGAGAACGGACCTGGACCAGTTGATCAAGGACTTGTGTACGCCAGGCACAGTGTGGAAAATCAAGAAAGATACCGTTAATGAGTACACCACGTTCCCTGCCTTCGGGCTCAACCGATATGCCAAGGAATGGAACCTGTTCCTGTGTGCCAACTTGATGCCATCAACTCACTAGCACGAGATCAAAGTTGAGCTAGCTATCATTTTGTGGGGCATTATAATGGGAAAATACGTTAATGTCGGCTATCTTGTTAACCAGAACATGCTGAGGTTTATGCGAGGCAGTACCACGGGCTCCATTCCACATGCTGCCATAGTGGCCCATCTTTATGCCGAGGCAGGGCTCGAGTTGGGAAATGAGCAGATACAGATGCCGAGTGGTGACATTACTCATGCCACTATCAAGCATTTTGAAGATTTAGCTAGCGACAAGGCACACCCGAGAGGAAAAGGGTTCATTATATCAGCTCATCTGCCAGTTCCTCCACAGCAGCCACATCCAGCAGAGGGCGCAGCTCCTCTTCCAGCCGGTGACATACATCAGGGTCACCAGATTCGTCGTATAGAGAGGAAGATCGATGCGCTGCATGAGAGTTTTGCTGTATTCGCTGATGGTCTGACTCGGGCACTTGTTGAAGTGGTCTTTGTTCGCATCTGACTTGCCATACCCGCCGCTAGATACACAACCCAAGGAGGGTGGCCATGCCGATCAGTAGGGGAGTTTCCTAACCCTTTACCTTCTATGGGGGCATTGAATATGTTAAGTTTGGGGGTATTGGGTGTAGTTTGTAGTTATTACATTTAGTTTTAATTTTTATATGTTTGCATTTAGTTTTAATTGCATAGTAGTTGCATTTAGTTAATTGCTTATTGCATGTTAGGTTGTATATAGTAGTTGCATTTTAATTTGTGTTAGCATTCTAGTTTGTGTTAGTTTAGAATTTTGCATAATTTTTTTTTTCCAATTTGATTTCATTTTGTTTATTTAGTATGTGTTTAATTGCATTGCATTGAATAATCCCGCTTGTTTAGCCTGTTGAATTCAAATTCGGCCGATGATGACATTGAGTTATGATAGATTATTGAACTCTGTTAGTTGCTTAAGCTCAGTTATATGTTTATACATGATGTAATCTATACCTGTTGCTTGGATGTCACCGGATAGCACAGTTTGTCTTTACTTGCTTATTGGCTAGATTAGTACATGCTTGTCTTCTAAGGGGAAAAATTTTGTTTTTAATTGCTAGAATTGTGTAATAAAAGCAATAATGACCTTACCAACACTAGAATACAAGTTTGAGGGAAAACCTTGGGTATGCATGCTGATAAAAAGAAAAAGCAAAAAGAAAAGAAAATAAGCTGTGAAAAAGAAAAAAAATATAATATACCCTTGGCTAGCGAAGTCTTATGGCCTTTGATACTCGAGCAAGTACGCCCTAGGGGATTGTCTCTACACCCAGTGCCCTAAGGCCTTTATGGTTTGGGAGTCGTTGGTCGAAAGCTCGTTAAATGGGTATCATTGAAAAGCCTAAGCGGACCTAGCATTGCACAGTCAGGTGTAACCGCGGGAAAAGAGCGAATATCGCCCCCGTGTGATAATAAAAGCATAATAAGCCCTTGTTGCGCTTCAACTTGCATCTATGTGCTGGTTTGGTAAAATTCTTGATTTAAAACCTAAATTTTCCATCCTTAGAAGTATTGCATGTGGAATCTTTACCTCTGTCAAGCTTGTTTATGACATTCCACACACACACTACATCTGAGTAACAGGTTGTGACTTATAGATTGTCTGTCTATATAACTATTGCTTAAGCCAATTCATTATTTAGTGTTCTTGTTATCTATCTGAGGCGCATCTGATTGTAATTCATATTATGCCTGTTACTGTGAGAATTATTTTCATGTAGTTAGTTGCATATCATGTAGTTGCATTTGTGTCTTCGCTTGAGGGCAAGAAATAGTTCAAGTTTAGGGGGTATTTGATAAGTAGGTTTTATACCTACTTATTGGACGCCAACTTGTTATGATTATGGCTTAAACTCAAGCACTTTAGTGTCTTTTAATACGTTTTATCTTTGTTTTGCATATTTTAGGCAGGAAACTCCAAAGAGCAGGAAATGGCATGAAAATGAGCAATATGGCATGAGCTTCGCAACAAGGTAGGTGGGATGGCATTAAGATGGTGTGGCATGAAGATAACTTGGTATAAAGCTTGGCATGAGGAAAAGAGCACAAGAAAAGGGCCCCAAACCAGCTATTGTGAAGGAGCAAGAAGCAGCAAAAGAAAGGGCAAAGGAGTGCATGAAAGCAAAGGCCAGAAAGTACATCAGCTGCAGAAATGGTCACGCGCGGCTGCGCCAAGGAAGCAAGTAGAGGCAACGCGCCCGCATCGTTTGGCGAAGCCAGAAGCTGGTTCTGGACTCCCGCGCGCCCGCGCCAGTAAAGAGTAGTGAAGCCGCGCGGCCGAGCCAATCAATTATCTTGAGTTTTCATTTTATTTTCTCGGCAGATTGTAGTGATTATAAGGCTGATGTTTTGTAAGGAGTGGAAATCACTTATCATAACTCTAACTTCATTTAATTTTCAAGTATCGTCTTACATTTTTAGGGTTTGTAGAGAGCTAGAGAGTTTGAGAGCTTCACTCTTCTTCTCTTCTAGTTCTAAGTAGGTTTCATTTCTAGGGCTCATCTTGGAGCTTATTTGTGGTCTAAACTCAAGCTTGTTAGCATCTATTGAAAAGAGGAACCACAAGATTTGCACTCTCTATCTCTCTTTTCTCTACTTTCATAGTTGTTCAATGCTTGGCTTAAATCCCATAATGGTTGGTGGTTACGTGACGAACTAACTTCTATTATGGGATTCTAATGGATTCTATTTGCTTAATCTAGGGTTTTATGCCTCTTTGAAATGTATGGATGAGAATGTATGGTTTGCCTAGCATGGTTGTGTTTTATGTTTAGATGCTTGATCAATATCTACTGTAATAGTTTATATAGAATCAAAAGAGGAAGTGTAAACTTAGATTTTGCCATGCTAGCATATGTTTGTGAAACTTGCATTAGATGAGCTATGTGATTCGTAATCTGGATAGAAATATACCGTATTGCCATGTGTAGTCAACAGAGAGCTTGCACTTAAATCGGTTTAGCTTGTAAATTGCATAGACATATAGTGATTTAGGTTTTATCGATGTTCATGTGATTTCTATCTCTTTTGTGGATATTATATGATATAGACTTGGTTTATTGAAAGATAGCCCTGTCTCACATTCGTGCTCCCGGCTAGCATTCTTATGTGATTATTCATACATGACTTGAGGTGTTGTTAACCTAGATGATTCAATAGATGAAGTTAGGATCCCATATTTCTCTAATTTGAACCCCTTGCATGTTAATTAGTTAAGTTTATTTTAAACCCAGTCTAGTGAATTAACTAACACTTTGACACACGTTTGGGCAGACGAAAATAATCATAGGACTGTTGCATAATAGTATAAGCCTGACTCCTTTCTCTGTGGGAACGATCTCAACTTATCGAATTTATTACTTGTCGACCGTGTATACTTGCACGTGTTTGTGCCCGTTTTTGTTAACACCGAAAAGGCGCAACAGTATGACAGTAATGCAAAAATTAGAAATGATCCAAAATCAAGTAACTCTGCTAGCTAAGCTGATAGTGAACCATTATCAGGATACAAGGTAACTTTTCACTCAATTATCAAGAAACCAAGAGAATGAAGAAGTTAGCCAGAATGTAAGCCTATATCCCTCCAAAATAATCCAGCTGACTGAAGAAGATCAAAGCAGGCTGAAAGGACAGGAAAATAGAAATGATGAAATTACTAGAAGATCTCCGCAGCAGAAAAATAGCCCCGAGGAATTCGAATTCCTAAAGAGGAAATATCAAACAACATTCCAAACACTAGAAAACGCCCAAAATCCTACGACATTGAGAGTCAGGGAGGGTAGGCAGAGAAGGGTATTCACACCTTTGGGGGACTCGTTGGAAAATGTGTTAGCACTGTTGGTTGCCCAAAAAAAGATCACTGAGCTTGCTCCACCTGCTAATCCCAAAGGAAGGCATTATGATCTCAACAAGAGGTATGCTTATCATTCCGGAGCACCGGGACATGCAACCGAGGAATGTTGGCATCTGCAACACAAAATCCAGGATCTCATTGAAAATAGTGAATTGAAGATAGAAATCCCTATGATCGGAAAAGACGAAAGAGAAATGAAGAGTGTAATAGGTCCACTCGTGACAGACAGTTCAAAGGAAGTAATGGTTATAAACACCAATCATAGTAGAGCACAAGGTGAACCGATCATAATGAATGGAGTGGCAGAAGAAAAAAAGACAGCCCCCTAAGGAAATTCCTCCTCAACTGTCAAACATTATGTTGCCAAAAGTTTGCAACCACATTCCTGATTCTACCCTCCTAGATGATGAGGAGGAAATACAGATCCTTCCTAGTGTAGAAAAAGCCAAAAAGGGAAGTTCCTTGCGAGAAATGCAACAACAGTTCAAAAGGGATTTCATAGTTAAATCCTCTCAAGCTCATGATAAAGATGAAGGAAAAAATGAAGAAAAGGTGGTGAGGTTTAACCCATCGAGGAATCTAGAGTTCATCCTTTTTTGCGACAAGTCCAATTTGAGCCTCCTTAAGGGATATGTTGAACCAAGAGATGATCAAGTTATGGCCATGATTAAAGATATTCATAACCAGAAGGTAACCTCTATCACGAGCCTCGAAGGCAACATAACCATTGGCAACTAGACTACCAGGCCTCAGTTAGCCAGGAAGACGTAGATCCAGAGGATAAAATTGCGAGTTCGAAGAGATATGGGACGGTATCAATTTCTTAGCATTATATATTTTACTTTCCATGTTAAAAAAACTAAAAAAAAATTCAAACCAGTCAGGTCTAGTCAGTTAAGCCTGAACTACGAAAGACATGATCTCCCCCATCCTCTGGAGTACATAGGCGGCTATGGTGATGTCTAACTCTCAAAAGAAAAAAAAACCAAACACTCTACCTCTTAACCCAAAATCCAACCAAAATATAAACCCAAAACACTAAAATTAAACCTGAAAAGCCCACACCCAAGAAAAACCCTTAAAGTCAGCGACCCATGTTGAGAAGACCCAACGACACCTCAATGTCATTCCATCAAATCTGACACAAGTCCAGGAAAGGAAGAGACAACGATACATTAAGACAACCAGTCACAGGGATGAAATGGCAATCATCATAGGATGTAACCCGTCAGCAACTCATCACTTCTGAAGTGTGAGAAGACTTGATCTCCTTTGACCTATAGAAGCAAATGAGCTACCGTCGTGGCAAAGTTTATCTCATACCCGATGACATATTCCTTGAGAAAAAGGACACAGATTAAACCTCACAGATCAAACTAAATTCAGTTGAAGCCATCACATCACCAACCAAGCTTAGCTCTTAGGTCCAATTTAGTGGAGTCTGAAGGCCTCTCGATATCAATCATCAAAGTTGAAACATTGATAATCATCAGCAAGTACATATCCAATCCAAAATATCACAACAAGCATTGACTCAACGATGCAAAAAACTATCTGATGGCCCCTTTATGGATCTTCAAAGAGTTGACACCCTCAATCCCAATCCTTCATTAAATCATAAAAAATGGTTATCAAACCCACATGCACCTACAAGTTAGAAACGAGGATTCGGGCACCCAAGAATCAAAGCCCAAATCAACTACATGTTCACCATGTGGTTCATGAGGTAAAAGATCTTTGCGATCTTGTCATCTTGTCAGCCCATCTGTCAATCATACAATAAAGCAATTACCCTAGATAACAAGCAAAACTGGGGCAATTTCAAAAACCCCAACTACTCAACACTAGAGCATTTGTCAGTCATTTTCAAAAAAGAAAATGTACCAGTCAGCACTAGCAGCATGGTCCGCCATCATCAGAGCTTCCCTCATATCATCTCAGTGGTGATCCGGTATGATCATTTGGTCTTTTTCAATTATAATATATCTTAGAATTTAGCGATCCACCTATGAGGTATAACTCTTACATCTCGTTATGTGCTTTCGGTCTCCATTTACATGCATTAGCAATAATATACATGTTAAGTATAGATAAATCTAGTGTTAGAATCTTAAAAGAAGGTTTTAAAAAAGAAAAAAGAAAATTTTGTTTAACTTGTTATGAATTGGACTAATTCAGATAAGCATTCGTGGAGCAAGAATCAAGGGAACGATTAGAAAATTAAAACCATTCACCCTTTTGATTAGGCAAAGACCTAGTTCAAAGCGCTTTTTGGAATAGAGTTGACCTCATACGCATGTTTGCACTTTGCAGTTGCGCTGACTCTTAGTTGTGGGGTATAAAACTATGGCGACAGCGATGACAATTAATGAAAAGATAAAAAATAAGTAGCCAGCCTAATGTCTAGAATCATAACTTGGGTTACTCGAGTAATTAAGCCTGAGGGGTGTCGTTACACCTGGTGCCCTAAAGCCATCTGGTTTGGCAGCCACCGGCCCAATGCTCGCTACATGGGTAACTTAGCGCCTAAGAAAACGAGCATTGAAGGAGGAGGAGGGGACATGAGAAAATTCGAATCGTGGTCTGGGTTACTCGGGTAATTATGCCTGAAGGGTGTCTTTACACCTGGTGCCCTAAATTCATCTGGTTTAGGAGTCACCGGCCCAACGCTCGGTACATGGGTAACTTAGAACTTAAGAAAATGAATCTTGTAAAAACTCAAGCAAGGATCAAATAGAGTAGATCGCCTGACTTATCTCAAAGTGTGGCCTTTGCTACTCGAGCAAGTAAACCCGAAGGGGTGTCTTTACACCTAGTGCCCTAAAGCCGTTTGGTTTGGGAATCATTGGCCCAAAACTTGTTAAATGGGTAACTCAGAATAGCCTAAGAAAACGAGATAGGTTAAGTGAGGTAAAAAGGAAAAAAGAAAATTTGGAATCAAGAAAAATTTGTAAGATAGAAATGAGATCATCTAAAGTCATAGAAAAAGAAACCCCTGCTAAGGGTTGCATCACTCATAGTGCGCGTGTCATATAAAGTCAATTCTGTGAAGAGCGATGCCTAGAGCGAAGATGAAATATCTTACCCATGCACAAATGACTATGGATGCTTAAAAGTTTTCTTGCGATTGTTGTTAAATAAAAATCTAGTCAAAATATAAATTTAAACTTGGAAGATAGCGATTCATAATTTCCTTTAAAAAAATTCAATTTCATACTCAATTTTAAGATTTTTAGCGATAAGATAAAAGCTCAACAAATACAAGCATTCAATTTCATAAACTTTAAGTGCCTCATTCACAAGATTATACTAACCCTGATGGCTCAAGCCGTCAATCTTTTGTGCATTCTGTTATTCATTTGATGTGCAGGATATTGCTCACTCTCGACATAGTCAACAAAGAGAGTTTCTTATATGAATCCCTAAGCTGGGGCATTTTCTGATTCCAAGAAATAGAAGGGATCTAAGGCGAGATTAAACCTCTCATCAAAAGAAAAGGGAGAACTCCTAAAAGAAATCACGACAACATAAGCTTACCCCGACAAAAGAAAGGAAAATGTTCAAGATAATCCTTAACTACAAAAATACAAAGCCCAATGATAAAAGGTCTAGCAAATGAAATCTACATTATCAAACATGTCAACCTACGCCAAGTCCTCACAAGTCGAGGCCTTTACATCGAAGTTCAAATCTGGGCAGTGAAAAAATGGGCAGCACACTCCAGGGACGTTAGCGGCACCCAGGTCATCAATCTAGCCAGGTTGTGAATAAAAAGCACAAGGAAATGGGGCACAAGCGCCCAACAGCTAAAAGAAACTCCAAATCGCCTCAGAAAATGTGAGGTATATTTCTACATCTAGTCAATTCAATTAAGCATGTGCATCAACCTAGGATAATAGACTCCTAAGGTTAAATTTAAATCATCACATCAAGCATGGTCTGTAAATGTGCAAATGCGCTATAATAGCGCACATCTCTATAAAAAAGTTTAGCATGCATCCCCAGTAGAGTTAAATATGTGTCCACATTAAAATACCCATTCGCTTTATTTAGCATGCATCCCTAGTAGAGTTAAATATGCGTCCACATTAAAATACTCATTGTCCATTCGCTTTATTTATGTTAAACTTCCTTTTACTTCTCATTATGTTCCACTTTAATACACTTAAAATTTATTTAAGTTTTAAACCTCGTCTTTACATCACATTAGATGTATAATATTTGTTAACATTAATTAAGTTAACCTTCGTTTCATATTTCTTTATACTTCTCTTTAATCGACACTTAACGTTTGGTTAAGTCGATAGAGTTGTCATTACATCATTGATTAATGTTAAGTATCATTATATTTCATAATATTCATGTTTTATAACTTAGAACAATATCTTTTATAGGTGGAAGCACTTCACTTGGATACGTGCATGTCCGTCACTCTTCGATTGCCTCCAAATACACATTAGTCCCAACGATGTCCATTTTCAACCCATCAAACGACCTAAAATTTAATCACTTTTGGAATGAAAGTTGTAGGCCAATTCTTCCTCGTTCCGGATCATCTTGAATCGCCTCAATCGGAGTTTGTATGAAAATGTTATGCTTGTTTTACTACAGGTGGTTAAACCATACCTGCCTGGCTACTATTCCGGCGTTGTGGCGCCATAGATAGCCTTGGAGGCAGCACTGCAGCACCCAAGAGCAAAATGGGTTGCCCAGATTCTGCAGTTTGCTATTTCCTTTACCTTTTCTCCTTCCGATCATTATAACTCGGGCTACACACATCCAAATTAGTCCGTTTTTGATTCTACGGATTCGTTATTCATAGAACTACATTATCCCAGAATTTCAATCTATTATTAGAACATTAAAAAACCAACATCTTGACCCAAACTCAAAGCTTATACTCTATTTTTCATGTTTAACATGTTTAGCGTGATCAACCAATATGAGCTCGATTCTTAACCAAATTAATCCATTTAACTTTCGTTGTTTTCGTTTTTCAATGTATTAACAACACCTACTATCAATTTAAGGTTATATCCATGAATTAACCATCAATTTTGAATCCAACATAAGCCAAAATGTATATATTTAACCAAAACTCAAATTCTTCATCTTTAACATGTTTTCATGGATTTAATTACTGAAAACTCACTCATAAACACATTGACTAAATTATACATACCCACGAACCTATATTATAGATTCCTTAACAAATTAATCATAAAAATCCATTTTTTGATGAAGAACTCAAGAAAACATAAACTAGAGTTCTAAGGCTAGATTATTACCTTCAATTCTTAGAATAGTATAAGATTAACATGCTTTGATCACCCTTCTTCTTCTTCTTTGATTCTTCCAAGCTTCTTCTCAAATTCACAGAATTTCTCTTCTCTCTCAACTCTCAAGTTTTCTCTATTTTCTCTATTCTCAGGCTTAATAAAAATAAGCGTAAGAAAATAAATTGATGAAACATGGGTTCAGTTAAAATAAACATGGGTCTCAGCAGTTACAACCCACCAAGGGTCATAGGACCTTGTTTAGATAGCATATTATATAACCCCTTTTTAATTTATTTTAATCATTCACTTATTATATGGTTCACAAATGTCACACTTTATTTGATTAAAATACTTAACCAATATAACTCTAATTTTATTTAACAAATCACAATCTCTCTAATTTAATTATTTAATTAAATTAGAATATTTCCCATTCCATCAACATTATCCCACTTTAAATAATTATCTCATAATCATTCCCGTCAAATGTTTATTTCATTCCATAAATATTCTAGCTAAAATATTTATTTTATTAGATAAATATTTTAACTATTTACGAAACTCACAATCTTACTACATTAACATATTACATTTATATGTAATATATATATATATATATATATATATATATATATTAATCACCCATTTATTAAAACAAATATATTCGTATTAATTCACTATTTTAATTAAGTGAATCACTCACATTATTTATGAAACTTAATTCATAATAATTTCCATCGTCACAATAATAATTAAATTATATTTTCTCATAATATAATTTGAACTTAATCAAATTAACTAATATTAGTCAGTTAATTTCCTTTTCATAACAATTTCATTTAATTTCTTCAATAGTTTAATTAACTATTAAACCCCTTTTTCCCCAATACATGAATATATAATTCTCTTCACACCAAATCACATATTTCATAATATATAACACATATATACATATAATCAAACTCAAAACATAATATAATAAGAATTTTATTTATTAAATTCGTATTTAAATAATTTTTAAAAATTTAGGTTGTCACAAGCCCAACACTTGTAGATAGTTTTATTTATTGTCAAAGATGCTTCACATCTTAATAAAATCAAATCAAGCCGAATATGTAATCAAATGGAAGTATCAAAGGGCTTCAATTCTTATGCGAGCGAAAGGGTTTGAAAACCTCTTTTCAAAACATCACTTTCATATACTTGTTTAAAAATGAACATTTCAATAAGTTAAACCCTTCGTATATAGGTTCAATAAAGCACATCACTACTTTTAAATAAAGCACTTTGAGCATATTTATCTGCATCATATACACACACACACACATACACACTTCACATGCATAGGAAATGAAAAGACGCGGTAACTGTGTTTCATAGAAGTCGGGGGTGCCTAACACCTTCCCCTTGCTTAAGCAAGCCCCCGAACTCTATGAATCTCGGTTTTCAGACCAAATTAAATGAAGTCACATATTGGGCCATATTGTAAAAACCTTTCAAACTCCGGATGAGTTGATACATCCATTTAAACTTATATCAACTGGCAGCTCTATCTAATTCGACCCAATCATTAAAATAAATCTTTTTAAATCGTCGACATATATGTCGGTCTTTTTCTAAAATCTCACCCTTTAAGCAAGATAACTTAAATCACATAGCGGAATATAAAGGGTAGGAACCAAACTTTAGGAATTGAATATTCCTGGCGTTGATAGGTGGCGACTCCGCTGGAGACAGTAGAGGACTTAAACAGCATTTCAAACTTTTCAATTCCCTTTTCTTCATGTGTGTGAATGTTGTCTTTACATTGAATAGATGTGAATGAATGCTTTATGTACAATGCTTTATATTAGTGTTTCACACACTTTCATCATATTGCATATAGTATGACGCGATGAATATATATTGTGTGATTCCTCCACCAGGAGGAAAACCTGTCGGTGGCTGATTACTGGACTCAAGAGGAGACTAATCCAGTGAGGCTTAAGAAAGACGCCACTCAGATCCTCTCCAATTGAAAGATCAGATTAACTTCCCATCTAGTAGATTTTGATGATCTGGGAACCTTCATTCCGAATAGCCCATGAAAGTAAACCTAAGATAGGTCAGCCCACAATAAACCAAACACAAATGGAAGTCTCTTCATGCTTTCTCTTTCAATTCCATGTCAAATATTAAATGTCAATTCCTGTTAAGTATTAAAATTATGTCAAATATCAAATCCTGTCATTTTATCCTGTCATCAAAATAATTTACCTCTGTTTTGTAGGAAAATAATAAACCCTAAAACTAACACATTGCATAACATGTATACTATTAATGCTTATCAAGACTAAACTACCTACTCTTCTTGTAGTCAAGACTTCCCATTACCAGATCAAAATCTAAGAAAGTACAAGACCTATCCACCGACATGGCTAAAAGTACCTAACACGAATTAAGTTCCATATCTCGATAGGAGTTTGAGGGACTTAAGGATCAAATAGCAGAGTTGGCTATCCTTCTAAAAGAACAAAGTAAAAGCACTCAGGGTCAACAGATACCCACTCAACCAGAGTCCTCTGCACAAGGAGGCAGTCAGGGTACTATCAAAAAGGTGGAAGCATAGATATCTAAACCCCAATCTAGTAAGGGAACCACAAAACCCCTGAAATAACCAATCTCAAGAATGACTGAGAAACCGGGGACATTTGAAAGAAAGTCCAACAAATGGAAGAAACCATCCGGTCAATCAAAGGGACTGGCACATATAGAAGTGTTAATTACTCAGATCTATGTATTTTTCTAGGGACTCATTATCCAGACAAGTTCTAAGTCCCAGATTTTGAAAAGTACATTGGGATGGGAGATCCTTTATACCCACCTGAAGGTATACAATTGGAGAACTCGGATCCTATGCATAGGATGAAAAGCTAAGAATGTAGCTATTCCAGAAAAGTCTGACAAGAAAAGCCAGGGCGTGGTACGCCAGACTTGACAACGCCAAAATCCACAGCTGGGAGGAACTGGCCCACGCCTTCCTAAATCAGTATAGTTTTCAGTCACAAATGGCACCGGATAGGTATCGAGTGACTAAAGTCAAAACGTAAAATAATGAGTCTTTTTGAGAATACGCTGAAAGATGGAGAAGTCTGGCAGTACAGGTCAGTCCGCCTATGACAGAAACTAAAATGGTGATGACTTTCATAGACATCTAAGATGCACCTTACTATGAGAGGCGGGAATAGGCAAGTTATTCTCAGAGATGATCAAACGTGGTGAAATGGGCCTGAAAGCGGGTAAGATTAAAGATCTCACGGCCTTAGAATTAGTCGCCGAACATATACAATTTGGCAACTATGTGAGCGATCCCATGAGGGTACCCAAGAAAGGCGATGAAGATGTATCCCTCGTTTTGCAAGGGCAAGCTAGGCGACCCAACCATAGTCCCCCCCATTTAGAAGAAGAAGGGAAATATGTCATTTTGATAACAGGGCACATTCAACTAATGCCAGGACAGAAGGAGAAAATTTGAAAGAATAGAAAATCAGGTTTTCACTCCATTAGGCAATTCCCTGAGAATGTATTGGCATTATTAATGGGCCACAAGAAGATTACCGAATTGGCTCCACCCTTTGATCCAAAAAGCAAAAGATACAATCCAAGCCAGAGATGTGCTTACCATTCAAGGTACCCTGGACACGATACACAAAATTGTTGGCCCTTAAAGCATAAAATCCAAAATTTGATCGAAAGTGGTGATGTTTTGGTCCAACAACCTGATCATCCAAATGTTAACACCAACCTTATGATGCAGCATGATACGGAGGGAGTAAACATGATCGGGTCAGAAAACGCCAAAATGTGTCCAATTCTCAAGTACATACGAAGGATGGAGGAATACCCCCAAAGGAACATAACAAATGTCCTAGAGTGGGACAATTCAGAGAAGGGTATGTGATACGTAGGTTTTATACCTACTTATTGGACGCCAACTTGCTATGATTATGGCTTAAACTCAAGTACTTTAGTGTCTTTTAATGCGTTTTATCTTTGTTTTGCATATTTTAGGCATGAAACTCCAAAGAGCAGGAAATGGCATAAAAATGAGCAATATGGAATGAGCTTGGAAACAAGGCAGGTGGGATGGCATTAAGATGGTGTAGCATGAAGATAACTTGGTATGAAGCTTGGCATGAGGAAAAGAGCACAAGAAAAGGGCCTCAAACCAGCTATTTTGAAGGAGCAATAAGCAGCAAAAGAAAGGGCAAAGGAGTGCATGAAAGTAAAGGTCAGAAAGTACATCAGCTTTAGAAATGGTCACGCTGGGCCACGCCAAGGAAGCAGGTAGAGGCAGCGCGCCTGCACCATCTGGCGAAGCCAGAAGCTGGATCTGGACTTCTGGGCACCCGTGCCAGTAAAGAGAGCAGTGAAGCCGCGCGGCCGCGCCAGTTAATTATCTTGACTTTTCATTTTGTTTTCTCGGCTGATTGTAATGGTTATAAGGCTGATGTTTTGTAAGGAACGGAGATCACTTATCAAAACTCTAACTTCATTTAATTTTCAAGTATTGTCTTATATTTCTAGGGTTTATAGAGAGCTAGAGAGTTTGAGAGCTTCACTCTTCTTCTCTTCTAGTTCTAAGTAGGTTTCATTTCTAGGACTCATCTTGGAGCTTATTTGTGGTCTAAACTCAAGCTTGTTAGCATCTATTGAAAAGGGGAACCACAAGATTTGCACTCTCTATCTCTCTTTTCTCTACTTTCATAGTTGTTCAATGCTTGGCTTAAATCCTATAATGGTAGGTGGTTTAGTGATGAACTAACTTCCATTATGGGATTCTAATGGATTCTATTTGCTTAATCTAGGGTTTTATACCTATTTGAAATGTATGGATGAGAATGTATGGTTTGCCTAGCATGGTTGTGTTTTATGTTTAGATGCTTGATCAACATCTACTGTAATAGTTTATATAGAATCGAAAGAGGAAGTGTAAACTTAGATTTTGCCATGCTAGCATATATTTATGAAACTTTCATTAGATGAGCTTTGTGATTCGTAATCCGGATAGAAATATACCGTATTGCCATGTGTAGTCAACAGGGAGCTTGCACTTAAATCGGTTTAGCTTGTAAATTGCATAGACATATAGCGATTTAGGTTTTATTGATGTTCATGTGATTTTTATCTCTTTTTTGGTTATTATATGATATGAACTTGGTTTATTGAAAGATAGCCCTGTCTCACATTCGTCCGGTTAGCATTTTTATGTGATTATTCATACATGACTTGAGTTGTTGTTAACCTAGATGATGCAATAGATGAAGTTAGGATCCCATATTTCTCTAATTTGAACCCCTTGCTTGTTAATTAGTTAAGTTTATTTTAAACCCAGTCTACTTAATTAAGGAACACTTTGACACACGTTTGGGCAGACGAAAATAACCATAGGACTGTTGCATGATAGTTTAAGGCTGATGCTTTGTAAGGAACGGAGATCACTTATCATAACTCTAACTTTATTTAATTTTCAAGTATTTTCGTACATTTCTAGGGTTTGTAGAGAGCTAGAGAGTTTGAGAGCTTCACTCTTCTTCTCTTCTAGTTCTAAGTAGGTTTCATTTCTAGGGCTCATCTTGGAGCTTATTTGTGGTCTAAACTCAAGCTTTTTAGCATCTATTGAAAATGGGAACCACAAGATTTGCACTTCTCTATCTCTCTTTTCTCTACTTTCATAGGTTTTCAATGCGTGGCTTAAATCCTATAATGGTAGGAGTGATGAACTAACTTCCATTATGGGATTCTAACGAATTCTATTTGCTTAATCTAGGGTTTTATGCCTCTTTGAAATATACGAATGAGAATGTATGGTTTGCCTAGCATGGTTGTGTTTTATGTTTAGATGCTTGATCAACATCTACTGTAACAGTTTATATGGAATTGAAAGAGGAAGTGTAAACTTAGATTTTTCCATGCTAGCATATGTTTATGAAACTTGCATTAGATGAGCTTTGTGATTCGTAATCCAGATAGAAATATACCGTATTGCCATGTGTAGTCAATAGGGAGCTTGCACTTAAATCAGTTTAGCTTGTAAATTGCATAGACATATAGCGATTTAGGTTTTATCGATGTTCATGTGATTTCTATCTCTTTTGTGGATAATATATGATTCCTATGTGATTATTCATACATGACTTGAGGTGTTGTTAACCTAGATGATGCAATAGATGAAGTTAGGATCCCATATTTCTCTAATTTGAACCCCTTGCTTGTTAATTAGTTAAGTTTATTTTAAACCCAGTCTACTTAATTAAAGAACACTTTGACACACGTTTGAGCAGACAAAAATAACCATAGGACTGTTGCATGATAGTTTAAGACTGACTCCTTTCTCCGTGGGAACGATCTCGACTTATCGAATTTATTACTTGTCGACCGTGTATACTTGCACGTGTTTATACCCGTTTTTGTTAACACCGAATAGGCGCAACATGTTTTTGGCGCCGTTGCCGGGGATACGGTGTTAGTTTAATACTATTGACATCAGTTTGTGTCAGATTTGAATGACTTGAACAAATCTCTTCTTATCTCATTTCTAACTTTATTTTTATTTGTGTTTCAGGTACTTGTGGTTAGTTTATGCATACACGAGCCTCCAATCCCGAGTTGGTGCCTCATCAAGAGAACATTAACGGTAGAGCGTGGAGAGCAACTATCAGAAACACTAACCAGCAAGAGCAACCTGAACTACCCCATCAAATGGCTGAAGAGTAGAGGGCCAATAATAGAGCCTTACAAGACTACTCCATACCAAAAATCACCGATCTGCAGTCCAGTATAGTGCGGCCAGCAATCACTACAAATACTTTTGAGATAAAACCAGGGACACTGCAGATGATTCAGAATAATCTCTAATTAGGGGGTACTCCTTCCGAAGATCCAAATGAGCATATCCTGAGTTTCATAGAGATATGCGACACATTTAAGTTCAACAATATTTCTTATGAGGTGGTAAAGCTTAGATTATTCCCTTTCACCTTGAGGGATAAGGCAAAGAGTTGGTTTCACTCATTACCCTCGAGATCAATCATCACGTGGGAAGACTGTGCTCAGAAATTTCTAACCAAATTCTTCCCTATGGCTAAGACTGCTTCCATGAGGAGTGCTTTGAGTCAGTTTGCACAACTCCAAGGGGAAACATTTTATGAAGCATGGGAACGCTACAAAGAAATGCTCAAGAAGTGCCCGCACCATGGAACGCCTGAATGGATGGTGATAAATTCGTTCTATAATGGATTGGGGTGGCAGTCAAGGACAATCATTGATGCCGCATCGGAAGGAGCTCTATGGACTAAAGACTTCCCAACAGCTTATGAGCTTATTGAAACAATGGCGGCTAACGAGTATCAAAATCCAACGGCAAGAATGGTTCAATTGAAGGTGGCAGGAGTATTGGATGTTGATGCAATCACATCATTGTCAGCACAATTGGCAGCAATGAACAAGAAGATAGATTCTATGGCTGAGAATAGAGTTCAACAGGTTGCATTTGTATGTGACTTGTGTGTCGGAGCACACCCGACTGAGCAGTGTGCCATCACTACTGAGTCGGTACAGTTTGTCAGCAACTACCAAAAGCCACAGAATTAATTCCCAAACTCCTACCATCCCAACAATCGGAACCATCCTAACTTCAGTTGGAGCAACCAAAATGCTCAACAGCCCCAACCCTACCAAAATACTCAATCATCTTAACCTCAAACATCTCAAAATCAATAACAATCTGCACAACCACTACAACAACAACATTCCCAATATCAACCCTATTAACCAAAGCCTCAACCATAACTGCCCCAACATCAGTATGCCCCAAGACAATCACACCCTCCAGGATTTTATCAACACCAACAACAACAGTAATATCACTCAGATCCCGCACCTCAGCAAGAAAAGAGACCTGACATGGAAGAATTATTGCTGAAGCATATTGCTGCTACTGAGTTAATGATGAAGAGTCAAGCGGTGGAAATCAAAAATTTAGAAAATCAGATGGGCCAAATGGCCAATTCAATCAATAACAGACCACAAGGAACTTTGCCAAGTACTACTAAAGCCAATCCAATGAGGGAAGGAAAAAAGCAATGTCAAGCCATTACACTGAGGTCAGGAAGGCAGACTACAGAATTTTAGGCTGGCGCACCCGCACTGAATAATGAAGAAGAAATAGTGCGGCCGCGCCAAGAGTTAGTGGGTTCAGAGAAGAGTTTAGCTAATAGGGGTTCTGAGCAGAGGGTAATCGAGAAGGATCATGAAGAGTTGCCTAAGAAAACCATAACCAAACCACCACCTGTTTACCCTCCTGTTCCTTACCCATAGAGATTTCAAAAGCAAAGAGAAGATAAATAGTTTGCAAAGTTTTTAGAGGTATTCAAGAAACTTCAGATAAATATACCATTCGCAGAGGCATTAGAACAAATGCCAAGCTACGCGAAGTTCATAAAGGGTATTCTATCAAGGAAGAAACGATTAGAGGACTTTGAGCAAGTGGACTTAACAAAAGAGTGCAGTGCAGTATTACAGCATAAGGTACCTCCAAAGCTTAAGGACCCGGGCAGTTTCACAATACCATGCTCCATTGGAAAGTTGTCTTTCAACAAATGCTTGTGTGATTTAGGAGCGAGCATAAATTTGATGCCTCTATCAGTATTCAGTCAATTGGGATTGTCGGCTCCAAAGCCGACAAATATATCGCTACAGCTTGCTGGTAGATCCATCACTTATCCAAGGGGTATTGTTGAAGATGTTTTGGTTAAAGTTGATAAATTTATCTTCCCAGCTGACTTCATCATTCTAGATTACGAAGAGGATAGAAATATACCAATCATCCTTGGGAGACCTTTTCTAGCCACGGGGTGAACTCTTATAGACGTCCAAAAAGGAGAGTTGACAATGAGAGTGCATGATCAAGAAGTCACCTTCAATATTTTTAAGGCTATGAAGTTTTCCACCGACGAGGAAGAGTGCTTCCGGATTAATTTGGTAGACAGAGTGTTGAATGAAGAAGTTAGAAATCTGGTTGACATTAAACCATTGAAGAGTGCTATATTGGGAGATTTAGAGATGGAAGATACTGAAGTTGCAGAATATGTGCAAATTCTTGACACAGCACCACAGATGCGAAGGTTTAAGATTCTTATCGAGCCACTAAAACTTTCTGGGGAGACATTATTACCTCTCAAGCCTTCTCTTGAGATGCCTCCAGATCTTGAACTTAGACCTCTTCCAGATCATTTAAGGTATGCATTTTTAAGTGAATTTATAAAGTTGCCTGTTATTATTTCTGCTGCACTAACATCTTACCAGAAAGATAAACTACTACGAGTACTAAGAGAGTTTAAATCAGCAATTAGATGGACCATAGTAGACATAAAGAGGATCAGCCCAGCATTCTGTATGCATAAAATCCTGCTGGAAGATGATAGTAAGCCATCTGTGGAGCAACAGCAAAGACTGAATCCTATTATGAAGGAAGTGTTTAAGAAAGAGATATTAAAGTGGTTAGATGCAGGTATTATCTGTCCGATATCAGACAGCTCTTGGGTGAAACCGGTGCAGTGCGTGCCGAAGAAAGGGGGTATAACTGTGGTATCCAACAAAAACAACGAGCTAATACCTACCAGGACAGTGACGGGTTGGAGAGTCTTCATGGACTACCGCAGACTAAATAAGGCTACAAGGAAAGATCATTTTCCCGTCCTGTTTATTGATTAGATGCTGGATAGGCTGGCAGGTCATGAATACTACTGCCTTCTGGATGGGTACTCCGGATACAATCAAATAGTGATAGCCCCAGAAGACCAAGAAAAGGATACCTTTACTTGATTGTATGGTACATTTGCGTTTGGAAGGATGTCTTTCGGGTTGTGCAATGCCCCAGCTACATTTTTGAGGTGTATGATGGCTATTTTCTCCGATATGGTTGAGCACAATGTTGAAGTCTTCATGGACGATTTCTCAATTTTTGGAGACTCCTTTGACCTGTGTTTGGAGAATCTGGTAATGGTGTTAAAAAGGTGTGTTGAGACAAATCTAGTTCTGAATTGGGAAAAGTGCCATTTTATGGTACAAGAAGGTATCATTTTGGGACATAAAGTATCGAAGAAAGGATTAGAGGTGGACAGGGCTAAATTGGAAACTATTGAGAACTTGCCTTCGCCTATTTCTATAAAAGATGTTCAAAGCTTTTTGGGGTATGCAGGCTTCTAACGTCGGTTTATAAAGGACTTCTTGAACATTACAAAGCCACTTTGCAGTTTGTTAGAAAAAGATGTCCAGTTTAAATTTAATAAGGAATGCCTGACTGCATTTGAGCATTTAAAAAAGAAGTTGACTACAGCACCAGTGATTACAGCTCCGGATTGGGACCTTCCTTTTGAGCTAATGTGTGATGCAAGCAATTTTGTTGTGGGAGCTGTATTGGGCCAGCATAGGGACAAGGTCTTTCATGCTATATATTATGCTAGCAAGACCCTTACTGATGCCCAGTTGAACTACACTACTATAGAAAAAGAGCTTTTAGCAGTGGTGTACGCATTCGACAAGTTTCGTGCTTATTTGATTGGGACTAGAGTGATTGTGTACACCGACCATGCAGCGATCCGATATTTGATAGCAAAGAAAGATGCCAAGCCCCGTCTAATCAGGTGGATACTTCTTTTACAAGAATTTAACTTAGAAATCAAGGACAAAAAAGGGACTGAGAACCAAGTGGCTGACCACTTATCTCGATTGGAGAATCCGGGAAGGGATGCAAATGACAAAGTTATGGTCAATAAGTCCTTCCTAGATGATCAATTATTTATGGTGAAAGGCGAAGTGCCATGGTTTGCAGATTATGCAAACTTCCTAGTAAGCAATATCATCTCTTCTGACTTGACTAGGCATCAAAAGAAGAAGTTTCTACACGATGTGAAATGGTTTATTTGGGATGAACCGTACTTGTTCAAGTAGTGTGCTGATCAAATGATTAGAAGGCGCATTCCATATAGCGAGACGGATAGTATACTGCAGGATTGCCACGCATCAGTATACGGAGGTCATTATGAGGGTGAAAGGACAGCACCTAGGGTTTTGCAAGTAGGTTTTTATTTGCCGACTATCTTCAAGGATGCTTACAGCTTTGTTTAAAGATGTGATAGATGTCAGAGGGTAGGAAATATATCGAAGAGAAATTAAATTCCCTTGAATATAATCCTCGAGGTGGAGATCTTCGATGTATGGGGGATAGACTTTATGGGGCCCTTCGTTTCATCATGTGGGAACTTGTACATCCTTCTGGCAGTCGATTATGTGTTCAAATGGGTGGAAGTGGCAACTTTACTGACGAATGATGCTAGGGTGGTTCTGAGGTTTCTCCAAAAGAGTTTTTTCACAAGGTTTGGGACTCCTAGGGCGATCATTAGTGATGAAGGTACCCATTTTTGCAATCGCCAGTTTACAGCTTTGTTGGCTAAATATGGGGTAAATCATCGAATAGCTACAACTTACCATCCCCAAACCAATGGCCAAGCAGAAGTGTCAAATCGTGAGGTGAAGAGAATACTGGAAAAGATTGTGAACCCCACGAGGAAAGATTGGTCGCTGAAGCTGGATGATGCGGTATGGGCTTATAGGATTGCCTATAAAACACCGGTGGGTATGTCGCCATTTCAGCTTGTGTATGGAAAGGCTTGTCACCTTCCCATAGAGCTTGAACATAAAGCCTATTGGGCAATCAAGAAGCTGAATTTTGACTTAACGGCTGTAGGGGAGAAACGCCTACTCCAACTCAATGAGTTGGACGAATTTTGATTGCAGGCCTATGAAAATTCCAAATTGTACAAAGAAAAAGTGAAAAGGTGGCATGATCGCAAGATTATGGAAAGGACATTTGAGCCAGGGCAAATAGTGCTGTTATTCAATTCCAGACTTAGACTCTTCCCAGGAAAGCTTAAGTCAAGGTGGTCAGGGCCTTTCACTATAAAGACGGTATATCCGCACGGTGCAATAGAAATTTTTGATAAGTGCCTAGATAAGCCCTTCAAAGTTAATTGATAGCGGCTGAAGCATTACTATGGTTGTGAGGTTGACAGACAGAAGGTCGCCTCAATCCTTTCTACAACTTGATCAAAGCAGAGAAAGTCGAGCTAGTGGACTATAAACAAGCGCTCGATGGGAGGCACCCCATCATCTCTATCTCTCCCTTAAGTTTAATTCTTGCATCGCATGTCTATATATTTCTCTCTCATGTTTAATTCTGGTTACTAATCTCTACAATTCCCTTCCCCCGTTTAATTTTAAGCATTTGGAAAAAAGTTGCCTATTTTTGAACATTGTGGTGTTATAATGCTCATCGCGTACATTTTTGAACATTAGGCATGTAGCATGCATTTTTTGGGAGTTAAAAGCTCTTTGTATATATTCATGGGATTTAATCAATTATTCCCTATATTTTTGCAATTAGACATAGTTGCACAGATTTTTGGAGCTGGAAGCTCATTAAACATATATTTGAGGCGATCGTATATTGCATATAAGTATATGGATTTTTTTTGGGAATTAGCATAAAAATGATTCACATATATTGCATTGCTAAGAATTTAGGAGAACATACATTTTACATATGCAAATTTTTTTCTTTTTTTGATTATGGAATCAAGCTACACTTATTTTTTGGTTGTTAGTTATGCAGGTGAGGTAAAGGTTGAAAAATGCTTCTTATACCTTCACCATGTTGCTACCACAAAAAATAGAAAATATTGGCCAGTTCAGTGCCTGCGCGGCCGCGCCCTTCAAAGTTCATTATCCCGCGCGCTCACCCCTCTGCCTATCCAGAGACTCTAATTTCTGCCCTCGCGTGGCCGCGCCCTATATTAATCATACCCACGCGCGGATAGCAGACGACGACATCACCGTCGATTTGACCAAATTCATCAATATCGAGGCCCAAATTGAGTACTACCGGATAGCAGCAAAATCAGTTTTGAAGGAGTGGGGTTTGAAGCCGACAAAAGAAGATGGGGATATGCGGGCCATGATCCGAGAGATAGGATGGCAGGGTGTTCGCCGCCGATGTCATTGGCTCTCGTTCGCGAAATTCTACGCCAACGCCAAGATCACACAGAGCGGCAGGTCCTTTGTTTGGGGCCAAACCATTGACTATCGCCCGGCGATAATTCGAGATATTCTGAACGTGCCCCCGCCTCCGGCTGGACAGGAAAACTGGGTCAAGGTAGAGAGGTTGATAACGGACCTGGACCAGTTGATCAAGGACTTGTGTGCGCCAGGCACAGTGTGGAAAATCAAGAAAGATACCGTTAATAAGTACACCACGTTCCCTGCCTCCGGGCTCAACCGATATGCCAAGGCATGGAACCTGTTCTTCTATGCCAACTTGATGCCATCAACTCACCAGTACGAGATCATAGTTGAGCGAGTTATCATTTTGTGGGGCATCATAACGGGAAAATACGTTGATGTCGGCTATCTTGTTAACCAGAACATGCTGAGGTTTATGCGAGGCAGTACCACGGGCTCCATTCCATATGCTGCCATAGTGGCCCATTTTTGTGCAGAGGCAGGGCTCGAGTTGGGAAATGAGCAGATACAGATGCCAAGTGGCGACATTACGCATACCACTATCAAGCATTTTGAAGATTTGGCTGGCGGCAAGGCACACCTGAGAGGAAAAGGGTTCATTATATTAGCACCTCCGCAAGTTTCTCCACAGCAGCCATAGCCAGCAAAGGGCGCATCTCCTCCTCCAGTCGGTGACATACAGCAAGGTCGCCAGATTCGTTGTATAGAGAGGAAGATCGATGCGCTGCATGAGAGTTTTGCTGTATTCGCTGATGGTCTGACTCGTGCACTTGTTGAAGTGATCTTTGTTCACATCCGACTTGCCATACCCGCTGCCAGATACACCACCCAAGGGGGGTGGCCATGCCGATTAGGGGAGTTTCCTAACCCTTTACCTTCAATGGGGGCATTGAATATGTTAAGTTTG
This sequence comes from Panax stipuleanatus, assembly GCA_020205555.1. Taxonomy (NCBI): domain Eukaryota; kingdom Viridiplantae; phylum Streptophyta; class Magnoliopsida; order Apiales; family Araliaceae; genus Panax; species Panax stipuleanatus. The sequence continues at coordinate 65,177,648 of CM035116.1, forward strand.
TATTGGGTGTATTTTGTAGTTATTGCATTTAGTTTTAATTTTTATATATTTGCATTTAGTTTTAATTGCAGAGTAGTTGCATTTAGTTAATTGCTTATTGCATGTTAGGTTGTATATAGTAGTTGCATTTTAATTTGTGTTAGCATTCTAGTTTGTGTTAGTTTAGAATTTTGCATAAAAAAATTTTCCCAGTTTTATTTCATTTTGTTTATTTAGTATGTGTTTAATTGCATTGCATTGCATAATCCCGCTTGTTTAGCCTGTTGAATTCCGATTCGGTCAATGATGACATTGAGTTATGATAGATTATTGAACTCTATTAGTTGCTTAAGCTCAGTTATATGTTTATACATGTTGTAATCTATACATGTTGCTTGGATATCACCGGATAGCACAGTTTGTCTTTACTTGCTTATTGGCTAGATTAGTACATGCCTGTCTTCTTAGGGGAAAATTTTTATTTTTAATTGCTAGAATTGTGTAATAAAAGCAATAATGACCTTACCAACACTAGAATACAAGTTTGAGGGAAAACCTTGGGTATGCATGCCGATAAAAAGAAAAAGCAAAAAGAAAAGAAAATAAGATGTGAAAAAGAAAAAAATATAATATACCCTTGGCTAGCGAAGTCTTGTGGTCTTTGATACTCGAGCAAGTACGCCCTAGGGGATTGTCTCTACACCCAGCGCCCTAAGGCCTTTATGGTTTGGGAGTCGTTGGTCGAAAGCTCGTTAAATGGGTATCATTGATAAGCCTAAGTGGGCCTAGCATTGCACAGTCAGGTGTAACCGCGGGAAAAGTGCGAATATCGCCCCCGTGTGAGAATAAAAGCATAATAAGCCCTTGTTGTTCTTCAACTTGCATCTATGTGCTGGTTTGGTCATTGTTATGTATAAATGAAAAATTCTTGATTTAAATCCTAAATTTTCCATCCTTAGAAGTATTGCATGTGGAATCTTTACCTCTGTCAAGCTTGTTTATGACATTGCACACACACACTACATCTGAGTAACAGGTTGTGACTTATAGATTGTCTCCCTATATAACTATTTCTTAAGCCAATTCATTGTTCAGTGTTCTTGTTATCTATCTGAGGCGCATCTGATTGGAATTCGTATTATGGTTGTTACTGTGGGAATTATTTTCATGTAGTTAGTTGCATATCATGTAGTTGCATTTGTGTCTTTACTTGAGGGCAAGCAATAGTTTAAGTTTGGGGGTATTCGATAAGTAGGTTTTATACCTACTTATTGGACGCCAACTTGTTATGATTATGGCTTAAACTCAAGCACTTTAGTGTCTTTTAATGTGATTTTTCTTTGTTTTGCATATTTTAGGCAGGAAACTCCAAAGAGCAGGAAATGGCATGAAAATGAGCAATATAGCATGAGCTTCGCAACAAGGCAAGTGGGATGGCATTAAGATGGTGTGGCATGAAGATAACTTGGTATAAAGCTTGGCATGAGGAAAAGAGCACAAGAAAAGGGCCCCAAACCAGCTATTGTGAAGGAGCAAGAAGCAGCAAAAGAAAGGGCAAAGGAGTTCATGAAAGCAAAGGCCAGAAAGTACATCAGCTACAGAAATGGTCACATGTGGCTGCGCCAAGGAAGCAAGTAGAGGCAACGCGCCCGCGTCGTCTGGCGAAGCCAGAAGCTGGCTCTTGACTCCCCCGCGCCCGCGCCAGTAAAGAGTAGTGAAGCCGCGCAGCCGCGCCAGTCAATTTTCTTGACTTTTCATTTTATTTTCTCGGCTGATTGTAATGGTTATAAGGGTGATGTTTTGTAAAGAATGGAGATCACTTATCATAACTCTAACTTCATTTAATTTTCAAGTATCGTCTTACATTTCTAGGGTTTGTAGAGAGCTAGAGAGTTTGAGAGCTTCACTCTTCTTCTCTTCTAGTTCTAAGTAGGTTTCATTTCTAGGGCTCATCTTGGAGCTTATTTGTGGTCTAAACTCAAGCTTGTTAGCATCTATTGAAAAGGGGAACCACAAGATTTGCACTCTCTATCTCTCTTTTCTCTACTTTCATAGTTGTTCAATGCTTGGCTTAAATCCCATAATGGTTGGTGGTTACGTGATGAACTAACTTCTATATTGGGATTCTAATGGATTCTATTTGCCTAATCTAGGATTTTATGCCTCTTTAAAATGTATGGATGAGAATGTATGGTTTGCCTAGCATGGTTGTGTTTTATATTTAGATGCTTGATCAACATCTACTGTAATAGTTTATATGGAATCGAAAGAGGAAGTGTAAACTTAGATTTTGCCATGCTAGCATATGTTTGTGAAACTTGCATTAGATGAGCTTTGTGATTCGTAATCCGGATAGAAATATACCGTATTGCCATGTGTAGTCAACAGGGAGCTTGCACTTAAATCGGTTTAGCTTGTAAATTGCATAGACATATAGCGATTTAGGTTTTATCGATGTTCATGTGATTTCTATCTCTTTTGTGGATATTATATGATATGGACTTGGTTTATTGAAAGATAGCCCTGTCTCACATTCGTGCTCCTGGCTAGCATTCCTATGTGATTATTCATACATGACTTGAGGTGTTGTTAACCTAGATGATTCAATAGATGAAGTTAGGATCCCATATTTCTCTAATTTGAACCCTTTCTTGTTAATTAGTTAAGTTTATTTTAAACCCTGTCTTGTTAATTAAAGAACACTTTGACACACGTTTGGGCAGACGAAAATAACCATAGGACTGTTGCATAATAGTTTAAGCCTGACTCCTTTCTCCATGGGAACGATCTCGACTTATCGAATTTATTACTGGTCGACCGTGTATACTTGCACGTGTTTGTGCCCGTTTTTGTTAACATCGAAAAGGCGCAGCAAAATGACAGTAATGCAAAATTAGAAATGATCCAAAATCAAGTAACTCTGCTAGCTAAGCTGATAGTGAACCAATATCAGGATACAAGGTAACTTTTCACTCAATTATCAAGAAACCAAGAGAATGAAGAAGTTAGCCAGAATGTAAGCCTATATCCCTCCAAAATAATCCAGCTGACTGAAGAAGATCAAAGCAGGCTGAAAGGACAGGAAAATAGAAATGATGAAATTACTAGAAGATCTCCGCAGCAGAAAAATAGCCCCGAGGAATTCGAATTCCTAAAGAGGAAATATCAAACAACATTCCAAACACTAGAAAACGCCCAAAATCCTACGACATTGAGAGTCAGGGAGGGTAGGCAGAGAAGGGTATTCATACCTTTGGGGGACTCGTTGGAAAATGTGTTAGCACTGTTGGTTGCCCAAAAAAAGATCACTGAGATTACTCCACCTGCTAATCCCAAAGGAAGGCATTATGATCTCAACAAGAGGTATGCTTATCATTCCGGAGAACCGAGACATGCAACCGAGGAATGTTGGCATCTGCAACACAAAATCCAGGATCTCATTGAAAATGGAGAATTGAAGATAGAAATCCCTATGAACGGAAAAGACAAAAGAGAAATGAAGAGTGTAATAGGTCCACTCGTGACAGACAGTTCAAAGGAAGTAACGGTTATAAACACCAATCATGGTAGAGCACTAGGTGAACCGATCACAATGAGTGGAGTGGCAAAAGAAAAAAATACAGCCCCCTAAGGAAATTGCTCCGCAACTGTCAAACATTATGTTGCCAAAAGTTTGCAACCACATTCCTATTTCTACCCTCCTAGATGATGAGGAGGAAATACTGATCCTTCCTAGTGTAGAAAAAGCCAAAAAGAGAAGTTCCTTGCGAGAAATGCAACAAAAGTTCAAAAGGAATTTCGTAGTTAAATCCTCTCAAGCTCATGAAAAAGATGAAGGAAAAAATGAAGAAAAGGTGGTGAGGTTTAACCCATCGAGGAATCTAGAGTTCATCCCTTTTTGCGACAAGTCCAGTTTAAGCCTCCTTAAGGGATATGTTGAACCAAGAGACGATCAAGTTATGGCCATGATTGAAGATATTCATAACCAGAAGGTAACCTCTATCATGAGCCTAGAAGGCAACATAACCATTGGCAACTGGACTACCAGGCCTCAGTTAGCCAGGAAGACGTAGATCCAGAGGATAAAATTGCGAGTTCGAAGAGATATGGGACGGTATCATTTTCTTAGCATTATATATTTTACTTTCCATGTTAAAAAAAATAAAAATAAAAATCAAACCAGTCAGGTCTAGTCAGTTAAGCCTGAACTGCGAAAGATATGATCTCCCCCATCCTCGGGAGTACGTAGGCAGCCATCTATGGTGCTGTCTAACTCTCAAAAGAAAAAAAATCGAACACTCTACCTCTCAACCCAAAATCCAACCCAAATATAAACCCAAAACACCAAAATCATACCTGAAAATCCTACACCCAAGAAAAACCCTTAAAGTCAGCGACCCATATTGAGAAGACCCACCGACACCTCAATGTCATTCCATCAAATCTGACACAAGTCCAGGAAAGGAAGAGACAACGATACATTAAGACAACCTGTCACAGGGATGAAATGGCAATCATCATAGGATGCAACCCGACAGCAACTCATCACTCCTGAAGTGTGAGAAGACTTGATCTCCTTTGACCTATTGAAGCAAATGAGCTACTGTCGTGGCAAAGTTTATCTCATACCCGATGACATATTCCTTGAGAAAAAGGACACAGATTAAACCTCACAGATCAAACTAAATTCAGTTGAAGCAATCACAGCACCAACAAAGCTTAGCTCTTAGGTCCAATTTAGTGGAGTCTGAAGGCCTCTCGACATCAATCATCAAAGTTGAAACATTGATAATCATCAGCAAGTACAGATCCAATCCAAAAGATCACAACAAGCATTGACTCAACGATGCAAACAACTATTTGATGGCCCCTTTATGGACCTTCAAAGAGTTGACACTCTCAATCCCAATCCTTCATTAAATCAGAAAAAAATGGTTACCAAACCCACATGCACCTATAAGTTAGAAACGAGGATTGGGGCACCCAAGAATCAAAGCCCAAATCAACTACATGTTCACCATGTGGTTCATAAGGTAAAAGATCTTTGCGATCTTGTCATCTTGTCAGCTCATCTGTCAATCATACAATAAAGCGATTACCCTGGATAACAAGTAAAACTGGGGCAATTTCAGAAACCCCGACTACTCAATTTGTCAGTCATTTTCAAAAAAGAAAATGTACCAGTCAGCACTAGTAGCATGGCCCGCCATCATCAGAGCTTCCCTCATATCATCTCCGTGGTGATCCGGTATGATTATTTGGTCTTTTTCAATTATAATATTTCTCAAAATTCAGCGATCCACCTATGAGGTATAACTCTTTCATCTCGTTATGTGCTTTCGATCTCCATTTACATGCATTAGCAATAATATACATGTTAAGTATAGATAAATCTAGTGTTAGAATCTTAAAAGAAGGTTTTAAAAAACAAAAAAGAAAATTTTGTTTAACTTGTTATGAATTGGACTAATTCAGATAAGCATTCGTGGAGCAAGAATCAAGGGAACGATTAGAAAATTAAAACCATTCACCCTTTTGATTAGGCAAAGACCTAGTTCAAAGCACTTTTTGGAATAGAGTTGACCTCATACGCATGTTTGCACTTTACAGTTGCCCTGACTCTTAGTTGTGGGGTATAAAACTATGGCGACAGCGATGACAATTAATGAAAAGATAAAAAATAAGTAGCCAGCCTAATGTCTAGAATCATAACTTGGGTTACTCGAGTAATTAAGCCTGAGGGGTGTCGTTACACCTGGTGCCCTAAAGCCATCTGGTTTGGCAGCCACCGGCCAATGCTCGCTACATGGGTAACTTAGCGCCTAAGAAAACGAGCATTGAAGGAGGAGGAGGGGACATGAGAAAATCCGAATCGTGGTCTGGGTTACTCGGGTAATTATGCCTGAAGGGTGTCTTTACACCTGGTGCCCTAAATTCATCTGGTTTAGGAGTCACCGGCCCAACGCTCGGTACATGGGTAACTTAGAACTTAAGAAAATGAATCTTGCAAAAACTCAAGCAAGGATCAAATAGAGTAGATCGCCTGACTTGTCTCAAAGTGTGGCCTTTGCTACTCGAGCAAGTAAACCCGAAGGGGTGTCTTTACACCTAGTGCCCTAAAGCCGTTTGGTTTGGGAATCATTGGCCCAAAACTTGTTAAATGGGTAACTCAGAATAGCCTAAGAAAACGAGATAGGTTAAGTGAGGTAAAAAGGAAAAAAGAAAATTTGGAATCAAGAAAAATTTGTAAGATAGAAATGAGATCATCTAAAGTCATAGAAAAAGAAACCCCTGCTAAGGGTTGCATCACTCATAGTGCGCATGTCATATAAAGTCAGTCAGTTTGAGAGGGAAAGAGCTTGTCATCTTACTCAAATCTTTGTAAACACACTTATACATATACTATAACATATCAGATTTTAACTGGTGGAAATCGATTTTAAGGGCACCAAAAGCCGTTCGATAGCCATTCTCGTGCCAGACTGTAAGATTTTTCCAGATCTGCTTTCTTCGCTTGCTCTAATATATATATAAGTGTTATATATATATTTATATATATATATAGTAGTTGATATTATTCAAATCTGACTTTTTAAGCTTTCATTTCATGTAAATAGTCAATATTTATGCTTTACTGACTAGATCTGTACTAGATCTAGCCAGCTCTAGCTTTTAACCGGTTCAAAAGTTGTAAAACTTGAACCTGGAAGCTAGAATGGCTAAGATCTGTACAGATCTAGTTTTCTTTCTAGTTTTTGTAAAGATTTAGCAACCACGTGACCCTAGATCTGTATCTAGAGGAAACGAGAAGCTTTGGGCTACTCACTTACGAGGATTTAACTGATGAATCCTTCATCCAAGCGATTTCTAGAGTGGATATGCATTTGATTACAATATATTTAGTGTGCAGATTGTTTATGTGACATCAGGTGAGCCTAGGAGTCATAGGATCTATGATTCAATCAATGGACCTAGATCCAGTTTCCATGATAGACTTTTTAAGTTATACAGCTAGCTTGCAAATCTTTGTACTTGTAAATCTAGGGCTTTAAAGCGGTTATCTGGGTTTAAGGCCCCAAAATAGTGAAAAATCATGTATGTGGTGTTCGGGCATACTTCAATGGCTTTCATGCCCATAAGAAGCCCTACTCTTGTAGATAGTTTTATTTACTATTAAAGATTCTTCGCATCTTAATAAAATCAAATCAAGCCGAATATGGAATAAAATGGAGGTATCAAAGGCCTCAATTCCTATGCGAGCGAAAGGGTTTGAAAATAACTTTTCAAAACATCACTTTCATATGCTTGTTAAAAATGAACTTTTTAATAAGTCAAACCCCTTCGTATATAGGTCCAAAAAGGCATAGCACTACTTTCAAATTAAGCACTTTAAGCACATTTATCTGCATCACACACACACACACACACACACACACACAATCAATGTATAGGGAATGAAAAATACGGTAACCTTGTTTTGCGAAAGTTGGGGGTGCCTCACACCTTTCCCTCGCTTAAGCAAGCCCCCGAACTCTATGAATCTAGGGTTCCAGACCAAATTAAACGGAGCCACGTATTGGGCCATATTATAAAATCTTTCAAACTTCGGTTGAGTTAGTACAACCATTTAAACTCATACCAACTGGTGGTTCTTTCTAATTTGGCCCAATTATTAAAATCAATCTTTTCAAATCGTCGACATTGTATGTCAGGTCTTTTCTAAAATCTCACCCTTTAAAGAAAGATAAAATTAACATAGAACATATAAAGGGTAGAGAACACCAATAGAAATTTTTCCCGGCGTCGATAACACACACACACACACACAATTCTTATTTAGGGAATAAAAAAGTCGTGATAACCGTGTTTCACGAAAGTGGGGGTGCCTAACAGCTTACCCTCGCTTAAGAAAACCCCCGAACTCTATGAATCTCAGGTTCCAGACCAATTAAATGGAGTGACATATTGGGCCATATTGCGAAAACCTTTCAAAATCCGGATGTGTTGGTACATCCATTTGAACTCATACCAACTAGCGGCACTGTCTAATTCCGCCCAATCACATAAAATCAATCTTTTCAAATCGTCAACATTTATGTCGGTCTTTTCCTAAAATTCACCCTTAATAATCAAAAAGCAAATATAAAATCAACAAAGGGTAGAATCTACACCCAGGAAAATGGAATATCCCGTCGTTGACATGTGGCGACTCTACTGGGGAACATTAGAGGGCTTAAGCTGCATTTAAATCTTTTCAATTCCTTGTTATCTGCATGTTATATGTGCGTGGTGAATGTTTTCTTTACAATGCTTGTGTGGCAATGAATGTTTCTTTACAATGCTTTTTTTAGTGCTTCGCACAATGTCATCATATTGCATACGGTAAGGCGCGATGAATGTATGCTGTGTGATTCCTCCACCAGGAGGCAAACCCGTTGGTGGCTGATTACTATACTCAAGAGAAGAATAATCCCGCGAGGCTTAGGAAAAGCACCACTGAGATCCGCTCCAAGCGAAAGATCAGATTTATTCCCATCGAGTAGGTTGCGAAGATCTAAGAACCTTCATGTCGAAAAGCCTGTGAGAGTAATTCTAAGATAGGTCAGCCTCTGATAAACCCAATGCGAAGGGAAGTCTCTTCATACCTTATCTATTTAAATTCCCGTCAAATGTTAAAGTTCAATTCCTGTTAAATATCAAATGTTATACTTGTCCTTGTATCCTGTCATCAAAAAAAACTGACCATGGTTTTGCAGGAAAAGATTAAAAAAACCCTAAAACTAACGCATTTCATGCATACCGCTAGTGTTTATCAAGACTAAAATACAGATCCTATTGTAGGCAAGATTTGTCCAATTACCCAAGCAAAAGCTAGGAAGGCACAACTCCTATCTAGCAACATGGCTGAAAGTGCCCCACCTGAATCTGTCCTCGTATCTAGAGAAGAGCTTGAGGAACTTAGAAAACAGATGGCAGAAGTGGCTAATGTTAGGTTTGTAAGATTCATGGATACAATCAAATTGCATAAAATAAGTTGAAGCATGGTAAATCAGAGTCATAAAATTTTACAAACCATATACTCGGAGCATCCTTTATGCATAATTATTAATTAAACAAAAAGATGGAGATTAGTATTCATACCCTTGAAAATTCTAGCTTCCTCAGGTACGAGTTCAACTCCAAATTCTTTTCGCGTTCTACTTGAATCCATCAGGTTGATTCCTTCCTTTGACCAACATTAGCCACCCAAGTGTTTGTCCTCTAGAGGTGATCCACTAAGAAAAAATAAGATTTCAAGAAGAATGGTGTTTGGCTAAACCCTAGTTTCCTTCTCTCAAGAAAAGGAGTGCTCTCCCAACTCTTGGAATTAAAATGTCTAACCTTGTTCCATAATAAGACTTTCTTATTTATAGATGTATGCAACCCTCCTAAATAATTTAGGATTAGGATTTTATATTAATTTATTAAACTCTTTTAATTAATTAGGCTTCCCAATTCTATTGGAAATAATTAAACTCTTTTAATTATTTAGCTGCTAATCTTATTAGGAATATATATGAGAGAGAGAGAGTATCTTATTAATTAATTCTCAAATTCTTTTAGTAATTAAATAATAATAATAATAGTAATAATAATAAAACTCATCTTATCAATTTATATTTAATATTTCCAAAATATTAAATAATAAATATTAAGCTATTTAATTTATTCTATCACCATATATTAAATTAAATATACTTAACTTATTATTATGATTATGCCATTTACTTCTTTAATAAATATTCTTCCTTTTATAGTGTGACCCTTTAGGTTCTCCATATTAAATCGGTTGTAAATAAATCAATTAGAACAATTCTAATCCTATTTAAATAAATAAATTAAACTAATAATTTATTTAAATAAATAATATTTATTCTACAATATGAATAAGTCTCCTTAGCGATCAACGACTCTTCAGATAATATAGATTTTAACATTAATCATAAAAGAACCTGTGAGTTAATAGTTACCATACACTTCAATACTTCCACTATACAATGTCTCAATTAAATATAAGACATGGAATTACTGTCAAGTCTTATTTTATTTTATTATATGTATTTCGATTCCAAAATGCACAACTCCAAATAATGCAAATTAGAAACTCCTTTCTAATTTCATTCCACCTTGTCCAAGGATTCCTGGGTTGTCATTTATCGAATCACATAGGACATATCTCTTCTTTTACTAGAAGCGGTAGATTCTTTATTGATCATTTATTATCTCTATATATAACTTCTTGCACCCAAGCATACCCTTTGATATACCCTAAGGGTCTTAAGGAATAAATCAAAGTATAATTCATTATACACAAGATACTATGATGATCTCAAGTCTGAGGATCACTTGTACTACTATCACATTAGGAATTCCTATTGACAGGCGAGTAAAACTCCATTAGGTATTCCTTAGCGAGTCACGTTCAGTGTACTTATTCTCCAATAAGCACCTACATACTTACTTTAGTGTCTCCACACAAATGATAATGAGATCAATCATCCTCATCCAATGAGCAAGCAACATATGTACCAATCTATCCGGATTTACTAATTCCCTTTTTAGTAATCCATCGATTGGGAACTATTTTAGTTTTTAAGCTATCTAAGAATTTAGATCTTATTAGCATGATCATCATCATGATTCTAAAAGCATTGCTTAAAACTATAGGTTTATCACATATTATAAAAATAGCATCATGTAGATAAATAAATGTCTTTAATTAAATAATACTTTTATTAATAAATAAATAAGATTGTTACAAAGTATATGCTTTATCATCAAACATGATTGGCTTGTGTGCATACTACTTTCAATCTCTCACTTGCACTAAAGTCAATCGCCATGGTATCTAATACCCTTCTTCTCTAAGTGAAGATTATCCTACTGTTGGATTAGCTTCAGTAAATGGATATGCAATGTCATTTTAGAGAGTTCACTATCTCTATAGTGACTTCTCCTCTTTCAATGATTTCTTTAATCAAATGAAAGTGCCACAACACATATTTGGATCCAAAATGAGACTTAGGAACTATTCCTAATTCTGTAATGAACTTTTCATCCGAAACATCAACTTGCATCTTCATTTACAGTTATATAATTTGTTTTTATCACTAAACCAGCAACTCTTTCCTGTTTGGAACCTTTCCAATTCATTGCACCATCGTTTAAGGTAACGCTTCAATCTAAAGTGGATTTTTTGTCGTCTTGGTCAGTCCGAAAAACTTGAGTCTTTTAGTCCTCTAGTTTTATTCAGACCCAACATGAATTATGCTCACATCTTTAGTGCTGGTTAAGTACTTTAAGATATTTTTCACTGTCTCGTAGTGAACTTCTCCAGAATATGACTGATCAATATCAAGTCTCGTATATTTCATTACATACATGATAGTAACTCATGTGATCTCTCTTTTATTGAGGATAATTTTTGAGAGATACACTCCGTGGCTCATCATCATGAGACATCTCTTGGAGTTTGCCATGCTAAACGCCTTTACCATCAAATGAATATACGTTCATTGGGTTAAGCTGAGCATCCTTTTAAATCTATCTATTTAGATTTATATCCCCAATTTAGAATGTTCTACCCAAATCGTTCATGGAGGAATGTTTAGACAACTTTATCTTTACTGATTATAACACTGGTATGTCATTCCTTATCAGTAGTATATCAACATATAATACTAGGATTGTCACAGCGCTCCCACTTACCATTTTGTACACACTAGGTTCATTCTCATTTTTGATAAAATCAAACTCTTTTGATTGTCTTATCAAAATGAATGTTCCATTTTGAGAAGCTTGCTTCAATCCATAAATGGATTGTTGTAGCTCATATACATGATTTGTTTTAACCATTGAAATAAATCCATCTGGCTGTATCATAGATACATTCTCCTCTAATAATTTATATTTGAGGAAGGGCGTCTCCACGTCCATTTGCCAAATTTAGTAATCAGCAGCAGCCACAAGTAAAATCTGAATGGTCTTGAGCATTGCTTCAAAGATCTATTTTAGGAATTTATGGTCATCTACCATTTCTCTGAGTGTCTATAACTCTTAGCCTTATCGTATATAACTGGATCATCATCCTCTATGATGCGTACCTCATCATCAACATCTATGATGAATCCATACCTCCAAGGTATCTTTGGTACTATTCCAGATTTACAATTCGGTTGTGGTATAATAGGTCTAGCTACAGGTTCCTCCTTTTGACTAATAGTGATTTGTGGTTCTTGAACTCCCTCAAAATCTATTATCGTCCCACTAGCCCTTCAATGATAAACATCTTTATCTTAAAAGGCAACGTGTTTCGCAACAAACACCTTTTGCTAAGTAGGATTATAGAACATTTATCCTAAACTTACTTTAGGATGTCCCACAAATCTGTATTTCTCAAATCTTGTCCTAAACTTATCCTTTTGAAACCTTTTCACATAAGCTGGATAATCCTTTATCTTAACATACTTAAGATTAGGAATCCTCCCTGTCCATAACTCTTATAAAGTTATGGGGACGAATTTTGAGGTTACCTTATTTTGTAGATATGCAGCCGTTTCCAGGGCATTACCCTAAAAGAATACTGGAATTTCGGTAAAATCATTATAGACCGCACCATGTCCAACAAGGTACTATTTTTCCTTTTAGATACACCAATCAATTATTGTGTAATAGGAAGCATCCATTTTAAGAAAACCATTTAAGATGATCTTAAAACTTATTGCATAAGTATTTATTCCTCAATCCAATCGAAGAATAAATATACCTTGCCAATTAGTTTTACTTCTGAATTCTTTGAACCTCTCAGACTTGTAATTCACCAAATACAAATATTCAACTCTTTAAGTGATCATCTCTTTTTCTTTTACTAGTTTGTTCAATTTAAAATTATTTTTCATGTAAGTCAAGTATGTAAAGTCCATTCAATAAATTGTTAATTATTTAAACTAATGGACTTGCCCATAGGTGGTGCTAAACAATAAGTGCATGCAGTTAATGGACCAACCTTTGCTCCATTCCCACGTGCAGGAAAACTTCCCCTTGTTTAGCTTTCTACTTCTGCTTGGTCCCTTCATAAATTTGTATTTATGAGAACCATTGCCAGTATCCTAAACCCAAGTAGAAACTTTACTTACTGAAAGATTTTTTTCAATCATGAACAAAACTGTATGTTTAATCGAAACTTCACTAAGCTCCTTCTTGTTAACCTCTGCAAGATAACTCTCGCAGTTCCTATTCAAGTGTTCAGGCTTATTGCTGTGGAAGAAAACTCATTTGCTATCCGTATCAGTTCTATTCTTATTATCCTTTGTATTTGCCTTTCTATTTACCTTCTTTGAATCGTTCTTCTTTTTCAGAAGATCCTTTGGCCCCTACTAGTAAGACTTGGTCTTTCTTGGTTGGAAAGCGACTCTCAACAATTTTCAACATGTTTAAGCAAATCAGCGAGGCTGACATCTAGCATCTAAAAATTCACAACAATTATGAGAAGGAGTCCAAGAGTGAGTGCAAGATCAAATCTTGGCTCAACTCTCCATCCATGAAAAAACATGTTGTCCTAATTGTTCAATCAAATTGATCAATTTAGGACATGTGTCTGTACTATAGTGTCATCAGTTATCCTAGATTAGAGGAGTTCCTTAGCTATCTGATATCTAGCAGACCTACTTTTCTCACAATTCAACTACTTGAAGTGCAGGAATATAGTAGGAGCATCCATAGTTTTATGCTGACGCTGAAGCTCGTTACTCATGGATGCGAGCATGATGAATTGAGCCAACTATGTATCATCTTGCTACTTTTTAAAAGTAGCAATCTCTTCCTCAGAGGCATTGTCTGCAACCATTGCAGGGATAGGCGTATTAAGGACATAAGATAGCTTTTCAGCCTTGAGATTTATTCTCAAATTATTTAACCAATCCATTTAATTTGGTCCGGTTAAATAGCATCTAATATGCTACGCAATGATAGTAATTTAGACATTGTAATCTTCTGTAAATAAATTTGTAATTAACAACATTATGGCATATATTTTTTTAATAATTACCAAAATAAATTATGTCTTATTTTAAATTGGTATCTCCAACTATTTTCTTCAAACTATATTACTTCACTTATATAATTCGGCAAAATCTAATTAAAGATTAGCTAATGAGAATAAGGATCCTATTTCAAATGTATATAGCCTTGTGGTAAACACAACAAACCATATACAAATAAATAGGTAGACAGCTCTTTGTTAATTACATCAACATGTAACTCCTTTTCTTTTGTCTCTCAGATTATTTTGATCAACTGGTGGCACATCCGAATCAAAATTATCCAAGTTAAGTCCAACCTAGCACTTCCATCTATTCAAAAAAGAAAAATATTGTCCTTGTGGTTGGCACAACAAAACAATATTGTTCAATTTTTTTATAAGCATCAAATGTGATAAATTAACATCTTAAATACTTAATACTTGCCTAGTGGATAGCACAACAGACTCATATTAAATATTTAATGCTCTATTAATTTTATCATGCTAGAAGACGACGTTCGATATTTCAAATATCTTTGAACGCTTTAGACTTAAAATAATTTCTTTGAGGGGTTTGTTATTATTAGTCTCATCTTATTTAGCGCGCATGCACATATATATATATAAAATACGCGTCATTTTATTAAAACATGCAAAGCATATTTGCATAAAATATAATATATATATATATATATATATATATAATACTAGCATGCACATATAGAATACTATATTCTACCCGGATTGATTATGGACTTTTATTCTAGTTTGGTTCACTCGAGCCATTAAGTGAACCAAAAGGTCAAACCTAGGAGTGCAAGAATTAAATTTAAACATAACTATTACATTTAAACCCTGGCTTCATACAAATGGGTCTTCAAGCGCTCCTTGCTCCTTGTTCTCCAATTCTTCAAGATAATTCTAACTAGTCCTATTGCATAAACTATTTAATTTAAATATAAACCTTGATCAGTAGTCAAGGGGAAGTACATTTGAGGGAGATAGAAATTGCATCAAGAAAAATTAGAAAAGACGAGATACGTAGACCTCGTTTATAAAACCCATACATTCAAGCATCCAACTAAAATAAAATCTAATTATATTGATCAATAGTCCATAATCAAACCCATTTATTATCTTACACATCAACATATGCATCAATAAATAAAACATTCATCTCATAAATAATAAGCATTCAATATATACATTGATATCAATTTAATGAGCAATTTTAGTTAGCATAAAATTCAATTCTGAATTAAAATAAACACTTTTATTTTAATCCAAATTTAAATCAAAATGAAAATTTAATTTTAATTTATCCATTTTTGAATAAAAATAAACTCTTTTAGTTTTAATCAAAATAAACTCATTTATTTTAATTAATATGGAATCCAATTCCAAGTCAAAATAAACTCCTTTATTTTAACTTTTAAAATCGTTTTTTTTTTGGAGGAACAAAATATGTGGAATCCAATCCCTTATCAAAAGAAACTCCTCTATTTTGATTAATATGAAATCATATTTCATTTCTAAATAAACTTCTTTATTTACGGAAACATGGAATCCCCTTTCCTAATCACAAATAAACTCTTTTATTTTAGGAAATATGGAATTCATTTTCAACTCCAATTAATTATCATGGAATCCAATTCCAACTCTAATTAGTTAACATGAAATTAAATTCTAATTAAAATAAACATCTTTATTTTAATCCAATTTCAAATAAAATAAACTCCTTTATTTTAATTTTGAAAAACTGCACAAAAATTAAAATCAAAAATTGTGTTAGATCGGCGCACCTTGCACCGCCACTGGCACGCCCTACGCCACCCTTACAGAACCCGGCGCGCCCCGCGCTGCGGCGTTTTTTTGGATTTTTTATTTTCTTGCAAATCGCGATTTTTGATCCTTTCTTCCAAAAAATATGATTCTATACAACAAATTATGCCCAATAAATTGTTCCAAACACATATCAATATACATATCAAATCTGAACAATTAATAACTTGCATAAAGGTTTGGCTTTGATACCACTGTTAGGTTTGTAAGATTCATGGATACAATTAAATTGCATAAAATAAGCTGAAACATGATAAATCAGAGTTTTAAAATTTTACAAACCATATAGCTGGATCATCCTTTATGCACAATTATTAATTAAAAAAAAGATGGAGATTAGTATTCATACCCTTGAAGATTTTAGCTTCCTCAAGTACGAGTTCAATTCCAAATCCTTTTCGCATTCTACTTCAATCCACCTGATTAATTCCTTCCTTTGATCAACGTTAGCCACCCAAGATTTTGGCCTCTAGAGGTGATCCACCAAGAAAGAATAAGAATTTAAGAAAAATGTTGTTTGGCTAAACCATACTTTTCTTCTCTCTATAAAAGCAGTGTTCTCCTTACTCTTGGAATTAAAATGTCTAACCTTATTCCATAATAAGATTTTCTTATTTATAGATATAGGCAACCCTCCTAAAAAATTTAGGATTAGGGTTTTATATTAATTAATTAAACTCATTTAATTAATTAGGCTTCCCAATCCTATTGAGAATAATTAAACTCTTTTAATTAATTAGCTTCCTAATCTTATTATGAATATATATGAGAGAAAGAAAGTATATTATTAATTAATTCCCAAACTCTTTAGAAATTAAATAATAATAATAATAATAATAATAATAATAATAATAATAATAATAATAATAATAATAATAATAATAATAATAATAATACTCCTCTTATTAATTTATATTTAATATTTCCAAAATATTAAATAATAAATATTAAGCTATTTAATTTATTCTATCAACATAGATTAAATTAAATATACTTAACTTATTATTACGATTATGTCATTTGCTTCTTTAATAAATATTCTTCCTTTTATGATGTGACCCTTTAGGTTCTTCATATTAAATCGGTTGTGAATAAATCAATTAGAACAATTCTAATCTTATTTAAATAAATAAATTAAACTAATAATTCATTTAAATAAATAACATTTATTCTACAATAAGGATAAGCCTCCTTAGCGATCAACGACTTTTCAGATAATATAGATTTCAACATTAATCATAAAAGAACCTGTGAGTTAATAGTTACCGTGCAATTCAATCCTTCCACCATACAATGTCCCAATTAAAAATAAGACATGGAATTACTGTCAAGTCTTATTTTATTTAATTATATATATTTTGATTCCAAAATGTACAACTTCAAATAATGCAAATTAGAAACTCCTTTCTAATTTCATTCCACCTTGGCCAAGGATTCCTGGGTTGTCATTTATCGAATCACATAGGACATATCTCTTCTTTTACTAGAAGCGGTAGATTCTTTATTGATCATTCATTATCTCCATATATAACTTATTACACCCAAGCATATCCTTTGATATACCCTAAGGGTCTTAAGGAATAAGTCAAAGTATAATTCATTATACACAAGATACTATTATGATCTCAAGTCTGAGGATCACTTGTACTACTATCACATTAAGAATTCCTATTGATAGACGAGTAAAACTCCATTAGGTATTCCTTAGTGAATCACGTTCAGTGTACTTATTTTCCAATAAGCACCTGCATACTTGCTTTAGTGTCTCCACACAAATGATCATGAGATCAATCATCCTCATCTAACGAGCAAGCAACATATGTACCAATCTATCCGGATTTACTAATCCCCTTTTTAGTAATCCATCGATTGGGAACTATTTTAGTTTTTAAGCTATCTAAGAATTTAGATCTCATTAGCATGATTATCATCATGATTCTAAAAGCATTGCTTAAAACTATGGGTTTATCACATATTATAAAAATAGCACCATATAGATAAATAAATGTCTTTAATTAAATAATACTTTTATTAATAAATGAATAAGATTGTTACAAAGTATATGTTTTATCATCATACACGATTGGCTTGTGTGCATACTACTTTTAGCTAACCTACTAAATGAACAGTGTAAAAGCACTCATGGTCCAAAGACGCAAACTCAACCAGAATCCTCCACACGAGGGGGGCAATCAAAGTTCTGGCAAAAAGATGGAAACATAGATACACGAACCTTACTCCAGTGAGATAATCACCAACAAAACCCCTGAAATCACCAATCTTAATGATGATCAAGAAATCGGGGATATAAGAAAAAAGGTCCAGCAAATGGAGGAGACCATCCGATTAATAAAAGGGACATGAACATATGGGAGTGTTAACTACTCAGGCCTCTGCAAATTCACAGGAGCTCGATATCCTGACAAATTCTAAGTCCTTATTTCCGAGAAGTACAAAGGGTTAGGAGACCCTTATACCCATCTGAAGGTAAACATTAGAGAACTCGGATCCTATGTAGAGGATGAGAAGCTAAGAATGAATCTATTCTAGAAAAGTCTGACTTGAGAGGCTAGGGCATGGTATGTCTGACTTGACAACTCTAAAATACACAACTAGGAAGAGTTGGCCCACGCCTTCCTGAATTAATACAGTTTTCAGTCACAAATGGCACCTGATCGGTATCATGTGACTAAAGTTAAGAAGTAGAACAATAAGTCTTTCCAGGAATACGCCCAAAGACGGAGACATATAGCAGCACAGGTCATCCCACATATGACAAAAATTGAAATGGTGATGACTTTTATCAACATACTAGAAGCTCTATATTATGAGAGGGTCCTAGTGGGAATATGAAAACCGTTCTCAAAAATGATCAAACATGGAGAGATGGCTGAAATGGGGTTGAAGTCTGGTAAGATCAAAGACCTCACTGCTCTAGAGGCAGTAGCAAAGCATATCTAGATAGGAAATTATGGGAGTAATCCTCGGAGAGCCCACAAGAAAAAAGAAGAAGATGTATCCTTAATACTTCAGGTCAGGGTCAAACTCGGTGAGGCAGTCAAAATTCACCCATTCAGAAGTAAAATAATTACTCTCCATTTCTAAGCACTCGAAATTCCGCTCTCCTATTACTAACTATGTTGGAGTGTGATAAGCACAAGCTAGCACACTTATTCAAGTGTTCCAATTGGTTAGTTTACTTAATCTTGGTTTAATTCACACTAATTGGTATTAAGGTTTTATAATTTATGTTTAAGATAACTTAATGAAGTTATTAATACCTTAATTAAGTTTAGAATTTATATTTAAGGTTTTGGAACTCATAATTAGGGTTAAGGTTTCCAATTTAAGGTTAGCTCCTAATTAGGGTTAGGGTTTCCAAATTAGGGTTTATTACACTAATCTAAGTAATATACTTGGAAGCACGACAAAGCATTTTGTCAGTGTAAGCAGGACAAAGTAACTTGTCAAAAATGAATATAGCAATAAGTTCATTGGTGAAAATTTTATTTCTAAGCACGACCATTTTCGGAGAAAAATTTTATTTGACCTAATTCTTTATTAGAGTATAAAATACCTTAATGCACAATTAGAATAAATAAATTTCATTGATAATCAAATAATTTACATACACGAGCCTTATTAAGGTTCGGAATATCCCATTCACTCCCTCTAATAAGAATTTTATCCTCAAAATTATAGTACAAGTTATAGAAATAAATGTGGGTAGTTGTCACACATTTTACTCTCGAGCTCCCACATAGCTTTTTCAATGTTCTAATTTCTCCAGATCACTTTAACTAAGGATATTACTTTGTTTTGCAACACTTGTTCCTTCCGATCAATGATCTGAATATGAACTTATAAATAAGATAAATCTTCCTCGATTTGGATAGGCTCGTAGTTTATAACCTGTTCATAGTCAGGTTTATACGGTCGTAGTACGGACACGTGAAACGCATTATGAATATGATTTAACTCAGGAGGTAGGGTTACTTCATAGGCTACCTCACATATCCCCCTCAAAATCTAAAATGGTCCAATGAATCTCGGACTCAATTTTCTTTTCTTGCCAAAACGTATCTTGCCTTGCCAAGGGGACACTTTCAAGAATATGTGGCTCCCGACATTGAAATTTTGTTATTTTTTGTGTTGATCAGCATACTTCTTTTGTCGATCCTGAGATGCAAGCAATCTCTCACGAATAATTCAAATTATCTCAGTGGTTTGTTGGATTATCTCGGGTCTTAGCATTTGTCTTTCCCCGACTTCGTCCCAACACAAAGGTTTTCTACATTTTCTATTGTACAAGGCTTCAAATAGTGGCATTCATATGCTAGCATGGTAAATGTTGTTGTAGGCAAATTCTACCAAAGGCAACTGACCCTCCCAACTTCATTTGAAGTCCATAATACATGTTCTCAATATATCCTCTAATGTTTGAATGGTTCTCTCACTCTGTCCATCTGTTTATGGGTGATATGTTGTACTTAATTTTAATTGGGTTCCTAAGTGTTTTTGAAGACTCCTCCAAAAATTTGAATTAAATCGTGGATCTCGATCTGACACTATAGAAACAAGGACTCCATGCCTAGAGATAATTTCATTTATGTATAACTTGGCCAATTAATCTAAGTTAAATGTAACCTTAATAGGTAGGAAATGAGCTAATTTGGTAAGACGATCAACTATTACCCAAATGGCATTGTGGCCTTTCTCTGTTGCAGGAAGGCCTACCACGAAATCCATGGTTATGTGTTCCCACTTTCACTCGCGAATTGGTAAGGGTTATAGTAATCCACTCGGCTTTTGATGTTTGGCTTTAACCCTTCGACACGTGAGACATTTACTTACCTTTTTTGCTATTTCTCGTTTCATATTTGACCACCAAAAGTGTCGACTTAAGTTTTTATACATTTTAGTACTACCCGGTGCACGGTAAACTTAGAACTATGGGCTTCTTTTAAGATTTCATCTTTTAGTGTTTAAAATGACGAAACCCAAATTATGTCTTCATACCTTAGTACCCCATCTTTATCTATTATGAATTTGATATTCGTTATATAAGTTATTTCAGTTTTACACTTTTGGCACTCATCACCCTTCTCCTGCATTTCTCTGATTCTATCTATTAGAGTCGAACCACCCTCTATAACGAACAATTTTTGGGTAGAGTTAGCTAGAACTCTTACCTCAATAAACGAATAGCTTTATGACTTGAAATGACAGTAATTGATTTTAGTTGTTTGGTTGTTTAAATTCGCATAACAGGTTGGTTAGGAATATGAAAGCTAACAACCTTACGAAAACAATCAATTTTAGCATGATGAGTGGTTAACCAGTCGATTCCTAAAATCACATCAAATGCAAGTATTTTCAAAGAGATGAGATCAACAGGTAATGTGAGGGTGTCAATTTGAATCAAAAAAGATTTGCAAACTGTCGATGTAACGAAGGTTTCTCCCAACAGAGTTTCAACAGATAAATCAAAGTCTAGTTTCTCAAGGGTCAAGTTCAAACGTTGAGCACAAGCGGGTGAAATAAAAGAATGGGTAGAACCGATATCTAATAAGGTATAGATTTCACAAGAGTTTATGATTAACTTACCCGTGATAACTTTGTTCGGGTTCTTCGCATTTTGGGAAGTCACAACAAACGCTCTCCCTTGAACCACCGACTTTAACTTGTCTGGGACGGCCTTTTGTGTCACTATCCCAGCTGGACTTGACTTCGCTATTTGGCATGTTGCGCTATTTTGGTGTTAACAAAACGGGCACAAAACACGTGCAAGCATACACGGTCGACAAATAATAAATAAGATAAGTAAAGTTCGTTCCCACGGAGACAAGGAGTTAGGCTTAAATTATCATGCAACAGTCCTATAGTTATTTTAGTATGCTCAAACGAGTATCAAAGTGTGACTTAATAACTAGACTGATTTTAATATAAACTCAACTAATTAACAGACGAGGGGTTCAAATTGGAGAAATATGGGATCCTAACTTCACCTATTGCATCGTCTAGATTACCAACACCTCATGTCAAGTATAAATAATCACATAGGACTACTAGTCGGAAGCACGAATGTGAGACAAGGCTATTTGTCAATAAACCAAGCCCATATCATATAATATCCATAAAAGAGATAGAAATCACATGAACACCAGTAAAACCTAAATCACTATATGTCTATGTGATTTACAAGCTATATCAGTTTAAGTGCAAGCCCCCAATAGATTACATATGGCAATACGGTATATTTCTATCCGGATTACAAATCACAAAACTCATCGAATGCAAGTTTCACGAACATAAGCTAGCATGGCAAAATCTAAGTTTACACTTCCTCTTTCAATTCCATGTAAACTATTACAGTAGATGTTGATCAAGCATCTAAACATACAATACAACCATGCTAGGCAATCCAGACATTTTCACCCATACATTTCAAAGAGGCATAAAACCCTAGACTAAGCAATAAGATCCATTAGAATCCTATAATGGTAGTTAGTTCATCTTTGAACCACAAACCATTATGGGATTTAAGCCAAGCATTGAAAGCAAATAATGGAAGTAAGAGAGTAGAGAGAATAGAGAATGCAAATATTATGGTTCCATTTCCAATAGAATGCTAGCAAGCTCAAGTTTAGAGCACAACAAGCTCCAAAGTGAGCCCTAAAATGTAAATGCTACTTAGAACTAGAAGAGAAGAAGAGTTAAGCTCTCAAGCTCTCTAGATCCCTAACCCTAGAAATGTAAGAACTTAGATAATTGTTAAGTCTGATAAGTGCTCAGTAATATACATCTCTTGCAAAATAAAGCCTTAAATGCATTACACTCAGCCGAATAAAATGAAAAGTCAACATTTTGGGACCGGCGAGGCCGCACAGCCTTGCCTTGTATTCCTGGCGCGGGCGCGCTGATGTCCAGAGCAGGCTTTTGGCTCTGTTAACCGGCGCGGAGCGCGCTGATGTCCAGAGCAGGCTTTTGGCTCTGTTAACCGGCGCGGGCGCGCCGGCTTCCTTTGTATTCATGGCGCGACTGCACGTGCTTGTTTCTTCTGCTGATGCAATCTGGCTTCCTTGTGCTTCCTTTCTTCCTTCTTCATTACTTCTTTTTCCTTCCTCTCTGCTGCTTTGGTCCCTTTTTCACATGCCCTTTTGTTAGTCCTTATGTCAAGTCCACATTTGTTTCCCTTATCAAGCTCTCCACATAGCCTTTGCCCATTCCATGCCAAATCATACCATTATCGTGCCATTTCTTGCCAAAAGAGTTTTCTGTCTAAAATATGCAAAACAAAAACAAAACATATTAAAAGACACTAAAATGCTTAAGTTCAAACTGTAATTAAAGCAAGTTGATATCCAATAAGCATGCATAAAACCTACTTATCAGGGCACACTCGAGCTATGTGACCTTCCTTTCTATAATTATAGCATACCTTGGATTGCTGTGTGCAGTTTAGACTGATGTGTCCCTCTTGTCAACATTTATAATATACGATCGGTGGTTGTTCCCCTACCCAAGAAACGGTTGTTATTTCTGATGCTGCTGCCGATGTCTTCCCGTCGTCATTGTTGTATCTTCTCTTTTTGAAATTTCCACCTGACTCACTTCTTCTATTATCTTGGCCATGATTACCACCGAAGTGGTTACCATTTCTGGCATGATAATTTCCTCCACGCTGGTTATCACCATTCCGATGACTGCTGCCACCGGTACGACTATTATCGTGCGTTCGGTTGTTGTCCTTTGGTTAAATAGTCTCATTATTTCGCTCTAATAATTGAGCCCTATTCACAACATCTGAATACAATTTTTTTTTATGAGAAATGAGGTATTGAAGAATTTCAGGTTTCAAACCTCTCAAAAACATTCGTGTCATTCGTTCCTCATTATCCACCAAATGAGATGCAAACCGGGATAATTCCGCAAACTTGGCCTCGTATTGTGATACCGCCATATTATTATATTCCAGTTTGATGAATTCCACCTCATTCATATGACGAATACTTTCTGAAAAGTACTTGTCATTAAACAATTCCTGGAACTTCTCCCAAGACATCTTGAGTGCGGAAGGGGAGTACGTTTCACAGATTCCCACCAGTAATCTGCCTCTCCACGGAACATAAAGGTGGAAAAGTGAACCTTTTGCTCCTTTGTGCATCCCAAAACATCAAATATTTTGGTGATCTGCTTAATCCAAGCTTCTGCCTTGAGTGGCTCTGGCTTTCCCAAAAACTCCGGCGGTCCCAACTCCTTGAATTGCTTAGCAGTGACCAGCCGTGAGTTACCATTGTTTCCACCTGCATTTTGAACAGGAGTCTCTCTCGTCTGATTTTGCATAAATTTTAGAAAGCTTCTAAACATCCCATCGTTCATCGTTTAATCGGTGGTGTTGTTTACAGGAGGATTATTGCCTTCCTGATGCACATTATCCTGGTTGGTGATTAGCAGTGTCTCAATGGTCTCATATGCTCCATTGCTTAGAT
The DNA here is from genome assembly GCA_020205555.1 of Panax stipuleanatus. Taxonomy (NCBI): domain Eukaryota; kingdom Viridiplantae; phylum Streptophyta; class Magnoliopsida; order Apiales; family Araliaceae; genus Panax; species Panax stipuleanatus. The sequence continues at coordinate 65,202,020 of CM035116.1, forward strand.
TTTCAGATGTCATTCTCAAATACTGCCACAAAACAAGGGTTAATTAAAGAAATTGACATATCACATATTATCCTTATATTCCGACCAATAACAAATAACAAATAAGCTTAGGTAGGACACACTAGCAAAGGTTTTACTCGTCTCTCCCCTCCTAGTTATAATCCCAGATCTCTACCAGAGATCATATCCTTAAGCTCTGATACCAACTGTAACGCCCCCAAAATAGGTCCACACAACCCATTGAGTCGCCAAGTACATGGTACAGAATCCAAATACAAATCTTCCTATTCCAACTATTAAAATGTCGTACAAAATACGACCATACAAACTATGAGCGTCAATACAGATATTATGTAGAAAATATAAACGCTCAAATTAAGTCCTCATTATAATTATTATCACACTATTTTTCAAAAGAGTGAGGACTACAATAGCACTATCTCGAATCATCACTCCATTCTCCGACTAGTCCCAGCAATATTCTCATTTCCTGAAGAGAACAATGAAAGAAAAGGGTAAGCAACTAGCCAGTAAAGAATATTATGACTAAGATAGTGAAGAATAAATTATCGTTAGCTTCAATAAATCAGATAAAATATTATGGACAACAAGTTTTAGATCAACAATTGCAGCGGAAATAACAACTCATTAGAAGAGTTAAGTAGAGAATGATGTCTACTATCTTCTATGATTTAAAAGTCCATCATCAATATTTTGTCCCTGTAACACCAATCAACAAATATTTCTAATCAATAATTTATCTTTGCACTACGGGCAAAAGATATTCATTTGTATCACCAGTGGTCATGATCATGTCAAACACATGTCTATCTTTGCACTACAGGTCAAAGATATTCATAAATCAACAGCTCATCTTTGCACTACGGGCCAAAGATATTCATAAATCAACAGCTCATCTTTGCACTACGAGCCAAAGATATTCATCAATCAATTGTTCATCTTTGCACTACGGGCCAAAGATAACTTTCACCATAATTTAAGTTTGAGGATTATGATAATGATATTAAGAACGAATCAAGTGAGATAAAGGATAAATATTAAAGATTTATAATTTAATTTATCCAGAGTTCAAGAATATTCAAATTGTCAATATGAAGATCAAAACATGGATCCAATTTCAAGAATAAGATCCATAAAAGATAACTTGGACAAAGAAAAGAAAATTTAATTTCATTGTGAATAGTACTAATGAATAGTACCGTATGTATAAATAGTACCGTATGTATGAATAATACCATATGAATAGTACCCCGACATGAAAAGATTAAAACTTTATAAGAAAGTTTAGACCAATATTCCAGTAAAATGATATTAGATGAAGCGCAAACCTTAAGAAATTTCTAATCATTTCAGGAATTATAGAAGCAATACTTACCATAGTAAGTTTAAATTTAGGAATATGAAATGAAATATTATCACTTACATATTATAGAGTATGGAAGAAAATAATATTCCTTACGAATATTGAACAAAAATAACATCCTTTACGAGAAAAATAATATCATTTACCTTAATAGGAAAGTAGTTCTGATTGGAAGAACGGAGATTATGTTTAGGAAATCTTGCATTGTTATCCACCCTCAAAATATCCTCATACTCACAAGAAATACGCTCAATATTATAGAGAAAGAATTTTTTGATTCTGGTGTGATTTTCATTTCTTAACTAAGCAACATATTTATAGGAAAATGCTATCACACCATTTCTGACAAAGTTCACACGGTTTTGAAAAAACTTCAACATGCCAAAAAGGAATTCAAACTCCAGCAACTTACCTCCACCTTTCCACACATGTTTTAAAATTTTTAAAAACATTTATAATTATTAAAAGAATTCAAATTCAATTTGCTCTCTTCCATCTCATTTTATTTTTATACCATGAATTTATTATAATAATGTTACCATTCAAATTATACTATTATATTATCACATTATACTATTATAATGTAATATTATAATAATATATTTGAATGAATTATTTTATCGAAAAGGATAAAATGTCAACTTTCAACAAATGTCTCATGCTAAAAATTCCTCCATTTATATCAAAATTGAACAAATATTTACTTATCATATTTATCAATAATTTTTATTTTATTTATCAATTATTATTCACAATTAATATTATAGAATCACAATATTGACAATCAGGTCGTTTCCAAGAAAGAGGGGGCTTTTCAATAAGAATTTCTCTTCATTGGCGCGCAATTATATAACCTAATCCCTTTACTTGATAGAACTTTCTAAACATTATCAATAATGCTATCTAATAATATTATTCCAATAATATAAGTAACAATTATTGATTTAATAATGTGAAATATTATGCAGTGGTTATTGTGACAATTATTGAATCAATAATATAAAATAATATACAATTATCAATGTAGAAATTATTGAATCAATAATATAAAATACTGAACAGTAATTACTGTAACAATTATTGAATGAGTAACTTCTTACGTAAGAATCAATAATTAGGAAATACTGTGCAATACCGTGTGCTACTGTGCAACAACGCGTATTACTGTACTTTAACCACCAGGTATTTCAACAGTTTAACTGTAAAAGTTTTGTCGTTATTTTATAAAAAGGTTAATTTTGTCTCTTTCTTTATCCGACAATTATTCCTCTATGGGGTCAACCAATGATTGCGCCGTCGTACGAATATTTTCCGACAAAAAGAATATTCCCCAACCAAACGAAAATTTCCCAACACAACAAATATTTTATGACAACTTGTTTACTTTGTAAAATTTGCACATATCACTCATAACTTATCACATTTATCAAATCAACACCTTATATTTAAAATAATATGTAGAGAAAATTAAATCTTATTCATAAAAAATTGGGGTCTTACAGGAGTTGTTGGTTGTTCCCAATCCAAAACCGTTTCTATCTTTGTTGGATCTACTGCAATCCCATTCTTGTCAATTCGCATGACCCAAAAATTGAACTCGTTCTAACCAGAATTCACACTTGGAAAACTTTGCGTAAAGTTGTTCCTTTCATAATATCTCTAATACGCTCCTTAAATGTTCAGCGTGCTCCTCCCGTGTTTTCGAGTATATTAAAATATTATCGATGAACACTACGATAAATTTGTCTAAATATGGTTTAAACACTCAGTTCATTATGTCCATGAATGTTGCCGGTGCATTCGTCAATCCAAAGGACATCACAAGAAACTCATAATGTTCATAGTGTATCCTAAATGCTGTCTTCGACACATCTTTTTTTACCTTTAACTGATGATAACCTAATCGTAGGTCGATCTTCGAAAAGTGTTCAGCCCTTTTCAACTGGTTAAACAAATCATCAATTCTTGGTAAAGGATATTTGTTCTTTATAGTAAATTTATTCAACTCCCAATAATCGATACATAACCTCATAGTTCCATCCTTCTTCTTTACAAACAACACCGGTGCTCCCCAAGGTGAAACACTAGGTTGTATGTACTTCTTGTTTAAGAGTTCCTGTAACTATACAAATAACTCCTTCAACTCAACTGGTGCCATCCTGTAAGGTGCCTTTAAAACTGGCGCCGTACCAGGTGCAAGATCAATAACAAACACGATCTCCATATCAAGAGGAAGACTTGGTAAGTCATCGGGGAACACATCTTGAAATTCCCTAACTACAGGTATTTTCTCTAGCTTTACTCCTTCCTTTCTAGTATCTACTATATATGCCAAATAACTCGTACAACCACTTTTAAGTAATCTCTCCGCCTGCGTTATTGTCAGACATCGAGACTGCTTAGGTGAACAGCCACCATTGAATACTACTTTTGACTTTGACGCAGTCAACAAGTTTACCCGCTTCTGATGGCAGTCAATTACTGCATTATTATTAACTAACCAATCCATCACTAGGATTACGTCGAATTCCCCCAGCTGTATAGCAATAAAGTTCACAAGAAACTTGTGTCCCTTAATTTCTACATTACAATTTCTATATATGGTTTCAACGGGAATTTTCTCTTTATTTGCAATTTCTACACTGAAAGGTATGTCTAAGTTTTCACATGGCATATTCAAGTTTTTCGCAAAGCTATTAGACACAAATGAACATATAGCACCAGAGTCGAATAACACATATGCATTTAAAGTGTTGATAGGGATAATACTTGTCACCACGGCCTGTGAAGCAACAGCATCCCTCACCGTCATATTAAATGTTCTGGCGGTTGGACAACTCTAGCCTCCAGCTTCGGCTACTGTTGGTTTAAAGTTATTGTTTATTGTCCGATTTCCCCCTCCACTTTGATTTTTGGGTTTTGGGCAATTCCTAGCTATGTGATCTATTGACCCACAATTGAAGCATCTATTTTTATTGGAACTAGGACACTGAGGAGAATAATGTCCCTCCTAACCACATTAAAATATTTGATCTTTTTGTTAAGACACACTCCTTTATGATTTTTCCCACATGTAACACAAGGGTCAATCCTAATATTGTTTTTTGTTGTTGTTGTTATTGTAGTTATTCCCCCTTTTCCAAGACTTATTGGAAAAAGTGGTATCCCACTTTCTCTTGTTATGAAATCCACCTATACTTGCTTCTCCTTTAAATTCCCCCCCCCTCATTTTGATTTATTTTATCTTTGTGGAACTTTATAAGGACCTCATTCTCGTTCTAAGCTATGATAGCTTTTTCGAGAATTTTTGGAAAGGTTTTTACTTGAAATACCGACAATTTACTACGAATCTGGGGTTTCAAACCCTCCTCATACCCCCGGGTCTTCCTTGCCTCCGTATCTACTTGATGCGGTGCAAACCTAGCTAGTTCATTGAACTTAGCTATATACTGAGATATAGTAAGTTCCACTTGTTTCAAATCTAGGAATCGTCCCTCCATACGATCCTTCGTTAATTAGGGAAAATAATTCTCAAAGAATAGTTCCTTGAATCTAGCCCAAGAAACTATCCCAACTCTTGTGCGAACCTTATTATTTTCCCACCAATAATTTGCCTCACCCTTGAGGAAAAAGGTGGCAAAGACCGTCTTTTGGTCTTCGCCGATATTTGTTAAAATAAAGAACTTCTCTATTTCAGTAATCCAGGTTTGAGCCAGAAATGGATCTGCAGTTCCTTTAAATTCAGGTGCGCCAACTAGTTTAAAGTCTTTAAATAAGGTGCCCTGTGTCTGGTTTATTTGTCGACCCTGTACAGCTCCTAAGAGTATGTCAACTAACTGCTGAGTATGATTTGCTTCCCTATTCTCATTTTCTACTTCTCTCTAAGGTCTCCTTCTTGGTGGCATGATTCTATAATCAAAAGTAAAGACAAGTATAAAAATAAGTATGAACAATATATAAGGTTTAAACAAGTCTGATGTTTACAAACATAATTTGTATTTCACATACTGAAGATTACATATCCAACTAGTGGTTCATATACTACCACTAGTTAATTACACATCAACATTTTCCTAATACACACTACTAAAAACAGACAAATATTTAGATCCCGATACTATATTTAATAACCTCTAGCCTCATCATAAGCATCCTGGATCATGTGGCATACCATTGATCGATCTATGAGGTAATCAATCTTCTTATCCTCCATCGAATATCTAATTACTCGACGTTCTAGATCGTCAAACAAACTCCGAGTCCCTCGAACAACTTTGTTTAACTACATTTTTTCAACATGTCTCTCCCTTTGAACATTCTGCAGTGATGTCCTCATTCTGCTGGTAATACCCCTCTTAAAATCCAGTAAACCATCGGCTATAAATAACCTAAAGTTAGCAGCCTCAACTTTCTCTGTTGACTATTGTACCACTGCTGTAAATGCTTCCTCATGTTCCTCTATCCTCATCAACTGACCAGCTACAGGATCCTCATATTCTTCTGCATCCAGTATCTCTTGATCATGTTAAAATTCCTCCTCTTCAGGATCACTATCATGCTTAGACTCTATCATAAGTGGATCTATCACTATTGGATTGTCATCCGAATCAGAGTTTGTTATCCTACAAAATATTAATATTACTCAATTAATATTGTAATAAAGCCGTTTTACACAAAACATAAGGCTTTTAAGGTTATCTTATGTGAAATTAAGTATTTTTCCAGACTCAAAGACTATATCCTAAGGTACCTCTACCTTAGAGATATAGTCGAAAGCTTTAATACCAAAATATGACGCCCCCATATTCTATACACTTCCTGTATTAGATTTGGTGCTCAAGTTTAACTAATTAACCATAAATATTCCTTAATATATAACTTCTATATGTCCAAGGTTCACAGTATCCCATAACAGATATTAGTTCTCGTCAGAACAACTACTGCGTTTGGATACCTTCACTTGGATGTATAGATTTATATCTTATGGATATCTCTTTCATATCAATAGTTCCTATCTATCTGATATTCACAATATTAATGATAAGATTGTTCTTGGAACCGTGGGGCGCATTACGGTAAAGGTGGCACCTTACCGGCGCTCATTAAGTGTAACCTCGGTGCTTACAGAACTCCCAGTATCAAAATACCCTCAATGATGTATAGTTCATATGGATACTGTACTAGATCAATGTCACCTCTAACTTATCTAAGAATGTAAACATAACATAATTGTTATAACAAAAGGTGATAATATATTAAATAACTTTAAGTTCGATTATATCATTCTCAGTATCGTGTTCTTATTACAACAAAATCTTATAAACTTGAGTTTACATAAATAGTAAGATAATACTAAATTAACACGACCTTTTTCCATTATTCGTCCCTGAAGTTCCGGGATTACCATCTAAATCTGCAAAGGAAATTATTTGTAAGAATGAGCAACAACATGCTCAGCAAGTTTAATTAGTGAATCCTGTGCTAACATATTTAAACGTACAAGGTTTAGAAAAACTTGTTCAATGAAAAATAAGGTTAGAAACTTGCATATGCGAAGAACGTTTAGCTAACAGGCATTTGAAGTCGTTATGTAACCTAAATATGTTAGCACGTATTCATAACGGTCGTTAGCATTTATTATAACAAGTATCTACTCAAACTATTTGAGTCAGGGTTGGTTTTGATGTGAATTCGGTGTTCTATTACTCTATTAGATAATTATCAAGCTAATTTCTCAATAAAACTTTATTTAAAAGCTTCATTATTATTTTAGATAATTTAATTATCATTTATAATAATTTCTAAAAGCTCATAATAATTTTTAAAGAGTTAATTATCAATTATAATGATTTTTAAATCATTAATATCATTTTTAAATAATTAATAATCATTCATAATAATTTTTAAAATATTAATATTATTTTAAAATAATTAATAATCATTTACAATGATTTTTAAAACATTAATATCATTTTTAAATGATTTATCTAATAAAATTATTAAATAATTTTATTATTATTAATATTTAAATAAATAAAATATTTATAAAATTTATGTCTAAATATTAAAAGTTATTTATTATAAATTAAAATAATTTTTAAAACTTAATTATTAATTATTTAATATTTATTTCTATTTAATTTAATTATTATAATTTATTTTTATTCAATCCGTCGCTAATTGCCTACTGTGACAAACAGCGCGCTAAAAGGGTGCTGGAAGGGAAAGTGTGGTCTAAGGGCCCTATAGCGACGGACAGTGTCGCTATAGATGTTCTTCAGCCTTTGAAGAACAACCTAGTCAAACCTTAGTTGCCTACTTTGACCCTCTTTAATTCCTAATTGGTTTTATTTCTGGGCTTGTAAGTGTATCCATGTTGTAGTATTGATGTAATACTACAAGTTTATACTCATTTTGTTACCTAACTTCATCATAACAGGGAGATATGGGTGGTCAAAACTCCTATCTCCACTAATGCCGGTCAACGATTTTGGCTTGTTAATAACTTTGATCTTATATACTGTTTATGTGTTGTAATGGTTTAAGTGTGTAGTATATATATACCAAGGTACAAAAGTGTGACATTGGTTTAGTCTAACTAACATCATAAGGTAAAGATCTAAGTCAAACGCTTGTCAGATGTTCATAAGGTTTTTGGGTTTTCCAAAAATTAAACCCGTGAACGGTCAACGGGTTTTGACCTTTAATTACTTTCATTATGTGAATTCTTTAGGTGCTAAAGTGTCATAGATGTGTAGTATATATGTCATTGTATAACATGGATACAATAAATCATACTAACAACATCCTAATTAAAAGATTGAAGTTGGTCAAACGGCTGTCAGAGTCATGTTCATACGTTTTCTGGAAATTCCAGAAAAGCAAAACTGTGATCGGTCAACTACCTTTGACCATGAATAACTTTCACCATAGTGATCCGATTAACATGATTTCAGTTCTAGGTTGTTAAGCTCATGGCATACAACAACAACAGTCCAAACAATTAACATGTTAAGATCTATAGGCTCTGACATTAGGCTGTCAGACCATTTTTACAATTTGGACAGTTTGCTATTTTCTTCATTTTTATGCATTTAGATGTTATGTAACTATGTTTTATCAACCCATATCACTTAATAACATGTTATTACATATTACTAAACATTAAAACAACATTTTTAACTGTGCATCAAAGATCTACAAGTGTGAATAGTATTTTTACCATCTTGAGAAAATTTTGATTCTTTCTCTTTGATTCTGATCTTAATTACTACTGCTGAGGCTTGTTATGGCTTGAATTATAAGTGTTTTGGTTACAGAAATTCGTGGGTTTTAAGTATGGGAGGGCTGCTATTTATAGAGCTTTGTAAGTTAGGGTATTTAGGTTTTTTCCACTTTATTTTGCCTCAAAAAATATCTCTACAACTGAACTTGTGCTGCTATGATCTGTTGTTGGGCTCATGCTTGTGCTGGAGTGTGTTGGAGTGTGATGAGCACAAGCTAGCACACTTATTCAAGTGTTCCCATTGGTTAGTTTACTTAATCTTGGTTTAATTCACACTAATTGGTATTAGGGTTTTATAATTTGTGTTTAAGATAACTTAATGAAGTTATTAATACCTTAATTAAGTTTAGAATTCATAATTAAGGTTTTGGATCTCATAATTAGGGTTAGGGTTTTCTAATTAGGGTTAGGGTTTTTGAATTAGGGTTTATTACACTAATCTAATTAAAATACTTGGAAGCACGACAAAGCGTTTTGTCAGTGTAAGCATGATAAAGCAACTCGTCAAAAACGAATATACCAATCACTACAAGAAATCACACATTTTATGACGAATTTGTTTGCCACACACAAATTTTTGTCACAATTTGTTAATTAATAATTACGAAATTCATAATCGCCACTAAAACTTTTGCTTTTGTGACGACCATTAATTTTGTTACTATTAATCATTTATGTCATTACTAATTTACACATTTGATGACGTTTAACAAAATTTCGTCACAAATTATTTTGGAGGTAGAATTTAGTACCAAAATTTTGGAGGGAAACCTTTTAGCGACATGTTTGAAATAATTTATGACAGTATTTATTGTCACATAATACTACCTCCGTTCCATAATAAGTGATATTTTAGGTGATTTCATTTGTCCCAAATTATTTGATGTTTTAGAAAATCTAGGAGCATTAATTACAATATTTCCAAAATTATCCCTCATTACTCCTACTTCAATACTCAGATGCTTTTAACTCTCTCTCTCCTTATTAACACAAAGGGTATTATAGACAAATGATACTATATTTAATGCTATACAATTATTTTCTTAATGGTTGTGCACAACTCTAAAACATCATTTATTATGGGACGGAGGTAGTAATTCTTTCGATAACAACGTAATAGTTTGTCATTAATTATTTATAAATTTTAGTGACAATGTGATTTCGTCACTAATGTTCACATTTAGTGACGCCAAATACAAATTCATCACAATTTTGATTGGAGACAATAATTTTTTGAAAATTTTTGGAGGGAAATTTTTTAAATACAAAAAAATATTAATTTATGACAATTTGTATTGTCATCAAAACCAAATTTATATGACAAGATACTAGTTCGTCACTAATAAGATGAGTGGTTAAGTGACAATAATAATTCGTCATAAATGCTTATATTTAGTGACAAAGTATGTAATATTGTCACATTTTTATTTGGAGGCAAATTTTTTTTAAGAAATTTTGGAGGCAAATTTTGTAAAGATGAAAAATTAATAAGTTATGACAATTGTTATTCTCACAAATACCAATTTTATATGACGAGAGACTCGTTCATCACTAATTAGATGAGTGGTTAAGTGACAACAATGGTTCGTCATAAATTCTTATATTTAGTGACAAAGTACGTAATATCGTCACATTTTTTTTTGGAGACAAATTTTTTTTAAGAAATTTTGGAGGTAAATTTTGTAAAGACGAAAAATTAATAGTTTACGACAATTTTTATTGTCAGAAATACCAATTTCATATGACGAGATACTAGTTCGTCACTAATAAGATTAGTGGATAAGTGACATCACTGGTTCGTTATAAATGCTTATATTTAGTGATAAAGTACGTAATATCGTCACATTATTATATGGAGGCAATTTTTTTAATTAATTTTGGAGGCAAATTTTGTAAAGACGAAAAATTAATAGTTTGTGACAATTTTTATTATCACAAATACCAATTTTATATGACGAGATACTAGTTCGTCACTAATAAGATGAGTGGATAAGTGACAACACTGGTTCTTCATAAATTCTTATATTTAGTGACAAAGTTTGCAATGGCGTCACATTTTTATATGAAGGCAAAAATTTTTCCAAACAAACTTGTATCCAAGCGACGTCACCGGTCTTCCTTTCATCATTGGCAGCCTCCATTTAGTCAAGAACCTCCATTATCAATTTTCAATAATACTAATTTTATGCAGAAATTATTTGACATTTTAGGTATGTTTCTATATTTTGATTTGAATTTATTAGTAGTTGTTCTAATTGAACAACTTCGATTTTGAAATGATTTATAATGGTTGCTATTGTTGTTGATGATCTTGTACAATTTTGATAATCTAAATCACTATTTGATTTAAATTTTTGACGAAGCAACTTCATAGCTTTGATTAGTAAGTGTAGTGAATCGACATCATAGAATGGTTCTGCTTTCTTGAAAAGAAAATGAGAGTAGTGATTTCGATTATCAGGAGACTTAAATTTATAAGGCTGCTCTATTAGTTATGTATGCATATATAGTGTTGACAAAAGACAATGTAATAGTCCAAATTTTCAGTATATATTAAAATAAGAATTTAGTAAAATATTTTTTTTAATTTTAATATATACTGTATTGAATATGTGATACAGTAAGTGTCTATGTGCGGTATAATGCGTATGTATGATAAATATATGAATATATTTTTATTGCATGATTTGTTATTAACTAAATCTTTCGCAAAAAAAATGATTAATTAAGAATAATTTTTAATATTAAATTCTAATATTAAATTTTTAGAGATTTTTATTTAAGAAAGGGGTATTGAAATAATTTTAATATAAAATTATTTTAATACAAAACATTATTATAAGAAATATAATTTTCATACAAAGGTGTGAGTAATATTTTTTTTTTGAATATTATGTAAAATTAGCATAATATAAATCTAACTCATTCTCATTTTCCCATTTCCATCCCCTGCCTCATCCCTTTTCCCGTTATCCGTAAATCCATAATTAGGTGCCCTTGACTGCTAATTTGCAGCGTAGAGCAACAATTGAGGCCCATGTTGTGTTTGTTGAAGGAACTAGGGTTTGGCTGAGCATGGGCTTTTACTGCCATTGCCCGAGATGTTGAAGGTCAGCAATGGGGAGTTCTATGCGCGGTTGATTGAAATGAGATTGAGGTTAATTATTGACAGATAATTGTAGTATGTTGTTCAATCCTAAATCTTGTTGTATATTTTTACTTCATAGAATCCTATTTGGGAAGATCAATTGCTAGATATAAAGGTAGGCAAATCTTTAGCAAGAAATATGATATTGGGCATATGGGGATACTCTATTGTGGTTCCATTTTTGCGTGTCTTTTTTTTCTACTTCTTTTTAAAAATCTGCTTTTTAGTCTGTGTTTCTAAGAAGTATATTAGTCTAAACAGCAAACTCTATACTGATATATGTTGCCTGGAAGAAATGTTTGAGCCATCTGAGATGAAGTTATCTTTAACTATGTTTGGTTGAAATAAGGGTTCGTAACTAGCCTTGGCTTATTTTTGTTCTGATAGGCAGCTAAGAGTGAGGCTGCAGCTGTGATGTGATAAAAATATGTAACTGCAAGTGCACAGTGTCAAGTTGAAGAACTGGCAAGTACAGGTCGAACCCACAGAGACTAGATTAATTTTAATATATCTTTAATTAATATTTTAGGCAAATTAGAAATAAAGATTGAGAGTTGATTAATTAGAATATGAAAACTAATAATGAAAAAGCAATCTAGGAATCCGAATCCATTAAATAATAAACATAACATATAATTCAATATATTCTATTTTTATAACTTAATTATGATTTTGATCTCCCTTCCCTTTAATTTAGTAATTTTATAATTAACGTGGGCAAGCATAGACTATGAAAATTTAAGGATTAACTATAACCCATCAAAACTTCTTTGAGCAAGCATGGATTATGAAAAACTCATGTATTAACAATAATCTATCAAAACCTCTTAATTAATTTAAAATCACATATGAACTATAAAACGAAGGTATTCCAATAACGAAACATGAAGGCGAAATCAATTAAACATAAAAGCATAAATAATAGAAGAGATAAAAAATATTATCATGAATAATTATTTAATTTCATCTTCATCCTAGATTAAAGAAATTAACTAGACATAAAAAATATAAATTAACTAACTAAAATAAAGAAAAGAAGAAGATTAAAAATAAATAAGAAAACTCCCTTTATTGACGATTCTCTAACAAGCGTACAATGAAATAATTTAATCTACTCCTACTCCTAACCTAAACTAATACAATATCTCCTCCTCTCTCTCTAAAACAAGAGACTATTTATAGGAAAAATAACTTTGTGTCCTATTGAACTTGGACACTTTTGTTCCCATGTAGGTTTTAACTTCCTAGTGGCAATCAACTTCTCAAAAAGATCTTCTAGATAGACTTTTCTTTCTCTTGTTGGATTTGACTTGCACACCAAGATTGTTCCACCTCTTTCCTTCTCCTTGTAGGATTCTTCTTGGATATTTCTTACATGAATAAGAGCATTAAATATTACTTGATCACCAAGATTTTGACTTTATTGCAATAAATATTAAACCCTACAAAATAAAATAAAACATATTAATTTAATAAACTAATATAATTAAAAGGACAAAATTAGGGATAATAAAATGTATGAATTATGTGTCTATCAAATACCCTCATACTTAGCTTTTGCTCGTCCTCGAGTAAAATAAAAATAAAATAAAATAAAAATAAAAATAAAAATTATACTACCCCATTTTCGTAGGAGACACGATTGCACTTAGCATGTGCAACAAGCCTTTAAACCCCAAGGTTACCCCAAGTGGACGAGTTGTGTCTCGTGAGGGTTTGCAGTGAATATACCCACAAAATTCAAAAATATTTTTGAGTTCAACAAGTCATGAAATTGAATTACAACTTCTAAATATCCATGAGCATACATAAGCAAAATTAAATTCAAAATCACACTTTCACCTTATCAAAAATATTTAATCTTCATTCTAGACACCATCCTTCATAATATTAATTCAATGTGATGCATGCATGTGTGTATGATGTAACTCTTAGTAGGAATTTTACCATGAAAATCAAGCAAACTCATTTTTCTTCTTTTTTCTCTTTTTTTTTAAATTTTTTTCCTTTTTTTTTCTTTTCTTTTTTTCTTGACTTGTGCAATGTCTCATTTTCTTAGGCTTTTCAGAGTTACTCATGTAGCGAGCGTTGGACCAATGACTCCCAAACCAGTTGACTTTAGGGCACTAGGTGTAGAGACACCCCTAAGGGCTTACTAACTCGAGTAACAAAGGCCACAAAATTAGACTAGTCAAACTGCTTTTATCCATCACACTTTTCAGCGTGAATATCGATGCTTCATGAGGCTTAGATACCCAGTTATTTCGTTCAATGGACATTGAAGCAGTTATTTTTTCTTTTTTCTTTTTCTTTCTTTTCTTTTTTTTTTTTTTTGAAATTACTCGAATCATAGTTTATATCCACAACTAAGAGTTAGTGCGATTGTGAAGTGCAAAAAATGCTTTTGAAATCAATATTATTCCAGATGGTATTTCAAATTAAGATTTCGTACCTCATCAAAGATTTAAGAGTTCTAAATCTTTCAATCTTACTCATGACTTTTAACTCCACGAACACTTATTAGAATAAATTCAATCCATAAAAAGTCAAACAAAATTTTCAAATTTTTTATTTTTTATTTTTTTAAACAATATTTTCCTAAAAACAAAACAAAAATATCTAATACAATAATACAAACAAACTCCCCCCATACCTAAATCATGCATTGTCCTCAATGTATGCAAATGAAGAAAAAAGAACAAAGATGTGAAATAATTGTACCTTGTATGCGGGGCATTTATTCTGCAAGAAAATGTGGTGAGAAGGAAAACAAATGTACATACCTACGAATTTTATAAATCTTAAATATTATATGACTATACATGAATGATACAAATGGGTAAGTGAGTGTGAATTTGTCATGATTTTCAGGAGGTTTAGAAAATTGAAAATAGTCAGAATTTTCATCAGAATTATGCTTAAAATTTACCTCAAGAAAATTTTCACTAACATGTTCAAATGATGGAAGAATTGTTTCACATACATGTTCTAGTTTAGTTGACTTATTTGTAGTTGATCTCAACAGCTCATTGACCTTATCTAAATATTCAGATTCATTCCAATTTTGGTCAAGATGATTTAAGAAAAAATTAATTGGATCTTTTTCAATCAAGAGTCTATTTTTAATTATTTCTTGGGTCATGGACAACTCTTGGATCATGTTTATTTTAATGGGTTGGTCTAAAATATCACTAGGTGGTTTTTTAGGAATAAGTCTTTCAGGGTATGGAGCTTTAGGCTTATAGACTTTTTTATCCGACTCATTAAATGTGACATGATCAATTTTAAGTACAGACTCATAATTTTTAGACTCTTCAAATTCGCTTGACTCAAACTGTGTAGAATTGAATACAAAATTTTTATTTTTCTCATCATTTTCACAACCATCAAAATTTTCAAAATTAACCTCAGAGTTACTAGAAAATTCACCCACCTCTTGTTCATTTATTATGGTGGCTAATCGACTCATTTGAATTTCTAGACGAGATATAGCTTGATCCACGCTAAATTGATTTTCTATTAAAACTTCCATAGTTTTCTCTAAGGCATTAAGTCTTTCCTCTTCTTTATTTGATAGTTCTTGTGTATATTGAGGTTCTGGATCCGAATATGGGTATGGATATGGATATGAACTTAGATAAGGATTTTTATAAGTTGAAAAAAAATTATTTACTTGGTGTGCATTAAAATTTTCATAGGGTTCCTGATTCCAAGCAAAATTATTATTCCAACTATAATAAGAATCCATTTTTTCACAAATCACAAAACAAATAAATAACTAACCACGAAATACACAAAAAAATAAAAATAAAAATAAAATAAGAATCCTAATTCTAGGGTTAAATAAAATAAAATAAAATAAAAAACCTAAATAGGATGTGCTCTACGTGAGTGAATGCATGAATGCGACAATTAATTTTCTAACTAACAAAAAAAAGAAAAACTAAGCTACTTATTTTTTTTTAAATTTTTTTTTTTTAGTTAAGATACAAAATACCAGGAAAAGCGTAGCAATAGTCTTGTCTTTCCGCATTGTTGATCCGCTTCGATAATCCTAAAAACAATAAAAAAAATTAGAAAAATAAACTAACTCGAATAAATAAAAATTAAAGAATATAAAATTAAGTCTAGTCCCCGGCAACGGCGCCAAAAACTTGATGTGATAAAAATATGTAACTGCAAGTGCACAGTGTCAAGTTGAAGAACTGGCAAGTACAGGTCGAACCCACAGAGACTAGATTAATTTTAATATATCTTTAATTAATATTTTAGGCAAATTAGAAATAAAGATTGAGAGTTGATTAATTAGAATATGAAAACTAATAATGAAAAAGCAATCTAGGAATCCGAATCCATTAAATAATAAACATAACATATAATTCAATATATTCTATTTTTATAACTTAATTATGATTTTGATCTCCCTTCCCTTTAATTTAGTAATTTTATAATTAACGTGGGCAAGCATAGACTATGAAAATTTAAGGATTAACTATAACCCATCAAAACTTCTTTGAGCAAGCATGGATTATGAAAAACTCATGTATTAACAATAATCTATCAAAACCTCTTAATTAATTTAAAATCACATATGAACTATAAAACGAAGGTATTCCAATAACGAAACATGAAGGCGAAATCAATTAAACATAAAAGCATAAATAATAGAAGAGATAAAAAATATTATCATGAATAATTATTTAATTTCATCTTCATCCTAGATTAAAGAAATTAACTAGACATAAAAAATATAAATTAACTAACTAAAATAAAGAAAAGAAGAAGATTAAAAATAAATAAGAAAACTCCCTTTATTGACGATTCTCTAACAAGCGTACAATGAAATAATTTTCAAAAACTTGATGTGATAAAAATATGTAACTGCAAGTGCACAGTGTCAAGTTGAAGAACTGGCAAGTACAGGTCGAACCCACAGAGACTAGATTAATTTTAATATATCTTTAATTAATATTTTAGGCAAATTAGAAATAAAGATTGAGAGTTGATTAATTAGAATATGAAAACTAATAATGAAAAAGCAATCTAGGAATCCGAATCCATTAAATAATAAACATAACATATAATTCAATATATTCTATTTTTATAACTTAATTATGATTTTGATCTCCCTTCCCTTTAATTTAGTAATTTTATAATTAACGTGGGCAAGCATAGACTATGAAAATTTAAGGATTAACTATAACCCATCAAAACTTCTTTGAGCAAGCATGGATTATGAAAAACTCATGTATTAACAATAATCTATCAAAACCTCTTAATTAATTTAAAATCACATATGAACTATAAAACGAAGGTATTCCAATAACGAAACATGAAGGCGAAATCAATTAAACATAAAAGCATAAATAATAGAAGAGATAAAAAATATTATCATGAATAATTATTTAATTTCATCTTCATCCTAGATTAAAGAAATTAACTAGACATAAAAAATATAAATTAACTAACTAAAATAAAGAAAAGAAGAAGATTAAAAATAAATAAGAAAACTCCCTTTATTGACGATTCTCTAACAAGCGTACAATGAAATAATTTAATCTACTCCTACTCCTAACCTAAACTAATACAATATCTCCTCCTCTCTCTCTAAAACAAGAGACTATTTATAGGAAAAATAACTTTGTGTCCTATTGAACTTGGACACTTTTGTTCCCATGTAGGTTTTAACTTCCTAGTGGCAATCAACTTCTCAAAAAGATCTTCTAGATAGACTTTTCTTTCTCTTGTTGGATTTGACTTGCACACCAAGATTGTTCCACCTCTTTCCTTCTCCTTGTAGGATTCTTCTTGGATATTTCTTACATGAATAAGAGCATTAAATATTACTTGATCACCAAGATTTTGACTTTATTGCAATAAATATTAAACCCTACAAAATAAAATAAAACATATTAATTTAATAAACTAATATAATTAAAAGGACAAAATTAGGGATAATAAAATGTATGAATTATGTGTCTATCAAGCTGCATTTGGAAATGATGGGGTTTATCTAGAAAAGTACATCCAGAATCCAAGGCACATTGAATTCCAGGTGATTTTGATCTGTTAAGATTTTTCAGTGAATTAGTTTAGTTACTTAAAATTAATCTGAACTGGAATTTGAAATTGAATGGAAAGATATCCAATTTTGCGGTTGAGTTAAAGCATGGTTGTAATGTAGGCCCAATGCCTTCAATCAGATGCACACCTTGTATGGTTAAGCTCCAGGCTCAAGTCTTGACCTTTTTACGCCTTAGGAATCTGTTTTATACACTTTAGTATCTTCCTGTCCTTTTCATTCCTTCCCATACCATTTTGTTTTTCTTTATTTCTTCTCTATATGTGTTTTGTAGACAGATTTTTATCTACCCTTAAAATCGTTTAAATTCTACATTTTCAGTTGAAAGTAAATTTTCTCTACTAATGAACGTGGTTGTAACATCTG
The DNA here is from genome assembly GCA_020205555.1 of Panax stipuleanatus. Classification (NCBI taxonomy): domain Eukaryota; kingdom Viridiplantae; phylum Streptophyta; class Magnoliopsida; order Apiales; family Araliaceae; genus Panax; species Panax stipuleanatus. Next base: position 65,220,285 of record CM035116.1, read on the forward strand.
TTGACTCACATCTACTTACAACATGGATTTACAGGTTCTTGCAGACAAGTTTGGTAATGTTGTTCACTTTGGAGAGCGTGATTCCAGTATTCAGGTACATTTAACTGTCCATGCCTGTTTAGTTTTTGGTGCACTTTTCCCAACTGAGGTTCACATCAACTAAAGGGTTTTAGTGAAATACTAAAGGGTTTTAGTTTCAATTTTCAGTAATATGGAAAACTTAAAGAGTTATTACTGGAATTTGTAGAATTGCTGCCCTGTTTGTTTTTCTGAAGAAAGGGAAAGAATGATAAGTACCTAAAGCAGGCTAAAGGAAAAACTAGGCCTCACCCAATATACATAAAATTGTGATGAGGAATTTTAATCCACATCACTCTGCCTTTAAATGATTCAAATAAACAACTATCTGTAGTATACTCCAGAGAACCTTCTAGGCTTCTAACCGCCTAATGCATGTGATGTTTCAATGTATATCCCTTCAAATACATTATATATAGGGCATGTTCCAAAGGATGTGGATACATTTACATTATCCCTTCAAATACATTATCACATGCATTCAAATACATTTACGTATCCCTTCAAATACATTATATACATTATATATCACAAAAACCAAAGTATGTAAGTGCAAGTTTTTAGCTTTTGTTCAAATGCTAACTAGAACTTGAGAATTTGATTGGCAGCATCGATACTATGGGGAGTCTATGCCTTACGGAAGTAGTGGTGAGGCATATAAGAATGCTACTACTTTATCCTATCTAACAGCGGAACAAGCACTTGCGGATTATGCAGTATTTCTCACTGACCTCAAACAAAATTTGTCTGCTGAGGCTTGCCCTATGGTAAGTGCATCACTTATAGCTTCTGTTGTAAGTGCTTCTTTTGCCAGAGTTGAAATCTTGGTTCACATCCTGCCACTATATACTTGTGTTCCTTCTGTGGGGTGGAGAAAGGGGAGGTCACTGTGGAGAACAGTAATGTAATCTTAAACTAATATTTATGCCATTGTGCTTTAAACTGTTTTTATGATATAAGATATCCATTGTATCATTTTTTTCGTGTATAAATGGATTTCTTACATGCTTATGCCCTGTATATTTGGCTTCTTTGCCATTCTATGTGAGCACACTGGTGTAGTTCACATCATCAGCACGAAGGTTTTTTTTTTTAAAATATACAAATGGTCTAAGGCAGCCCCATCACATTCACTTAGATTTGTTATTAAGATCCATCATTTAGTGGGACATAAACACAAAAACTTAATCTTAAACTAATATTTTGTTTTACAATCTGCTCAATCTGTTCTAGTAACCATACCATGTTGCAATGTATATATATTCAGTTTATCACCTTTTGCTTTTTCTGTTAAGAAAGAATTATTCTTCTTATTATTTTTTTCATTTTTGCCCTTCAGAAAAAGCTTCATGAAACTGAACATGCATTAGTTGATCTTGAAGAAAGACATAAACAAGCAAATGCAACCATCAAAGAAAAAGAATATCTGATTTCCAATCTTCTCAAGTCTGGTAAGCAAAAAGTCATCTATTTGTAAGGAACAAGTCTGCCTTTATGTTCTGAAGACAAATGATAATCTTAATTGTATTAAACTGTTTCCGTATTTTTTTCTCCCAATTTTTCAAGTACCGTATTTACCGGTGTTCCAGCAATGATAAAATTTCATTTATTGAACTTAAGATACATTCATGATCACTGAAAACTGCAATTTTCACCAATTTCTTAATTTGAGACTGCCACCTTATATTGATTTATACTATCTTATTTACGCTAATGGGTAGTTAATGCTGTTTTTTTATCTATTTTTTCAAGATTGTTTTTTATTAAGTAATTTTATGTGGAAATGGGTTAGATAACTTTGATCTGTTAAAGATATTTGTTGGTAACATTTTTGTCATATGGGGTTGATTTGTGTTGTTAGAATATGTGAATTTGTGATCCTTAATACTCTGAAGCATTTGATTTTCTTGTATGCTACTACTCTTTATCTATTTCCCCATTATTTTTTAGGGTTAGATGCAATTTGATTGAACTTGATTGTAATTTTTTCTTTATGGAGTTTCAAGGAGTTAAACTACATTTAAGATTTGTTATCGTGTTAGTTAGTTTACTTTTTCACTCTTATATAACATGTCCAAGTGTAGGAGCAGGACTTTATAATTCTGTTAAAAAGAAATTTAAAGTGCTGTAAAACAAAAGTGATAACTGATTGCTTATATTTGGATGTAACCCAAATTTAGCCAAGCATCTCAATTAATTTTGTATGAGACCCAAATTTTGCCACTCATCTCAGTTAATCTTGTACGAGAAAACTACTTTTACATGCTTATTTCTGAAGTTGTGGTGCTAAAATGCCCAAATGGGATCAAATGATTTTGGCTCCAGATTACCAAATGATTTGACACTTATAATACCCACTCTGCTATTGTGATGCTAGCCTATTAATGTTGGTAATTCTATATCAGAATAGTCAAATGGAATTTGGATATTGAGTTTTTAAATGCAACATTAACTAATGGTTGGAATATGCATTTGGTTAACTATAAGATGCAAGATTCACAAGCAAGTAAAGTTCAGAAATATATCCCTATGGGAGGTCTATGAATTAAGAAGTTCTGTTAAAAAGTTAGTGTGTGAATGGGAGCTGTCGTTTACACTCCTAAATTAACCTCACTTTCACTTCACGAATTTAAACAATTAGCACAGTAGTAAGCAAGGATCGATCCCACAGAGAATAAGTTTGTTTAATATTTATCCTATTATTTTAACAGAAAATAAAGATGGGGGATTTTTGAAATTGTTTTAAACTAAGAAAAACAGAATTTAAATAAAGAGATTAACCAAATATGTAAAAACTTCAGTTCTGCAGTTTAGTTTCACCAAGCACAGCAATCAATTAATCAAGTTATTATTCTTTACCCTTCAATGAAACTATTAACCCTAGATAACAATAAGCTCTGTTATCCGAAATTCTCCGTAGATATTCACTGTATGAAACAAGCTCTTCACCAGATTCCACTAGCGTACAACCTAGAACAAGCTCTCTAGATTTAATATGATAGAAGCATTAAGAAATAGAGAATTAAGCTAATCCAAGCAACAAACATATAAGCTCGATTTGTTTAACTTGTTTTCTGATAATCTTAGTAATACACAAAAGCTTGTCCACAATTAATATCACTAATTTGCTACTTGTGATGAAGACATATATAATTACACGTAATACCAACCTTAATCTAGCATATGATAATGATTAAATTAACTCAATTGGCCATATCAAATTAATTAGATCAATTAGCATATAATCAATAAAAACAGATTATCAGAAGAAATTTCATACAAGAAGGAATAAATAATAATACTTAATTAATTAATTACTTATAACAAGGTTCCACCTCCCTTTAGAACTGAATTGAAAGAATTAGCCTGACATGCTCCAAATCTCCAAGCAATAAAAGATGAATAATAATAATAATGATGTCCCCCCTACAAGAGAATTGATCCCCTATTTATATTATTAAGATAACAGCAGCCCTAATATTTCCCCTGCTTGCTGTAGCCGAATCCTAGCTGGTAAAGGAAATTAATGCCTGAATTCTCCGCATACCCGCCCCAGCGGGAGGTTCACTAGCTAATGCCCCGCCCCGGCGGAAGACTTCACTATCCAGCCGTTCTTCTTTTATTAATTCGTGCTCCACTAAATCTCTCTACAAGACTTGGAATCCGTGACCCACTAGGATAGGAATAGTAAGCTAATTGAACTCCTTTAGTCAAGCTTGCATCCGTTACCTTTTTTTATATCACCTTATAATAGCAGCCTATTCAAACCCTCTTGATGCACCCGTCCAAGTCCAATTAGGCAAAGGCAGACCAGCTGCTACCCGCGTGCCGCACCGCCCCAGCGAAAATAAGCACTGTCCGGCTCCTTTGCAAGCTGCTACTATTTCCTTTAGTCAAGCACGTGGCCTATGTAATGATCTGAACATGCATTTGTTTGGCCCACTCACATTCTTTTACTTGCATGGAACGTGATCTCCTTGTAGACTTCATTGTCTTCAATTTGTAATATGCCAAAGGTGGCCCAACATGATACATTCCTTAGCAAGCTAAAACCGTAAGCTTCTTGAACTCCCTTTTGCAGCTGCCAACCGTGAGCTGCTCAATTTCCATGATATACTGTGGCCCACTTGATTGCTTGGATTTGAAATACAATTAGAAGGCCCGTGGCCCACGTATAATATTCTATTCCAGCTACTTCAATTCATGTGGGCTAACAATCCGTGAGCTGCTTCACTTAAATCCCTTTGCAAGCATAAGCTGCTCCTTTTAATGAGAATAATTAAATAGAATCCATCTTGCTTTAATGTCCGTAAATGATGAATTAAATTCCACATTTGCATGCAATTTTTGAATTGGGTTTAAAAGCCCACAAACTTATTCCTTTTCATCATTTCAGCCTTTTTAGCTCTAATTCTTCCTGAAATCAATAAATATCTTAATAAGCTCATATTCACATGAAACATGTAATAAAATTAAACATAAAGGAATAATAATCATAGAATATTATGTACTTATCAGTGAACTAGGCAAAACAAAAGAATTTTAGAAGGGAAGTTGTTGCTGGGAGATTAAACGTTACCAATATTGGTTTTTAAGGTTGGGTGGTTGTATTGATAGTTGAATGCTGATGTATTACATGTGTAACTTAGTGATTCTTCACATTTTAAGTTGATGTTTTATGTTTGATCTAATCATGACAGATGTATATAAGAATGAATTTTTTGTGTTTAAATAATTGATGTTTTTTATATGCTTTTTAATTGTTCATCCCGGTTTTGAGAGTGATGGATTTTGAATTGAACACTTTTTATGATAATAAAAGAGCTATTATGACTTGATTAATATGAAACTCCGTTAGATCTAGATTATTTAGTCTACTTGCAATCTGTTTATTAAGTTCAGTTAAATTTAATGTTTGCTATATGTACCACTATTATTTTCATTTGCCACATTGGCCTATGTTCTGACTGCTACATCTACCCACGAGTTATGGAAGGCGCCATTTTATTACATTACTTAGGTATGTGTCTGACTCAGGTAATCATTTAGTTGTCAGATTCGCACAATTCCTAAATTTGAGGCATGGTGGTTATATGGCCAAATTATCACTGTTTTAAATGCACTGTCATCATGCATACAATAAAATTTATACTCTAGATAGCTTCTTAGAACTTGGTTGCCATATATATATATTTCAGTATGTTCATATATGCATGTGTGTGTATGTGTGTGTGAGCGTGCGCCTCTGTCTAAAGCACATGCGTCTAAAAGAGTTCTAGGGTGCCAAGACAAATTATGTGCTATCAAGGTAACCCAAGAGGGGTCCATATTCTCATCTCGTACATCTTAGTTTTCTACTGGATAACCATAACTTGTTCAAGAAAATACCCCCAAGCATTTAGTGAACAAATGCAGTTGGGTTAGTACGAAAAGTCAGCTGATAAATGCATGTTGTGGATTAATTAGTTTATCAAGGTTTTCATCATGCCTCTTTGTTAGTGTTAGTTACTTGGTTGTTGTATAATGTGTTATTTTATGTGCTTTTAGTTTTAAAAAATTCATCCATTTTTTTAATTTTGACGTGTTGGAGCAGGTATATGATGTGACAAAGTTCTTGGAGGACCATCCCGGAGGTGATGAGGTCTTGTTATCAGCCACAGGTACAATATTAATGTGGTGTGATATTAATTCTTTATATATATATATATATATATATGGCTCCTGTTGATGCCTGCTTATGCCTTAATGGTTTGCCCTTGCAGGAAAGGATGCAACTGATGATTTTGAGGATGTGGGGCACAGTAGCACTGCAAGGGCAATTCTGGATGAATTATATGTGGGAGACATTGATACAAGCAGCATCCCTTCGAAGGTCAAGTACACTCCTCCAAAGAAGCCTCAATACAATAAAGATAAAACATCAGAGTTCATCATCAAGCTTCTCCAGTTTTTAGTTCCAATCCTCATCTTGGGTGTGCCAATTGGCATCCGTTTCTATACCGAATCAGCTTAAGGATTGGGGGTATGTCTTGTAATAGGAATCCCATTAAATAAATCAGTTTATACTAGTTATGAGAGACTGACCCCCCTTGTCTGTCAATTTACATGGCAGCTGTGTAAAATATAGGGGTTTTAGGGTGTTTGAATTTTATCTGGTAAAAGAACATGTTTATATCACTTTGACTTCCATCGATATGACAATATCACAAGGTGCCATATATGTATGCGGCCAACTGCATTTATTGAAAAAATTAATGGATTGGAATTGTTAATTTAGTTTAATTAAATGTTCTTTTGGCACTATTATATATTCATTTAGTGATGACCTTTAATTTTGTCATTATTAATAACTCTTTCTATGACGAGTTTTATAGTCACCATAAGTATTCAATTAGTGACAGTGAAAAATGTGTCATAGAAACTAACTCTTTGGTGACAAATTATATCATTTAGTCACAACAAATAATTTTGTTACTATTAATAACTCTTTTTGTAACGATATGTATCGTTATCACAAATATTCAATTAGTGACATTGAAAAACGTATCCCAGAAAATAACTCTTTGGTGACAAATTATTTTATAATATTATTTAAAATATGAAATGACAATGACATAATTGTCATGTTAAATATATTATTAGGTGACGAATTGTTATGTCGTCATTTATTTTCTTATTTTTGGTGACGATAAACACAATAACATGACAAAAGAATAATCATAAATATGACAATATTGTCGTCATTAAAATTAGACGATTTAAATAGAATAACATATTTTCGTCACTAAAATAATATCATTTAATGACAAAAAAAGTTTGACGTCATTTAATGTACTACGTTTTGATGACGAAACATAATATAGAGTGACGAAAGTGTCATTCAAATAGTGACGCTATTAACGTCACTACAAGTAATTAATTATAGTGACAATGGTGTAGATCGTCACCATCAGTTAAAACATTTAGTGACGACATCGAATATTGTCAAATAAACCTAATACCACGCTCATACGGTGATGGTCTTTGCGACGATTAACACTCGTCACCAATTATTTTAGTGACGAAAAATGAATTTTATATGTCAAATTTTAGCGTTATTTTTTGTGTAATTTCTTGTAGTGAATAAGTTCGTTGGTGAAAATTTAATTTCCAAGCACGACATGTCAAGCACGACGATTTTCGGAGAAAAATTTTATTTGACCTAATTCTTTATTAGAGTATGAATTATCTTAATGTGCAATTAGAATAAAGAAATTTCATTGATAATCACATAATTTACAAACACGAGTCTTATTAAAGTTCGGAATATCACATTTCTGGCTAGGCAGAGGGCTGGGAAAGAACTAGCAAGGAATCAATGATCCAATTCATATACCAAGCCAGGTAGGTAAAGTTTGATTAGGATACTTCAACGGGAACAAACGCTGAAACCCACATAAGCACATGTCGGTCCATATGTCAACCATCCTTTTATCGGATCTTACTGACACGGACTTCAAGGAACCTTTGGGAAAGATTCCTGCACCATTGTCCTCCCTGCTGATGCCAAAGGTTAATCAAATCAATGATAAAGAAGAATTGCCAATTCCCGCCAAGGAAAAGAAAGTGTAGAATGAGCACTTCCTCCAGGAAGTTCAAACTCAATTCGCCAAGATGTTCTATCTGGCACATACCAAGGGTATAACTGAGGATGCGAAAGGAGAAGATCAGCCAGAAGGCTATCATACACTCCCTTTTATAGATTGGGCTAAGGTTAATGTTTTAGAGGAAGGCAATGACACCAACATTGAAGATATAGCCTTCATACACATTCCTCGAAATTGAAATGATTTCGCTGATGCACTGGCAACTCTGGCTTCCTTAATCCACATGTCTGCACGAAAGGGAATCCCTGCTATCGAGTTCACAAAAATAGATAGTACCATCTTATGGGAATTACATAGGAGAAATATCAGATGGAATACCTCCCATCAAAGCCCCCTGTTATTAGAATATAAAATAATATCTGCGAGATGGATCCATGCCCACTGGGGCAAGCCAAGCTGAAAGAAAGCAGATCCAAAAAATGGCTATGAAATTCTACTTAAGTGGAGATAATCTATATAAAAGAGATGTAAGCATGGGACTCCTAAGATGCCTAGACAAAGACCAAGCTTAGAGGCTTATGGACGAAGTGCAAGGTGGAGTGTGTGGCCCCATACATGAGTACTCCCTTTGATAGACTCCACGGCACGCTTGCGTTAGGTGGTCGTCGCCCCGATCATTTCTAGCAAAGTTGTAGGATGGATTGCTTACAACCCCTTAATCCCTCGCCTATATGTAGACAGTAATCTTGGTATAATTTCTCACGTTCGAAAATATGCATTGAATGGACACCAACGACACCTTGACCCCTCGCTTATATTAAAGCAATAATCTTGGTACAAACGACGATTGATGCGGTAGAAGACGCCACACACAACTATGTATTGTTGTATGATAACTCAAAGTTGAATCTCAAAGAAAAAATAAGAAATTAACTTAGGAATTCTTCAAAGAACCAAAAGTAGAGAATAACCTCACAAGTATATTGAATAATGAATAATGTTGAATGTTGTATGAATTACATTCATATGACTTATTTATACTACTAAGAAAAACCCTAGAATCCCATAAGAAATCAACAATTTGTTTTGGAAATAAAATCCTATCTAAAAGTATCCTAAAATCATTAGAATTATTAAAGATATAAAAGTTCCCTAAAATATATGAAAGAAATCTGGTCAAATAAGGAAAATATGGTCAAAAACGCGTCGCCTCAAAAAATGTGTCCGACCTGTCAAAAGCTTGGTGTGGGTTGCGCTATCCTAGCAGAGACTCAAATGGCCTGGCGCGGGGCTCGCCTTCCTGGGCAGGATCGGGGCGGACTGCATGGCCAAAACTTCTGGTAGTTCGACGCAAGGCTCGCTGCTTCTAGTGCAGTCCTGGCGCGGGCCACGCCAGTTAGGTAGAAAACTTCCTTGACTTGAATTGCTTGGATCAAACACTTTTATCATATTTATGAATTTAGTCTCCAACTCTAAGGTCTTAAAATTCATTCCTCCATCACTCCAAACTCCTTTAATAAGTCTGTTGAGTCCTTCCTTAAAGAGTTTAGCTCGTCCTCTAGTCACTGGTCTAACTGGAACTTGTACCGGATCTAATCCATGCCCTCCATTAGAATCCGAGCTAGTCATGTCTCATTATTCCTCTCCTCTTGAAAAGGATTTGTCTTCAAATCATCACCTACATCAAACAGACTTAAATCAGAAACATTGAATGTTGCACTAACATTATACTCGCCTGGTAAATCCAATTTGTAGGCATTGTCATTAATATGCTCTAGAACTTGAAATGGACCATCTCCTCTTGGAAGCAATTTTGACCGTCTTTGAGCCGGGAATCTTTCCTTCCGCATATGTTACCACACCCAATCTCTTGGTTCAAATATAACTTGACGTCGACCCTTATTAGCTAGCATGTCTAGCATATTGCTCCGTCCTCCTTTCAATGTTGAGCCTTGCCTTCTCGTGTATCTGCTTAACAAATTCAGACTTTTTCTTTCCATCCATGTTAGTAAATTCAGACACAGGTAATGGCAATAAATCCAACGGATTTAAAGGATTAAAACCATAAATAATTTCAAATGGTGAAAATTTTGTAGCAGAATGAATAGATCAATTATATGCAAACTCAACATGTGGTAAACACTATTCCCAATAACTGATATTCTTTTTAAGGATAGCCTTTAACAATGCAGACAAAGTTCTATTTACTACTTCAGTTTGACCATCAGTTTGTGGGTGACACGTAGTGGAAAATAAAAATTTAGTTCCCAATTTGCACCACAAAGTCTTCCAAAAATAGCTTAAAAACTTAACATCAAGATCAGAAACAATTGTTCTAGGCATACCATGCAATCGTACAATTTTCCTAAAGTACAAATCAGCTATATGGGATGCATCATCAGTTTTGTGACATGGAATAAAATGTGCCATCATTGAAAATCTATCCACAATCACAAATATAGAATCATTACCATGCTTAGACCTAGGTAAACCTAACACAAAATCCATTGAGATATTAATCCAAGGTTCATCGGGAATAAGCAATGGTGTATAAAGTCCATGGGGTTGAACATAAGATTTAGATTGACAACACGTAAGGCACTTATCACAAATTCGTTCCACATCTCGTTTCATATGAGGCCAATAAAAATGTTCTTTTAAAACTGCCAAAGTTTTATCAACACCGAAGTGTCCCATTAAACCTCCCCCATGTGACTCCCGCACTAGGAACTCACATAAAGAACATGCAGGTATACACAATTTATTCTTGCAAAATAAGAAGCCATCAATTTTAAAGTATTTACCTAGTATATTCTTTTCACAAGTTTTAAAATCTTCATCAAATTCTAGGTCATTAGCATACAATTCTTTAATTAGTTCAAAACCAAGTAATCTCATATCAAGAGTATTTAATAACATATACCTACGAGACAAAGCATCTGCAATGATATTTTCCTTACCTTGTTTGTATCGAATGACATATGAGAATGTCTCGAAGAATTCCATCCATCGGGCATGTCTTTTATTCAACTTGTGCTGACCCTTCAAATATTTCAGTGATTTATGGTCTGTATGGATCACAAATTCCTTGGGCCACAAGTAATGTTGCCATGTCTCTAAAGCTTTAACCAAAGCGTACAACTCCTTGTCATAAGTAGGATAGTTCAAAGCTGCCCCACTTAATTTTTTGATACGCAATTGGTTTTCCTTCTTGCATTAGAACAGCTCCACTCCCTAAACCTTTGTCATTAATATGCTCTATGCAAGCGTTAGTATTCAAAAGCACCTCTTTATACCGAAGTAAAATTATAGGCTGTTTAGAAACCAAAGCTCTTCTCACGTCACTCTTTTTTGCCAATATATTTGTTTTTCTCTCCTCTTTCTTTTTCTCTTTTTCTGTTTCTCTATTTTTTCTTGATTTTTCTTTTCTTCACTTTTACTTTTTTGAACGCTATCTTTTTGCAAATATATTTGGTCCTCATGTACCTATTGTGGTGACATAGGACATAAAGTAACTTTCCTTTTATTGTATACAAAAGAGTATTCATTAGAAAACCCATCATGTCTTACTCTTCGATCAAATTTCCATTGCCTATCAAGCAATAAATGTCCCGCTTGCATAGGTACCACATCGCACAATACCTCATCCACATATCGACCAATAGTAAATGGCACTAGTACCTATTTGGTAACCTTGATATCTGCACTGTCATTGAGCCATTGTAAACGATACGATTGTGGATGTTAAGATGTAGACAAACCAAAATTTTCCACCATGGTAGTACTAGCCACATTAGTACAACCACTTCCATCTATCACAATGCAAAAAATCTTCCCATTCACAAGACATCGCATATGGAAAATACTCTCCCGTTGTTCACTTCCTTCCCCTTTCACTTGTGTAATAAGTGTTCTCCTTGTGACTAACATCTCACCATGCATAGCAACCTCCCTATCATCTATCTCCTCTAATGGTGGCATAGAATCATTATCACTTTCTTCTCCCTCGGTTTCCACCTCTCCATTATCTAGCAATAACATAGTCCTTTGATTTGGACATTGACTAGAAATATGTCATCTGTCTTGGCATTTGAAACAAAATATATCCCGATTGTGACTAAAAGAAGGTTGTTCAGTTTTATCTTGTAAACCCCGGTTTGTCGTTCCTGGTTTAGGCTCCACTTTCGTTTTGTTCATTATGTGCTTTTCATCACGCTTCCCAACATTAGATTTCAATATCGATCCTATAGTAGTATTAGCACGTTGGCTACCTCTCCTCTTAAGCTGTTTCTCAATCTTGATAGCCATATGTATCATATCCCCCAAATCCACATAATGTTGTTGTTCCACTAAATTTTCTATGTCCTAATTTGGCCCTGCGAAAAATCGAGCCATTGTCGCCTCACTATCTTCATCCATATTAGCCCTAGTCATTAACATCTACATCTCCTTGAAGTATTCCTCCACACTCCTACTTTCCTATTTTAGATTTTGCAAAATCCTAAAAAAATCCCGATGATAGTGACTTGGTACAAATCTCTTTTTCATCACAGTTTTCATCTCTGCCCATGTTTGAATTGGACGCTCATCACACCTCCTCCTGCTAGTAGTCAACTGGTCCCACCAAGTAACTGCATAGTCTAAAAATTCGGTAACAACTAATCTAACTTTCTTTAGATCTGAATAATTATGACAGTCAAATACCCATTCTATCATTTTTTTCCCATTCTAAGTATGCCTTTGGATCGCTCCTCCCTTGGAAAGCTGGGATTTTCATTTTAATGCCGCTCAAGTTGTCATCTTCCCTATCCCGACACCCTCTTTCTCGAAAATCTCTTTGCCTTCGTTGTGGGAATTTAAATTCTCGATCTTCCTCCTCACTAAATTCACTGTCAAAGTGAATTTCCTCCGTTTTAGCTTCCCGTTGATGTGTCCTTCCTTTTTCTATGTGCCCTGGGTATTTATTGCTAATTCTCCTAGAGATGTGCTCATCTGATCAAGTTGTTCGTGTACTCGTTCCATAGCCATCTCCAATCTTCTATTCCACTCTTTATTCATAGCTTCCATTCTAAATTTTAATTCATCCGTTGAGGGCGGCTCCTCAGCAATTCCCTTATATTTAGAACTAGACATATCTCCTGCAAAACAAGGGGTAGTAAAAAATAGTTTCCTCACCACTCCCTTATGTGTTTTGCTCGAATCAATGATTTCGCTCATGTATACACTCAACAAATTGGCTTTTACCCTCAATTAATCTAACAACTAAGCCTTTTTTTACCTCTAAATATTCTCTCTAATAGGTTCTTTTTGAATTACCTAGCAAATCTCTCGGTTTTACTAATCAATTCAAAAACAACTTATCACGAAACAATTTATAGAAGGTAGAAATCCTCAAAATAGCATGCAATCTACAAAAATTTAAAATAATAAAGGAAATTTTTTTTTACTCAACAATCTCAAACAGAAATTTAAAGGATAAGTAACTTGCTAGGAAACTTAGCTTTGATACCAAATAATAGACTCCATGGCACACTTGCGTCAGGTGGTCGTTGCCCCGATCGTTTCTAGCAAAGTTGTAGGATGGATTGCTTGCAACACCTTAACCTCTCGCCTATATGTAGACGGTAATCTTGGTACTATTGCTCGCATTCAGAAATGTGTGTTGAATGGACACCAATGACACCTTGATCACTCGCTTATATTGAAGCGGTAATCTCGGTACAATTGATGATTGATGCGGTAGAAGATGCCACACACAACTATGTGTTGTTGTATGATAAGTAAAAGTTGAATCTAAAAAAAAAACTAAGAAAAAACCTTAGGAATTCTTTAAAAAACCAAAAGTAGAGAATAACCCCACAAGTATATTGAATAATGAATAATACTATATGTTGTATGAATTACATTCATATGACTTACTTATACTACTAAGAAAAACCCTAGAATCCCATAAGGAATCAACAATTTGTTTTGGAAATAAAATCCAATCTAAAAGTATCTTAAAATCATTAGAATTATTAAAGATATAAAACTTCCCTAAAATATATGAAAGAAATCTGGTCAAATAAGGAAAATATGGTCAAATAAGGAAAATATGGTCAAAAACGCATCGCCTCCAAAAATGTGTCAGACCTGTCAAACGCCCGGCGCAGGGCGCGCCGGTCTTGTCCTGTAAGTGGCGCGAGATGCGCTATTCTGACAGAGACTTGAATGGCCTGGTGCAGGGCGCTCCTTCTTGGGCTGGCTCGGGCGCGGGGCACAATCCATGGCCAGAAATTCTGGTAGTTCGGCACAGGGCGCCCTGCTTCTAGTGCAATCCTAGCGCGGGCTGCGCCAGTTAAGTAGAAAACTTCCTTGACTTGAATCGCTTGGATCAAACACTTCTATCATATTTATGAACTTAGTCTCCAACTCCAAGGTCTTCAAATTATTCCTCCATCACTGGTGTGTTGTCGCAGACAACCAAACATAAAACCTTACTGCCAAAAATAATTATGTAGTAGTGCAAGTAAGAGTCGATCCCACAGAGACTGATTAATCTATTTTTCTACTTTATATTCCAAAAGAGGGGGGTTTTGAATGTTGTTAATTCAAATAAGCTAATTAGTAAAATACTGTAACGAACTAAATCAGGAGAACAAACCTTGGGTTAAGTCAACTTCTACTTTAGAAACATACACTGATCATTGACTCAAGCATACACAATTAATACTTTGAATATTCATCGTTAGAATTAATTCACCATTCAGAATTATTCCATGTCTTTCGTTAATTTTAGTTAGATAGAAACAAGTGATCTATAAAACCCTATCTACTAAATAACTTCAGACAAGTGCTAAAAGTTTAATCTAGTAAAAGCTTTAAAAATCAAAAAAATCGATGAAACTGAACAACACAAGCACAAGAAGTTCTATTTAATTTAGTTCAATATTCTCCCTAAGATATAATAATCTCGTGATCTGCAGTCAATTATTAATCTTAGTTACTTCACAAATTAGAGTGACCAAACAATTACGGATTTAATGTCTCATTTAGCAGTAGATTTCAATGAACAATAAACTAGTATGCATTCTAGCAATTAATCAAATCAATCATATAATTCAAGCGTAGAAGAATAATCAATACTCACAATATTAATTGAATAAATAAAATCAATTAGATCTCATAGTGTAATAATCTAAGGCTTCCGTCTCCTTAATCCAAGAACAAGAGTTTAGCCGCACTTGGCCATAGAATCACCAAATACTAGAGAGAAATGCATTTTTATTAAAAACTAAGATACTATCTATGTTTGCTTAGGTCCCTTTTTATAATGTATAGTAGTAGCCCTAATTATGCCCTAGCCTTTTCCCTTCTTACTTCCACATCGCGAAAGGAGATTGGCATCAGAAATAGCGCATCCCCGCCTCAGCGGGGAGTTTCTTCACAAAAGCCCTGCCCCAGCGAGGCAGGCCACTGTCCGGCTCCTGAATTTCATCCACGACCCGCTCCAGCTGTTGATATAGTACTACGGTCCCCGCCCCAGCGGGTGGGCTCTTACAATGTGTTGAATCTTCATCTTTTCTTGCTCCTTTTGCATCCCTTTTGCTTCCAAAGTCACATAGCCCTCTGATTGTACCTAAAATACAAATATAAGCACAATGAATATATTTAGGTACAATAAAGATATAAAAGAGTAAGTATTAAGGGATAAAAATATAAAATATTTCACTCTCATCAAATTCCCCCACACTTGTCTTTTGGTCGTCCTCGGGAAAAAAAAAACTATCCCACAAAAATTTCAAACAAATAAATTTTTACAAACTCGAGCCACGAGTTAATATGAACTTCAACATTGACCCTAAGGATTCAAAATAATAACTCTTGGGAAACTTCAAAACAATGTATCATCTGGAACCCAAATTTACTTATTAATCCTACTTTATTATCAACCCCTTGTGCGTGTATGAATCCACCTATATCAACCCAATCAGACCACTGAAAACATTTATAAAATCAAAGCTGTAAAGGAGACCGAGAAACTTAACCACTTGTTTCCCCACAAATATCAGTTAACACTAGCAGATAACATTAAAAGATCAAAAGGCTTGTCTTTCTTTTCTATTTTTTTCTTTGGTAAGTGCATTTTATGCTCCATCTTACCAGCGAGTGCGTTGTACGCTCCATCTCACATGTCACGTGTTTATGAGTGAGTGCGTTTTACGCTCCATCTCAGCCCACCACATGAATCATTATTGATTTCTTTTTTCTTTTTTTTTCAAAGCTTGCAAACTTTGCCTAAATCATTTCCCTTTTCTTAAATAGTACCTCATATCAACTTCAAGTAATGATCAAACAAATGATAGAGTTTCAAAATTTCTCCCCTAGACATTTAAGCAGATAAATTTCTTCCAAGTAAAAACTAGGTCGAACAAATGGATATGTGCTCAATAATGAAGGGTCTCAAATAAAGTAATAATCAACAAAGAAAACCTGAATTTAGATTACCCAATGTCTATCAGTCTTTCAAGAAGTTATCAAAAAGAACTCAAAATTTTATCATTGGTCAAGAATCAAAATCCAAATTAACTTATTGCTCAAGTGACACATCCTAAAACTACCCCATTTTCATAGGAAACACGATTGCACTTAGCATGTGCAACAAGCCTTTAAACCCCAAGGTTACCCCAAGTGGACGAGTTTTGTCTCGTGAGGGTTTGCAGTGAATATACCCACAAAATTCCAATAAAAATAAATGAAAAATATCCTAAATCCTTTCCCCCACACTTAAAACTTACATTGTCCCCAATGTAAACTAAAATGCAAAGAAAAGTAGAAAGATACTCCCCTATGGGTTTCCTCCCATGCAGCGCCTTTGTTTATGGTCTTTGGCTCGACTCACCATTGCCTTTGAGTTAATCAGTATAAACTGCATCCTCGAGGTCCACATTCTCCACCTTTTCTTTTCGGAAGCCCTCATGGAAATATTTGAGTCTATGACCATTCACCTTGAACACCTTAGAAGTTGCTAAGCCTTTGATTTCAACTGCACCATGTGGAAAAACATTAGTAACAACAAAAGGTCCATTCCAACGAGAACGTAACTTACCTGGAAATAAACGAAGCCGTGATTAGTAGAGAAGAACTTTTTGACCAATTTGAAATTCTTTCCTAGAGATTCTTTTGTCATGAAAAGCTTTCATTTTTTTCCTTATAAATTCGTGCGCTCTCATACGCATCATTACGAATTCCCTCCAACTCTTGTAGTTGCAACTTCCGGTGTTCTCCACTTTCATTCATATTCATATTGAAGCTCTTAATAGCCCAATAAGACTTATGTTCCAACTCAACAGGTAGGTGACATGGCTTCCCAAACACTAATCTATAAGGGGACATACCAATGGGTGTCTTGAATGCGGTCCGGTAAGCCCATAAAGCATCATCCAAGCACAAACTCCAATCTTTTCTGCTTGGGTTAACTATCTTTTCAATGATTGCTTTGATTTCCCTGTTTGACACCTCAGCTTGTCCATTAGTCTGCGTGTGGTAAGCAGTTGACACCTTATGAGTAACCTGGTACTTCCTCAACAATGCCCCCACAGTCCGATTGCAAAAGTGTGTCCCTCAATCACTGATTAAAGCTCTTGGAATGCCAAACCTAGAAAAGATGTTAGACTAAATACAATCTGCAACCACTTTAGAATAGTCAGTCCTGGTGTCTTTGGCTTCCACCCATTTCGAAACATAATCAACAGCAAGTAAGATATAAGTATAACCGAAAGATATAGGAAACAGCCCCATGAAATTAATTCCCCAAACATCAAAAATTTCACAATAAAGTATGGGGGTTTGCAACATCTCATTTCGTTGGGAAATATTACCTATCTTTTGACAATTATAGCACGACTTGCAAAACAAATATGAATCTTTGAATAGAGATGGCCAAAAGAAACCACTTTTTAATACCTTCCTTGCTGTTCTCTTGGCTCCAAAGTGACCTCCACAGGCATAAGTATGGCAAAAAGTGAGAATAGAGGCAATTTCACCTTCAGGGATGCATCTTCGTATTATTTGGTCGGCACAATGCTTCCATAAGTAGGGATCATCCCACACATAGTGCTTGGCATCACTTTTAATTTTATCTCTTTGAGCCTTAGACAAACCAGAAGGTAAAATGTCAAAAGCCAAATAATTCACAATATTTGCATACCAGGGCATGGTTGTACTTGCAGAAAATAAATGTGCATCTGGAAACTCTTCTTTCAGTTGAAGCTCATCATGCCCATTAACAAAACGACTCAAGTGATCCGCAACACTATTCTCCGTTCCTTTTTTGTCCTTAATTTCCAAGTCAAATTCACTCAAGAGAAGTATCCATCTTATCAATCTTGGTTTCGCCTCTTTCTTTGTCATTAAGTAACGAAGAGCTGCTTGATCAGAATACACAATAACTATAGTACCAAGCAAATAAGATCGAAATTTTTCTAAAGCAAAAACAACAGCTAAAAGCTCTTTTTCTGTAGTAGAATAGTTTCGTTGGGAATCATTCAACATCCTCAAAGCAAAATAAATGGCATGTGATGTTTTTTCGATTCTTTGGCCCAAAACAGCTCCTACAGCATAATCACTTGCACCACACATTATCTCAAAGGGCATGGTCCAATCAGGTGGTTGAATAACTCTTCAGTGATTCCTTCAATTTATCAAACGCCTTGCGACACTCCTCATCAAATTCAAACTCTGCATCCTTTTATAGTAAACTGCATAGGGGTGCTGCTATCTTGGAAAAGTCCTTGATGAATCTCCGATAAAAACCTACATGTCCAAGAAAAGAATGAATTTCCCGAACACTAGTGGGATATGAAAGAGATTGAATAACATCAATTTTAGCTTTATCTACTTCAATTCCCCTAGATGAAACAACATGACCCAAAACTATACCTTGTTCAACCATAAAATGACATTTTTCAGAGTTTAAGACAAGGTTAGTTTCTATGCATCCTTGAAGAATAAGTGTAAGGTTATGCAAACATTTATCAAATGAGTCTCCATAAACTGTAAAATCGTCCATAAAAACTTCCATGATATGCTCAATATAATATGAAAATATGCTAACCATACACCTCTGAAAAGTAGTCGGTGCGTTGCAAAGTTCGAAGGCCATGCGGCCGTACGCAAAGGGACCAAATGGGCATGTAAAAGTCGTTATCTCTTGATCCTCCGGGGCGATTACAATTTGAAAGTAACCTGAATAACCATCAAGAAAGTAATAGTAAGAATGACCAGCTAATCGTTCAAGCATTTGATCAATAAAAGGTAAAGGAAAATGGTCCTTGCGGGTTGCATCATTTAATTTTCTATAATCTATACAAACCCTCCACCCGTTTAGAACTCGGGTGGGAGCTGACTCGTCATTCTGATTTTTCACAACAGTTATTCTAGTCTTCTTAGGAACCACTTGAACTGGACTCACCCAACTGCTATCCGAAATAGGGTAGATCACTCCGACGTTAAGAAGTTTGAGAATTTCTTTCTTCACGACATCCATCATGGGAGGGTTCAATCGCCTTTGTGGTTGACGGGAAGGATTCACTTCATCTTTCAACAAGATATGATGCATGCATGTACAAGGACTTATTCCTTTAATATCAGCTATCGTCCATCCAATGGCCTTCTTATGCTCCTTTAGGATATGCATGAGTTTCTCTTCTTGTGATGCATCAATTGTATTGGAGATAATCACTAGTAATGTTTTTCCTTCTCCAAGGAACACATATTTGAGATGACTGGGAAGAGGTTTCAAATCGGGAATTGGTGCCTGCAAAACAGAGGGTAAATACTTCTCGTTAGCAATCGGCAATACAACATAAAAGATGTTACCTGACTTCGGAGCGTCATTCAATGCTGTTACAGTTGCTTGCAACTCGGTGCTCAAGGTGAAATTTGCATTTTCTTCATCAATGTTCTTACTCAGGGCAGTTTTCAATTCATCCTTACCATCAAGTTCAAAGACTTCATGTGCTAAAGAGTCAATCACATCAACTGAATAAACAGAATTATCATCAGTGGGATATCGCATTGCATCAGAAATATTAAACTTAACAATTTTGCCATCAAATTCCATCGAAAGTGTACCACTATGAACATCTATTTTAGTCTTTGATGTCTTTAAAAATGGTCTTCCTAACAAAATAGGAGCATTTTGGTCACCGTTTTCCATATCAAGCACATAAAAATCAGTAGGAAATATCAAATCATTGACTTACACAAGGACATCCTCAACTATACCTTTGGGATAAGCATTAGATCTGTCAGCCAGCTATAATACAATACCAGTTTTACTCAAAGGTTCAAGTTATAAAGTAGCATATATATAATATGGCATGACGTTTATGGAAGCTCCTAAGTCTAACATGGCTTTTTCAAATCTGGTACTACCTATAGTGCACGGAATAGTGAACATACCCGGATCTTGGCACTTAGTAGGTAGTTTTCTTTAAATAACTTCTGAGACATTCTCCCATACCCTTACCTTTTCATATTTTTTTAATTTCCTGTTTCCTCTTGTGTGTACACAGTTCTTTAAAAAATTTAGCATAACGAGGTACTTGTTTAATAGCATCTAACAATGGAATATTTACCTCGCATTTACGAAAAGTTTCATACAAATTTGAATTTTTCTCGTATTTTCTATTTTTTGTTAAATCAAGAGGGAAAGGGGGTACCTGTGACTCCCCCAAATTCGGGTCTCAAACACCCGGATTCGGCCATCACTATCCAATACAAATATCCACCTCTAAACAACATACAATAACTAAATGCGGAATAAAATAAACGTATGTCGTTCATTCAAAAGGTATTACTAGTCCCGAGATTCGATAACCTTAATACAACCTTACAAACATACACTAGAATAACTATTAGGGTTCAAATTACATAAACAATAATTTAAACTAAGCATAAAACAAAGTTAGCTACTTGAAGTCTATTACTTCATCTTTTCTTTACTCTTGTCCTTCCCTGAAGTCTCGGGTTTAACTGCAGTAGAAGTCATGATATAGCAAGGGTGAGTAACTAGTTTGCTCAACAAGTTTAAATACTGCAATAAAGGATATATCATGATTAAAAGAATATATACAAGAGGAATTCAACAATATGAATATCGAAAGCAAGGAGAATAATTGCTTTGAGAATAACTGATAGACGAATAGACTTCGAACTATAAACTTCCAATGGAATCAATAGCTGATTGACCATTTGGTTACTGGCTACAGAATATGTACTTAAGGGGATCAGCCTCGCGTACGCCATGTATATGCATAATATTCAACTCTACTGTTTGTATCTTATATTAGATACATGGGGTACTCCCCTACAATATAAGGGGTGTTCTCTTCAGTCTAAGAATCCCTCCCATCAATTGGCCTGTATAGCTTTTATAAAAATTTTATGCAATTGTCTGACCGAACAAAGGTTCAAACTCTATCTAAAGCAGTTCATGAATTATAGAACTTTAGACAATGTACAAGTCCATGACTGTACAAACTCAAGTGCACCAAGTGCGAATATCAATAAAATCGATATGGAATAATTGTAAAGAAATTAGACCACCTAAAGCATACTTGGAAATATGGTCCAAGCGTCAATAAATAACTAGCAACACAATAATAACCTGCTCAATACAATATGAGAAGGATAGAAAACTTGCACAATAAAGAGTGAAGTTCAGAAACTTATATAACAATCAAATGAAGTTAGGAAACTTGCATGCTTGCTCAGCTACAAATAATCTAGCTTTAACTAAATAGCGTTGAAACGACCTAACATAAACAAGTCGGCCTCTCAATTAGTATTGTGTAGACTGGTATGAGTTCACACCCATAAGAATCTAATCATCAGATAAGTCTACCACATAATTCACGTAAGTCAATTACCATGACTGAGTCTATAAACATTTAACTCTATCCTAGATTAATAACTTTAGCATATCTAGTCCCTATGCATCAACATAGGCTTGAACACATAGCACTTCAATTAATCATACAATACAGTTTAAAACACACATATTGCAGGGTTCTGTCCATAATTCAAAGTTGTATGGTTTTCATGCCGGTAACTCTTATACCTTAAGCTAATCAAGTCCATATTACTAAGGGTCAGCTACTATAGCCATAATACCACATAAAGAGACTAAACAATACTAAGTATGCACGCTCGTGCGTATACCACTTATGTATATCTTAACCACATAGTTTACACTTGAAATTCCCTTTTCATGAACATGTGTGTATAGGTAAAATCCATGTTTAACCAAATGATGCTCATGTCAACATGTCTAGAGGCATAATAAATCCGATTATTCATGCTTACATGATCAGAATGTAACTCACATAATATTTGATGATATTAGTCTCAAAACTCTAGTTTCCTTCGAAAATTATACTAAGTCAACAAAGGCAACTTAGTACATGCAAGTGTCTTGAAATCATAACTCACATAACATGCATTTATAAACCACAGATATATATACTCAAATGGTCAGAACTTAAAAGGCATAAGCCTCGTCAAGTTCATTTCAAGTTCTTAAGTTTTTCTTTTATAAAACTCATACTTTCTCTCAATAGTGTGTACTATCATGGCCACAAACATGCATGTAGTATCAAGGAACATGTATATAGGAGTTAAACCAGTTTTTATTCTTGCCTTAAACAATACTAACAAGTTAGCACATAGCAGATCTCATCAGAAGCAGGAAACCAGAACCAGAGCCTGGCGCAGCTGCGCTGCACCCTAGTATAAAATTGGCGCAGCTGCGCCAGGGCTCGGCCATACCTGAAGTAGCTTTCTGCTCAGCAGTTTAACAAACCCAACTCAAAATTTCTTACGAAAACTATTCCAACCAAGTCACATTGCATTACCAACATGTTTATAATGTTTATATATCAACTAACAACTATTCTCCAAACAAATTAACATCTAATTTACATAATCAAGAAATTAACATTGATGAATATGAAAGGAAGTATAATTCTGCAATGAGTTACTTGCTGCTATATCTCTCTCTCTCAATTCAATAGAAAACTCAGAATACTAGCTCTACTTATCAATATCTCAACAATTCAAAAGAGGAAGGAGAAGAGCTCATTATATAAGCAATTTGATATCCAGACAAAGCTTTCCTCCACTATATTAAACCAATGAAAAGAGTAAGAATCTAATGGTTCATGGAGATTAGGTAGAAGGTTGGTGAATTCATCATGAAGCCCACATCCCTTATAATCATTAGCTATACATTGCTGATTTTGAGAAGAAATATAGAGTAGCTAGCCTTTTGGTATGAACACGTGAAGAAGAAATGTCTATCATATTGGGACAAGGTAATATAATGCTCAGCAACTTGCAAATTGTATATAATGTATGCCAACACTTAGGTTATATATATATATATATATATATATATATATATATATATATATATATATATATATATATATATTCTATATACACTTAAGTCACATGTCACTTCTAATGAGCAACTAATAATATAATGTATCAAATAGGGGTACGTATATATATCAACATATAATCCATGTACATTTTATTAAAACCAAATATAATTTAATGGGGTATTATCACATTACACTATCCCAATCCTATTATTATAGTATACTTTAACTCCCCAATTCGTGATTAAATAAACGATTGAATTAGTTAATTAATTAAATGATCTAGTCTATTAGTATTTAAATTACCAAATAGACTATTAGCATAAATATTGCTCACATCTATTAATTAATCTACACAATTAAATCCTTTCACTATATTCAAGTAAATTGAATATTTAATTACTAACACTCCTATCAATCTTCTGATATAAAACCTTAGGGTTGGTCCACTAATTTAATAAACCATTAGTGACTCCCTTAATATATCCTAGCAATTTTTATCATAGGCTCAACTCACATAACTACACAAGGTTTAAATAAGCATACAAAACTAACTCATTAAAATTAAATCATATATATTTAATTAATAATGGAGTTTAAAATTCACAGTCATTACAGTACCGGTTTATATTCAGAGAGAGGGGGAAATTTACGCTTAGGTTCATCCTTGTCATTCAGAACACTGCTGTCTGCTTTTTCTTTTTCCTTATCTGCATTGTCTTGATCTTGTGGTGTAAGCACTGTCTTTTCTGGATTTGCTATCTCTTTACCATTCCTCAAAGTGGTTGCACTTGCATTTTTTTTTGGATTCACCACTGTTTGAGAGGGTAATTTTCCAGAGCTTTACGCTTCCAATCGACTGATCGCAGTCACCATTTGTCCCACTTGCGTACCCAAATTCTGAATACTTGCCCTTGTCTCCTGTTAAAAATTTAAAGTGTTAGTGGCTAAGTGTTTTAACAATATCTTTTAAAGACATAATAGGGTTAGAAGATTGGTCCTGTTGTTGCCTATTGGGATACGATGGTTTGTACTACTGTTGATTTGGAAAAGTTTGAGGTGCGGGTTGACTTGCTTGTGGATTCCCGTAGCTAAAGTTAGGATGATCACTCCACCCAAGATTATATGTATTTGAAAAGGGATCATATTTCCTTTGTGGTTGCCCAGGAAATCCTCCTACTGCATTGGTATGTTCAACGGATTCCTCTTGGAGAGTTGGACACATATCCGTCGGATGCCCTACTACTGCACAAAGCCCGCAAGCTTTCACCTGTTGTGTGTTACCTGCACCCATTTGATGAACAAGAGAAGTTAAACTCGCAAGTTGTTGTTCAATAGCAAAAATTTGTACCTCACTAGTATTCCTACGTGCAGAATCAAGTCTGGTGCCAAATTGTTGAGTGTTGGCTGCCATATTCGCAATTAGGTTTCTTGCAGCCTCGGGAGTCTTATCCACCAACGCTCCGCCACTAGCAGCGTTAATCATGCTTCTAACGGTGCAACTGAGACCTTCAAAAAAATACTGGATGAGAAGCTGATCACTAAATTGGTGATGACGGCAACTTGCACACAATATCTTGAAACGTTCCCAATACTCATGTAGGGATTCTCCGTTGTTCTGCCTCACACCGTAAATTGACTTCCAAATGTTGGCTGCCCTTAAAGCGGGAAAACATTTTTCTAAAAATAATCTTTTAATCACTTCCCATGTGGTGATACTTTCGAAGGGTAGATAGTAAAGCCAATCCTTAGCTGAAGCTTTCAGAGAAAATGGAAAAGCCCTTAGCTTGATCTGCTCTTCGGTCACTCCGGTAGGTTTCATACTCGTGCATACCACATGGAATTCCTTCAAGTGTTTGTGGGGATCTTCACCTACCAAACCATGAAAAGAAGGTAGAAGATGTAATAATCCAGATTTTAATTCAAAGTGAGTATTAGTATCAAGATTAGGGAAAGTTATGCATAAGGGTTGTTGGTTCAAATCAGGAGCCGAAAGCTCTTTCAGGGTTCGATTTGCAGCCATGGCTTCCTTTTCTGCACGATTCGCCCGAGCATCCTTCCTTAATCTCTGAATGACTCTCTATCTCTGGATCACACTTTAAATCACCTTGATTAGTAGATCGAGTTTCGAGCATAAACAATCAAGGAAATTTAAATTACCTATAAGAAATAAAAACTAAAATAAAATAAGGATCACAAAAATATAAAAATAAACTAAAATCAGTTCCCTGGCAACGGTGCCAAAATTTGGTGTGCTGTCTCAGAAAACCAAAAATAAAACCTTATTGCGAAAAATAATTATGTAGTAGTGCAAGTAAGAGTCGATCCCACATAGACTAATTAATCTATTTTTCTACTTTGTATTCCAAAAGAGGGGGTTTTTAAATGTTGTTAATTCAAATAAGCTAATGAGTAAAATACTATAACGAACAAAATCAGGAGAACAAACCTTGGGTTAAGTCAACTTCTACCTTAGAAACATACACTAATCATTGACTCAAGCATACACGATTAATACTTTGAATATTCATTGTTAGAATTAATTCACCATTCAGAATTATTCCATGTCTTTCCTTAAATTTAGTTAGACAGAAATAAGCGATCTATAAAACCCTATCTACTAAATAACTTCAGACAAGCGTTAAAAGTTTAATCTAGTAAAAGCTTTAAGAATCAGAAAAACCGATGAAGCTGAACAACACAAGCACAAGCGATTGTATTTAATTCAGTTGAATATTCTTCCTAAGATATAATAATCTCGTGATTTGCAGTTAATTATTAATATTAGTTACTTCACAAATTAGAGTGACCAAACAATTACGGATTTGATGTCTAATTTAGCAGTAGATTTCAAAGAACACTAAACTAGTATACATCCTAGCAATTAATCAAATCAATCATACAATTCAAGCGCAGAAGAATAATCAATACTCACAATATTAATTGAACAAATAAAATCAATTAGATCTCACAGTGTAATAATCTAAGGCTTCCGTCTCCTTAATCCAAGAACAAGAGTTTAGCCGCACTTGGCCATAGAATCACCAAATACTAGAGAGAAAAGTATTTTTATTAAAAACTAAGATACTATCTATGTTTGCTTAGGTCCCTTTTTATAATGTATCGTAGCAGCCCTAATTATGCCCTAGCCTTTTCCCTTCTTGCTTCTAAATCGCGAAACGAGATTATCATCAGAAATAGCGCCTCCCCGCTGAGTTTCTTCACAAAAGCCCCACCCCAGCAAGGCAAGCCACTGCCCGGCTCCTAAATTTTGTCCATGACCCGCTCCAGTGGTTGATATAGTACTACGGGCCCCGCCCTAGCGGGTGGGCTCTTACAATGTGTTGAATCTTCATCTTTTCTTGCTCCTTTTGCATCCCTTTTGCTTCCAAAGTCACATAGCCCTCCGATTGTACCTCAAATACAAATATAAGCACAATGAATATATTTAGGTACAATAGAGATATAAAAGAGTAAGTATTAAGGGATAAAAATATAAAATATTTCACTCTCATCAACTCCAAACTCCTTTAATAAGTTCGTTGAGTCCTTCCTTAAAGAGTTTAGCTCGTCCACTAGTCACTGGTCCAACTGGAACTTGCAGCGGATCTAATCCATATCCTCCATTAGAATTCGAGCTAGTCATATCCTCATCACCCTTACTTGCCAAAAAGATATTAAAACAGGGCACTACTGACTCTCCCTTAAAACCGATTGCAACGATCACGTCAAGAGATTTTATCAATGCCAAATCCATGGGAACGCTGTCCACGCTCCTCCAAGTGAGTTACACTACATGAGCTCGTTATGACCCTTTTCCACGTGGGGGATGGACGTGATCGGGTCGATCGAGCCCAAAGCCTGCAATGGTCATAGGTTCATCTTCAGTATGATAGACTACTTTACTAAATGTGTGGAAGTCGCCTTCTTTCCCAATGTCACCGAAGAGGTTATTATTTGTTTCATCAGATACAATGTAATCTGTTGATATGGGCAACCAAAAATTATCGTATCAAACAACATAAAGAATCTAAATAATCAAATGATGAAGGAATTGTGCAATAAATTCAACATCAAGCATCTCAATTGCGTTATTTTTTATCCCAAGATGAACATCGTCGTTGAAGCAGCTAACAAGAACATCAAGAAGATCATGGAAAAGATGTCTGTCAATCATAAAGGATGGCCAGACTTATTGCCTCTGACTTTGCTAGCATACAGAACATCAATGCGCACTTCTACGGAAGCCACCCCATACTTATTGATCTATGGCATGGAAGTTGTGCTTCCCATAGAGGTAGAAATGACATCATTGAGGGTGTTGGTAGATGCCCATATGGAAGAAGATCAATAGTTGCAAGATCGGTACAGTCAATTATATCTGATAGACGAGAAAAGGGTTGCCGCCATCTTCCATGATCAGTTATATCAGCAATGGATATCTCGATCCTATAACAAAAAGTTCTGACTTCGTCAATTAAAGGAGCATGACTTGGTATTGAAAAAGGTCACTTCTAACCAAGATGCAGTTAAAGGAAATTTCGCCCCAAACTAGGAAGGCCCCCCTTTCATTGTCAAAAGAGTGTTATTCGAGGCCCCCCTCAGATTACAAGAGATGGATGGCGAAGAATTTTCACAACTGATTAATTCAGATTCCGTGAAGCGAAACTATGCCTGAACTTTCTGCAACGATAGTTCGGGTTGAAAAAAAAATCAATCAGGTCTTGACAGTTTGAGCCTAAACTACGTAAGACCTGATCTCCCTCCATCCATGGGAGTACGTAGGCAGCCATTTATGGTGCGGTGTAACTCTTAAAAAGAAACAACTAAACACTCTACCTTACAACTTAAATACCAACCCAAATACTAGTCCCAAGACACCAAATCATACCTGAAAAAGCTTACACCCAAGAAAAACCCCAAGGATCGACGGCCCATGCTGAGAGGATCCTACGAAATCTCAATATCATTCCATCCGGCACAACCTCCGGAAAGGAAGAGACAATGATACATCAAGACAGCAAGTCACGGAGATAAAATGGCCACCAGCATACAAGGTCAAAATATACTCAAAAGGGAAGTGAACTAAAATACATTTACTTTTTATATATTACTATTTGATATACACAATGTATCCAGTACATAACAAAAGGGACTAATCTAGTCTATGCAAGAAATAAAAACTAAGCTATAAACCCGAAGTCAATTGGGCCAGTAACTCCTAGAGTAAATTAGTCTCTGCAGACTGGGGAGCGGCACCTAAGCTCCAGTGTTATCGTGTTAATACTGGTCAAAAGCTCCATCACGATCCAGGTATTACTATCCTAATAATCCACGATCTCTTGAGCCTTATTTGTAATCTCATCAATGAAAGACCTGAGGGCGGCACTCTCAGTAATAGTGGCATCTCTGGCATCCCGGGCCACATCCCTCTCAAGATAAACTACATCCCTACTGGATAAGGTCGTCAACATCAAAGTTCGAGCCTGGTCCCTCTCAAAAGTTTAAAGTTGTACCCGATGCTCTAAAGCCTCTCTAGATAGTGGGGCAGAAGTGGAAGCAGAGCTAGGGGTCGAGCTGACTAGAGTTGTGGTCAAATCAGCGAACATCTCATCCTCCGTAAGAGAAAGTGGATCCTCCATAGGCTCCTCATCATCTGAAACCATACTCGGCTCTCGATGACCAACAACGGCTATCACATCTGCCTCCTACCAGGCCCTATACTCAGCCGAACAACTCGGATGGCTATCACGAAACTCAGTTATCACCCGATGAATCCAGAACTCATATACTCTAGCCAAATCATCCTCAGATAGAGATAAAATAGACGATCTATAATCTAAAGCACCCTCATAGGACTAAAAATCTTGGAACTGATCAAACTGACCCATAACTGCTAGCGGGTGATGTGACGCACCCAAAATAGGTCCAATCCATCCAACCCATTCTGAGTCACCAAGAAATACATGGTATAGAATCCAAATACAAATCTTTTATATCCAATTGTCATACACAATACGACCACACATAAAGTGTGACTTTTAATACGAATACAGTACTCGCGACACCTTATCAATGATACGTTACATAAAGGTACAGTCAATAACTGTTTTAGGAATTAAAATCTTTGGAAAATACTCAAGGAAACCTTTGTACATGGGCGGTCATGCATCTAAGTTATAACAGATATCATAGGACTTGAGAATTAACCTTGGTTCACCTAATAGACCCCAAAGAAGAACGAGTAGATTACTATCCTGTTCATTCCAATGGTGGGTATTCTCTTGCTATATAATTATCTCAATTTTCTCAAACTGAGAATTATATTCCAACCATACTCCAAGATTATATAGGTAGTGCTCATAGATATAATAAGCAAGTGGATGCGCACAACCATGTCTTATAATAACATGAAGTTGTATGTGGTTAGACATCTTGTATAATAGTGGCAACACACCCTTCCAAAGACGGGTTCACCTCACCTAAGTCGGGTGACCAAAATCAACTGTTAAATGACGTATAAAATACGACACATTTAAAGTTCTCAATACAATTATTTCTATACTATTTTATGGGAGACTTCAACAATTATAGACCATCGTTTTATTCCCCTGTTATCCCCGCTCGACCCAGCTACACTCTTATTACCTGAAAGGAATTAGTGAAGCAAAAGGGTGAGCACAAATAGCCCAGTAAAGAATATTATGACTAAAGATAATCAAATTATCAATAGCATTCGTTAGTAATAACTCAGAGATTTAGAACATATGGTAGATGATAAAACTTTTCAACCATAGTTACAGCGGAACGAACAATCCATTAGAAGAGTCAAATAGACAATAATGTCTATTATCTTCTCCATGTTAAAAGTCAACCAACAATGTTTTATCCCTGTAACATCAATCAACAGTTCCTGTCCACAATCATGTGAATAATTCATAATCATAATCGTGTTGCTAAATTCCTCTTCGCACCCAGGACGAAGATAACTTTCATCACCTGTCTTTACCTGAAACACCAAAGATCATGGTTATACCAAATCACAGCTACTGTTCATAATCATGCTAATCAATTCATCTTTGTACTACGGGCCAAAGATATTCAACAATTAATCATTCATCTTTGCATTACAGGCCAAAGATATTCATCAATAGTTCATCTTTGTACTACAGACCAAAGATATTCACAATTAATCATTCATCTTTGCACTACAGGCCAAAGATATTCATCAATAGTTCATCTTTGCACTACAGGCCAAAGATATTCATAAATCAACAGCTCATCTTTGCACTACAGGTCAAAGATATTCAAATCCCAAAGAAATATCTAATCATTTCAGAATTTATAAAAATAACATTTATAACCATGTTGATTAATTCACCTTTGTACTTAAGCTAAAAATATTCAATTGTAAACTCAATGGTCATGATCATACCAGTCAACAATTAATCTTTGCACTACTGGCCAAAAAGAACCCATAGTCATGGTCATACCAATAATCTACCCATCTTTACACTCAAGTCAAAGAGAACTTCCATCACCATGATTATAAAAATGTTATATACGACAACAAGAACAATATAATCAAAACATGGATCTAATTTCAAGAGTAATATTCATAAATTAAAGATAATTTGGACAGAAAAAAAAATATTTTATTTTTTTTTACCGTGAAAGTACCCCGTGAATAGTAACTCGTGAATAGTAATCCATGAATAGTAACGTGTGAATAGTAACTCATAAATAGTAAATCTTGAATAGTAATTCGTGAATAGTAATCCATGAATAGTAACTCGTGAGTAGTAATTCGTGAATAGTAACTCCGACATGAAAAGGTAAAATTTTCATAATAAAGTTCAGATCAATATTCCGGTGAAATGATATTTGATGAAGCGCAAAACTCAAGGAATTTCTAATCATTTCAGGAATTATAGAAGCAATACTTATCACAGTAAGTTTAAATTTAGGAATCTGAAATAAAATATTATTACTTACATACTATAAAGTATGGAAGAAAATAATATTCCTTACGAAT
The DNA here is from genome assembly GCA_020205555.1 of Panax stipuleanatus. Classification (NCBI taxonomy): domain Eukaryota; kingdom Viridiplantae; phylum Streptophyta; class Magnoliopsida; order Apiales; family Araliaceae; genus Panax; species Panax stipuleanatus. Next base: position 65,251,409 of record CM035116.1, read on the forward strand.
ATTGTATGGAAATAACATCCTTTAAGAGAAAAATAATATCCCTTACAAGAAAAATAATATCCTTACAAATACGAAAGCAATAATACCCCTTACGAGTATAAAATTACATCATTTACCAAAATATCCTTTATCAAAATATCATTTATGCAAAATAATATCATTTACGAAAAGAATATCATTTACGAAAAATAACCTCCTTTACGAAACATAATAACATCCCTTACCTCAGTAGAATACTGAATCTGACTAGAATATTGGATATTATGCTGATGAAAACTTGCACTGTTATCAACACTCAAAATATCTAAACACTCACAAGAAATATACTTGATACTATAGAGAGAGAATTTTCTGATTCCGGTGTGAGTTTGCATTTCTAAACTAAGCACCCTATTTATAGGAAAATGCTAGAACACCAATGTTGACTAAATTACTTTTCACGGACGCCAACTTAGAAATTTCTCTCCCAACAAAATTTTTAGCAAACTCACACCAACAAAAGGACAAGAGTGGGGCCCACCCATTCTAGAAAATCTCCACCAAAATATTTTAAATTTAAACAATATTCAGAAACTTCAATAATTTATAATAAATAGCCTTTTTATAAGAAAAAATACGAACCTTATGTCCATTCCATATGAAATTTAATTCTCTACAACTTTGTAGAAGAAAGATTTTCCAAATTTCGAATGAAAAATGACCCAAATTTACATACGGATGATTTTTCCACACCCCCATTCTGACAAAATACATACTAATAAACACCTCCGTATACCAACTTTGAAAAACCAAACTTCAGCATTTAATAGACAAGAATGACAATTGGGGCCCACCAATTTTGGAAAATAAATTCAAAATATGTTTTGGTTATTTTTTGTAACAAAACAATTCCGATCCTAATCTGCTCTCTTCCACCTCATTTTATTCATATACCGTGAATTTATTGTAAAACAAATATCACCATTATTATATTATTAATTATCACATTATACACTTATAATATAATATTATAATAATACATTTGAATGAATTATTTTATCGAATAAAATAAAATATCAACTCTCAATAATTGTCTCTTTTGCTAAAAATTCCTCCATTTATATCAAAACTGAATAAAAATTTTCTTATCATTTTTATCAATAATTAATTTTTATTCACAAATAATATTATAGAATCACAATAATGGCAACCATATCGTTCCCAGGAAAGAGGGGGCTTTCCAATAAGAATTTCTCTTCATTGGCGCGCAATTATATAACCTAACCACTTTCCTCGACAGAACTTTCTAGACATTGTCAATAATTCTATCTAATAATATCATTCTAATAATATATGTGATAATTATTGATTTAATAATGTGAAGTACTGTGCAGTGGTTACTGTGACAATTATTGAATCAATAATATAAAATAATATGCAATTATCAATGTAGCAATTATTGAATAAATAATATAAAATACTAAACAGTAATTACTGTAACAATTATTGAATGAGTGACTTCTTACGTAATAATCAATAATTAGAAATTACTGTGCAATACCGTGTGCTATTGTGCAACAACGCGTATTATTGTATTTTTAACCATCGGATATTTCAACAGTTTAACGGTAAAAGTTTTGTCGTTATTTTTATAAAAATGTTACTTCTGTCGCTTTCTATATCCAACAGTTATTCCATTGTGGGGTCCACGAATGACAGCGCCGTCGTACAAATATTCCCAGACAAAAAGAATATTCCTCGATCAAACGAATATTTTCTGACACAATGAATATTTTATGACAACTTGCTCACTTTGTAAAATTTGCACATATGACCCTTAACTTTAAACTTTTATCAATTTAACCATTTACTTAATAGAATAATAATTATAAGAAAATTGAATACTTTTATTTCATAAAATTCGGGGTCTTACAGGTGATATGTGGTAACACTCCGCAAACCTGTTTTCGGAAGAAAATCCATGCTAGCAACATACGTGATAAAACTCAAAGGAGAGCAGTAGCCGGAATAGTGCAGAATCGAAAATGGATCCTCAATATCCGAGAAAAAAGCAAACCAAGATGTTGTATCCACATAAATGGTCAGCCGAAAAGAATAGGACATCGCTATGCCATGCTCAAAGCAATATCCGTGGCGGCGAGCAGTACCTATCAGCCTCAAATGCATCATTAACCATATATACAACAGCACAGAGCTACCGCGAAAATACCCATCATCATGGGCATGGCAATGAGAAGCTGAAATATAAGGCTATGCTAAAATCATGGGAATAATGGTATGATCCTCCCTTAAAGCTCTGACCACCTTCACCAATCCAATATCCAGGTGATCCATATAAATAAGCATGTACAAGTATATCATAATACATATCAACAAAGTATCCACTCGGGAAGACCTCTAGCGCTCCTCAAAATTGACAAAGTCTCCTCGATACACCGTAAAGCTATCCACAAACCCAAAATGGTCGATCAAGAAATCTAAAGACACTACATGCCTTGATGTGACCTCCTTCAGGATGACGAATCGTCGCAAACCGGTTGTCGACGTCGAGAAAAATCTTTGGGGATCCCCCTTTCCCTATGTGTTTTCTACCTTTGTTTGATTTTCAGTTTTTTGATCTAAAGGGTGAATTTTTAGGAAAATGCCGACATACAACGTCGACGATTTAAAAGTTTGATTTTATCGAGTCGCCAGTTGGTATATTAGAAATGGTTGTACCAACTCAACCGAGTTTTGTTTGAAAAGTTTGCAAGTAGGCCCAATTATTGGACTCTGTTTAACTTGGCCTTGGAAATCTAGATTCATAGAGTTCGGGGCTTGATTAAGTGGGGGGAGGTGTTAGGCACCCCCCGACTTCCGTGAAACACGGTTATTGCGTATTTTCAATTCACCTATTTATTTGCAATGTGTGTTTGTGTGTGTGTGCTTGCAGTAATGGGCCCTACGTGCTTTATTTGGAAGTAGTGATGTGCTTCATTGGACCTATATACGAAGGGTTTGATTTATTTGAAAAGTCCATTTTTAGACAAGTTATGAAAGTGATGTTTTGGGAAGATGGTTTTCAAACCCTTTCGCTAACATAGGAATTGAAGCCTTTTGATACTTCCATTTTATTCGGCCTTCGACTGATTTTGATCTTATTGTCGGGATGCGAGGCATCCTCGACCAAATAACATATATAAAAGTGTCGGGCTCCTTATGGGCATGAAAGCCATCGAAGTGACCCAAGCACTACAAACCACAGTTTACTATGTTGAGACCTTAAATCCGGATAACCGTTTTAAGGTCGTTTGATTTACATTTACAAGAAGACAGGCAGGCTGTATTTACAAAGCCAAGTTGTCCATCATGGGAACCGGATCTAAATCCATGTGGTTAATCGTAGATCCCGTGATTCCTAGGCTCACAAAATATTATCAAAAAGCCTGCATAGCAGAGATATTGACATGAAAGGCAAATTAAAATTTAGACGTCGCATGACAACGGATTCATCAGTTAAATCCTTGCATGCGCGTAGTCAAAGCTTCCCGTTCCCTCTTGATACGGATCTAGGGTCGCGTAGTCGCTTTAATATCTACAAAACTAGAAAGAAAGCTAGATTTAAATAAATCTTAGCCATTCTAGCTCAACAGTTCTAGTTTGACAGCTTTTGAACAGTTTGAAAGTTAGAAATGGCTAAATTTAGATGAATCTAATCCACAAACTTTACATTAGAACAAATTCATATCAAATGAACAATTAAAACATATATTTAATCACATTGAATGAATAATATATATATATATATATATATATATATATCAAAGTTGAAAAGAGCCACAGATTTTCAATCCAGACGTGACTAATAAATAGAAATATATATATATATATATATATATATATATATATATATATGCTTATATATATTGAAGCTAAAAAGGCCACAGATTAGCAATCAAGGCCAAACGTGTGATGCCCCCAAAATAGGTTCAATACTCAACCATTCTGAGTCGCCAAATACATGGTACAGAATCCAAATACAATCTTTTATATCAAACGGTCGTGAGAAATACGACCACACAAGTTGTGAGCTTCAATACATATCGTATATAATACGAAATATAAATGCTCAAATTCAGTCCTCATTCATTACAATTATTATCACACTATTTTACAAAAATAGTGAGGATTACTACTGCTCTAACTCTGCCCATCAATCTGTCCTCCGACTAGTCCCTGCAAGATTCTCATTTCCTGAAGAGGACAATAGAAGAAAAGGGTGAGCTCAAATAGCCCAGTAAAGAATATTATGACTAAGATAATGAAGAATAAATTATCGTTAGTCTTCAACAAATCAGATAAAATATTATGGACAACAAGTTTTAGATCAACAACTGCTGTGGAAATAATAATTTATTGGAAGAGTTAAGTAGAGAATGATGTCTACTATTTTCTATAATTTAAAAGTCCATCATCAATATTTTATCCCTATAACATCAATCAATATATTGAAATCAATAATTCATCTTTGCACTACGGGCCAAAGATATTCATTTGTATCACCAGTGGTCATGATCATATCAACACCTGTCCATCTTTGCACTACGGACCAAAGATATTAATCAGGTAATCATTCATCTTTGCACTACAGGCTAAAGATATTCATCAAGTAATCATTCAACTTTGCACTACGGGCCAAAAATATTCATTTGTATCACCATTTAAGACTGAGGATGATGAAAAATATTTTAAAGAGCGAATCCAGTATGATAAAGGACAAAGATTAGGTATTCGTAATTTAGTTTATCCAATTTCAAGAATACTCCATAATAATCAATTGTGGAGCAAAATTCAGGAATGAAGTTCAAAACATGAATCTAATCAAAGATAGGAACCATAACAGACAACTTGGACAAAGAAAAGAAAATTTGATTTTTCTGTGAATAGTACCATATTCGTGAATAGTGCTGTATTTTTGAATAGTACCATACGGATGAATAGTAACTCCAGCATGAAAAGGTAAAAATTTAATAATAAAATTCATACCAATATTTCGGTGCAATGATACTGAAAGAAATAACATCATTTACGAGAAAAATAATATCCCTTACGAGAAGAATAACATCCCTTACCTCAGTAGAATACTGAATCTGACTGGAATATCAGATATTATGCTGACGAAAACTTACACTGTTATCAACACTCAAAATATCTAAACATTCACAAGAAATATGCTTGATACTATAGAGAGAGAATTTTTTGATTCTGGTGTGATTTTTATTTCTAATTAAGCACCCTATTTATAGGAAAATGCTTAGCACACCAAAGCTGAAAAAACTTAACCACGGATGATTTTGAAGAATTTGCAGCATCTCATTTTGGAAAAATCAATCTCAGCAAAAACATACCAAACAAGGACAAGTGGGGCCCACGCATATTTTAAATTTAAACAATATTCAGAAACTTCAATAATTCATAATAAATAGCCCATTTATGAGAAAAATACGAACCTTATGTCCATTCCATATGAAATTTAATTCTCTACAACTTTGTAGTAGAAAGATTTTCCAAATTTCGAACGAAAAATGACCCAAATTTAAATACGGATGAAATTTCAATTCCCTTCTCTTCCCTTTCTCTTTCCCACCTTTTCTTTTTTTTCCTCCTCCTTTCTTTCTTTCTTCCTTTTCCATCATTTTCCATTAACTCTCTCTCTTCTCTCTATCTCCCCCCCTTTCTTCTTTTCTTCTCTCACCTCCAACAACCATATATATATATATATTAAAACATTTATAATTATAAAAAAAATTCCAATTCTATTTTCTCTCTTCCACCTCATTTTATTCATATACCATGAATTTATTGTAAAAATATTACCATTTAAATTATAAAATTATACTATTATATTATCACATTATACACTTATAATATAATATTATAATAATATATTTGAATGAATTATTTTATCAAAAAGATAAAATATCAATTTTTAACAATTGTCTCTTTTGCTAAAAATTTCTCCATTTATATCAAAATTGAATAAATATTTACTTATCATATTTATCAACAATCAATTATTATTCACAAATAATATTACAGAATCACAATATTAACAACCAGATCATTCCCAGGAAAGAGGGGGCTTTCCGATAAAGATTTTTCCTTACTGGCGCGCAATTAAATAACCTAACCCCTTTTCTCGACAGAATTTTATAGACATTGTCAATAATGTTATCTAATAATATTATTCAAATAATATGAATTATTGATTTGATAATGTAAAATAATGTGCAGTGATAATTATTGAATCAACAATAATATAAAATACTGTACAATACCGTGTACTACTGTGCAACAACGCGTATTACTTTATTTTAACCACCGAGTATTTCAATAGTTTAACGGTAACCGTTATGCCGTTATGCCGTTATTTTTAAAAAACTTATTCTTGTCATTTTCTTCATCCGACAGTTTTCCATTATGGGGCCCACAAATGGCTGCGCCGTCGTACGAATATTTCCCGACAACAAGAATATTCCACGACAAAACGAATATTCCCCGACAACAATGAATATTTTATAACCACTTGTTTATTTTGAAATATTTGTGCATATTATCCATAACTTACCACATTTATCAAATCAACACCTTACTATTTCCAAAATAATATATAAAGAAAATTAAATATTTATTCATAAAAGTTGGGATCTTACAACCTCCCCTCCTTATGAAATTTCATCCTCGAAATTGACGTACGTACCTGGTATTTCGAAAAGGTGAGGATACCTCGCTTTCATTTTTGATTCTAACTCCTAGGTCATTTCCTCAATATCATGGTTTCTCCACAAAGCTTTGACTTGAGGTACAATCTTTGAGCATAGGACATGTTCCTTCCTATCCAAGATCTTGAAAGGTACCTCCTCGTACATTAAATCTTCGGCTTTCTCGTCTAGTTCTAACTTAATAATGTGGTTTGGGTCTTTCACATATTTACGAAGCACGGATATGTGAAAAACGTTATGAACATGAGACATGCTTGGAGGTAAGGCGAGTCTGTAGGCCACATTTCCTACTCGGTCAAGGATTTTAAATGGACCAATAAATCGTAAATCGGTGCCTATAGCTTTCTTACAAGCTGACCCTTTGGCACTTGATGCTCCGTCTTAACACGTTTACACGTTAAACACCTCAAGATAAACTCCGCGATCTCTCTCTTCATATTGCTCCACCAAAATGTATGTCTAAGATCACGATACATTTTGGTACTTCCAGGATGGATTGCGAACGGTGTGTTGTGTGCTTCCATCATGATTCTATACTTCAAATCATAATTGTTAGGAACACAAAGTCTGGAGTTGACTCGAAGTATTTCTTCTTCATCGATTTTTGCTTCTGGAATAGCACCTTCTTCTTCATCTTCATCAGCTCCAGGTCTGTAGTTTGAGCAGCTTTAACTTTATCAATTAAAGCTGGTTCTACGCGTATATTTGAAATCAGCACGTGGGTCCTGGAGTATTTAACTCTATCTCCATCCTTTGTACGTCATACAAAATGGGCCTTTGTGTTGACATCATCGCACTCGTTCCCTCATATGATCTTCTACTCGACGTGTCAGCTACTACGTTACCTTTTTCAAGATGGTATTGAATGGTATGGTCGTAATCTTTCAACAGCTCCAACCCACGTTATTGTCGCATATTGAGTTCGTTCTGGGTGAAGAAATATTTGAGCTTTTTGGAGTATATTAGGATGTCATCAATAATGACAACCACAAAATGATCCAAATATTTCTTAAATATTCGGTTCATCATGTCCATGAACGCAACATGGACATTGGTCAATCCGAAAGATATAACTAGAAATTTGTAATGCGCGTATCGAGTTCTAAAGGCAGTCTTTGGAATGTCATCAGTTCTAATCGTTAACTGATGATATCCAGAACGGAGATCGATCTTTGAGAAGAATTGCGCACCTTGCAACTGGTCGAACAGGTCATCAATGCGATGTAACGGATACCCATTCTTGATGGTGACATGGTTCAACTCCCGATAGTCAATACATAGTCGCATACTACCGTCTTTCTTCTTTACAAATAAAACAGGAGCACCCCAAGGCGATGTACTAGGACGTATAAAATCGATATCTAACAACTCCTGTAGTTGGACCTTTAACTCCTGAAGTTCAATAGGAGCCATATGATATGGGGTTTTAGAAATGGGTTTTGTACCAAGTTCAAGGTCAATAAAGAATTCAACTTCACGGTCTGGGGGTATGCTAGGAAGTTCTTCGTGAAATACATCAGGAAACTCATTAACAACAGAAATATCATTCAAATCTGACGTATTCTGGTTTAAATCAGTGACATGGGCTAAGAAAGCTTGACATCCATTTTTCAAGAAACGAATAACTTTATAACTTGAAATGACATTGATTGATTTTAGTGGTTTGGTGGTTTGAATTCGCACAACAGGTTGGTTAGGAATATGAAAACTAACAACCTTACGAAAACAATCAATTTTGGTATGATAAGTGGTTAACCAATCAATTCCTAAAATCACATCAAATACAAGTATTTTTAAAGATATAAGATCAACAGGTAGGGTGAGAGTGCCAATTTGAATCAAGCAAGATTTGAAAACTATGGATGTAACGAAGGTTTCTCTTAACGGAGTTTTAATAGATAAATCAAAGTCTAATTTCTCAGGGGTCAAGTTCAAACGTTGAGCACAAGCAGGTGAAATAAAAGAATGGGTAGCACCGGTATCTAATAAGGTATAGACTTCCCAAGAGTTTACGATTAGCTTACCCGTGATCACCTCGTTCGGGTTTCTCGCGTTTTGGGTAGTCACGACAAACGCTCTTCTAGGAACCACCGACTTTGACTTGTCCGGGACAACCTTTAGAGTCACCATCCCCGCTGGACTTGGTTTCGCTACCGGACACTCTCTAGCTATGTGTCCTTCCTTTCCACAGTTATAACACACCTTGAATTATTATGGGCAGTTTGGACTGATGTGTCCCTCTTGCCCGCATTTATAGCATACGACCGGTGGTCGTTCTCCTCCCCTAGAAACAGTTGATGCTGGTGCTGCTGTTGACGTCTTCACGTTCTCATTGTTGTAACTTCTCTTCTTGAAATCTCCCCCCGTCTCACTTCTTCTATTATCATGGCCACAATTACCACCGGAGTGGTTACTACTCCTGTTATGATACTTTCCTCCCTACTGGTTATCAATGTTCCGATTACTGCTACCACCAGTACGACCCTGGTTGTTCTCCCTTGGTTGAACAGACTCATTATCTCGTTCTAATAATTGAGCCTTGTTCACAACATCTAAATATAAAGAAAATTTGTGAGAAATGAGGTATTTTATGAATAAAGATTTAATTTTCTTTATATATTATTTTGAAATAGTAAGGTGTTGATTTGATAAATGTGATAAGTTATGGGTGAGATGTGCGAATTTTACAAAGTAAGCAAGTGGTTATAAAATATTCGTTGTGTCGAGGAATATTCGTTTGGTCGAGGAATATTCTTTTTATCGGAGAATATTAGTACGACGGCGCAGCCATTGGTGGACTCCACAACGGAATGAATGTCGGATATAGAAAGCGACAGAAGTAACCTTTTTATAAAAATGGTAAAACTGTTACCGTTAAACTGTTGAAATACCCGGTGATAAAAATACAGTAATACGCGTTGTTGCACAGTAGCATACGGTATTGCACAATATTTCGAATTATTGATTCTTACGTAAGAAGGCACTTACTCAATTATTGTTACAGTAATTACTGTTCAATATTTTATATTATTGATTCAATAATTGCATAATATTTTACTGGTTCAATAATTGCTACGTTGATATTTTATATCAATAATTTCTACGTTGATATTTTATATTATTGATTAAATCATTGTCACTGCACAGTATTTCACATTATCAAATCAATAATTCATTTTATTTGAATAATATTATTAGACAACATTATTGGCAATGTCTAGGAAGTTCTGTCTAGGAAAGCGGTTAATTAATCTAATTGCGCGTCAGTAAGGAGAAATTCTTATCGGAAAGCCCCTCTTTCCTGGGAATGACCTGGTTGTCATTATTGTGGTTCTATAATATTATTTGTGAATAATAATTATTGATAAAAATGATAAGTAAATATTTATTCAAAGTGAATTTAAACTGACGAATTTTTAGCAAAAGTGACAATTATTGAGAATGAATATTTTATCTGTTCTGATAAAATAATTCATTCAAATATATTATTATAATATTACATTATAAGTGTATAATGTAATAATATAGTAATATAATAGTGATGATATTTTTTTTTACAATAAATTCACGATATATGAATAAAATGAGGAGAAAGAGAGCAAATTGGGTCCGAATTGATTTTGTTGCAATAGATGCTAAAAACATATTTTGTGAGTTGGTGGGCCCCACTTGTTGTAAAATACTGATTGTTAATTTTTTAAAGTTGGTATACGGAGGTCTTTATCAGTATATATTTTGTCAGAGTGGGGGTATGGAAAAATCATCCATATGTAAATTTAGGTCATTTTTCGTTCGAAATTTGAAAAAACTTTCTTCTACAAAGTTGTAGAGAATTAAATTTTATATGGCATGGACATAAGGTTTATATTTTTTCTGATAAAAGGCTATTTATTATGAATTATTGAAGTTTCTGAATATTATTTTAATTTGAAATATTTCTGTGGAGATTTTCTAGAATGGGTGGGCCCCACTCTTGTCCTTTGTTGGTGTGAAATGTGCTGAGAATTATTTCAAAAGTGTTGTACTCATTTTTCAAAGATGGGTGCTAAGAAAGCGTCCGTATGTTCAAATTGCCAGAATTAGTGTTCTGGCATTTTCCTATAAATAGGGTGCTTAGTTAAAAATGAAAATCACACCAGAATCAGAAAATTTTCTCTCTATAATATCGAGCGTATTTCTTGTGAGTATAAGGATAGTTTAAGTGTGGATTACAGTGCAAAAATTTTCTCAACAAAATATCCGATATTCCAGTCAGATCTAGTATTTTACTATAGTAAAGGATATTATTTTTCTCGTATATGATGTTATTTCCTTTCAATATTCATAAAGAATATTATTTTCTTTCATATTCCATATTATGAAAGTGATAATATTTCATTTCATATTCCAAAATTTAAACTTACTACGGTAAGTATTGCTTCTATAATTCTTGAAATGATTAGAAATTCCTTGAGTTTTGCGCTTCATCTAATATCATTTCACTGGAATATTAGTCTGAACTTTATTATGAAATTTTTATCTTTTCATGTCAGGGTACTATTCATTCGGGTACTATTCACGAGGTATTATTCACGTGGTACTATTTACGGGGTACTATTCATGAAAAAAAAAAATTTGTCCAAAATATCTTTGATTAGATCCATATTTTGATCTTCATTTTGAACTCTAGATAAATTCTCTAATATTTATCCTTTATTTCAATGGATTCGTTCTTTATATTATTTTTCATCATTCTAAGTCTTAAATTGTGGTGAAAGTTATCTTTGGCCCGTAGTGCAAAGATGAACTGTTGATTGATGAATATCTTTGGCCCGTAGTGCAAAGATGAACTGTTGATTGATGAATATCTTTGGCCCGTAGTGCAAAGATGAGCTGTTGATTTATGAATATCTTTGGCCTGTAGTGCAAAGATGGACAGGTGTTTGACATGATCATAACTACTGGTGATACAAACAAATATCCTTGGCCCGTAGTGCATGGATAATTTGTTGATTGAAAATATTATTGATTGGTGTTACAGGGATAAAATATTGATGATGGATTTTTATATCATAGAAGATAGTAGACATCATTCTCTACTTAACTCTTCTAATGAATTGTTATTTTCGCTGCAGTTGTTGATCTAAAACTTGTTGTCCATCATATTTTATCTGGTTTATTGAAGACTAACGATAATTTATTCTTCATTATCTTAGTCATAATATTCTTTACTAGGCTAGTTGAGCTCACCCTTTTTTTCCATTATTCTCTTCAAGAAATGAGAATATCGCAGGGACTAGTCGGGGAATAGAGTGATGGTCTGAAATAGAGCTGTAGTAGTCCTCACTATTTTTGTAAATAGTGTGATAATAATTGTAATTAGTGATGAATGAATTTGAGCATTTATATTTTCTACATAATATTTGTATTGACGCTTACAGTTGTGTGGTCGTATTTTGCACGACCGTATAATAGTTGAAATTTGAAGATGTGTATTTGGAGTCTGTAATATGTATTTGGCGACTCAGAATGGGTTGTGTATTGAACCTATTTTGAGGGCGTCACAGTTGGTATCAGAGCTTAGGGATATGATTTCTGGCAGAGATCTGGGAATAGAACTAGGAGGGGAGAGACGAGTAAATTTTTTGCTAGGGTGTCCTACCTAAGCTTATGTGTTATTTAATTGGTCAGACGGAATATAGGGTTAATATGTGATATATTAATTTCTTTAATTAACCCTTGTTTTATGGCAGTATTTGAGAATGGCAGCTAAAAATCTAAATAATAGAACGCATGAGACCATTGAGGCACCGCTAATCACCAACCAGGATAATGTGATGATAGGAGAAGAAGAACGGCAGGCGGTCGTAGAACAAAGGGATACAACAATTCAAGATTTGGTTACCCGATATGCGAAGCTTGAACAAAAGCTCTCTCTGGCAGAGCATATGATATTAGAGCTGGAATCTGAGAATGCAATTGTCAAATTCTGATGAAAGGAGAAACAACTGAACGAATGAGAATGGAGGATGCATGGGTAAAAGCCGCACGACGCGTTAAAATTTTAGAAAGAGACATCTGATCCAAGAAGGCCAAAATAGACGATATTGATTTCACTTTTTGGACAACAATTGGGAGAATCCAACATCGAGTTTGGAATTACCCTGTGCAGAGCGGTCAACCCCAATTTGATATGGATCGAAGAATAATGATTCAAATCATGGATCAGGAGTGCGACGAAGCAGTTGAGGGTGGAATGTACTCTATAGCGGAGTTAAGTCCAGCTGGAACGGTGACACCAAAGGCTGTCCCCTAACAAGTCAAAGTCGGTGGTTCTTGGAAGAGCGTTTGTCGTGACTACCCAAAAAGCTAGGAACCCGAACGAAGTTATCATGGGTACGTAAGCTAATCATAGACTCTTGCGAAGTCTATACCTTATTAGATACCGGTTTTACCCATTCTTTTATTTCACCTACTTGTGAACAACGTTTGAACTTGATCGCTGAGAAATTAGACTTTGACTTATTTGTTGAAACTCCGTTAGGAGCAACCTAAGTCAGTAACCGAAATACGTAGCTTTCTAGGCTTAGCTGGTTATTATCGGAGATTCGTGGAAGGATTTTCTCGAATCGCTACTCTATTAACTCAGCTAATTCGAAAAGATACAAAATTCGTATGGAATGAGGAATGCGAGAAGAGCTTCCAAGAGCTCAAGAGGAGACTCATTTCGGCACCTGTTCTGACAATACCATCTACTTCAGATAGATTTGTCATCTACAGCGATGCTTCAGGCAAAGTTTTAGGATGTGTTCTCATACAACATGGGAAAGTTATAGCCTATGCCTCACGGCAACTCAAAGAATATGAGAGGAATTATCCTACTCATGATCTAGAATTGGTAGCAGTCGTTTTCGCGTTGAAGATCTAGAGACACTACCTATATGGGGAGAACGTGGAGATCTATACGGATCATAAGAGCCTTAAATATTTCTTACTTAGAATTAACTCAACATGCAACAACGATGTTGGCTTGAGCTGTTGAAAGATTATGATCATACTATCTAATTCCATCTTGAAAAAGCAAACGTGGTAGCTGACACGTTGAGTAGAAGATCGTATGCGGGTACAAGTGTGATATTGTCAACACGAAGCCATCTTGTATGACTTACAAATGATGGAGATAGATTTAAAGACTCGAGGGACCCATGTAAAGATGGCGAGTATACGCGTAGAACCAGTTTTAACTGATAGAGTTAAAAATGCTCAAGCTACAGACCCGGAGCTGATGAATATGAAGAAGAATATGCAAGAAGGTGCTATTCCAGAAGAAAGAATCGATGCAGAGGGAATACTTCGAGTCAAATCTAGACTTTGTGTTCTTAACGACTCTGATTTAAAGTATAAAATCATGATGGAAGCACACAACACACCATTTGCCATCCATCCTGGAAGTACCAAAATGTATCATGATCTTCGACATACATTTTGGTGGAGCAATATGAAGAGAGAGATCGCGGAGTTTATCTCGAGGTGTTTAACGTGTAAACGTGTTAAGGCGGAGCATCAAGTGCCAAAGGGTCAGCTTGCAGAAAGCTATGGGCACCAATTTACGATTTATTGGTCCATTTGAAATCCTTGACCGAGTAGGAAATGTGGCCTATAGACTCGTCTTACCTCCAAGCATGTCTCGTGTTCATAACATTTTTTACATATCTGTGCTACGTAAATATGTGAAAGACCCAAACCACGTTATTGAGATAGGACCAGACGAGATAGCCGAAGATTTAACGTATGAGGAGGTACCTGTCAAGATCTTGGATAAGAAGGAACATGTCCTACGCTCAAAGATTATACCTCAAGTTAAAGTTTTGTGGAAGAACCATGATATCGAGAAAATGACCTGGGAGTTAGAAATGAAAACGAGGTATCCTCACCTTTTCGACATACCAGGTACGTACGTCAATTTTGAGGATGAAATTTTTTAAGGAGGGGAGGTTGTAAGACCCCAACTTTTGTGAATAAAGATTTAATTTTCTTTATATATTATTTTGAAATAATAAGGTGTTGATTTGATAAATGTGATAAGTTATGGGTGAGATGTGCGAATTTTACAAAGTAAGCAAGTGATTATAAAATATTCGTTGTGTCGGGGAATATTCGTTTGGTCGAGAAATATTCTTTTTGTCGGAGAATATTAGTACGACGGCGCAGTTATTGGTGGACCCCACAATAGAATGAATGTCGGATATAGAAAGCGACAGAAGTAACCTTTTTATAAAAATAGTAAAACTGTTACCATTAAACTGTTGAAATACCCGGTGATAAAATTACAGTAATACGCGTTGTTGCACAGTAGCACACAATATTGCACAGTATTTTGAATTATTGATTCTTACGTAAGAAGGCACTTACTCAATTATTGTTACAGTAATTACTGTTCAATATTTTATATTATTGATTCAATAATTGCATAATATTTTATTGGTTCAATAATTGCTACGTTGATATTTTATATCAACAATTTCTACGTTGATATTTTATATTATTGATTCAATCATTGTCACTGCACAGTATTTCACATTATCAAATCAATAATTCATTTTATTTGAATAATATTATTAGACAACATTATTGGCAATGTCTAGGAAGTTATGTCTAGGAAAGCGGTTAGTTAATCTAATTGCGCGTCAATAAGGGAAAATCCTTATCGGAAAGCCCCCTCTTTCTTGGGAACGACCTGGTTGTCATTATTGTGGTTCTGTAATATTATTTATGAATAATAATTATTGATAAAAATGATAAGTAAATATTTATTCAAAGTGGAATTAAACTGAAGAATTTTTAGCAAAAGTGATAATTATTGAGAATGAATATTTTATCTGTTCTGATAAAATAATTTATTCAAATATATTATTATAATATTACATTATAAGTGTATAATATGATAATATAATAATATAATAGTGATGATATTTTTTTTATAACAAATTCACGATATATGAATAAAATGAGGAGAAATAGAGCAAATTGGGTCTGAATTAATTTTGTTACAATAGATGTTAAAAACATGTTTTGTGAGTTGGTGGGCCCCACTTGTTGTAAAATGCTGATTGTTGATTTTTCAAAGTTGGTATACGAAGGTCTTTATCAGTATATATTTTATCAGAGTGGGGGTGTGAAAAAATCATCCGTATGTAAATTTGGGTCATTTTTCGATCAGAATTTGGAAAAAATTTCTTCTACAAAGTTGTAGAGAATTAAATTTTATATGGAATGGACATAAGGTTCATATTTTTCATATAATAAGTCTATTTATTATGGATCCAATCAAAGATAGAAACCATAACAGACAACTTGGATAAAGAAAAGAAAATTTAATTTTTTTGTGAATAGTACCATATTCATGAATAGTGCCGTATTTTTGAATAGTACCATACGGATGAATAGTAACCCTAACATGAAAAGGTAAAAATTTCATAATAAAATTTATACTAATATTTCGGTGAAATGATATTGAAAGAAATAACATCATTTACGAGAAAAATAATATCCCTTGCGAGAAGAATAACATCCCTTACCTCAGTAGAATACTGAATCTAAATGGAATACCGGATATTATGCTGACGAAAATTTGCACTATTATCAACTCTCAAAATATCTAAATACTCACAAGAAATATGCTTGATACTATAGAGAGAATTTTCTGATTCTGATGTGATTTTCATTTCTAACTAAGCACCCTATTTATAGGAAAATGCTTAGCACACCAAAGCTGAAATAACTTAACCACGGATGATTTTGAAGAATTTGCAGCATCTCATTTTGGAAAAATCAATCTCAGCAAAAACATACCAAACAAAGACAAGTGGGGCCCACACATATTTTAAATTTAAACAATATTCAGAAACATCAATAATTCATAGTAAATAGCCCATTTATCATAAAAATATGAACCTTATGTTCATTTCATATGAAATTTAATTCTCTACAACTTTGTAGAAGAAAGATTTTCCAAATTCCGAATGAAAAATGACCCAAATTTACATACAGATGAAATTTCAATTTCATTCTCTTCCCTTTCTTTTTCCCCCCTTTTCTTCTTTTTACTCCTTTCTTTCTTTCTTCCTTTTCCATCCTTTTCCACTAACTCTCTCTCTTCTCTCTCCGTAATATTCCAAACTTTAAATAGGAATATTAATTTAAACAGTAAATATAATATGTTTTATGTTTTATATCTTGTGTGATGTGTATTTAACTTTATTATTGGTATATATAATTATATATCAACACATAAGATATAACTGTGTAAGTAAATGTGTAAGGTTTTATAAGTAAAACCCTAATTTAAGAATTTTATTTAAATAAGGAATCCTAACCCTAATTATTATAATAAATAAGAATTATAATATAATACATTGATAATGTTATATAGAATTATGAATATATACATATATTAATTTAATATGATGTATTAAAGATTTATTTGAAAAAGATTGTAAGGAAATGCTAATTAGGGATTAGAAAACCCTAACCCTAATTATAAAACCCTAATCTCAATTATAAACCCTAATTCTAAACTAACAAAACCTAATTATTCATTATTGTTTTTAAATTCTCTAAAGGGAATATGAAATGACTAAATTACCCTTGGATTTAAGTGAGAAATTACCAAAATACCTTTAATACATGCGAAATTACCAAAGTACCCTTAGTGTATGTAAAATGACCAAAA